>OY756968.1:23370640-24085595 GCA_963580455.1 Euonymus europaeus | reverse complement strand
TTTACGTAAAGAAACCCCATTTGGCGGCTAACTAGGTGAAACGAGACCTACTAGCCACGAGTTCTGAAATCAAAATCCGAAACACCAGGATTGTAGAGCTCGAAAAGTAGTGTGAAATCAAGCTAAAAATCACCGAATGCAGAACTCGGAGTTAACGGATATTCATAAAACCGTTTACGTAAAGAAACCACATTTCGCGGCTAACTAGGTGAAACGAGACCTACTAGCCACGAGTTCTGAAATCAAAATCCGAAAACCCCGGATTGTAGAGCTCGAAAAGTAGTGTGAAATCAAGCTGAAAATCACCGAATTCAGAACTCGGAGTCAACTGATATTCATAAAACCGTTTACGTAAAGAAACCACATTTCGCGGCTAACTAGGTGATACGAGACCTACTAGCCACGAGTTCTGAAATAAAAATCCGAAATGCCAGGATTGTAGAGCTCGAAAAGTAGTGTGAAATCAAGCTAAAAATCACCGAATTCAGAACTCGGAGTCAACGAATATTCATAAAACCATTTACGTAAAGAAACCACATTTCGCGGCTAACTAGGTGAAACGAGACCTACTAGCCACGAGTTCTGAAAACGAAATCCGAAATGCCAGGATTGTAGAGCTCGAAAATTAGTGTGAAATCAAACTAAAAATCACCGAATTCAGAACTCGGAGTCAACGGATATTCATAAAACCGTTTACGTAAAGAAACCATATTTCGCGGCTAACTAGGTGAAACGAGACCTACTAGCCACGAGTTCTGAAATCAAAATCCGAAACGCCAGGATTGTGGAGCTCGAAAAGTAGTGTGAAATCAAGCTAAAAATCACCGAATTCAGAACTCGGAGTCAACGGATATTCATAAAACCGTTTACGTAAAGAAACTACATTTCGCGGCTGACTAGGTGAAACGAGACCTACTAGCCACGAGTTCTGAAATCAAAATCCGAAATGCCCGGATTGTAGAGCTCGAAAAGTAGTGTGAAATCAAGCTGAAAATCACCGAATTAAGAACTCGGAGTCAACAGATATTCATAAAACCGTTTACGTAAAGAAACCACATTTGGCGGCTAACTAGGTGAAACGAGACCTACTAGCCACGAGTTCTGAAATCAAAATCCGAAACACCAGGATTGTAGAGCTCGAAAAGTAGTGTGAAATCAAGCTAAAAATCACCGAATGCAGAACTCGGAGTCAACGGATATTCATAAAACCGTTTACGTAAAGAAACCACATTTCGCGGCTAACTAGGTGAAACGAGACCTACTAGCCACGAGTTCTGAAATCAAAATCCGAAATGCCAGGATTGTAGAGCTCGAAAAGTAGTGTGAAATCAAGCTAAAAATCACCGAATTCAGAACTCGGAGTCAACGGATATTCATAAAACCGTTTACGTAAAGAAACCACATTTCGCGGCTAACTAGGAGAAACGAGACCTACTAGCCACGAGTTCTGAAATCAAAATCCGAAACACCAGGATTGTAGAGCTCGAAAAGTAGTGTGAAATCAAGCTAAAAATCACCGAATTCAGAACTCGGATTCAACGAATATTCATAAAACCGTTTACGTAAAGAAACCACATTTCGCGGCTAACTAGGTGAAACGAAACCTACTAGCCTCGAGTTCTGAAATCAAAATCCGAAACACCAGGATTGTAGAGCTCGAAAATTAGTGTGAAATCAAGCTAAAAATCACCGAATTCAGAACTCGGAGTCAACGGATATTCATAAAACCGTTTACGTAAAGAAACCACATTTGGCGGCTAACTAGGTGAAACGAGACCTACTAGCCACGAGTTCTGAAATCAAAATCCGAAACACCAGGATTGTAGAGCTCGAAAAGTAGTGTGAAATCAAGCTAAAAATCACCGAATGCAGAACTCGGAGTCAACGGATATTCATAAAACCGTTTACGTAAAGAAACCACATTTGGCGGCTAACTAGGTGAAACGAGACCTACTAGCCACGAGTTCTGAAATCAAAATCCGAAACGCCAGGATTGTAGAGCTCGAAAAGTAGTGTGAAATCAAGCTAAAAATCACCGAATTCAGAACTCGGAGTCAACGAATATTCATAAAACCGTTTACGTAAAAAAACCACATTTCGCGGCTAACTAGGTGAAACGAGACCTACTAGCCTCGAGTTCTGAAATCAAAATCCGAAACACCAGGATTGTAGAGCTCGAAAATTAGTGTGAAATCAAGCTAAAAATCACCGAATTCAGAACTCGGAGTCAACGGATATTCATAAAACCGTTTACGTAAAGAAACCACATTTGGCGGCTAACTAGGTGAAACGAGACCTACTAGCCACGAGTTCTGAAATCAAAATCCGAAACACCAGGATTGTAGAGCTCGAAAAGTAGTGTGAAATCAAGCTAAAAATCACCGAATGCAGAACTCGGAGTTAACGGATATTCATAAAACCGTTTACGTAAAGAAACCACATTTCGCGGCTAACTAGGTGAAACGAGACCTACTAGCCACGAGTTCTGAAATCAAAATCCGAAAAGCCCGGATTGTAGAGCTCGAAAAGTAGTGTGAAATCAAGCTGAAAATCACCGAATTCAGAACTCGGAGTCAACTGATATTCATAAAACCGTTTACGTAAAGAAACCACATTTCGCGGCTAACTAGGTGATACGAGACCTACTAGCCACGAGTTCTGAAATAAAAATCCGAAATGCCAGGATTGTAGAGCTCGAAAAGTAGTGTGAAATCAAGCTAAAAATCACCGAATTCAGAACTCGGAGTCAACGAATATTCATAAAACCGTTTACGTAAAGAAACCACATTTCGCGGCTAACTAGGTGAAACGAGACCTACTAGCCACGAGTTCTGAAAACGAAATCCAAAATGCCAGGATTGTAGAGCTCGAAAATTAGTGTGAAATCAAACTAAAAATCACCGAATTCAGAACTCGGAGTCAACGGATATTCATAAAACCGTTTACGTAAAGAAACCATATTTCGCGGCTAACTAGGTGAAACGAGACCTACTAGCCACGAGTTCTGAAATCAAAATCCGAAACGCCAGGATTGTGGAGCTCGAAAAGTAGTGTGAAATCAAGCTAAAAATCACCGAATTCAGAACTCGGAGTCAACGGATATTCATAAAACCGTTTACGTAAAGAAACTACATTACGCGGCTGACTAGGTGAAACGAGACCTACTAGCCACGAGTTCTGAAATCAAAATCCGAAATGCCCGGATTGTAGAGCTCGAAAAGTAGTGTGAAATCAAGCTGAAAATCACCGAATTAAGAACTCGGAGTCAACAGATATTCATAAAACCGTTTACGTAAAGAAACCACATTTGGCGGCTAACTAGGTGAAACGAGACCTACTAGCCACGAGTTCTGAAATCAAAATTCGAAACACCAGGATTGTAGAGCTCGAAAAGTAGTGTGAAATCAAGCTAAAAATCACCGAATGCAGAACTCGGAGTCAACGGATATTCATAAAACCGTTTACGTAAAGAAACCACATTTCGCGGCTAACTAGGTGAAACGAGACCTACTAGCCACGAGTTCTGAAATCAAAATCCGAAAAGCCCGGATTGTAGAGCTCGAAAAGTAGTGTGAAATCAAGCTGAAAATCACCGAATTCAGAACTCGGAGTCAACTGATATTCATAAAACCGTTTACGTAAAGAAACCACATTTCGCGGCTAACTAGGTGATACGAGACCTACTCGCCACGAGTTCTGAAATAAAAATCCGAAATGCCAGGATTGTAGAGCTCGAAAAGTAGTGTGAAATCAAGCTAAAAATCACCGAATTCAGAACTCGGAGTCAACGAATATTCATAAAACCGTTTACGTAAAGAAACCACATTTCGCGGCTAACTAGGTGAAACGAGACCTACTAGCCACGAGTTCTGAAATCAAAATCCGAAATGCCAGGATTGTAGAGCTCGAAAATTAGTGTGAAATCAAACTAAAAATCACCGAATTCAGAACTCGGAGTCAACGGATATTCATAAAACCGTTTACGTAAAGAAACCATATTTCGCGGCTAACTAGGTGAAACGAGACCTACTAGCCACGAGTTCTGAAATCAAAATCCGAAACGCCAGGATTGTGGAGCTCGAAAAGTAGTGTGAAATCAAGCTAAAAATCACCGAATTCAGAACTCGGAGTCAACGGATATTCATAAAACCGTTTACGTAAAGAAACCATATTTCGCGGCTAACTAGGTGAAACGAGACCTACTAGCCACGAGTTCTGAAATCAAAATCCGAAATGCCCGGATTGTAGAGCTCGAAAAGTAGTGTGAAATCAAGCTGAAAATCACCGAATTAAGAACTCGGAGTCAACGGATATTCATAAAACCGTTTACGTAAAGAAAACACATTTCGCGGCTAAATAGGTGAAACGAGACCTACTAGCCACGAGTTCTGAAATCAAAATCCGAAACGCCAGTATTGTAGAGCTCGAAAAGTAGTGTGAAATCAAGCTAAAAATCACCAAATTCAGAACTCGGAGTCAACAGATATTCATAAAACCGTTTACATAAAGAAACCACATTTCGCGGCTAAATAGGTGAAACGAGACCTACTAGCCACGAGTTCTGAAATCAAAATCCGAAATTCCAGGATTGTAGAGCTCGAATAGTAGTGTGAAATCAAGCTAAAAATCACCGAATTCAGAACTCGGAGTCAACGGATATTCATAAAACCGTTTACGTAAAGAAACCACATTTTGCGGCTAACTAGGTGAAAGGAGAACTACTAGCCACGAGTTCTGAAATCAAAATCCGAAATTCCAAGATTGTAGAGCTCGAAAAGTAGTGTGAAATCAAGCTAAAAATCACCGAATTCAGAACTCGGAGTCAACGGATATTCATAAAACCGTTTACGTAAAGAAACCACATTTCGCGGCTAACTAGGTGAAACGATACCTACTAGCCACGATTTCTGAAATCAAAATCGGAAATTGCAGGATTGTAGAGCTCGAAAAGTAGTGTGAAATCAAGCTAAAAATCACCGAATTCAGAACTCGGAGTCAACGGATATTCATAAAACCGTTTACGTAAAGAAATCACATTTCGCGGCTAACTAGGTGAAACGAGACCTACTAGCCACGAGTTCTGAAATCAAAATCCGAAAAGCCAGGATTGTAGAGCTCGAAAAGTAGTGTGAAATGAAGCTAAAAATCACCGAATTCAGAACTCGGAGTCAACGGATATTCATAAAACCGTTTACGTAAAGAAACCACATTTCGCGGCTAACTAGGTGAAAGGAGAACTACTTGCCACGAGTTCTGAAATCAAAATCCGAAATGCCAGGATTGTAGAGCTCAAAAAGTAGTGTGAAATCAAGCTAAAAATCACCGAATTCAGAACTCGGAGTCAACGGATATTCATAAAACCGTTTACGTAAAGAAACCACATTTCGCGGCTAACTAGGTGAAACGCGACCTACTAGCCACAAGTTCTGAAATCAAAATCCGAACACCTGGATTGTAGAGCTCGAAAAGTAGTGTGAAATCAAGCTAAAAATCACCGAATTCAGAACTCGGAGTCAACGGATATTCATAAAACCGTTTACGTAAAGAAACCACATTTCGCGGCTAACTAGGTGAAACGAGACCTACTAGCCACGAGTTCTGAAATCAAAATCCGAAACGCCAGTATTGTAGAGCTCGAAAAGTAGTGTGAAATCAAGCTAATAATCACCGAATTCAGAACTCGGAGTCAACGGATATTCATAAAACCGTTTACGTAAAGAAACCACATTTCACGGCTAACTAGGTGAAACGAGACCTACTAGCCACGAGTTCTGAAATCAAAATCCGAAAAGCCCGGATTGTAGAGCTCGAAAAGTAGTGTGAAATCAAGCTGAAAATCACCGAATTCAGAACTCGGAGTCAACTGATATTCATAAAACCGTTTACGTAAAGAAACCACATTTCGCGGCTAACTAGGTGAAACGAGACCTACTAGCCACGAGTTCTGAAATAAAAATCTGAAACTCCAGGATTGTAGAGCTCGAAAAGTAGTGTGAAATCAAGCTAAAAATCACCGAATTCAGAACTCGGAGTCAACGAATACTCATAAAACCGTTTACGTAAAGAAACCACATTTCGCGGCTAACTAGGTGAAACGAGACCTACTAGCCACGAGTTCTGAAATCAAAATCCGAAATGCCAGGATTGTAGAGCTCGAAAAGTAGTGTGAAATCAAGCTAAAAATCACCGAATTCAGAACTCGGAGTCAACGGATATTCATAAAACCGTTTACGTAAAGAAACCACATTTCGCGGCTAACTATGAGAAACGAGACCTACTAGCCACGAGTTCTGAAATCAAAATCCGAAACGCCAGGATTGTAGAGCTCGAAAAGTAGTGTGAAATCAAGCTAAAAATCACCGAATTCAGAACTCGGAGTCAACGAATATTCATAAAACCGTTTACGTAAAGAAACCACATTTCGCCGCTAACTAGGTGAAACGAGACCTACTAGCCTCGAGTTCTGAAATCAAAATCCGAAACACCAGGATTGTAGAGCTCGAAAATTAGTGTGAAATCAAGCTAAAAATCACCGAATTCAGAACTCGGAGTCAACGGATATTCATAAAACCGTTTACGTAAAGAAACCACATTTGGCGGCTAACTAGGTGAAACGAGACCTACTAGCCACGAGTTCTGAAATCAAAATCCGAAACACCAGGATTGTAGAGCTCGAAAAGTAGTGTGAAATCAAGCTAAAAATCACCGAATTCAGAACTCGGAGTCAACGGATATTCATAAAACCGTTTACGTAAAGAAACCACATTTCGCGGCTGACTAGGTGAAACGAGACCTACTAGCCACGAGTTCTGAAATCAAAATCCGAAATGCCCGGATTGTAGAGCTCGAAAAGTAGTGTGAAATCAAGCTGAAAATCACCGAATTAAGAACTCGGAGTCAACGGATATTCATAAAACCGTTTACGTAAAGAAACCACATTTCGCGGCTAAATAGGTGAAACGAGACCTACTAGCCACGAGTTCTGAAATCAAAATCCGAAACTTCAGTATTTTAGAGCTCGAAAAGTAGTGTGAAATCAAGCTTAAAATCACCAAATTCAGAACTCGGAGTCAACAGATATTCATAAAACCGTTTACGTAAAGAAACCACATTTCGCGGCTAACTAGGTGAAACGAGACCTACTAGCCACGAGTTCTGAAATAAAAATCCGAAACCCCAGGATTGTAGAGCTCGAAAAGTAGTGTGAAATCAAGCTAAAAATCACCGAATTCAGAACTCGGAGTCAACGGATATTCATAAAACCGTTTACGTAAAGAAACCACATTTCGCGGCTAACTAGGTGAAACGAGACCTACTAGCCACGAGTTCTGAAATCAAAATCTGAAATTCCAGGATTGTAGAGCTCGAATAGTAGTGTGAAATCAAGCTAAAAATCACCGAATTCAGAACTCGGAGTCAACGGATATTCATAAAACCGTTTACGTAAAGAAACCACATTTCGCGGCTAACTAGGTGAAAGGAGAACTACTAGCCACGAGTTCTGAAATCAAAATCCGAAATTCCAAGATTGTAGAGCTCGAAAAGTAGTGTGAAATCAAGCTAAAAATCACCGAATTCAGAACTCGGAGTCAACGGATATTCATAAAACCGTTTACGTAAAGAAACCACATTTCGCGGCTAACTAGGTGAAACGAGACCTACTAGCCACGATTTCTGAAATCAAAATCGGAAATTGCAGGATTGTAGAGCTCGAAAAGTAGTGTGAAATCAAGCTAAAAATCACCGAATTCAGAACTCGGAGTCAACGGATATTCATAAAACCGTTTACGTAAAGAAATCACATTTCGCGGCTAACTAGGTGAAACGAGACCTACTAGCCACGAGTTCTGAAATCAAAATCCGAAAAGCCAGGATTGTAGAGCTCGAAAAGTAGTGTGAAATGAAGCTAAAAATCACCGAATTCAGAACTCGGAGTCAACGGATATTCATAAAACCGTTTACGTAAAGAAACCACATTTCGCGGCTAACTAGGTGAAAGGAGAACTACTTGCCACGAGTTCTGAAATCAAAATCCGAAATGCCAGGATTGTAGAGCTCAAAAAGTAGTGTGAAATCAAGCTAAAAATCACCGAATTCAGAACTCGGAGTCAACGGATATTCATAAAACCGTTTACGTAAAGAAACCACATTTCGCGGCTAACTAGGTGAAACGCGACCTACTAGCCACAAGTTCTGAAATCAAAATCCGAACACCTGGATTGTAGAGCTCGAAAAGTAGTGTGAAATCAAGCAAAAAATCACCGAATTCAGAACTCGAAGTCAACGGATATTCATAAAACCGTTTACGTAAAGAAACCACATTTCGCGGCTAACTAGGTGAAACGATACCTACTAGCCACGAGTTCTGAAATCAAAATCGGAAATGGCAAGATTGTAGAGCTCGAAAAGTAGTGTGAAATCAAGCTAAAAATCACCGAATTCAGAACTCGGAGTCAACGGATATTCATAAAACCGTTTTCGTAAAAAAATCATATTTCGCGGCTAACTAGGTGAAACGAGACCTACTAGCCACGAGTTCTGAAATCAAAATCCAAAATGCCAGGATTGTAGAGCTCAAAAAGGAGTGTGAAATCAAGCTGAAAATCACCGAATTCAGAACTCGGAGTCAACTGATATTCATAAAACCGTTTACGTAAAGAAACCACATTTTGCGGCTAACTAGGTGAAACGAGACCTACTAGCCACGAGTTCTGAAATCAAAATCCGAAATTCCAGGATTGTAGAGCTCGAAAGGTAGTGTGAAATCAAGCTAAAAATCACCGAATTCAGAACTCGGAGTCAACGGATATTCATAAAACCGTTTACGTAAAGAAACCACATTTCGCGGCTAAATAGGTGAAACGAGACCTACTAGCCACGAGTTCTGAAATCAAAATCCGAAAAGCCTGGATTGTAGAGCTCGAAAAGTAGTGTGAAATCAAGCTAAAAATCACCGAATTCAGAACTCGGAGTCAACGGATATTCATAAAACCGTTTACGTAAAGAAACCACATTTCGCGGCTAACTAGGTGAAAGGAGAACTACTAGCCACGAGTTCTGAAATCAAAATCCGAAATTCCAAGATTGTAGAGCTCAAAAAGTAGTGTGAAATCAAGCTAAAAATCACCGAATTCAGAACTCGGAGTCAACGGATATTCATAAAACCGTTTACGTAAAGAAACCACATTTCGCGGCTAACTAGGTGAAACGAGACCTACGAGCCACGATTTCTGAAATCAAAATCGGAAATTGCAGGATTGTAGAGCTCGAAAAGTAGTGTGAAATCAAGCTAAAAATCAACGAATTCAGAACTCGGAGTCAACGGATATTCATAAAACCGTTTACGTAAAGAAATCACATTTCGCGGCTAACTAGGTGAAACGAGACCTACTAGCCACGAGTTCTGAAATCAAAATCCGAAAAGCCAGGATTGTAGAGCTCGAAAAGTAGTGTGAAATGAAGCTAAAAATCACCGAATTCAGAACTCGGAGTCAACGGATATTCATAAAACCGTTTACGTAAAGAAACCACATTTCGCGGCTAACTAGGTGAAAGGAGAACTACTTGCCACGAGTTCTGAAATCAAAATCCGAAATGCCAGGATTGTAGAGCTCAAAAACTAGTGTGAAATCAAGCTAAAAATCACCGAATTCAGAACTCGGAGTCAACGGATATTCATAAAACCGTTTACGTAAAGAAACCACATTTCGTGGCTAACTAGGTGAAACGTGACCTACTAGCCGCAAGTTCTGAAATCAAAATCCGAAACGCCTGGATTGTAGAGCTCGAAAAGTAGTGTGAAATCAAGCAAAAAATCACCGAATTCAGAACTCGGAGTCAACGGATATTCATAAAACCGTTTACGTAAAGAAACCACATTTCGCGGCTAACTAGGTGAAACGATACCTACTAGCCACGAGTTCTGAAATCAAAATCGGAAATGGCAGGATTGTAGAGCTCGAAAAGTAGTGTGAAATCAAGCTAAAAATCACCGAATTCAGAACTCGGAGTCAACGGATATTCATAAAACCGTTTACGTAAAGAAACCACATTTCGCGGCTAACTAGTTGAAACGAGACCGACTAGCCACGAGTTCTGAAATCAAAATCCAAAATGCCAGGATTGTAGAGCTCGAAAAGTAGTGTGAAATCAAGCTAAAAATCACCGAATTCAGAACTCGGAGTAAACGGATATTCATAAAACCGTTTACGTAAAGAAACCAAATTTCGCGGCTAACTAGGTGAAACGAGACCTACTAGCCAGGAGTTCTGAAATCAAAATCGGAAAAATAGTGTGAAATCAAGCTAAAAATCACCGAATTCGGATTTCGGAGTCAACGGATATTCATAAAACCTTTTACGTAAAGAAACCACATTTGACGGCTAACTAGGTGAAACGAGACCTACTAACCACGAGTTCTGAAATCAAAATCCGGAATACCAGGATTGTAGAGCTCGAAAAGTAGTGTGAAATCAAGCTAAAAATCACCGAATTCAGAACTCGGAGTCAACGGATATTCATAAAACCGTTTACGTAAAGAAACCACATTTCGCGGCTAACTAGGTGAAAGGAGAACTACTAGCCACGAGTTCTGAAATCAAAATCCGAAATGCCAGGATTGTAGAGCTCGAAAAGTAGTGTGAAATCAAGCTAAAAATCACCGAATTCAGAACTCGGAGTCAACGGATATTCATAAAACCGTTTACGTAAAGAAACCACATTTCGCGGCTAACTAGATGAAACGAGACCTACTAGCCACGAGTTCTGATATCAAAATCGGAAATGGCAGGATTGTAGAGCTCGAAAAGTAGTGTGAAATCAAGCTAAAAATCACCGAATTCAGAACTCGGAGTCAACGGATATTCATAAAACCGTTTACGTAAAGAAATCACATTTCGCGGCTAACTAGGTGAAACGAGACCTACTAGCCACAAGTTCTGAAATCAAAATCCGAAAAGCCAGGATTGTAGAGCTCGAAAAGTAGTGTGAAATCAAGCTAAAAATCACCGAATTCAGAACTCGGAGTCAACGGATATTCATAAAACCGTTTACGTAAAGAAACCACATTTCGCGGCTAACTAGGTGAAAGGAGAACTACTAGCCACGAGTTCTGAAATCAAAATCCGAAATGCCAGGATTGTAGAGCTCGAAAAGTAGTGTGAAATCAAGCTAAAAATCACCGAATTCAGAACTCGGAGTCAACGGATATTCATAAAACCGTTTACGTAAAGAAACCACATTTCGCGGCTAACTAGGTGAAACGAGACCTACTAGCCACGAGTTCTGAAATCAAAATCCGAAACGCCTGGATTGTAGAGCTCGAAAAGTAGTGTGAAATCAAGCAAAAAATCACCGAATTCAGAACTCGGAGTCAACGGATATTCATAAAACCGTTTACGTAAAGAAACCACATTTCGCGGCTAACTAGGTGAAACGATACCTACTAGCCACGAGTTCTGAAATCAAAATCGGAAATGGCTGGATTGTAGAGCTCGAAAAGTAGTGTGAAATCAAGCAAAAAATCACCGAATTCAGAACTCGGAGTCAACGGATATTCATAAAACCGTTTACGTAAAGAAACCACATTTCGCGGCTAACTAGGTGAAACGATACCTACTAGCCACGAGTTCTGAAATCAAAATCGGAAATGGCAGGATTGTAGAGCTCGAAAAGTAGTGTGAAATCAAGCTAAAAATCACCGAATTCAGAACTCGGAGTCAACGGATATTCATAAAACCGTTTACGTAAAGAAACCACATTTCGCGGCTAACTAGTTGAAACGAGACCGACTAGCCACGAGTTCTGAAATCAAAATCCAAAATGCCAGGATTGTAGAGCTCGAAAAGTAGTGTGAAATCAAGCTAAAAATCAACGAATTCAGAACTCGGAGTAAACGGATATTCATAAAACCGTTTACGTAAAGAAACCAAATTTCGCGGCTAACTAGGTGAAACGAGACCTACTAGCCAGGAGTTCTGAAATCAAAATCGGAAAAATAGTGTGAAATCAAGCTAAAAATCACCGAATTCGGATTTCGGAGTCAACGGATATTCATAAAACCTTTTACGTAAAGAAACCACATTTGACGGCTAACTAGGTGAAACGAGACCTACTAACCACGAGTTTTGAAATCAAAATCCGGAATACCAGGATTGTAGAGCTCGAAAAGTAGTGTGAAATCAAGCTAAAAATCACCGAATTCAGAACTCGGAGTCAACGGATATTCATAAAACCGTTTACGTAAAGAAACCACATTTCGCGGCTAACTAGGTGAAAGGAGAACTACTAGCCACGAGTTCTGAAATCAAAATCCGAAATGCCAGGATTGTAGAGCTCGAAAAGTAGTGTGAAATCAAGCTAAAAATCACCGAATTCAGAACTCGGAGTCAACGGATATTCATAAAACCGTTTACGTAAAGAAACCACATTTCGCGGCTAACTAGATGAAACGAGACCTACTAGCCACGAGTTCTGAAATCAAAATCCGAAATTCCAAGATTGTAGAGCTCAAAAAGTAGTGTGAAATCAAGCTAAAAATCACCGAATTCAGAACTCGGAGTCAACGGATATTCATAAAACCGTTTACGTAAAGAAACCACATTTCGCGGCTAACTAGGTGAAACGAGACCTACTAGCCACGATTTCTGAAATCAAAATCGGAAATTGCAGGATTGTAGAGCTCGAAAAGTAGTGTGAAATCAAGCTAAAAATCAACGAATTCAGAACTCGGAGTCAACGGATATTCATAAAACCGTTTACGTAAAGAAATCACATTTCGCGGCTAACTAGGTGAAACGAGACCTACTAGCCACGAGTTCTGAAATCAAAATCCGAAAAGCCAGGATTGTAGAGCTCGAAAAGTAGTGTGAAATGAAGCTAAAAATCACCGAATTCAGAACTCGGAGTCAACGGATATTCATAAAACCGTTTACGTAAAGAAACCACATTTCGCGGCTAACTAGGTGAAAGGAGAACTACTTGCCACGAGTTCTGAAATCAAAATCCGAAATGCCAGGATTGTAGAGCTCAAAAACTAGTGTGAAATCAAGCTAAAAATCACCGAATTCAGAACTCGGAGTCAACGGATATTCATAAAACCGTTTACGTAAAGAAACCACATTTCGTGGCTAACTAGGTGAAACGCGACCTACTAGCCGCAAGTTCTGAAATCAAAATCCGAAACGCCTGGATTGTAGAGCTCGAAAAGTAGTGTGAAATCAAGCAAAAAATCACCGAATTCAGAACTCGGAGTCAACGGATATTCATAAAACCGTTTACGTAAAGAAACCACATTTCGCGGCTAACTAGGTGAAACGATACCTACTAGCCACGAGTTCTGAAATCAAAATCGGAAATGGCAGGATTGTAGAGCTCGAAAAGTAGTGTGAAATCAAGCTAAAAATCACCGAATTCAGAACTCGGAGTCAACGGATATTCATAAAACCGTTTACGTAAAGAAACCACATTTCGCGGCTAACTAGTTGAAACGAGACCGACTAGCCACGAGTTCTGAAATCAAAATCCAAAATGCCAGGATTGTAGAGCTCGAAAAGTAGTGTGAAATCAAGCTAAAAATCACCGAATTCAGAACTCGGAGTAAACGGATATTCATAAAACCGTTTACGTAAAGAAACCAAATTTCGCGGCTAACTAGGTGAAACGAGACCTACTAGCCAGGAGTTCTGAAATCAAAATCGGAAAAATAGTGTGAAATCAAGCTAAAAATCACCGAATTCGGATTTCGGAGTCAACGGATATTCATAAAACCTTTTACGTAAAGAAACCACATTTGACGGCTAACTAGGTGAAACGAGACCTACTAACCACGAGTTCTGAAATCAAAATCCGGAATACCAGGATTGTAGAGCTCGAAAAGTAGTGTGAAATCAAGCTAAAAATCACCGAATTCAGAACTCGGAGTCAACGGATATTCATAAAAACGTTTACGTAAAGAAACCACATTTCGCGGCTAACTAGGTGAAAGGAGAACTACTAGCCACGAGTTCTGAAATCAAAATCCGAAATGCCAGGATTGTAGAGCTCGAAAAGTAGTGTGAAATCAAGCTAAAAATCACCGAATTCAGAACTCGGAGTCAACGGATATTCATAAAACCGTTTACGTAAAGAAACCACATTTCGCGGCTAACTAGATGAAACGAGACCTACTAGCCACGAGTTCTGATATCAAAATCGGAAATGGCAGGATTGTAGAGCTCGAAAAGTAGTGTGAAATCAAGCTAAAAATCACCGAATTCAGAACTCGGAGTCAACGGATATTCATAAAACCGTTTACGTAAAGAAATCACATTTCGCGGCTAACTAGGTGAAACGAGACCTACTAGCCACAAGTTCTGAAATCAAAATCCGAAAAGCCAGGATTGTAGAGCTCGAAAAGTAGTGTGAAATCAAGCTAAAAATCACCGAATTCAGAACTCGGAGTCAACGGATATTCATAAAACCGTTTACGTAAAGAAACCACATTTCGCGGCTAACTAGGTGAAAGGAGAACTACTAGCCACGAGTTCTGAAATCAAAATCCGAAATGCCAGGATTGTAGAGCTCGAAAAGTAGTGTGAAATCAAGCTAAAAATCACCGAATTCAGAACTCGGAGTCAACGGATATTCATAAAACCGTTTACGTAAAGAAACCACATTTCGCGGCTAACTAGGTGAAACGAGACCTACTAGCCACGAGTTCTGAAATCAAAATCCGAAACGCCTGGATTGTAGAGCTCGAAAAGTAGTGTGAAATCAAGCAAAAAATCACCGAATTCAGAACTCGGAGTCAACGGATATTCATAAAACCGTTTACGTAAAGAAACCACATTTCGCGGCTAACTAGGTGAAACGATACCTACTAGCCACGAGTTCTGAAATCAAAATCGGAAATGGCTGGATTGTAGAGCTCGAAAAGTAGTGTGAAATCATGCAAAAAATCACCGAATTCAGAACTCGGAGTCAACGGATATTCATAAAACCGTTTACGTAAAGAAACCACATTTCGCGGCTAACTAGGTGAAACGATACCTACTAGCCACGAGTTCTGAAATCAAAATCGGAAATGGCAGGATTGTAGAGCTCGAAAAGTAGTGTGAAATCAAGCTAAAAATCACCGAATTCAGAACTCGGAGTCAACGGATATTCATAAAACCGTTTACGTAAAGAAACCACATTTCGCGGCTAACTAGTTGAAACGAGACCGACTAGCCACGAGTTCTGAAATCAAAATCCAAAATGCCAGGATTGTAGAGCTCGAAAAGTAGTGTGAAATCAAGCTAAAAATCACCGAATTCAGAACTCGGAGTAAACGGATATTCATAAAACCGTTTACGTAAAGAAACCAAATTTCGCGGCTAACTAGGTGAAACGAGACCTACTAGCCAGGAGTTCTGAAATCAAAATCGGAAAAATAGTGTGAAATCAAGCTAAAAATCACCGAATTCGGATTTCGGAGTCAACGGATATTCATAAAACCTTTTACGTAAAGAAACCACATTTGACGGCTAACTAGGTGAAACGAGACCTACTAACCACGAGTTCTGAAATCAAAATCCGGAATACCAGGATTGTAGAGCTCGAAAAGTAGTGTGAAATCAAGCTAAAAATCACCGAATTCAGAACTCGGAGTCAACGGATATTCATAAAACCGTTTACGTAAAGAAACCACATTTCGCGGCTAACTAGGTGAAAGGAGAACTACTAGCCACGAGTTCTGAAATCAAAATCCGAAATGCCAGGATTGTAGAGCTCGAAAAGTAGTGTGAAATCAAGCTAAAAATCACCGAATTCAGAACTCGGAGTCAACGGATATTCATAAAACCGTTTACGTAAAGAAACCACATTTCGCGGCTAACTAGATGAAACGAGACCTACTAGCCACGAGTTCTGATATCAAAATCGGAAATGGCAGGATTGTAGAGCTCGAAAAGTAGTGTGAAATCAAGCTAAAAATCACCGAATTCAGAACTCGGAGTCAACGGATATTCATAAAACCGTTTACGTAAAGAAATCACATTTCGCGGCTAACTAGGTGAAACGAGACCTACTAGCCACAAGTTCTGAAATCAAAATCCGAAAAGCCAGGATTGTAGAGCTCGAAAAGTAGTGTGAAATCAAGCTAAAAATCACCGAATTCAGAACTCGGAGTCAACGGATATTCATAAAACCGTTTACGTAAAGAAACCACATTTCGCGGCTAACTAGGTGAAAGGAGAACTACTAGCCACGAGTTCTGAAATCAAAATCCGAAATGCCAGGATTGTAGAGCTCGAAAAGTAGTGTGAAATCAAGCTAAAAATCACCGAATTCAGAACTCGGAGTCAACGGTTTTTCATAAAACCGTTTACGTAAAGAAACCACATTTCGCGGCTAACTAGGTGAAACGCGACCTACTAGCCACGAGTTCTGAAATCAAAATCCGAAATGCCTGGATTGTAGAGCTCGAAAAGTTGTGTGAAATCAAGCAAAAAATAACCGAATTCAGAACTCGGAGTCAACGGATATTCATAAAACCGTTTACGTAAAGAAACCACATTTCGCGGCTAACTAGGTGAAACGAGACCTACTAGCCACGAGTTCTGAAATCAAAATCGGAAATGGCAGGATTGTAGAGCTCGAAAAGTAGTGTGAAATCAAGCTAAAAATCACCGAATTCAGAACTCGGAGTCAACGGATATTCATAAAACCGTTTACGTAAAGAAACCACATTTCGCGGCTAACTAGGTGAAATGAGACCTACTAGCCACGAGTTCTGAAATCAAAATCCGAAATGCCAGGATTGGAGAACTCGAAAAGTAGTGTGAAATCAAGCTAAAAATCACCGAATTCAGAACTCGGAGTCAACGGATATTCATAAAACCGTTTACGTAAAGAAACAACATTTCGCGGCTAAATAGGTGAAACGAGACCTACTAGCCACGAGTTCTGAAATCAAAATCCAAAACGCCAGGATTGTAGAGCTCGAAAAGTAGTGTGAAATCAAGCTAAAAATCACCGAATTCAGAACTCGGAGTCAACGGATATTCATAAAACCGTTTACGTAAAGAAACCACATTTCGCGGCTAACTAGGTGAAAGGAGAACTACTAGCCACGAGTTCTGAAATCAAAATCCGAAATGCCAGGATTGTAGAGCTCGAAAAGTAGTGTGAAATCAAGCTAAAAATCACCGAATTCAGAACTCGGAGTCAACGGATATTCATAAAACCGTTTACGTAAAGAAACCACATTTCGCGGCTAACTAGGTGAAACGCGACCTACTAGCCACGAGTTCTGAAATCAAAATCCGAAATGCCTGGATTGTAGAGCTCGAAAAGTTGTGTGAAATCAAGCAAAAAATAACCGAATTCAGAACTCGGAGTCAACGGATATTCATAAAACCGTTTACGTAAAGAAACCACATTTCGCGGCTAACTAGGTGAAACGAGACCTACTAGCCACGAGTTCTGAAATCAAAATCCGAATTCCAGGATTGTAGAGCTCGAAAAGTAGTGTGAAATCAAGCTAAAAATCACCGAATTCAGAACTCGGAGTCAACGGATATTCATAAAACCGTTTACGTAAAGAAACCACATTTCGCGGCTAACTAGGTGAAACGCGACCTACTAGCCACGAGTTCTGAAATCAAAATCCGAAACGCCTGGATTGTAGAGCTCGAAAAGTAGTGTGAAATCAAGCAAAAAATCACCGAATTCAGAACTCGGAGTCAACGGATATTCATAAAACCGTTTACGTAAAGAAACCACATTTCGTGGCTAACTAGGTGAAACGCGACCTACTAGCCGCAAGTTCTGAAATCAAAATCCGAAACGCCTGGATTGTAGAGCTCGAAAAGTAGTGTGAAATCAAGCAAAAAATCACCGAATTCAGAACTCGGAGTCAACGGATATTCATAAAACCGTTTACGTAAAGAAACCACATTTCGCGGCTAACTAGGTGAAACGATACCTACTAGCCACGAGTTCTGAAATCAAAATCGGAAATGGCAGGATTGTAGAGCTCGAAAAGTAGTGTGAAATCAAGCTAAAAATCACCGAATTCAGAACTCGGAGTCAACGGATATTCATAAAACCGTTTACGTAAAGAAACCACATTTCGCGGCTAACTAGGTGAAACGAGACCGACTAGCCATGAGTTCTGAAATCAAAATCCAAAATGCCAGGATTGTAGAGCTCGAAAAGTAGTGTGAAATCAAGCTAAAAATCACCGAATTCAGAACTCGGAGTAAACGGATATTCATAAAACCGTTTACGTAAAGAAACCAAATTTCGTGGCTAACTAGGTGAAACGAGACCTACTAGCCAGGAGTTCTGAAATCAAAATCGGAAAAATAGTGTGAAATCAAGCTAAAAATCACCGAATTCGGATTTCGGAGTCAACGGATATTCATAAAACCTTTTACGTAAAGAAACCACATTTGACGGCTAACTAGGTGAAACGAGACCTACTAACCACGAGTTCTGAAATCAAAATCCGGAATACCAGGATTGTAGAGCTCGAAAAGTAGTGTGAAATCAAGCTAAAAATCACCGAATTCAGAACTCGGAGTCAACGGATATTCATAAAACCGTTTACGTAAAGAAACCACATTTCGCGGCTAACTAGGTGAAAGGAGAACTACTAGCCACGACTTCTGAAATCAAAATCCGAAATGCCAGGATTGTAGAGCTCGAAAAGTAGTGTGAAATCAAGCTAAAAATCACCGAATTCAGAACTCGGAGTCAACGGATATTCATAAAACCGTTTACGTAAAGAAACCACATTTCGCGGCTAACTAGGTGAAAGGAGAACTACTAGCCACGACTTCTGAAATCAAAATCCGAAATGGCAGGATTGTAGAGCTCGAAAAGTAGTGTGAAATCAAGCTAAAAATCACCGAATTCAGAACTCGGAGTCAACGGATATTCATAAAACCGTTTACGTAAAGAAATCACATTTCGCGGCTAACTAGGTGAAACGAGACCTACTAGCCACAAGTTCTGAAATCAAAATCCGAAAAGCCAGGATTGTAGAGCTCGAAAAGTAGTGTGAAATCAAGCTAAAAATCACCGAATTCAGAACTCGGAGTCAACGGATATTCATAAAACCGTTTACGTAAAGAAACCACATTTCGCGGCTAACTAGGTGAAAGGAGAACTACTAGCCACGAGTTCTGAAATCAAAATCCGAAATGCCAGGATTGTAGAGCTCGAAAAGTAGTGTGAAATCAAGCTAAAAATCACCGAATTCAGAACTCGGAGTCAACGGATATTCATAAAACCGTTTACGTAAAGAAACCACATTTCGCGGCTAACTAGGTGAAACGCGACCTACTAGCCACGAGTTCTGAAATCAAAATCCGAAATGCCTGGATTGTAGAGCTCGAAAAGTTGTGTGAAATCAAGCAAAAAATAACCGAATTCAGAACTCGGAGTCAACGGATATTCATAAAACCGTTTACGTAAAGAAACCACATTTCGCGGCTAACTAGGTGAAACGAGACCTACTAGCCACGAGTTCTGAAATCAAAATCGGAAATGGCAGGATTGTAGAGCTCGAAAAGTAGTGTGAAATCAAGCTAAAAATCACCGAATTCAGAACTCGGAGTCAACGGATATTCATAAAACCGTTTACGTAAAGAAACCACATTTCGCGGCTAACTAGGTGAAACGAGACCTACTAGCCACGAGTTCTGAAATCAAAATCCGAAATGCCAGGATTGGAGAACTCGAAAAGTAGTGTGAAATCAAGCTAAAAATCACCGAATTCAGAACTCGGAGTCAACGGATATTCATAAAACCGTTTACGTAAAGAAACAACATTTCGCGGCTAAATAGGTGAAACGAGACCTACTAGCCACGAGTTCTGAAATCAAAATCCAAAACGCCAGGATTGTAGAGCTCGAAAAGTAGTGTGAAATCAAGCTAAAAATCACCGAATTCAGAACTCGGAGTCAACGGATATTCATAAAACCGTTTACGTAAAGAAACCAAATTTCGCGGTTAACTAGGTGAAACGAGACCTACTAGCCACGAGTTCTGAAATAAAAATCAGAAAGGGCAGGATTGTAGAGCTCGAAAAGTAGTGTGAAATCAAGCTAAAAATCACCGAATTCAGAACTCGGAGTCAACGGATATTCATAAAACCGTTTACGTAAAGAAACCACATTTCGCGGCTAACTAGGTGAAACGAGACCAACTAGCCCCAAGTTCTCAAATCAAAATCCCAAATGCCAGGATTGTAGAGCTCGAAAAGTAGTGTGAAATCAATCTAAAATTCACCGGATTCAGAACTCGGAGTCAACGGATATTCATAAAACCGTTTACGTAAAGAAACCACATTTCGCGGCTAACTAGGTGGAACGAGACCTACTAGCCACGAGTTCTGAAATCAAAATCCGAATTCCAGGATTGTAGAGCTCGAAAAGTAGTGTGAAATCAAGCTAAAAATCACCGAATTCAGAACTCGGAGTCAACGGATATTCATAAAACCGTTTACGTAAAGAAACCACATTTCGCGGCTAACTAGGTGAAACGCGACCTACTAGCCACGAGTTCTGAAATCAAAATCCGAAACGCCTGGATTGTAGAGCTCGAAAAGTAGTGTGAAATCAAGCAAAAAATCACCGAATTCAGAACTCGGAGTCAACGGATATTCATAAAACCGTTTACGTAAAGAAACCACATTTTGCGGCTAACTAGGTGAAATGAGACCTACTAGCCACGAGTTCTGAAATCAAAATCCGAAAAGCCAGGATTGGAGAACTCGAAAAGTAGTGTGAAATCAAGCAAAAAATCACCGAATTCAGAACTCGGAGTCAACGGATATTCATAAAACCGTTTACGTAAAGAAACCAAATTTCGCGGCTAACTAGGTGAAACGAGACCTACTAGCCACGTGTTCTGAAATAAAAATCGGAAACTCCAGGATTGTAGAGCTCGAAAAGTAGTGTGAAATCAAGCTAAAAATCACCGAATTCAGATTTCGGAGTCAACGGATATTCATAAAACCGTTTACGTAAAGAAACAACATTTCGTGGCTAACTAGGTGAAACGAGACCTACTCGCCACGAGTTCTGAAATAAAAATTAGAAAAGGCAGGATTGTAGAGCTCGAAAAGTAGTGTGAAATCAAGCTAAAAGTCACCGAATTCAGAACTCGGAGTCAACGGATATTCATAAAACCGTTTACGTAAAGAAACCACATTTCGCGGCTAACTTGGTGAAACGAGACCTACTGGCCCCAAGTTCTAAAATCAAAATCCCAAATGCCAGGATTGTAGAGCTCGAAAAGTAGTGTGAAATCAATCTAAAATTCACCGGATTCAGAACTCGGAGTCAACGGATATTCATAAAACCGTTTACGTAAAGAAACCACATTTCGGGCTAACTAGGTGGAACGAGACCTACTAGCCACGAGTTCTGAAATGAAAATCCGAAACTCCAGAATTGTAGAGCTCGAAAAGTAGTGTGAAATCAAGCTAAAAATCACCGAATTCAGAACTCGGAGTCAACGGATATTCATAAAACCGTTTACGTAAAGAAATCACATTTCGCGGCTAACTAGGTGAAACGAGACCTACTAGCCACGAGTTCTGAAATCAAAATCCGAAAAGCCAGCATTGTAGAGCTCGAAAAGTAGTGTGAAATCAAGCTAAAACTCACCGAATTCAGAACTCGGAGTCAACGGATATTCATAAAACCGTTTACGTAAAGAAACCACATTTCGCGGCTAACTAGGTGAAAGAAGAACTACTAGCCACGAGTTCTGAAATCAAAATCCGAAATGCCAGGATTGTAGAGCTCGAAAAGTAGTGTGAAATCAAGCTAAAAATCACCGAATTCAGAACTCGGAGTCAACGGATATTCATAAAACCGTTTACGTAAAGAAACCACATTTCGCGGCTAACTAGGTGAAACGCGACCTACTAGCCACGAGTTCTGAAATAAAAATCCGAAACGCCTGGATTGTAGAGCTCGAAAAGTAGTGTGAAATCAAGCAAAAAATCACCGAATTCAGAACTCGGAGTCAACGGATATTCATAAAACCGTTTACGTAAAGAAACCACATTTCGCGGCTAACTAGGTGAAACGAGACCTACTAGCCACGAGTTTTGAAATCAAAATCGGAAATGGCAGGATTGTAGAGCTCGAAAAGTAGTGTGAAATCAAGCTAAAAATCACCGAATTCAGAACTCGGAGTCAACGGATATTCATAAAACCGTTTACGTAAAGAAACCACATTTCGCGGCTAACTAGGTGAAACGCGACCTACTAGCCACGAGTTCTGAAATCAAAATCCGAAACGCCTGGATTGTAGAGCTCGAAAAGTAGTGTGAAATCAAGCAAAAAATCACCGAATTCAGAACTCGGAGTCAACGGATATTCATAAAACCGTTTACGTAAAGAAACCACATTTCACGGCTAACTAGGTGAAATGAGACCTACTAGCCACGAGTTTTGAAATCAAAATCCGAAATGCCAGGATTGGAGAACTCGAAAAGTAGTGTGAAATCAAGCTAAAAATCACCGAATTCAGAACTCGGAGTCAACGGATATTCATAAAACCGTTTACGTAAAGAAACCAAATTTCGCGGCTAACTAGGTGAAACGAGACCTACTAGCCAGGTGTTCTGAAATAAAAATCGGAAACTCCAGGATTGTAGAGCTCAAAAAGTAGTGTGAAATCAAGCTAAAAATCACCGAATTCAGATTTCGGAGTCAACGGATATTCATAAAACCGTTTACGTAAAGAAACAACATTTCGCGGCTAACTAGGTGAAACGAGACCTACTCGCCACGAGTTATGAAATAAAAATTAGAAAAGGCGGGATTGTAGAGCTCGAAAAGTAGTGTGAAATCAAGCTAAAAATCACCGAATTCAGAACTCGGAGTCAACGGATATTCATAAAACCGTTTACGTAAAGAAACCACATTTCGCGGCTAACTTGGTGAAACAAGACCTACTAGCCCCAAGTTATAAAATCAAAATCCCAAATGCCAGGATTGTAGAGCTCGAAAAGTAGTGTGAAATCAATCTAAAATTCACCGGATTCAGAACTCGGAGTCAACGGATATTCATAAAACCGTTTACGTAAAGAAACCACATTTCGCGGCTAACTATGTGGAACGAGACCTACTAGCCACGAGTTCTGAAATGAAAATCCGAAACTCCAGGATTGTAGAGCTCGAAAAGTAGTGTGAAATCAAGCTAAAAATCACCGAATTCAGAACTCGGAGTCAACGGATATTCATAAAACCGTTTACGTAAAGAAATCACATTTCGCGGCTAACTAGGTGAAACGAGACCTACTAGCCACGAGTTCTGAAATCAAAATCCGAAAAGCGAGCATTGTAGAGCTCGAAAAGTAGTGTGAAATCAAGCTAAAAATCACCGAATTCAGAACTCGGAGTCAACGGATATTCATAAAACCGTTTACGTAAAGAAACCACATTTCGCGGCTAACTAGGTGAAACGAGACCTACTAGCCACGAGTTCTGAAATCAAAATCCGAAATGCCAGGATTGTAGAGCTCGAAAAGTAGTGTGAAATCAAGCTAAAAATCACCGAATTCAGAACTCGGAGTCAACGGATATTCATAAAACCGTTTACGTAAAGAAACCACATTTCGCGGCTAACTAGGTGAAACGCGACCTACTAGCCACGAGTTCTGAAATAAAAATCCGAAACGCCTGGATTGTAGAGCTCGAAAAGTAGTGTGAAATCAAGCAAAAAATCACCGAATTCAGAACTCGGAGTCAACGGATATTCATAAAACCGTTTACGTAAAGAAACCACATTTCGCGGCTAACTAGGTGAAACGAGACCTACTAGCCACGAGTTCTGAAATCAAAATCGGAAATGGAAGGATTGTAGAGCTCGAAAAGTAGTGTGAAATCAAGCTAAAAATCACCGAATTCAGAACTCGGAGTCAACGGATATTCATAAAACCGTTTACGTAAAGAAACCACATTTCGCGGCTAACTAGGTGAAACGAGACCTACTAGCCACGATTCTGAAATCAAAATCTGAAATGCCAGGATTGGAGAACTCGAAAAGTAGTGTGAAATCAAGCTAAAAATCACCGAATTCAGAACTCGGAGTCAACGGATATTCATAAAACCGTTTATGTAAAGAAACCAAATTTCGCTGCTAACTAGGTGAAACGAGACCTACTAGCCAGGAGTTCTGAAATAAAAATCGGAAACTCCAGGATTGTAGAGCTCGAAAAGTAGTGTGAAATCAAGCTAAAAATCACCGAATTCAGATTTCGGAGTCAACGGATATTCATAAAACCGTTTACGTAAAGAAACAACATTTCGCGGCTAACTAGGTGAAACGAGACCTACTCGCCACGAGTTCTGAAATAAAAATCAGAAAAAGCAGGATTGTAGAGCTCGAAAAGTAGTGTGAAATAAAGCTAAAAATCACCGAATTCAGAACTCGGAGTCAACGGATATTCATAAAACCGTTTACGTAAAGAAACCGCATTTCGCGGCTAACTAGGTGAAACGAGACCTACTAGCCACGAGTTCTGAAATCAAAATCCGAAATGCCCGGATTGTAGAGCTCGAAAAGTAGTGTGAAATCAAGCTAAAAATCACCGAATTCAGAACTCGGAGTCAACGGATATTCATAAAACCGTTTACGTAAAGAAACCACATTTCGCGGCTAACTAGGTGAAAAGAGACCTACTAGCCACGAGTTCTGAAATCAAAATCGGAAATGTCAGGATTGTAGAGCTCGAAAAGTAGTGTGAAATCAAGCTAAAAATCACCGAATTCAGAACTCGGAGTCAACGGATATTCATAAAACCGTTTACGTAAAGAAACCACATTTCGCGGCTAACTAGGTGAAACGAGACCTACTAGCCACGAGTTCTGAAATCAAAATCCGAAATGCCAGGATTGGAGACCTCGAAAAGTAGTGTGAAATCAAGCTAAAAATCACCGAATTCAGAACTCGGAGTCAACGGATATTCATAAAACCGTTTACGTAAAGAAACCAAATTTCGCGGCTAACTAGGTGAAACGAGACCTACTAGCCAGGTGTTCTGAAATAAAAATCGGAAACTCCAGGATTGTAGAGCTCGAAAAGTAGTGTGAAATCAAGCTAAAAATCACCGAATTCAGATTTCGGAGTCAACGGATATTCATAAAACCGTTTACGTAAAGAAACAACATTTCGCGGCTAACTAGGTGAAACGAGACCTACTCGCCACGAGTTCTGAAATAAAAATCAGAAAAGGCAGGATTGTAGAGCTCGAAAAGTAGTGTGAAATCAAGCTAAAAATCACCGAATTCAGAACTCGGAGTCAACGGATATTCATAAAACCGTTTACGTAAAGAAACCACATTTCGCGGCTAACTAGGTGAAACGAGACCTACTAGCCCCAAGTTCTAAAATCAAAATCCCAAATGCCAGGATTGTAGAGCTCGAAAAGTAGTGTGAAATCAATCTAAAATTCACCGGATTCAGAGCTCGGAGTCAACGGATATTCATAAAACCGTTTATGTAAAGAAACCACATTTCGCGGCTAACTAGGTGGAGCGAGACCTACTAGCCACGAGTTCTGAAATCAAAATCCGAAACTCCAGGATTGTAGAGCTCGAAAAGTAGTGTGAAATCAAGCTAAAAATCACCGAATTCAGAACTCGGAGTCAACGGATATTCATAAAACCGTTTACGTAAAGAAATCACATTTCGCGGCTAACTAGGTGAAACGAGACCTACTAGCCACGAGTTCTGAAATCAAAATCCGAAAACCAAGATTGTAGAGCTCGAAAAGTAGTGTGAAATCAAGCTAAAAATCACCGAATTCAGAACTCGGAGTCAACGGATATTCATAAAACCGTTTACGTAAAGAAACCACATTTCGCGGCTAACTAGGTGAAACGCGACCTACTAGCCAGGTGTTCTGAAATAAAAATCGGAAACTCCAGGATTGTAGAGCTCGAAAAGTAGTGTGAAATCAAGCTAAAAATCACCGAATTCAGAACTCGGAGTCAACGGATATTCATAAAACCGTTTACGTAAAGAAATCACATTTCGCGGCTAACTAGGTGAAACGAGACCTACTAGCCACGAGTTCTGAAATCAAAATCCGAAAACCAAGATTGTAGAGCTCGAAAAGTAGTGTGAAATCAAGCTAAAAATCACCGAATTCAGAACTCGGAGTCAACGGATATTCATAAAACCGTTTACGTAAAGAAACCACATTTCGCGGCTAACTAGGTGAAACGAGACCTACTAGCCAGGTGTTCTGAAATAAAAATCGAAAACTCCAGGATTGTAGAGCTCGAAAAGTAGTGTGAAATCAAGCTAAAAATCACCGAATTCAGATTTCGGAGTCAACGGATATTCATAAAACCGTTTACGTAAAGAAACAACATTTCGCGGCTAACTAGGTGAAACGAGACCTACTCGCCTCGAGTTCTGAAATAAAAATCAGAAAAGGCAGGATTGTAGAGCTCGAAAAGTAGTGTGAAATCAAGCTAAAAATCACCGAATTCAGAACTCGGAGTCAACGGATATTCATAAAACCGTTTACGTAAAGAAACCACATTTCGCGGCTAACTAGGTGAAACGAGACCTACTAGCCCCAAGTTCTAAAATCAAAATCCCAAATGCCAGGATTGTAGAGCTCGAAAAGTAGTGTGAAATCAATCTAAAATTCACCGGAATCAGAGCTCGGAGTCAACGGATATTCATAAAACCGTTTATGTAAAGAAACCACATTTCGCGGCTAACTAGGTGGAACGAGACCTACTAGCCACGAGTTCTGAAATCAAAATCCGAAACTCCAGGATTGTAGAGCTCGAAAAGTAGTGTGAAATCAAGCTAAAAATCACCGAATTCAGAACTCGGAGTCAACGGATATTCATAAAACCGTTTACGTAAAGAAATCACATTTCGCGGCTAACTAGGTGAAACGAGACCTACTAGCCACGAGTTCTGAAATCAAAATCCGAAAACCAAGATTGTAGAGCTCGAAAAGTAGTGTGAAATCAAGCTAAAAATCACCGAATTCAGAACTCGGAGTCAACGGATATTCATAAAACCGTTTACGTAAAGAAACCACATTTCGCGGCTAACTAGGTGAAACGCGACCTACTAGCCAGGTGTTCTGAAATAAAAATCGGAAACTCCAGGATTGTAGAGCTCGAAAAGTAGTGTGAAATCAAGCTAAAAATCACCGAATTCAGAACTCGGAGTCAACGGATATTCATAAAACCGTTTACGTAAAGAAATCACATTTCGCGGCTAACTAGGTGAAACGAGACCTACTAGCCACGAGTTCTGAAATCAAAATCCGAAAACCAAGATTGTAGAGCTCGAAAAGTAGTGTGAAATCAAGCTAAAAATCACCGAATTCAGAACTCGGAGTCAACGGATATTCATAAAACCGTTTACGTAAAGAAACCACATTTCGCGGCTAACTAGGTGAAACGCGACCTACTAGCCAGGTGTTCTGAAATAAAAATCGGAAACTCCAGGATTGTAGAGCTCGAAAAGTAGTGTGAAATCAAGCTAAAAATCACCGAATTCAGAACTCGGAGTCAACGGATATTCATAAAACCGTTTACGTAAAGAAATCACATTTCGCGGCTAACTAGGTGAAACGAGACCTACTAGCCACGAGTTCTGAAATCAAAATCCGAAAACCAAGATTGTAGAGCTCGAAAAGTAGTGTGAAATCAAGCTAAAAATCACCGAATTCAGAACTCGGAGTCAACGGATATTCATAAAACCGTTTACGTAAAGAAACCACATTTCGCGGCTAACTAGGTGAAACGAGACCTACTAGCCACGAGTTCTGAAATCAAAATCCGAAATGCCAGGATTGGAGACCTCGAAAAGTACTGTGAAATCAAGCTAAAAATCACCGAATTCAGAACTCGGAGTCAACGGATATTCATAAAACCGTTTACGTAAAGAAACCAAATTTCGTGGCTAACTAGGTGAAACGAGACCTACTAGCCAGGTGTTCTGAAATAAAAATCGGAAACTCCAGGATTGTAGAGCTCGAAAAGTAGTTTGAAATCAAGCAAAAATTCACCGAATTCAAATTTCGGAGTCAACGGATATTCATAAAACCGTTTACGTAAAGAAACAACATTTCGCGGCTAACTAGGTGAAACGAGACCTACTCGCCACGAGTTCTGAAATAAAAATCAGAAAAGGCAGGATTGTAGAGCTCGAAAAGTAGTGTGAAATCAAGCTAAAAATCACCGAATTCAGAACTCGGAGTCAACGGATATTCATAAAACCGTTTACGTAAAGAAACCACATTTCGCGGCTAACTAGGTGAAACGAGACCTACTAGCCCCAAGTTCTAAAATCAAAATCCCAAATGCCAGGATTGTAGAGCTCGAAAAGTAGTGTGAAATCAATCTAAAATTCACCGGATTCAGAGCTCGGAGTCAACGGATATTCATAAAACCGTTTATGTAAAGAAACCACATTTCGCGGCTAACTAGGTGGAACGAGACCTACTAGCCACGAGTTCTGAAATCAAAATCCGAAACTCCAGGATTGTAGAGCTCGAAAAGTAGTGTGAAATCAAGCTAAAAATCACCGAATTCAGAACTCGGAGTCAACGGATATTCATAAAACCGTTTACGTAAAGAAATCACATTTCGCGGCTAACTAGGTGAAACGAGACCTACTAGCCACGAGTTCTGAAATCAAAATCCGAAAACCAAGATTGTAGAGCTCGAAAAGTAGTGTGAAATCAAGCTAAAAATCACCGAATTCAGAACTCGGAGTCAACGGATATTCATAAAACCGTTTACGTAAAGAAACCACATTTCGCGGCTAACTAGGTGAAACGCGACCTACTAGCCACGAGTTCTGAAATCAAAATCCGAAACGCCTGGATTGTAGAGCTCGAAAAGTAGTGTGAAATCAAGCAAAAAATCACCGAATTCAGGACTCGGAGTCAACGGATATTCATAAAACCGTTTACGTAAAGAAACCACATTTCGCGGCTAACTAGGTGAAACGAGACCTACTAGCCACGAGTTATGAAATTAAAATCGGAAATGGGAGAATTGTAGAGCTCGAAAAGTAGTGTGAAATCAAGCTAAAAATCACCGAATTCAGAACTCGGAGTCAACGGATATTCATAAAACCGTTTACGTAAAGAAACCACATTTCGCGGCTAACTAGGTGAAATGAGACCTACTAGGCACGAGTTCTGAAATCAAAATCCGAAATGCCAGGATTGTAGAGCTCGAAAAGTTGTGTGAAATCAAGCAAAAAATAACCGAATTCAGAACTCGGAGTCAACGGATATTCATAAAACCGTTTACGTAAAGAAACCACATTTCGCGGCTAACTAGGTGAAACGAGACCTACTTGCCAAGAGTTCTGAATTCAAAATCCGAAATGCCAGGATTGTAGAGCTTGAAAACTAGTATGAAAACAAGCTAAAAATCACCGAATTCAGAACTCTAAGTCAACGGATATTCATAAAACCGTTTACGTAAAGAAACCACATTTCGCGGCTAACTAGGTGAAACGAGACCTACTAGCCACGAGTTATGAAATAAAAATCAGAAAAGGCAGGATTGTAGAGCTCGAAAAGTAGTGTGAAATCAAGCTAAAAATCACCGAATTCAGAACTCGGAGTCAACGGATATTCATAAAACCGTTTACGTAAAGAAACCACATTTCGCGGCTAACTAGGTGAAACGAGACCTACTTGCCAAGAGTTCTGAATTCAAAATCCGAAATGCCAGGATTGTAGAGCTTGAAAACTAGTATGAAAACAAGCTAAAAATCACCGAATTCAGAACTCTGAGTCAACGGATATTCATAAAACCGTTTACATAAAGAAACCACATTTCGCGGCTAACTAGGTGAAACGAGACCTACTAGCCACGAGTTCTGAAATCAAAATCCGAAATGCCCGGATTGTAGAGCTCGAAAAGTAGTGTGAAATCAAGCTAAAAATCACCGAATTCAGAACTCGGAGTCAACGGATATTCATAAAACCGTTTACGTAAAGAAACCACATTTCGCGGCTAACAAGGTGAAACGGGACCCACTAGCCACGAGTTCTGAAATCAAAATCCGAAACACTAGGATTGTAGAGCTCGAAAAGTAGTGTGAAATCAAGCTAAAAATCACCGAATTCAGAACTCGGAGTCAACGGATATTCATAAAACCGTTTACGTAAAGAAACCACATTTCGCGGCTAAATAGGTGAAACGAGACCTACTAGCCACGAGTTCTGAAATCAAAATCCGAAACACAGGGATTGTAGAGCTCGAAAAATAGTGTGAAATCAAGCTAAAAATCACCGAATTCAGAACTCGGAGTCAACGGATATTCATAAAACCGTTTACGTAAAGAAATCACATTTCGCGGCTAACTAGGTGAAACGAGACCTACTAGCCACGAGTTCTGAAATCAAAATCCGAAAAGCCAGGATTGTAGAGCTCGAAAAGTAGTGTGAAATCAAGCTAAAAATCACCGAATTCAGAACTCGGAGTCAATGGATATTCGTAAAACCGTTTACGTAAAGAAACCACATTTCGCGGCTAACTAGGTGAAACGCGACCTACAAGCCACGAGTTCTGAAATCAAAATCCGAAACGCCTGGATTGTAGAGCTCGAAAAAGTAGTGTGAAACCAAGCTAAAAATCACCGAATTCAGAACTCGGAGTCAACGGATATTCATAAAACCGTTTACGTAAAGAAACCACATTTCGCGGCTAACTATGTGAAAGGAGACCTACTAGCCACGAGTTCTGAAATCAAAATCGGAAATGGCAGGATTGTAGAGCTCGAAAAGTAGTGTGAAATCAAGCTAAAAATCACCGAATTCAGAACTCGGAGTCAACGGATATTCATAAAACCGTTTACGTAAAGAAACCGCATTTCGCGGCTAACTAGGTGAAACGAGACCTACTAGCCACGAGTTCTGAAATCAAAATCCGAAATGCCAGGATTGTAGAGCTTGAAAACTAGTATGAAAACAAGCTAAAAATCACCGAATTCAGAACTCTAAGTCAACGGATATTCATAAAACCGTTTACGTAAAGAAACCACATTTCGCGGCTAACTAGGTGAAACGAGACCTACTAGCCACGAGTTATGAAATAAAAATCAGAAAAGGCAGGATTGTAGAGCTCGAAAAGTAGTGTGAAATCAAGCTAAAAATCACCGAATTCAGAACTCGGAGTCAACGGATATTCATAAAACCGTTTACGTAAAGAAACCACATTTCGCGGCTAACTAGGTGAAACGAGACCTACTTGCCAAGAGTTCTGAATTCAAAATCCGAAATGCCAGGATTGTAGAGCTTGAAAACTAGTATGAAAACAAGCTAAAAATCACCGAATTCAGAACTCTGAGTCAACGGATATTCATAAAACCGTTTACATAAAGAAACCACATTTCGCGGCTAACTAGGTGAAACGAGACCTACTAGCCAGGAGTTCTGAAATCAAAATCCGAAATGCCCGGATTGTAGAGCTCGAAAAGTAGTGTGAAATCAAGCTAAAAATCACCGAATTCAGAACTCGGAGTCAACGGATATTCATAAAACCGTTTACGTAAAGAAACCACATTTCGCGGCTAACAAGGTGAAATGGGACCCACTAGCCACGAGTTCTGAAATCAAAATCCGAAACACTAGGATTGTAGAGCTCGAAAAGTAGTGTGAAATCAAGCTAAAAATCACCGAATTCAGAACTCGGAGTCAACGGATATTCATAAAACCGTTTACGTAAAGAAACCACATTTCGCGGCTAAATAGGTGAAACGAGACCTACTAGCCACGAGTTCTGAAATCAAAATCCGAAACACAGGGATTGTAGAGCTCGAAAAATAGTGTGAAATCAAGCTAAAAATCACCGAATTCAGAACTCGGAGTCAACGGATATTCATAAAACCGTTTACGTAAAGAAATCACATTTCGCGGCTAACTAGGTGAAACGAGACCTACTAGCCACGAGTTCTGAAATCAAAATCCGAAAAGCCAGGATTGTAGAGCTCGAAAAGTAGTGTGAAATCAAGCTAAAAATCACCGAATTCAGAACTCGGAGTCAATTGATATTCGTAAAACCGTTTACGTAAAGAAACCACATTTCGCGGCTAACTAGGTGAAACGCGACCTACAAGCCACGAGTTCTGAAATCAAAATCCGAAACGCCTGGATTGTAGAGCTCGAAAAAGTAGTGTGAAACCAAGCTAAAAATCACCGAATTCAGAACTCGGAGTCAACGGATATTCGTAAAACCGTTTACGTAAAGAAACCACATTTCGCGGCTAACTATGTGAAAGGAGACCTACTAGCCACGAGTTCTGAAATCAAAATCGGAAATGGCAGGATTGTAGAGCTCGAAAAGTAGTGTGAAATCAAGCTAAAAATCACCGAATTCAGAACTCGGAGTCAACGGATATTCATAAAACCGTTTACGTAAAGAAACCGCATTTCGCGGCTAACTAGGTGAAACGAGACCTACTAGCCACGAGTTCTGAAATCAAAATCCGAAATGCCCGGATTGTAGAGCTCGAAAAGTAGTGTGAAATCAAGCTAAAAATCACCGAATTCAGAACTCGGAGTCAACGGATATTCATAAAACCGTTTACGTAAAGAAACCACATTTCGCGGCTAACTAGGTGAAACGAGACCTACTTGCCAAGAGTTCTGAATTCAAAATCCGAAATGCCAGGATTGTAGAGCTTGAAAACTAGTATGAAATCAAGCTAAAAATCACCGAATTCAGAACTCTGAGTCAACGGATATTCATAAAACCGTTTACGTAAAGAAACCACATTTCGCGGCTAACTAGGTGAAACGAGACCTACTAGCCACGAGTTCTGAAATCAAAATCCGAAATGCCCGGATTGTAGAGCTCGAAAAGTAGTGTTAAATCAAGCTAAAAATCACCGAATTCAGAACTCGGAGTCAACGGATATTCATAAAACCGTTTACGTAAAGAAACCACATTTCGCGGCTAACAAGCTGAAACGGGACCCACTAGCCACGAGTTCTGAAATCAAAATCCGAAACACTAGGATTGTAGAGCTCGAAAAGTAGTGTGAAATCAAGCTAAAAATCACCGAATTCAGAACTCGGAGTCAACGGATATTCATAAAACCGTTTACCTAAAGAAACCACATTTCGCGGCTAAATAGGTGAAACGAGACCTACTAGCCACGAGTTCTGAAATCAAAATCCGAAACACAGGGATTGTAGAGCTCGAAAAATAGTGTGAAATCAAGCTAAAAATCACCGAATTCAGAACTCGGAGTCAACGGATATTCATAAAACCGTTTACGTAAAGAAATCACATTTCGCGGCTAACTAGGTGAAACGAGACCTACTAGCCACGAGTTCTGAAATCAAAATCCGAAAAGCCAGGATTGTAGAGCTCGAAAAGTAGTGTGAAATCAAGCTAAAAATCACCGAATTCAGAACTCGAAGTCAATGGATATTCGTAAAACCGTTTACGTAAAGAAACCACATTTCGCGGCTAACCAGGTGAAACGCGACCTACAAGCCACGATTCTGAAATCAAAATCCGAAACGCCTGGATTGTAGAGCTCGAAAAAGTAGTTTGAAACCAAGCTAAAAATCACCGAATTCAGAACTCGTAGTCAACGGATATTCATAAAACCGTTTACGTAAAGAAACCACATTTCGCGGATAACTATGTGAAAGTAGACCTACTAGCCACGAGTTCTGAAATCAAAATCGGAAATGGCAGGATTGTAGTGCTCGAAAAGTTGTGTGAAATCAAGCTAAAAATCACCGAATTCAGAACTCGGAGTCAACGGATATTCATAAAACCGTTTACGTAAAGAAACCACATTTCGCGGCTAACTAGGTGAAACGAGACCTACTAGCCACGAGTTCTGAAATCAAAATCCGAAATGCCAGGATTGGAGAACTCGAAAAGTAGTGTGAAATCAGGCTAAAAATCACCGAATTCAGAACTCGGAGTCAACGGATATTCATAAAACCGTTTACGTAAAGAAACCACATTTCGCTGCTAACTAGGTGAAAGGAGACCTACTAGCCACGAGTTCTGAAATCAAAATCCGAAATGCCAGGATTGTAGAGCTCGAAAAGTAGTGTGAACTCAAGCTAAAAATCACCGAATCCAGAACTCGGAGTCAACGGATATTCATAAAACCGTTTACGTAAAGAAACCACATTTCGCGGCTAACTAGGTGAAAAGCGACCTACTAGCCACGAGTTCTGAAATCAAATTCCAAAATGCCAGGATTGTAGAGCTCGAAAAGTAGTGTGAAATCAAGCTAAAAATCACCGAATTCAGAACTCTGAGTCAACGGATATTCATAAAACCGTTTACGAAAAGAAACCACAATTCGCGGCTAAATAGGTGAAACAAGACCTACTAGCCACGAGTTCTGAAATCAAAATCCGAAACACAAGGATTGTAGAGCTCGAAAAGTAGTGTGAAATCAAGCAAAAAATCACCGAATTCAGAACTCGGAGTCAACGGATATTCATAAAACCGTTTACGTAAAGAAATCACATTTCGCGGCTAACTAAGTGAAACGAGACCTACTAGCCACGAGTTCTGAAATCAAAATCCGAAAAGCCAGGATTGTAGAGCTCGAAAAGTAGTGTGAAATCAAGCTAAAAATCACCGAATTCAGAACTCGGAGTCAACGGATATTCATAAAACCGTTTACGTAAAGAAACCACATTTCGCTGCTAACTAGGTGAAAGGAGACCTACTAGCCACGAGTTCTGAAATCAAAATCCGAAATGCAAGGATTGTAGAGCTCGAAAAGTAGTGTGAACTCAAGCTAAAAATCACCGAATTCAGAACTCGGAGTCAACGGATATTCATAAAACCGTTTACGTAAAGAAACCACATTTCGCGGCTAAATAGGTGAAACGAGACCTACTAGCCACGAGTTCTGAAATCAAAATCCGAAATGCCAGGATTGGAGACCTCGAAAAGTTGTGTGAAATCAAGCTAAAAATCACCGAATTCAGAACTCGGAGTCAACGGATATTCATAAAACCGTTTACGTAAAGAAACCAAATTTCGCGGCTAAATAGGTGAAACGAGACCTACTAGCCACGAGTTCTGAAATCAAAATCCGAAATGCCAGGATTGGAGACCTCGAAAAGTTGTGTGAAATCAAGCTAAAAATCACCGAATTCAGAACTCGGAGTCAACGGATATTCATAAAACCGTTTACGTAAAGAAACCAAATTTCGCGGCTAACTAGGTGAAACGAGACCTACTAGCCAGGAGTTCTGAAATAAAAATCCGAAATGCCAGGATTGTAGAGCTCGAAAAGTAGTGTGAAATCAAGCTAAAAATCACCGAATTCAGAACTCGGAGTCAACGGATATTCATAAAACCGTTTACGTAAAGAAACCACATTTCGCGGCTAAATAGGTGAAACGAGACCTACTAGCCACGAGTTCTGAAATCAAAATCCGAAATGCCAGGATTGGAGACCTCGAAAAGTTGTGTGAAATCAAGCTAAAAATCACCGAATTCAGAACTCGGAGTCAACGGATATTCATAAAACCGTTTACGTAAAGAAACCAAATTTCGCGGCTAACTAGGTGAAACGAGACCTACTAGCCAGGAGTTCTGAAATAAAAATCGGAAACTCCAGGATTGTAGAGCTCGAAAAGTAGTGTGAAATCAAGCTAAAAATCACCGAATTCAGATTTCGGAGTCAATGGATATTCATAAAACCGTTTACGTAAAGAAACAACATTTCGCGGCTAAATAGGTGAAACGAGACCTACTCGCCACGAGTTCTGAAATAAAAATCAGAAAAGGCAGGATTGTAGAGCTCGAAAAGTAGTGTGAAATCAAGCTAAAAATCACCGAATTCAGAACTCGGAGTCAACGGATATTCATAAAACCGTTTACGTAAAGAAACCACATTTCGCGGCTAACTAGGTGAAACGAGACCTACTAGCCCCAAGTTCTAAAATCAAAATCCCAAATGCCAGGATTGTAGAGCTCGAAAAGTAGTGTGAAATCAATCTAAAATTCACCGGATTCAGAACTCGGAGTCAACGGATATTCATAAAACCGTTTACGTAAAGAAACCACATTTCGCGGCTAACTAGGTGAAACGAGACCTACTTGCCAAGAGTTCTGAATTCAAAATCCGAAATGCCAGGATTGTAGAGCTCGAAAACTAGTATGCAATCAAGCTAAAAATCACCGAATTCAGAACTCTGAGTTAACGGATATTCATAAAACCGTTTACGTAAAGAAACCACATTTCGCGGCTAACTAGGTGAAACGAGACCTACTAGCCACGAGTTCTGAAATCAAAATCCGAAATGCCAGGATTGGAGACCTCGAAAAGTAGTGTGAAATCAAGCTAAAAATCACCGAATTCAGAACTCGGAGTCAACGGATATTCATAAAACCGTTTACGTAAAGAAACCAAATTTCGCGGCTAACTAGGTGAAACGAGACCTACTAGCCAGGAGTTCTGAAATAAAAATCGGAAACTCAAGGATTGTAGAGCTCGAAAAGTAATGTGAAATCAAGCTAAAAATCACCGAATTCAGATTTCGGAGTCAACGGATATTCATAAAACCGTTTACGTAAAGAAACAACATTTCGCGGCTAACTAGGTGAAACGAGACCTACTCGCCATGAGTTATGAAATAAAAATCAGAAAAGGCAGGATTGTAGAGCTCGAAAAGTAGTGTGAAATCAAGCTAAAAATCACCGAATTCAGAACTCGGAGTCAACGGATATTCATAAAACCGTTTACGTAAAGAAACCGCATTTCGCGGCTAACTAGGTGAAACGAGACCTACTAGCCCCGAGTTCTGAAATCAAAATCCGAAATGCCCGGATTGTAGAGCTCGAAAAGTAGTGTGAAATCAAGCTAAAAATCACCGAATTCAGAACTCGGAGTCAACGGATATTCATAAAACCGTTTACGAAAAGAAACCACAATTCGCGGCTAAATAGGTGAAATAAGACCTACTAGCCACGAGTTCTGAAATCAAAATCCGAAACACAAGGATTGTAGAGCTCGAAAAGTAGTGTGAAATCAAGCTAAAAATCACCGAATTCAGAACTCGGAGTCAACGGATATTCATAAAACCGTTTACGTAAAGAAATCACATTTCTCGGCTAACTAGGTGAAACGAGACCTACTAGCCACAAGTTCTGAAATCAAAATCCGAAAAGCCAGGATTGTAGAGCTCGAAAAGTAGTATGAAATCAAGCTAAAAATCACCGAATTCAGAACTCGGAGTCAACGGATATTCATAAAACAGTTTACGAAAAGAAACCATATTTCGCGGCTAACTAGGTAAAACGAGACCTACTAGCCACGATTTCTGAAATCAAAATCCGAAATTTCTGGATTGTAGAGCTCAAAAAGTAGTGTGAAATCAAGCTAAAAATCACCGAATTCAGAACTCGGAGTCAACGGATATTCATAAAACCGTTTACGTAAAGAAACCACATTTCGTGGCTAAATAGGTGAAACAAGACCTACTAGCCACGAGTTCTGAAGTCAAAATCCGAAACACAAGGATTGTAGAGCTCGAAAAGTAGTATGAAATCAAGCCAAAAATCACCGAATTCAGAACTCGGAGTCAACGGATATTCATAAAACCGTTTACGTAAAGAAATCACATTTCGCGGCTAACTAAGTGAAACGAGACCTACTAGCCACGAGTTCTGAAATCAAAATCCGAAAAGCCAGGATTGTAGAGCTCGAAAAGTAGTATGAAATCAAGCTAAAAATCACCGAATTCAGAACTCGGAGCAACGGATATTCATAAAACCGTTTACGTAAAGAAACCACATTTCGCGGCTAACTAGGTGAAACGAGACCTACTAGCCACGAGTTCTGAAATCAAAATCCGAAATGCCAGGATTGGAGAACTCGAAAAGTAGTGTGAAATCACGCTAAAAATCACCGAATTCAGAACTCGGAGTCAACGGATATTCATAAAACCGTTTACGTAAAGAAACCACATTTCGCTGCTAACTAGGTGAAAGGAGACCTACTAGGCTCGAGTTCTGAAGTCAAAATCCGAAATGCAAGGATTGTAGAGCTCGAAAAGTAGTGTGAACTCAAGCTAAAAATCACCGAATCCAGAACTCGGAGTCAACGGATATTCATAAAACCGTTTACGTAAAGAAATCACATTTTGCGGCTAACTAGGTGAAAAGCGACCTACTAGCCACGAGTTCTGAAATCAAAATCCGAAATGCCCGGATTGTAGAGCTTGAAAAGTAGTGTGAAATCAAGCTAAAAATCACCGAATTCAGAACTCGGAGTCAACGGATATTCATAAAACCGTTTACGTAAAGAAACCACATTTCGCGGCTAACTAGGTGAAACGAGACCTACTAGCCACGAGTTCTGAAATCAAAATCCGAAATGCCAGGATTGGAGACCTCGAAAAGTTATGTGAAATCAAGCTAAAAATCACCGAATTAAGAACTCGGAGTCAACGGATATTCATAAAACCGTTTACGTAAAGAAACCAAATTTCGCGGCTAACTAGGTGAAACGAGACCTACTAGCCAGGAGTTCTGAAATAAAAATCGGAAACTCCAGGATTGTAGAGCTCGAAAAGTAGTGTGAAATCAAGCAAAAAATCACCGAATTCAGATTTCGGAGTCAACGGATATTCATAAAACCGTTTACTTAAAGAAACAACATTTCGCGGCTAACTAGGTGAAACGAGACCTACTCGCCACTAGTTCTGAAATAAAAATCAGAAAAGGCAGGATTGTAGAGCTCGAAAAGTAGTGTGAAATCAAGCTAAAAATCACCGAATTCAGATCTCGGAGTCAACGGATATTCATAAAACCGTTTACGTAAAGAAACCGCATTTCGCGGCTAACTAGGTGAAACGAGACCTACTAGCCACGAGTTCTGAAATCAAAATCCGAAATGCCCGGATTGTACAGCTCGAAAAGTAGTGTGAAATCAAGCTAAAAATCACCGAATTCAGAACTCGGAGTCAACGGATATTCATAAAACCGTTTACGTAAAGAAACCGCATTTCGCGGCTAACTAGGTGAAACGAGACCTACTAGCCACGAGTTCTGAAATCAAAATCCGAAATGCCCGGATTGTAGAGCTCGAAAAGTAGTGTGAAATCAAGCTAAAAATCACCGAATTCAGAACTCGGAGTCAACGGATATTCATAAAACCGTTTACGTAAAGAAACCACATTTCGCGGCTAACTAGGTGAAACGAGACCTACTTGCCAAGAGTTCTGAATTCAAAATCCGAAATGCCAGGATTGTAGAGCTCGAAAACTAGTATGCAATCAAGCTAAAAATCACCGAATTCAGAACTCTGAGTCAACGGATATTCATAAAACAGTTTACGTAAAGAAACCACATTTCGCGGCTAACTAGGTGAAACGAGACCTACTAGCCACGAGTTTTGAAATCGAAATCCGAAATGCCCGGATTGTAGAGCTCGAAAAGTAGTGTGAAATCAAGCTAAAAATCACCGAATTCAGAACTCGGAGTCAACGGATATTCATAAAACCGTTTACGTAAAGAAACCACATTTCGCGGCTAACTAGGTGAAACGGGACCTACTAGCCACGAGTTCTGAAATCAAAATCCGAAACACCAGGATTGTAGAGCTCGAAAAGTAGTGTGAAATCAAGCTAAAAATCACCGAATTCAGAACTCGTAGTCAACGGATATTCATAAAACCGTTTACGTAAAGAAACCACATTTCGGGGCTAAATAGGTGAAACGAGACCTACTAGCGACGAGTTCTGAAATCAAAATCCGAAACACAGGGATTGTAGAGCTCGAAAAATATTGTGAAATCAAGCTAAAAATCACCGAATTCAGAACTCGGAGTCAACGGATATTCATAAAACCGTTTACGTAAAGAAATCACATTTCGCGGCTAACTAGGTGAAACGAGACCTACTAGCCACGAGTTCTGAAATCAAAATCCGAAAAGCCAGGATTGTAGAGCTCGAAAATTATTGTGAAATCAAGCTAAAAATCACCGAATTCAGAACTCGGAGTCAACGGATATTCGTAAAACCGTTTACGTAAAGAAACCACATTTCACGGCTAACTAGGTGAAACGCGACCTACTAGCCACGAGTTCTGAAATCAAAATCCGAAAAGCCTGGATTGTAGAGCTCGAAAAGTAGTGTGAAATCAAGCTAAAAATCACCGAATTCAGAACTCGGAGTCAACGGATATTCATAAAACCGTTTACGTAAAGAAACCACATTTCGCGGCTAACTATGTGAAAGGAGACCTACTAGCCACGAGTTCTGAAATCAAAATCGGAAATGGCAGGATTGTAGTGCTCGAAAAGTTGTGTGAAATCAAGCTAAAAATCACCGAATTCAGAACTCGGAGTCAACGGATATTCATAAAACCGTTTACGTAAAGAAACCACATTTCGCGGCTAACTAGGTGAAACGAGACCTACTAGCCACGAGTTCTGAAATCAAAATCCGAAATGCCAGGATTGGAGAACTCGAAAAGTAGTGTGAAATCAGGCTAAAAATCACCGAATTCTGAACTCGGAGTCAACGGATATTCATAAAACCGTTTACGTAAAGAAACCACATTTCGCTGGTAACTAGGTGAAAGGAGACCTACTAGCCACGAGTTCTGAAATCAAAATCCGAAATGCCAGGATTGTAGAGCTCGAAAAGTAGTGTGAACTCAAGCTAAAAATCACCGAATCCAGAACTCGGAGTCAACGGATATTCATAAAACCGTTTACGTAAAGAAACCACATTTCGCTGGTAACTAGGTGAAAGGAGACCTACTAGCCACGAGTTCTGAAATCAAAATCCGAAATGCCAGGATTGTAGAGCTCGAAAAGTAGTGTGAACTCAAGCTAAAAATCACCGAATCCAGAACTCGGAGTCAACGGATATTCATAAAACCGTTTACGTAAAGAAACCACATTTCGCGGCTAACTAGGTGAAAAGCGACCTACTAGCCACGAGTTCTGAAATCAAATTCCGAAATGCCAGGATTGTAGAGCTCAAAAAGTAGTGTGAAATCAAGCTAAAAATCACCGAATTCAGAACTCTGAGTCAACGGATATTCATAAAACCGTTTACGAAAAGAAACCACAATTCGCGGCTAAATAGGTGAAATAAGACCTACTAGCCACGAGTTCTGAAATCAAAATCCGAAACACAAGGATTGTAGAGCTCGAAAAGTAGTGTGAAATCAAGCTAAAAATCACCGAATTCAGAACTCGGAGTCAACGGATATTCATAAAACCGTTTACGTAAAGAAATCACATTTCTCGGCTAACTAGGTGAAACGAGACCTACTAGCCACAAGTTCTGAAATCAAAATCCGAAAAGCCAGGATTGTAGAGCTCGAAAAGTAGTATGAAATCAAGCTAAAAATCACCGAATTCAGAACTCGGAGTCAACGGATATTCATAAAACAGTTTACGAAAAGAAACCATATTTCGCGGCTAACTAGGTAAAACGAGACCTACTAGCCAAGATTTCTGAAATCAAAATCCGAAATGCCTGGATTGTAGAGCTCGAAAAGTAGTGTGAAATCAAGCTAAAAATCACCGAATTCAGAACTCGGAGTCAACGGATATTCATAAAACCGTTTACGTAAAGAAACCACATTTCGTGGCTAAATAGGTGAAACAAGACCTACTAGCCACGAGTTCTGAAGTCAAAATCCGAAACACAAGGATTGTAGAGCTCGAAAAGTAGTATGAAATCAAGCCAAAAATCACCGAATTCAGAACTCGGAGTCAACGGATATTCATAAAACCGTTTACGTAAAGAAATCACATTTCTCGGCTAACTAAGTGAAACGAGACCTACTAGCCACGAGTTCTGAAATCAAAATCCGAAAAGCCAGGATTGTAGAGCTCGAAAAGTAGTGTGAAATCAAGCTAAAAATCACCGAATTCAGAACTCGGAGTCAACGGATATTCATAAAACCGTTTACGTAAAGAAACCACATTTCGCGGCTAACTAGGTGAAACGAGACCTACTAGCCACGAGTTCTGAAATCAAAATCCGAAATGCCAGGATTGGAGAACTCGAAAAGTAGTGTGAAATCACGCTAAAAATCACCGAATTCAGAACTCGGAGTCAACGGATATTCATAAAACCGTTTACGTAAAGAAACCACATTTCGCTGCTAACTAGGTGAAAGGAGACCTACTAGGCTCGAGTTCTGAAGTCAAAATCCGAAATGCAAGGATTGTAGAGCTCGAAAAGTAGTGTGAACTCAAGCTAAAAATCACCGAATCCAGAACTCGGAGTCAACGGATATTCATAAAACCGTTTACGTAAAGAAATCACATTTTGCGGCTAACTAGGTGAAAAGCGACCTACTAGCCACGAGTTCTGAAATCAAAATCCGAAATAACCGGATTGTAGAGCTTGAAAAGTAGTGTGAAATCAAGCTAAAAATCACCGAATTCAGAACTCGGAGTCAACGGATATTCATAAAACGTTTACGTAAAGAAACCACATTTCGCGGCTAACTAGGTGAAACGAGACCTACTAGCCACGAGTTCTGAAATCAAAATCCGAAATGCCAGGATTGGAGACCTCGAAAAGTTGTGTGAAATCAAGCTAAAAATCACCGAATTCAGAACTCGGAGTCAACGGATATTCATAAAACCGTTTACGTAAAGAAACCAAATTTCGCGGCTAACTAGGTGAAACGAGACCTACTAGCCAGGAGTTCTGAAATAAAAATCGGAAACTCCAGGATTGTAGAGCTCGAAAAGTAGTGTGAAATCAAGCAAAAAATCACCGAATTCAGATTTCGGAGTCAACGGATATTCATAAAACCGTTTACGTAAAGAAACAACATTTCGCGGCTAACTAGGTGAAACGAGACCTACTCGCCACTAGTTCTGAAATAAAAATCAGAAAAGGCAGGATTGTAGAGCTCGAAAAGTAGTGTGAAATCAAGCTAAAAATCACCGAATTCAGATCTCGGAGTCAACGGATATTCATAAAACCGTTTACGTAAAGAAACCACATTTCGCGGCTAACTAGGTGAAACGAGACCTACTAGCCACGAGTTCTGAAATCAAAATCCGAAATGCCAGGATTGGAGAACTCGAAAAGTAGTGTGAAATCACGCTAAAAATCACCGAATTCAGAACTCGGAGTCAACGGATATTCATAAAACCGTTTACGTAAAGAAACCACATTTCGCTGCTAACTAGGTGAAAGGAGACCTACTAGGCTCGAGTTCTGAAGTCAAAATCCGAAATGCAAGGATTGTAGAGCTCGAAAAGTAGTGTGAACTCAAGCTAAAAATCACCGAATCCAGAACTCGGAGTCAACGGATATTCATAAAACCGTTTACGTAAAGAAATCACATTTTGCGGCTAACTAGGTGAAAAGCGACCTACTAGCCACGAGTTCTGAAATCAAAATCCGAAATGCACGGATTGTAGAGCTTGAAAAGTAGTGTGAAATCAAGCTAAAAATCACCGAATTCAGAACTCGGAGTCAACGGATATTCATAAAACCATTTACGTAAAGAAACCACATTTCGCGGCTAACTAGGTGAAACGAGACCTACTAGCCACGAGTTCTGAAATCAAAATCCGAAATGCCAGGATTGGAGACCTCGAAAAGTTGTGTGAAATCAAGCTAAAAATCACCGAATTCAGAACTCGGAGTCAACGGATATTCATAAAACCGTTTACGTAAAGAAACCAAATTTCGCGGCTAACTAGGTGAAACGAGACCTACTAGCCAGGAGTTCTGAAATAAAAATCGGAAACTCCAGGATTGTAGAGCTCGAAAAGTAGTGTGAAATCAAGCAAAAAATCACCGAATTCAGATTTCGGAGTCAACGGATATTCATAAAACCGTTTACGTAAAGAAACAACATTTCGCGGCTAACTAGGTGAAACGAGACCTACTCGCCACTAGTTCTGAAATAAAAATCAGAAAAGGCAGGATTGTAGAGCTCGAAAAGTAGTGTGAAATCAAGCTAAAAATCACCGAATTCAGATCTCGGAGTCAACGGATATTCATAAAACCGTTTACGTAAAGAAACCACATTTCGCGGCTAACTAGGTGAAACAAGACATACTAGCCACAAGTTCTAAAATCAAAATCCCAAATGCCAGGATTGTAGAGCTCGAAAAGTAGTGTGAAATCAATCTAAAATTCACCGGATTCAGAACTCCGAGTCAACGGATATTCATAAAACCGTTTACGTAAAGAAACCACATTTCGCGGCTAACTAGGTGAAACGAGACCTACTAGCCCCAAGTTCTAAAATCAAAATCCCAAATGCCAGGATTGTAGAGCTCGAAAAGTAGTGCGAAATCAATCTAAAATTCACCTGCTTCAGAACTCGGAGTCAACGGATATTCATAAAACCGTTTACGTAAAGAAACCACATTTCGCGGCTAACTAGGTGAAACGAGACCTACTTGCCAAGAGTTCTGAATTCAAAATCCGAAATGCCAGGATTGTAGAGCTCGAAAACTAGTATGCAATCAAGCTAAAAATCACCGAATTCAGAACTCTGAGTCAACGGATATTCATAAAACCGTTTACGTAAAGAAACCACATTTCGCGGCTAACTAGGTGAAACGAGACCTACTAGCCACGAGTTCTGAAATCAAAATCCGAAATGCCCGGATTGTAGAGCTCGAAAAGTAGTGTGAAATCAAGGTAAAAATCACCGAATTCAGAACTCGGAGTCAACGGATATTCATAAAACCGTTTACGTAAAGAAACCACATTTCGCGGCTAACTAGGTGAAAGGAGACCTACTAGCCACGAGTTCTGAAATCAAAATCCGAAATGCAAGGATTGTAGAGCTCGAAAAGTAGTGTGAACTCAAGCTAAAAATCACCGAATCCAGAACTCGGAGTCAACGGATATTCATAAAACCGTTTACATAAAGAAACCACATTTTGCGGCTAACTAGGTGAAAAGCGACCTACTAGCCACGAGTTCTGAAATCAAAATCCGAAATGCCAGGATTGTAGAGCTCGAAATGTAGTGTGAAATCAAGCTAAAAATCACCGAATTCAGAACTCGGAGTCAACGGATATTCATAAAACCGTTTACGTAAAGAAACCACATTTTGCGGCTAACTAGGTGAAAAGCGACCTACTAGCCACGAGTTCTGAAATCAAAATCCGAAATGCCAGGATTGTAGAGCTCGAAATGTAGTGTGAAATCAAGCTAAAAATCACCGAATTCAGAACTCGGAGTCAACGGATATTCATAAAACCGTTTACGTAAAGAAACCAAATTTCGCGGCTAACTAGGTGAAACGAGACCTACTAGCCACGAGTTCTGAAATCAAAATCCGAAATGCCAGGATTGGAGACCTCGAAAAGTAGTGTGAAATCAAGCTAAAAATCACCGAATTCAGATTTCGGAGTCAACGGATATTCATAAAACCGTTTACGTAAAGAAACAACATTTCGCGGCTAACTAGGTGAAACGAGACCTACTCGCCACGAGTTCTGAAATAAAAATCAGAAAAGGCAGGATTGTAGAGCTCGAAAAGTAGTGTGAAATCAAGCTAAAAATCACCAAATTCAGAACTCGGAGTCAACGGATATTCATAAAACCGTTTACGTAAAGAAACCACATTTCGCGGCTAACTAGGTGAAACGAGACCTACTAGCCCCAAGTTCTCAAATCAAAATCCCAAATGCCAGGATTGTAGAGCTCGAAAAGTAGTGCGAAATCAATCTAAAATTCACCTGCTTCAGAACTCGGAGTCAACGGATATTAATAAAACCGTTTACGTAAAGAAATCACATTTTGCGGCTAACTAGGTGAAAAGCGACCTACTAGCCACGAGTTCTGAAATCAAAATCCGAAATGCCAGGATTGTAGAGCTCGAAAAGTAGTGTGAAATCAAGCTAAAAATCACCGAATTCAGAACTCGGAGTCAACGGATATTCATAAAACCGTTTACGTAAAGAAACCACATTTCGCGGCTAACTAGGTGAAACGAGACCTACTAGCCACGAGTTCTGAAATCAAAATCCGAAATGCCAGGATTGGAGACCTCGAAAAGTTGTGTGAAATCAAGCTAAAAATCACCGAATTCAGAACTCGGAGTCAACGGATATTCATAAAACCGTTTACGTAAAGAAACCAAATTTCGCGGCTAACTAGGTGAAACGAGACCTACTAGCCAGGAGTTCTGAAATAAAAATCGGAAACTCCAGGATTGTAGAGCTCGAAAAGTAGTGTGAAATCAAGCAAAAAATCACCGAATTCAGATTTCGGAGTCAACGGATATTCAAAAAACCGTTTACGTAAAGAAATCACATTTCGCGGCTAACTAAGTGAAACGAGACCTACTAGCCACGAGTTCTGAAATCAAAATCGGAAACTCCAGGATTGTAGAGCTCGAAAAGTAGTGTGAAATCAAGCAAAAAATCACCGAATTCAGATTTCGGAGTCAACGGATATTCAAAAAACCGTTTACGTAAAGAAACCACATTTCGCGGCTAACTAGGTGAAACGAGACCTACTAGCCACGAGTTCTGAAATCAGAATCCGAAATGCCAGGATTGGAGAACTCGAAAAGTAGTGTGAAATCACGCTAAAAATCACCGAATTCAGAACTCGGAGTCAACGGATATTCATAAAACCGTTTACGTAAAGAAACCACATTTCGCTGCTAACTAGGTGAAAGGAGACCTACTAGCCACGAGTTCTGAAGTCAAAATCCGAAATGCAAGGATTGTAGAGATCGAAAAGTAGTGTGAACTCAAGCTAAAAATCACCGAATCCAGAACTCGGAGTCAACGGATATTAATAAAACCGTTTACGTAAAGAAATCACATTTTGCGGCTAACTAGGTGAAAAGCGACCTACTAGCCACGAGTTCTGAAATCAAAATCCGAAATGCCAGGATTGTAGAGCTCGAAAAGTAGTGTGAAATCAAGCTAAAAATCACCGAATTCAGAACTCGGAGTCAACGGATATTCATAAAACCGTTTACGTAAAGAAACCACATTTCGCGGCTAACTAGGTGAAACGAGACCTACTAGCCACGAGTTCTGAAATCAAAATCCGAAATGCCAGGATTGGAGACCTCGAAAAGTTGTGTGAAATCAAGCTAAAAATCACCGAATTCAGAACTCGGAGTCAACGGATATTCATAAAACCGTTTACGTAAAGAAACCAAATTTCGCGGCTAACTAGGTGAAACGAGACCTACTAGCCAGGAGTTCTGAAATAAAAATCGGAAACTCCAGGATTGTAGAGCTCGAAAAGTAGTGTGAAATCAAGCAAAAAATCACCGAATTCAGATTTCGGAGTCAACGGATATTCAAAAAACCGTTTACGTAAAGAAACCACATTTCGCGGCTAACTAGGTGAAACGAGACCTACTAGCCACGAGTTCTGAAATCAGAATCCGAAATGCCCGGATTGTAGAGCTCGAAAAGTAGTGTGAGATCAAGCTAAAAATCACCGAATTCAGAACTCGGAGTCAACGGATATTCATAAAACCGTTTACTTAAAGAAACCACATTTCGCGGCTAACTAGGTGAAACGGGACCTACTAGCCACGAGTTCTGAAATCAAAATCCGAAACACCAGGATTGTAGAGCTCGAAAAGTAGTGTGAAATCAAGCTAAAAATCACCGAATTCAGAACTCGGAGTCAACGGATATTCATAAAACCGTTTACGTAAAGAAACCACATTTCGCGGCTAACTAGGTGAAAGGAGACCTACTAGCCACGAGTTCTGAAATCAAAATCCGAAATGCCAGGATTGTAGAGCTCGAAAAGTAGTGTAAAATCAAGCTAAAAATCACCGGATTCAGAACTCGGAGTCAACGGATATTCGTAAAACCGTTTACGTAAAGAAACCACATTTCGCGGCTAACTAGGTGAAACGCGACCTACTAGCCACGAGTTCTGAAATCAAAATCCGAAATGCCTGGATTGTAGACCTCGAAAAGTAGTGTGAAATCAAGCTAAAAATCACCGAATTCAGAACTCGGAGTCAACGGATATTCATAAAACCGTTTACGTAAAGAAACCACATTTTGCGGCTAACTAGGTGAAAAGCGACCTACTAGCCACGAGTTCTGAAATCAAAATCCGAAATGCCAGGATTGTAGAGCTCGAAATGTAGTGTGAAATCAAGCTAAAAATCACCGAATTCAGAACTCGGAGTCAACGGATATTCATAAAACCGTTTACGTAAAGAAACCACATTTCGCGGCTAACTAGATGAAACGAGACCTACTAGCCACGAGTTCTGAAATCAAAATCCGAAATGCCAGGATTGGAGACCTCGAAAAGTTGTGTGAAATCAAGCTAAAAATCACCGAATTCAGAACTCGGAGTCAACGGATATTCATAAAACCGTTTACGTAAAGAAACCAAATTTCGCGGCTAACTAGGTGAAACGAGACCTACTAGCCAGGAGTTCTGAAATAAAAATCGGAAACTCCAGGATTGTAGAGCTCGAAAAGTAGTGTGAAATCAAGCTAAAAATCACCGAATTCAGATTTCGGAGTCAACGGATATTCATAAAACCGTTTACGTAAAGAAACAACATTTCGCGGCTAACTAGGTGAAACGAGACCTACTCGCCACGAGTTCTGAAATAAAAATCAGAAAAGGCAGGATTGTAGAGCTCGAAAAGTAGTGTGAAATCAAGCTAAAAATCACCAAATTCAGAACTCGGAGTCAACGGATATTCATAAAACCGTTTACGTAAAGAAACCACATTTCGCGGCTAACTAGGTGAAACGAGACCTACTAGCCCCAAGTTCTAAAATCAAAATCCCAAATGCCAGGATTGTAGAGCTCGAAAAGTAGTGCGAAATCAATCTAAAATTCACCTGATTCAGAACTCGGAGTCAACGGATATTCATAAAACCGTTTACGTAAAGAAACCACATTTCGCGGCTAACTAGGTGAAATGAGACCTACTTGCCAAGAGTTCTGAATTCAAAATCCGAAATGCCAGGATTGTAGAGCTCGAAAACTAGTATGCAATCAAGCTAAAAATCACCGAATTCAGAACTCTGAGTCAACGGATATTCATAAAACCGTTTACGTAAAGAAACCACATTTCGCGGCTAACTAGGTGAAACGAGACCTACTAGCCACGAGTTCTGAAATCAAAATCCGAAATTCCCGGATTGTAGAGCTCGAAAAGTAGTGTGAAATCAACCTAAAAATCACCGAATTCAGAACTCGGAGTCAACGGATATTCATAAAACCGTTTACGTAAAGAAACCACATTTCGCGGCTAACTATGTGAAAGGAGACCTACTAGCCACGAGTTCTGAAATCAAAATCGGAAATGGCAGGATTGTAGTGCTCGAAAAGTTGTGTGAAATCAACCTAAAAATCACCGAATTCAGAACTCGGAGTCAACGGATATTCATAAAACCGTTTACGGAAAGAAACCACATTTCGCGGCTAACTAGGTAAAAAGCGACCTACTAGGCACGAGTTCTGAAATCAAAATCCGAAATGCCAGGATTGGAGAACTCGAAAAGTAGTGTGAAATCAGGCTAAAAATCACCGAATTCAGAACTCGGAGTCAACAGATATTCATAAAACCGTTTACGTAAAGAAACCACATTTCGCTGCTAACTAGGTGAAAGGAGACCTACTAGCCACGAGTTCTGAAATCAAAATCCGAAATGCCAGGATTGTAGAGCTCGAAAAGTAGTGTGAACTCAAGCTAAAAATCACCGAATCCAGAACTCGGAGTCAACGGATATTCATAAAACCGTTTACGTAAAGAAACCACATTTCGCGGCTAACTAGGTGAAACGCGACCTACTAGCCACGAGTTCTGAAATCAAAATCCGAAACGCCCGGATTGTAGAGCTCGAAAAGTAGTGTGAAATCAAGCTAAAAATCACCGAATTCAGAACTCGGAGTCAACGGATATTCATAAAACCGTTTACGTAAAGAAACCACATTTCGCTGCTAACTAGGTGAAAGGAGACCTACTAGCCACGATTTCTGAAATCAAAATCTGAAACACCAGGATTGTAGAGCTCGAAAAGTAGTGTGAAATCAAACTAAAAATCACCGAATTCAGAACTCGGAGTCAACGGATATTCATAAAACCGTTTACGTAAAGAAATCACATTTCACGGCTAACTAGGTGAAAGGAGACCTACTAGCCACGAGTTCTGAAAACAAAATCCGAAAAGCCAGGATTGTAGAGCTCGAAAAGTAGTGTGAAATCAAGCTAAAAATCACCGAATTCAGAACTCGGAGTCAACGGATATTCATAAAACCGTTTACGTAAAGAAACCACATTTCGCGGCTAACTAGGTGAAACGAGACCTACTAGCCACGAGTTCTGAAATCAAAATCCGAAATGCCAGGATTGGAGAACTCGAAAAGTAGTGTGAAATCAAGCTAAAAATCACCGAATTCAGAACTCGAAGTCAACGGATATTCATAAAACCGTTTACATAAAGAAACCACATTTCGCGGCTAACTAGGTGAAACGAGACCTACTAGCCACGAGTTCTGAAATCAAAATCCGAAATGCCAGGATTGGAGAACTCGAAAAGTAGTGTGAACTCAAGCTAAAAATCACCGAATCCAGAACTCGGAGTCAACGGATATTCATAAAACCGTTTACGTAAAGAAACCACATTTCGCGGCAAACTAGGTGAAACGAGACCAACCAGCCACGTGTTCTGATATCAAAATCCGAAAAGCCAGGATCGTAGATCTCGAAAAGTAGTGTGAAATCCAGCTAAAAATCACCGAATTCAGAACTCGGAGTCAACGGATATTCATAAAACCGTTTACGTAAAGAAACCACATTTCGCGGCTAACTAGGTGAAACGAGACCAACTAGCCACGAGTTCTGAAATCAAAATCCGAAACGCCAGGATTGTAGAGCTCGAAAAGTAGTGTGAAATCAAGCTAAAAATCACCGAATTCAGAACTCGGAGTCAACGGATATTCATAAAACCGTTTACGTAAAGAAACCACATTTCGCGGCTAAATAGGTGAAACGAGACCTACTAGCCACGAGTTCTGAAATCAAAATCCGAAAAGCCAGGATTGTAGAGCTCGAAAAGTAGTGTGAAATCAAGCTAAAAATCACCGAATTCAGAACTCGGAGCCAACGGATATTCATAAAACCGTTTACGTAAAGAAACCACATTTCGCTGCTAACTAGGTGAAAGGAGACCTACTAGCCACGAGTTCTGAAATCAAAATCCGAAAAGCCAGGATTGTAGAGCTCGAAAAGTAGTGTGAAATCAAGCTAAAAATCACCGAATTCAGAACTCGGAGTCAACGGATATTCATAAAACCGTTTACGTAAAGAAACCACATTTCGCGGCTAAATAGGTGAAACAAGACCTACTAGCCACGAGTTCTGAAGTCAAAATCCGAAACACAAGGATTGTAGAGCTCGAAAAGTAGTGTGAAATCAAGCTAAAAATCACCGAATTCAGAACTCGGAGTCAACGGATATTCATAAAACCGTTTACGTAAAGAAATCACATTTCGCGGCTAAATAGGTGAAACGAGACCTACTAGCCACGAGTTCTGAAATCAAAATCCGAAAAGCCAGGATTGTAGAGCTCGAAAAGTAGTATGAAATCAAGCTAAAAATCACCGAATTCAGAACTCGGAGTCAACTGATATTCATAAAACCGTTTACGTAAAGAAACCATATTTCGCGGCTAACTAGGTGAAACGAGACCTACTAGCCACGAGTTCTGAAATCAAAATCCGATATGCCAGGATTGTAGAGCTCGAAAAGTAATGTGAAATCAAGCTAAAAATCACCGAATTCAGAACTCGGAGTCAACGGATATTCATAAAACCGTTTACGTAAAGAAACCACATTTCGCGGCTAAATAGGTGAAACAAGACCTACTAGCCACGAGTTCTGAAGTCAAAATCCGAAACACAAGGATTGTAGAGCTCAAAAAGTAGTGTGAAATCAAGCTAAAAATCACCGAATTCAGAACTCGGAGTCAACGGATATTCATAAAACCGTTTACGTAAAGAAATCACATTTCGCGGCTAACTAGGTGAAACGAGACCTACTAGCCACGAGTTCTGAAATCAAAATCCGAAAAGCCAGGATTGTAGAGCTCGAAAAGTAGTGTGAAATCAAGCTAAAAATCACCGAATTCAGAACTCGGAGCCAACGGATATTCATAAAACCGTTTACGTAAAGAAACCACATTTCGCTGCTAACTAGGTGAAAGGAGACCTACTAGCCACGAGTTCTGAAATCAAAATCCGAAAAGTCAGGATTGTAGAGCTCGAAAATTAGTGTGAAATCAAGCTAAAAATCACCGAATTCAGAACTCGGAGTCAACGGATATTCATAAAACCGTTTACGTAAAGAAACCACATTTCGCGGCTAAATAGGTGAAACAAGACCTACTAGCCACGAGTTCTGAAGTCAAAATCCGAAACACAAGGATTGTAGAGCTCGAAAAGTAGTGTGAAATCAAGCTAAAAATCACCGAATTCAGAACTCGGAGTCAATGGATATTCATAAAACCGTTTACGTAAAGAAATCACATTTCGCGGCTAACTAGGTGAAACGAGACCTACTAGCCACGAGTTCTGAAATCAAAATCCGAAAAGCCAGGATTGTAGAGCTCGAAAAGTAGTGTGAAATCAAGCTAAAAATCACCGAATTCAGAACTCGGAGCCAACGGATATTCATAAAACCGTTTACGTAAAGAAACCACATTTCGCTGCTAACTAGGTGAAAGGAGACCTACTAGCCACGAGTTCTGAAATCAAAATCCGAAAAGCCAGGATTGTAGAGCTCGAAAAGTAGTGTGAAATCAAGCTAAAAATCACCGAATTCAGAACTCGGAGTCAACGGATATTCATAAAACCGTTTACGTAAAGAAACCACATTTCGCTGCTAACTAGGTGAAAGGAGACCTACTAGCCACGAGTTCTGAAATCAAAATCCGAAATGCCAGGATTGTAGAGCTCGAAAAGTAGTGTGAACTCAAGCTAAAAATCACCGAATCCAGAACTCGGAGTCAACGGATATTCATAAAACCGTTTACGTAAAGAAACCACATTTTGCGGCTAACTAGGTGAAAAGCGACGTACTAGCCACGAGTTCTGAAATCAAAATCCGAAATGCCAGGATTGTAGAGCTCGAAAAGTAGTGTGAAATCAAGCTAAAAATCACCGAATTCAGAACTCGGAGTCAACGGATATTCATAAAACCGTTTACGTAAAGAAACCACATTTCGCTGCTAACTAGGTGAAAGGAGACCTACTAGCCACGAGTTCTGAAATCAAAATCCGAAATGCAAGGATTGTAGAGCTCGAAAAGTAGTGTGAACTCAAACTAAAAATCACCGAATCCAGAACTCGGAGTCAACGGATATTCATAAAACCGTTTACGTAAAGAAACCACATTTTGCGGCTAACTAGGTGAAAAGCGACCTACTAGCCACGAGTTCTGAAATCAAAATCCGAAATGCCAGGATTGTAGAGCTCGAAATGTAGTGTGAAATCAAGCTAAAAATCACCGAATTCAGAACTCGGAGTCAACGGATATTCATAAAACCGTTTACGTAAAGAAACCACATTTCGCGGCTAACTAGATGAAACGAGACCTAATAGCCACGAGTTCTGAAATCAAAATCCGAAATGCCAGGATTGGAGACCTCGAAAAGTTGTGTGAAGTCAAGCTAAAAATCACCGAATTCAGAACTCGGAGTCAACGGATATTCATAAAACCGTTTACGTAAAGAAACCAAATTTCGCGGCTAACTAGGTGAAACGAGACCTACTAGCCAGGAGTTCTGAAATAAAAATTGGAAACTCCAGGATTGTAGAGCTCGAAAAGTAGTGTGAAATCAAGCTAAAAATCACCGAATTCAGATTTCGGAGTCAACGGATATTCATAAAACCGTTTACGTAAAGAAACAACATTTCGCGGCTAACTAGGTGAAACGAGACCTACTCGCCACGAGTTCTGAAATAAAAATCAGAAAAGGCAGGATTGTAGAGCTCGAAAAGTAGTGTGAAATCAAGCTAAAAATCACCAAATTCAGAACTCGGAGTCAACGGATATTCATAAAACCGTTTACGTAAAGAAACCACATTTCGCGGCTAACTAGGTGAAACGAGACCTACTAGCCCCAAGTTCTAAAATCAAAATCCCAAATGCCAGGATTGTAGAGCTCGAAAAGTAGTGCGAAATCAATCTAAAATTCACCTGATTCAGAACTCGGAGTCAACGGATATTCATAAAACCGTTTACGTAAAGAAACCACATTTCGCGGCTAACTAGGTGAAACGAGACCTACTTGCCAAGAGTTCTGAATTCAAAATCCGAAATGCCAGGATTGTAGAGCTCGAAAACTAGTATGCAATCAAGCTAAAAATCACCGAATTCAGAACTCTGAGTCAACGGATATTCATAAAACCGTTTACGTAAAGAAACCACATTTCGCGGCTAACTAGGTGAAACGAGACCTACTAGCCACGAGTTCTGAAATCAAAATCCGAAATGCCAGGATTGTAGAGCTCGAAAAGTAGTGTGAACTCAAGCTAAAAATCACCGAATCCAGAACTCGGAGTCAACGGATATTCATAAAACCGTTTACGTAAAGAAACCACATTTCGCGGCTAACTAGGTGAAACGCGACCTACTAGCCACGAGTTCTGAAATCAAAATCCGAAACGCCTGGATTGTAGAGCTCGAAAAGTAGTATGCAATCAAGCTAAAAATCACCGAATTCAGAACTCTGAGTCAACGGATATTCATAAAACCGTTTACGGAAAGAAACCACATTTCGCGGCTAACTAGGTAAAAAGCGACCTACTAGGCACGAGTTCTGAAATCAAAATCCGAAATGCCAGGATTGGAGAACTCGAAAAGTAGTGTGAAATCAGGCTAAAAATCACCGAATTCAGAACTCGGAGTCAACAGATATTCATAAAACCGTTTACGTAAAGAAACCACATTTCGCTGCTAACTAGGTGAAAGGAGACCTACTAGCCACGAGTTCTGAAATCAAAATCCGAAATGCCAGGATTGTAGAGCTCGAAAAGTAGTGTGAACTCAAGCTAAAAATCACCGAATCCAGAACTCGGAGTCAACGGATATTCATAAAACCGTTTACGTAAAGAAACCACATTTCGCGGCTAACTAGGTGAAACGCGACCTACTAGCCACGAGTTCTGAAATCAAAATCCGAAACGCCTGGATTGTAGAGCTCGAAAAGTAGTGTGAAATCAAGCTAAAAATCACCGAATTCAGAACTCGGAGTCAACGGATATTCATAAAACCGTTTACGTAAAGAAACCACATTTCGCTGCTAACTAGGTGAAAGGAGACCTACTAGCCACGAGTTCTGAAATCAAAATCTGAAACACCAGGATTGTAGAGCTCGAAAAGTAGTGTGAAATCAAACTAAAAATCACCGAATTCAGAACTCGGAGTCAACGGATATTCATAAAACCGTTTACGTAAAGAAACCACATTTCGCTGCTAACTAGGTGAAAGGAGACCTACTAGCCACGATTTCTGAAATCAAAATCTGAAACACCAGGATTGTAGAGCTCGAAAAGTAGTGTGAAATCAAACTAAAAATCACCGAATTCAGAACTCGGAGTCAACGGATATTCATAAAACCGTTTACGTAAAGAAATCACATTTCACGGCTAACTAGGTGAAAGGAGACCTACTAGCCACGAGTTCTGAAAACAAAATCCGAAAAGCCAGGATTGTAGAGCTCGAAAATTAGTGTGAAATCAAGCTAAAAATCACCGAATTCAGAACTCGGAGTCAACGGATATTCATAAAACCGTTTACGTAAAGAAACCACATTTCGCGGCTAACTAGGTGAAACGAGACCTACTAGCCACGAGTTCTGAAATCAAAATCCGAAATGCCAGGATTGGAGAACTCGAAAAGTAGTGTGAAATCAAGCTAAAAATCACCGAATTCAGAACTCGAAGTCAACGGATATTCATAAAACCGTTTACATAAAGAAACCACATTTCGCGGCTAACTAGGTGAAACGAGACCTACTAGCCACGAGTTCTGAAATCAAAATCCGAAATGCCAGGATTGGAGAACTCGAAAAGTAGTGTGAACTCAAGCTAAAAATCACCGAATCCAGAACTCGGAGTCAACGGATATTCATAAAACCGTTTACGTAAAGAAACCACATTTTGCGGCTAACTAGGTGAAAAGCGACCTACTTGCCACGAGTTCTGAAATCAAAATCCGAAATACCAGGATTGTAGAGCTCGAAAAGTAGTGTGAAATCAAGCTAAAAATCACCGAATTCAGAACTCGGAGTCAACGGATATTCATAAAACCGTTTACGTAAAGAAACCACATTTCGCGGCTAAATAGGTGAAACGAGACCTACTAGCCACGAGTTCTGAAATCAAAATCCGAAAAGCCAGGATTGTAGAGCTCGAAAAGTAGTATGAAATCAAGCTAAAAATCACCGAATTCAGAACTCGGAGTCAACTGATATTCATAAAACCGTTTACGTAAAGAAACCATATTTCGCGGCTAACTAGGTGAAACGAGACCTACTAGCCACGAGTTCCGAAATCAAAATCCGATATGCCAGGATTGTAGAGCTCGAAAAGTAATGTGAAATCAAGCTAAAAATCACCGAATTCAGAACTCGGAGTCAACGGATATTCATAAAACCGTTTACGTAAAGAAACCACATTTCGCGGCTAAATAGGTGAAACAAGACCTACTAGCCACGAGTTCTGAAGTCAAAATCCGAAACACAAGGATTGTAGAGCTCGAAAAGTAGTGTGAAATCAAGCTAAAAATCACCGAATTCAGAACTCGGAGTCAACGGATATTCATAAAATCGTTTACGTAAAGAAATCACATTTCGCGGCTAACTAGGTGAAACGAGACCTACTAGCCACGAGTTCTGAAATCAAAATCCGAAAAGCCAGGATTGTAGAGCTCGAAAAGTAGTGTGAAATCAAGCTAAAAATCACCGAATTCAGAACTCGGAGCCAACGGATATTCATAAAACCGTTTACGTAAAGAAACCACATTTCGCTGCTAACTAGGTGAAAGGAGACCTACTAGCCACGAGTTCTGAAATCAAAATCCGAAAAGCCAGGATTGTAGAGCTCGAAAAGTAGTGTGAAATCAAGCTAAAAATCACCGAATTCAGAACTCGGAGTCAACGGATATTCATAAAACCGTTTACGTAAAGAAACCACATTTCGCGGCTAAATAGGTGAAACAAGACCTACTAGCCACGAGTTCTGAAGTCAAAATCCGAAACACAAGGATTGTAGAGCTCGAAAAGTAGTGTGAAATCAAGCTAAAAATCACCGAATTCAGAACTCGGAGTCAACGGATATTCATAAAACCGTTTACGTAAAGAAATCACATTTCGCGGCTAACTAGGTGAAACGAGACCTACTAGCCACGAGTTCTGAAATCAAAATCCGAAAAGCCAGGATTGTAGAGCTCGAAAAGTAGTGTGAAATCAAGCTAAAAATCACCGAATTCAGAACTCGGAGCCAACGGATATTCATAAAACCGTTTACGTAAAGAAACCACATTTCGCTGCTAACTAGGTGAAAGGAGACCTACTAGCCACGAGTTCTGAAATCAAAATCCGAAAAGCCAGGATTGTAGAGCTCGAAAAGTAGTGTGAAATCAAGCTAAAAATCACCGAATTCAGAACTCGGAGTCAACGGATATTCATAAAACCGTTTACGTAAAGAAACCACATTTCGCTGCTAACTAGGTGAAAGGAGACCTACTAGCCACGAGTTCTGAAATCAAAATCCGAAATGCCAGGATTGTAGAGCTCGAAAAGTAGTGTGAACTCAAGCTAAAAATCACCGAATCCAGAACTCGGAGTCAACGGATATTCATAAAACCGTTTACGTAAAGAAACCACATTTTGCGGCTAACTAGGTGAAAAGCGACGTACTAGCCACGAGTTCTGAAATCAAAATCCGAAATGCCAGGATTTTAGAGCTCGAAAAGTAGTGTGAAATCAAGCTAAAAATCACCGAATTCAGAACTCGGAGTCAACGGATATTCATAAAACCGTTTACGTAAAGAAACCACATTTCGCTGCTAACTAGGTGAAAGGAGACCTACTAGCCACGAGTTCTGAAATCAAAATCCGAAATGCAAGGATTGTAGAGCTCGAAAAGTAGTGTGAACTCAAGCTAAAAATCACCGAATCCAGAACTCGGAGTCAACGGATATTCATAAAACCGTTTACGTAAAGAAACCACATTTTGCGGCTAACTAGGTGAAAAGCGACCTACTAGCCACGAGTTCTGAAATCAAAATCCGAAATGCCAGGATTGTAGAGCTCGAAATGTAGTGTGAAATCAAGCTAAAAATCACCGAATTCAGAACTCGGAGTCAACGGATATTCATAAAACCGTTTACGTAAAGAAACCACATTTCGCGGCTAACTAGATGAAACGAGACCTAATAGCCACGAGTTCTGAAATCAAAATCCGAAATGCCAGGATTGGAGACCTCGAAAAGTTGTGTGAAGTCAAGCTAAAAATCACCGAATTCAGAACTCGGAGTCAACGGATATTCATAAAACCGTTTACGTAAAGAAACCACATTTCGCTGCTAACTAGGTGAAAGGAGACCTACTAGCCACGATTTCTGAAATCAAAATCTGAAACACCAGGATTGTAGAGCTCGAAAAGTAGTGTGAAATCAAACTAAAAATCACCGAATTCAGAACTCGGAGTCAACGGATATTCATAAAACCGTTTACGTAAAGAAATCACATTTCACGGCTAACTAGGTGAAAGGAGACCTACTAGCCACGAGTTCTGAAAACAAAATCCGAAAAGCCAGGATTGTAGAGCTCGAAAATTAGTGTGAAATCAAGCTAAAAATCACCGAATTCAGAACTCGGAGTCAACGGATATTCATAAAACCGTTTACGTAAAGAAACCACATTTCGCGGCTAACTAGGTGAAACGAGACCTACTAGCCACGAGTTCTGAAATCAAAATCCGAAATGCCAGGATTGGAGAACTCGAAAAGTAGTGTGAAATCAAGCTAAAAATCACCGAATTCAGAACTCGAAGTCAACGGATATTCATAAAACCGTTTACATAAAGAAACCACATTTCGCGGCTAACTAGGTGAAACGAGACCTACTAGCCACGAGTTCTGAAATCAAAATCCGAAATGCCAGGATTGGAGAACTCGAAAAGTAGTGTGAACTCAAGCTAAAAATCACCGAATCCAGAACTCGGAGTCAACGGATATTCATAAAACCGTTTACGTAAAGAAACCACATTTTGCGGCTAACTAGGTGAAAAGCGACCTACTTGCCACGAGTTCTGAAATCAAAATCCGAAATACCAGGATTGTAGAGCTCGAAAAGTAGTGTGAAATCAAGCTAAAAATCACCGAATTCAGAACTCGGAGTCAACGGATATTCATAAAACCGTTTACGTAAAGAAACCACATTTCGCGGCTAAATAGGTGAAACGAGACCTACTAGCCACGAGTTCTGAAATCAAAATCCGAAAAGCCAGGATTGTAGAGCTCGAAAAGTAGTATGAAATCAAGCTAAAAATCACCGAATTCAGAACTCGGAGTCAACTGATATTCATAAAACCGTTTACGTAAAGAAACCATATTTCGCGGCTAACTAGGTGAAACGAGACCTACTAGCCACGAGTTCCGAAATCAAAATCCGATATGCCAGGATTGTAGAGCTCGAAAAGTAATGTGAAATCAAGCTAAAAATCACCGAATTCAGAACTCGGAGTCAACGGATATTCATAAAACCGTTTACGTAAAGAAACCACATTTCGCGGCTAAATAGGTGAAACAAGACCTACTAGCCACGAGTTCTGAAGTCAAAATCCGAAACACAAGGATTGTAGAGCTCGAAAAGTAGTGTGAAATCAAGCTAAAAATCACCGAATTCAGAACTCGGAGTCAACGGATATTCATAAAATCGTTTACGTAAAGAAATCACATTTCGCGGCTAACTAGGTGAAACGAGACCTACTAGCCACGAGTTCTGAAATCAAAATCCGAAAAGCCAGGATTGTAGAGCTCGAAAAGTAGTGTGAAATCAAGCTAAAAATCACCGAATTCAGAACTCGGAGCCAACGGATATTCATAAAACCGTTTACGTAAAGAAACCACATTTCGCTGCTAACTAGGTGAAAGGAGACCTACTAGCCACGAGTTCTGAAATCAAAATCCGAAAAGCCAGGATTGTAGAGCTCGAAAAGTAGTGTGAAATCAAGCTAAAAATCACCGAATTCAGAACTCGGAGTCAACGGATATTCATAAAACCGTTTACGTAAAGAAACCACATTTCGCGGCTAAATAGGTGAAACAAGACCTACTAGCCACGAGTTCTGAAGTCAAAATCCGAAACACAAGGATTGTAGAGCTCGAAAAGTAGTGTGAAATCAAGCTAAAAATCACCGAATTCAGAACTCGGAGTCAACGGATATTCATAAAACCGTTTACGTAAAGAAATCACATTTCGCGGCTAACTAGGTGAAACGAGACCTACTAGCCACGAGTTCTGAAATCAAAATCCGAAAAGCCAGGATTGTAGAGCTCGAAAAGTAGTGTGAAATCAAGCTAAAAATCACCGAATTCAGAACTCGGAGCCAACGGATATTCATAAAACCGTTTACGTAAAGAAACCACATTTCGCTGCTAACTAGGTGAAAGGAGACCTACTAGCCACGAGTTCTGAAATCAAAATCCGAAAAGCCAGGATTGTAGAGCTCGAAAAGTAGTGTGAAATCAAGCTAAAAATCACCGAATTCAGAACTCGGAGTCAACGGATATTCATAAAACCGTTTACGTAAAGAAACCACATTTCGCTGCTAACTAGGTGAAAGGAGACCTACTAGCCACGAGTTCTGAAATCAAAATCCGAAATGCCAGGATTGTAGAGCTCGAAAAGTAGTGTGAACTCAAGCTAAAAATCACCGAATCCAGAACTCGGAGTCAACGGATATTCATAAAACCGTTTACGTAAAGAAACCACATTTTGCGGCTAACTAGGTGAAAAGCGACGTACTAGCCACGAGTTCTGAAATCAAAATCCGAAATGCCAGGATTTTAGAGCTCGAAAAGTAGTGTGAAATCAAGCTAAAAATCACCGAATTCAGAACTCGGAGTCAACGGATATTCATAAAACCGTTTACGTAAAGAAACCACATTTCGCTGCTAACTAGGTGAAAGGAGACCTACTAGCCACGAGTTCTGAAATCAAAATCCGAAATGCAAGGATTGTAGAGCTCGAAAAGTAGTGTGAACTCAAGCTAAAAATCACCGAATCCAGAACTCGGAGTCAACGGATATTCATAAAACCGTTTACGTAAAGAAACCACATTTTGCGGCTAACTAGGTGAAAAGCGACCTACTAGCCACGAGTTCTGAAATCAAAATCCGAAATGCCAGGATTGTAGAGCTCGAAATGTAGTGTGAAATCAAGCTAAAAATCACCGAATTCAGAACTCGGAGTCAACGGATATTCATAAAACCGTTTACGTAAAGAAACCACATTTCGCGGCTAACTAGAATAAACGAGACCTACTAGCCACGAGTTCTGAAATCAAAATTCGAATGCCAGGATTGGAGACCTCGAAAAGTTGTGTGAAATCAAGCTAAAAATCACCGAATTCAGAACTCGGAGTCAACGGATATTCATAAAACCGTTTACGTAAAGAAACCAAATTTCGCGGCTAACTAGGTGAAACGAGACCTACTAGCCAGGAGTTCTGAAATAAAAATCGGAAACTCCAGGATTGTAGAGCTCGAAAAGTAGTGTGAAATCAAGCTAAAAATCACCGAATTCAGATTTCGGAGTCAACGGATATTCATAAAACCGTTTACGTAAAGAAACAACATTTCGCGGCTAACTAGGTGAAACGAGACCTACTCGCCACGAGTTCTGAAATAAAAATCAGAAAAGGCAGGATTGTAGAGCTCGAAAAGTAGTGTGAAATCAAGCTAAAAATCACCAAATTCAGAACTCGGAGTCAACGGATATTCATAAAACCGTTTACGTAAAGAAACCACATTTCGCGGCTAACTAGGTGAAACGAGACCTACTAGCCCCAAGTTCTAAAATCAAAATCCCAAATGCCAGGATTGTAGAGCTCGAAAAGTAGTGCGAAATCAATCTAAAATTCACCTGATTCAGAACTCGGAGTCAACGGATATTCATAAAACCGTTTACGTAAAGAAACCACATTTCGCGGCTAACTAGGTGAAACGAGACCTACTTGCCAAGAGTTCTGAATTCAAAATCCGAAATGCCAGGATTGTAGAGCTCGAAAACTAGTATGCAATCAAGCTAAAAATCACCGAATTCAGAACTCTGAGTCAACGGATATTCATAAAACCGTTTACGTAAAGAAACCACATTTCGCGGCTAACTAGGTGAAACGAGACCTACTAGCCACGAGTTCTGAAATCAAAATCCGAAATGCCCGGATTGTAGAGCTCGAAAAGTAGTGTGAAATCAAGCTAAAAATCACCGAATTCAGAACTCGGAGTCAACGGATATTCATAAAACCGTTTACGTAAAGAAACCACATTTCGCGGCTAACTAGGTGAAAGGAGACCTACTAGCCACGAGTTCTGAAATCAAAATCCGAAATGCCAGGATTGTAGAGCTCGAAAAGTAGTGTGAAATCAAGCTAAAAATCACCGAATTCAGAACTCGGAGTCAACGGATATTCATAAAACCGTTTACCTAAAGAAACCACATTTCGCGGCTAACTATGTGAAAGGAGACCTACTAGCCACGAGTTCTGAAATCAAAATCGGAAATGGCAGGATTGTAGTGCTCGAAAAGTTGTGTGAAATCAACCTAAAAATCACCGAATTCAGAACTCGGAGTCAACGGATATTCATAAAACCGTTTACGCAAAGAAACCACATTTCGCGGCTAACTAGGTAAAAAGCGACCTACTAGGCACGAGTTCTGAAATCAAAATCCGAAATGCCAGGATTGGAGAACTCGAAAAGTAGTGTGAAATCAGGCTAAAAATCACCGAATTCAGAACTCGGAGTCAACAGATATTCATAAAACCGTTTACGTAAAGAAATCACATTTCGCTGCTAACTAGGTGAAAGGAGACCTACTAGCCACGAGTTCTGAAATCAAAATCCGAAATGCCAGGATTGTAGAGCTCGAAAAGTAGTGTGAACTCAAGCTAAAAATCACCGAATCCAGAACTCGGAGTCAACGGATATTCATAAAACCGTTTACGTAAAGAAACCACATTTCGCGGCTAACTAGGTGAAACGCGACCTACTAGCCACGAGTTCTGAAATCAAAATCCGAAACGCCTGGATTGTAGAGCTCGAAAAGTAGTGTGAAATCAAGCTAAAAATCACCGAATTCAGAACTCGGAGTCAACGGATATTCATAAAACCGTTTACGTAAAGAAACCACATTTCGCTGCTAACTAGGTGAAAGGAGACCTACTAGCCACGAGTTCTGAAATCAAAATCTGAAACACCAGGATTGTAGAGCTCGAAAAGTAGTGTGAAATCAAACTAAAAATCACCGAATTCAGAACTCGGAGTCAACGGATATTCATAAAACCGTTTACGTAAAGAAATCACATTTCACGGCTAACTAGGTGAAAGGAGACCTACTAGCCACGAGTTCTGAAAACAAAATCCGAAAAGCCAGGATTGTAGAGCTCGAAAAGTAGTGTGAAATCAAGCTAAAAATCACCGAATTCAGAACTCGGAGTCAACGGATATTCATAAAACCGTTTACGTAAAGAAACCACATTTCGCGGCTAACTAGGTGAAACGAGACCTACTAGCCACGAGTTCTGAAATCAAAATCCGAAATGCCAGGATTGGAGAACTCGAAAAGTAGTGTGAAATCAAGCTAAAAATCACCGAATTCAGAACTCGAAGTCAACGGATATTCATAAAACCGTTTACATAAAGAAACCACATTTCGCGGCTAACTAGGTGAAACGAGACCTACTAGCCACGAGTTCTGAAATCAAAATCCGAAATGCCAGGATTGGAGAACTCGAAAAGTAGTGTGAACTCAAGCTAAAAATCACCGAATCCAGAACTCGGAGTCAACGGATATTCATAAAACCGTTTACGTAAAGAAACCATATTTTGCGGCTAACTAGGTGAAAAGCGACCTACTTGCCACGAGTTCTGAAATCAAAATCCGAAATACCAGGATTGTAGAGCTCGAAAAGTAGTGTGAAATCAAGCTAAAAATCAACGAATTCAGAACTCGGAGTCAACGGATATTCATAAAACCGTTTACGTAAAGAAACCACATTTCGCGGCTAACTAGGTGAAACGAGACCTACTAGCCACGAGTTCTGAAATCAAAATCCGAAAAGCCAGGATTGTAGAGCTCGAAAAGTAGTATGAAATCAAGCTAAAAATCACCGAATTCAGAACTCGGAGTCAACTGATATTCATAAAACCGTTTACGTAAAGAAACCATATTTCGCGGCTAACTAGGTGAAACGAGACCTACTAGCCACGAGTTCTGAAATCAAAATCCGATATGCCAGGATTGTAGAGCTCGAAAAGTAATGTGAAATCAAGCTAAAAATCACCGAATTCAGAACTCGGAGTCAACGGATATTCATAAAACCGTTTACGTAAAGAAACCACATTTCGCGGCTAAATAGGTGAAACAAGACCTACTAGCCACGAGTTCTGAAGTCAAAATCCGAAACACAAGGATTGTAGAGCTCGAAAAGTAGTGTGAAATCAAGCTAAAAATCACCGAATTCAGAACTCGGAGTCAACGGATATTCATAAAACCGTTTACGTAAAGAAATCACATTTCGCGGCTAACTAGGTGAAACGAGACCTACTAGCCACGAGTTCTGAAATCAAAATCCGAAAAGCCAGGATTGTAGAGCTCAAAAAGTAGTGTGAAATCAAGCTAAAAATCACCGAATTCAGAACTCGGAGCCAACGGATATTCATAAAACCGTTTACGTAAAGAAACCACATTTCGCTGCTAAGTAGGTGAAAGGAGACCTACTAGCCACGAGTTCTGAAATCAAAATCCGAAAAGCCAGGATTGTAGAGCTCGAAAAGTAGTGTGAAATCAAGCTAAAAATCAACGAATTCAGAACTCGGAGTCAACGGATATTCATAAAACCGTTTACGTAAAGAAACCACATTTCGCTGCTAACTAGGTGAAAGGAGACCTACTAGCCACGAGTTCTGAAATCAAAATCCGAAATGCCAGGATTGTAGAGCTCGAAAAGTAGTGTGAACTCAAGCTAAAAATCACCGAATCCAGAACTCGGAGTCAACGGATATTCATAAAACCGTTTACGTAAAGAAACCACATTTTGCGGCTAACTAGGTGAAAAGCGACGTACTAGCCACGAGTTCTGAAATCAAAATCCGAAATGCCAGGATTGTAGAGCTCGAAAAGTAGTGTGAAATCAAGCTAAAAATCACCGAATTCAGAACTCGGAGTCAGCGGATATTCATAAAACCGTTTACGTAAAGAAACCATATTTCGCGGCTAACTAGGTGAAACGAGACCTACTAGCCACGAGTTCTGAAATAAAAATCCGAAATGCCAGGATTGTAGAGCTCAAAAAGTAGTGTGAAATCAAGCTAAAAATCACCGAATTCAGAACTCGGAGTCAACGGATATTCATAAAACCGTTTACGTAAAGAAACCACATTTCGCGGTTAAATAGGTGAAACAAGACCTACTAGCCACGAGTTCTGAAATCAAAATCCGAACCACAAGGATTGTAGAGCTCGAAAATTAGTGTGAAATCAAGCTAAAAATCACCGAATTCAGAACTCGGAGTCAACGGATATTCATAAAACCGTTTACGTAAAGAAACCACATTTCGCTGCTAACTAGGTGAAAGGAGACCTACTAGCCACGAGTTCTGAAATCAAAATCTGAAACACCAGGATTGTAGAGCTCGAAACTAAAAATCACCGAATTCAGAACTCGGAGTCAACGGATATTCATAAAACCGTTTACGTAAAGAAATCACATTTCACGGCTAACTAGGTGAAAGGAGACCTACTAGCCACGAGTTCTGAAAACAAAATCCGAAAACCCAGGATTGTAGAGCTCGAAAAGTAGTGTGAAATCAAGCTAAAAATCACCGAATTCAGAACTCGGAGTCAACGGATATTCATAAAACCGTTTACGTAAAGAAACCACATTTCGCGGCTAACTAGGTGAAACGAGACCTACTAGCCACGAGTTCTGAAATCAAAATCCGAAATGCCAGGATTGGAGAACTCGAAAAGTAGTGTGAAATCAAGCTAAAAATCACCGAATTCAGAACTCGAAGTCAACGGATATTCATAAAACCGTTTACATAAAGAAACCACATTTCGCGGCTAACTAGGTGAAACGAGACCTACTAGCCACGAGTTCTGAAATCAAAATCCGAAATGCCAGGATTGGAGAACTCGAAAAGTAGTGTGAACTCAAGCTAAAAATCACCGAATCCAGAACTCGGAGTCAACGGATATTCATAAAACCGTTTACGTAAAGAAACCACATTTTGCGGCTAACTAGGTGAAAAGCGACCTACTTGCCACGAGTTCTGAAATCAAAATCCGAAATACCAGGATTGTAGAGCTCGAAAAGTAGTGTTAAATCAAGCTAAAAATCACCGAATACAGAACTCGGAGTCAACGGATATTCATAAAACCGTTTACGTAAAGAAACCACATTTCGCGGCTAACTAGGTGAAACGAGACCTACTAGCCACAAGTTCTGAAATCAAAATCCGAAAAGCCAGGATTGTAGAGCTCGAAAAGTAGTATGAAATCAAGCTAAAAATCACCGAATTCAGAACTCGGAGTCAACTGATATTCATAAAACCGTTTACGTAAAGAAACCATATTTCGCGGCTAACTAGGTGAAACGAGACCTACTAGCCACGAGTTCTGAAATCAAAATCCGATATGCCAGGATTGTAGAGCTCGAAAAGTAATGTGAAATCAAGCTAAAAATCACCGAATTCAGAACTCGGAGTCAACGGATATTCATAAAACCGTTTACGTAAAGAAACCACATTTCGCGGCTAAATATGTGAAACAAGACCTACTAGCCACGAGTTCTGAAGTCAAAATCCGAAACACAAGGATTGTAGAGCTCGAAAAGTAGTGTGAAATCAAGCTAAAAATCACCGAATTCAGAACTCGGAGTCAACGGATATTCATAAAACCGTTTACGTAAAGAAATCACATTTCGCGGCTAACTAGGTGAAACGAGACCTACTAGCCACGAGTTCTGAAATCAAAATCCGAAAAGCCAGGATTGTAGAACTCGAAAAGTAGTGTGAAATCAAGCTAAAAATCACCGAATTCAGAACTCGGAGCCAACGGATATTCATAAAACCGTTTACGTAAAGAAACCACATTTCGCTGCTAACTAGGTGAAAGGAGACCTACTAGCCACGAGTTCTGAAATCAAAATCCGAAAAGCCAGGATTGTAGAGCTCGAAAAGTAGTGTGAAATCAAGCTAAAAATCAACGAATTCAGAACTCGGAGTCAACGGATATTCATAAAACCGTTTACGTAAAGAAACCACATTTCGCTGCTAACTAGGTGAAAGGAGACCTACTAGCCACGAGTTCTGAAATCAAAATCCGAAATGCCAGGATTGTAGAGCTCGAAAAGTAGTGTGAACTCAAGCTAAAAATCACCGAATCCAGAACTCGGAGTCAACGGATATTCATAAAACCGTTTACGTAAAGAAACCACATTTTGCGGCTAACTAGGTGAAAAGCGACGTACTAGCCACGAGTTCTGAAATCAAAATCCGAAATGCCAGGATTGTAGAGCTCGAAAAGTAGTGTGAAATCAAGCTAAAAATCACCGAATTCAGAACTCAGAGTCAACGGATATTCATAAAACCGTTTACGTAAAGAAACCATATTTCGCGGCTAACTAGGTGAAACGAGACCTACTAGCCACGAGTTCTGAAATAAAAATCCGAAATGCCAGGATTGTAGAGCTCAAAAAGTAGTGTGAAATCAAGCTAAAAATCACTGAATTCAGAACTCGGAGTCAACGGATATTCATAAAACCGTTTACGTAAAGAAACCACATTTCGCGGTTAAATAGGTGAAACAAGACCTACTAGCCACGAGTTCTGAAATCAAAATCCGAACCACAAGGATTGTAGAGCTCGAAAAGTAGTGTGAAATCAAGCTAAAAATCAACGAATTCAGAACTCGGAGTCAACGGATATTCATAAAACCGTTTACGCAAAGAAACCACATTTCGCGGCTAACTAGGTGAAACGAGACCTACTAGCCACGAGTTCCGAAAACAAAATCCGAAATGCCAGGATTGGAGAACTCGAAAAGTAGTGTGAAATCAAGCTAAAAATCACCGAATTCAGAACCCGGAGTCAACGGATATTCATAAAACCGTTTACGTAAAGAAACCACATTTCGCTGCTAACTAGGTGAAAGGAGACCTACTAGCCACGAGTTCTGAAATAAAAATCCGAAATGCCAGGATTGGAGAACTCGAAAAGTAGTGTGAAATCAAGCTAAAAATCACCGAATTCAGAACCCGAAGTCAACGGATATTCATAAAACCGTTTACGTAAAGAAACGACATTTCGCTGCTAACTAGGTGAAAGGAGACCTACTAGCCACGAGTTCTGAAATCAAAATCCGAAATGCCAGGATTGTAGAGCTCGAAAAGTAGTGTGAACTCAAGCTAAAAATCACCGAATCCAGAAGTCAGAGTCAACGGATATTCATAAAACCGTTTACGTAAAGAAACCACATTTCGCGGCTAACTAGGTGAAAAGCGACCTACTAGCCACGAGTTCTGAAATCAAAATCCGAAATGCCAGGATTGGAGAACTCGAAAAGTAGTGTGAACTCAAGCTAAAAATCACCGAATCCAGAACTCGGAGTCAACGGATATTCATAAAACCGTTTACGTAAAGAAACCACATTTTGCGGCTAACTAGGTGAAAAGCGACCTACTTGCCACGAGTTCTGAAATCAAAATCCGAAATACCAGGATTGTAGAGCTCGAAAAGTAGTGTGAAATCAAGCTAAAAATCACCGAATTCAGAACTCGGAGTCAACGGATATTCATAAAACCGTTTACGTAAAGAAACCACATTTCGCTGCTAACTAGGTGAAAGGAGACGTACTAGCCACGAGTTCTGAAATCAAAATCCGAAATGCCAGGATTGTAGAGCTCGAAAAGTAGTGTGAACTCAAGCTAAAAATCACCAAATCAAGAACTCGGAGTCAACGGATATTCATAAAACCGTTTACGTAAAGAAACCACATTTTGCGGCTAACTAGGTGAAAAGCGACCTACTAGCCACGAGTTCTGAAATCAAAATCCAAAATGCCAGGATTGTAGAGCTCGAAAAGTAGTGTGAAATCAAGCTAAAAATCACCGAATTCAGAACTCGGAGTCAACGGATATTCATAAAACCGTTTACGTAAAGAAACCATATTTCGCGGGTAACTAGGTGAAAGGAGACCTACTAGCCACGAGTTCTGAAATCAAAATCTGAAACACCGGGATTGTAGAGCTCGAAAAGTAGTGTGAAATCAAACTAAAAATCACCGAATTCAGAACTCGGAGTCAACGGATATTCATAAAACCGTTTACGTAAAGAAATCACATTTCACGGCTAAGTAGGTGAAACGAGACCTACTAGCCACGAGTTCTGAAAACAAAATCCGAAAAGCCAGGATTGTAGAGCTCGAAAAGTAGTGTGAAATCAAGCTAAAAATCACCGAATTCAGAACTCGGAGTCAACGGATATTCATAAAACCGTTTACGTAAAGAAATCACATTTCGCGGCTAACTAGGTGAAACGAGACCTACTAGCCACGAGTTCTGAAATCAAAATCCGAAATGCCAGGATTGGAGAACTCGAAAAGTAGTTTGAAATCAAGCTAAAAATCACCGAATCCAGAACTCGGAGTCAACGGATATTCATAAAACCGTTTACGTAAAGAAACCACATTTCGCGGCTAACTAGGTGAAACGAGACCTACTAGCCACGAGTTCTGAAATCAAAATCCGAAATGCCAGGATTGGAGAACTCGAAAAGTAGCGTGAACTCAAGCTAAAAATCACCGAATCCAGAACTCGGAGTCAACGGATATTCATAAAACCGTTTACGTAAAGAAACCACATTTCGCTGCTAACTAGGTGAAAGGAGACCTACTAGCCAAGAGTTATGAAATCAAAATCTGAAAAACCAGGATTGTAGAGCTCAAAAAGTAGTGTGAAATCACGCTAAAAATCACCGAATTCAGAACTCCGAGTCAACGGATATTCATAAAACCGTTTACGTAAAGAAACCACATTTCACGGCTAACTAGGTGAAACGAGACCTACTTGCCACGAGTTCTGAAATCAAAATCCGAAATTCCAGGATTGTAGAGCTCGAAAAGTAGTGTGAAATCAAGCTAAAAATCAACGAATTCAGAACTCGGAGTCAACGGATATTCATAAAACCGTTTACGCAAAGAAACCACATTTCGCGGCTAACTAGGTGAAACGAGACCTACTAGCCACGAGTTCTGAAAACAAAATCCGAAATGCCAGGATTGGAGAACTCGAAAAGTAGTGTGAAATCAAGCTAAAAATCACCGAATTCAGAACCCGGAGTCAACGGATATTCATAAAATCGTTTACGTAAAGAAACCACATTTCGCTGCTAACTAGGTGAAAGGAGACCTACTAGCCACGAGTTCTGAAATAAAAATCCGAAATGCCAGGATTGGAGAACTCGAAAAGTAGTGTGAAATCAAGCTAAAAATCACCGAATTCAGAACCCGAAGTCAACGGATATTCATAAAACCGTTTACGTAAAGAAACGACATTTCGCTGCTAACTAGGTGAAAGGAGACCTACTAGCCACGAGTTCTGAAATCAAAATCCGAAATGCCAGGATTGTAGAGCTCGAAAAGTAGTGTGAACTCAAGCTAAAAATCACCGAATCCAGAAGTCAGAGTCAACGGATATTCATAAAACTGTTTACGTAAAGAAACCACATTTCGCGGCTAACTAGGTGAAAAGCGACCTACTAGCCACGAGTTCTGAAATCAAAATCCGAAATGCCAGGATTGGAGAACTCGAAAAGTAGTGTGAACTCAAGCTAAAAATCACCGAATCCAGAACTCGGAGTCAACGGATATTCATAAAACCGTTTACGTAAAGAAACCACATTTTGCGGCTAACTAGGTGAAAAGCGACCTACTTGCCACGAGTTCTGAAATCAAAATCCGAAATACCAGGATTGTAGAGCTCGAAAAGTAGTGTGAAATCAAGCTAAAAATCACCGAATTCAGAACTCGGAGTCAACGGATATTCATAAAACCGTTTACGTAAAGAAACCACATTTCGCTGCTAACTAGGTGAAAGGAGACGTACTAGCCACGAGTTCTGAAATCAAAATCCGAAATGCCAGGATTGTAGAGCTCGAAAAGTAGTGTGAACTCAAGCTAAAAATCACCAAATCAAGAACTCGGAGTCAACGGATATTCATAAAACCGTTTACGTAAAGAAACCACATTTTGCGGCTAACTAGGTGAAAAGCGACCTACTAGCCACGAGTTCTGAAATCAAAATCCAAAATGCCAGGATTGTAGAGCTCGAAAAGTAGTGTGAAATCAAGCTAAAAATCACCGAATTCAGAACTCGGAGTCAACGGATATTCATAAAACCGTTTACGTAAAGAAACCATATTTCGCGGCTAACTAGGTGAAAGGAGACCTACTAGCCACGAGTTCTGAAATCAAAATCTGAAACACCAGGATTGTAGAGCTCGAAAGGTAGTGTGAAATCAAACTAAAAATCACCGAATTCAGAACTCGGAGTCAACGGATATTCATAAAACCGTTTACGTAAAGAAATCACATTTCACGGCTAATTAGGTGAAACGAGACCTACTAGGCACGAGTTCTGAAAACAAAATCCGAAAACCAGGATTGTAGAGCTCGAAAAGTAGTGTGAAATCAAGCTAAAAATCACCGAATTCAGAACTCGGAGTCAACGGATATTCATAAAACCGTTTACGTAAAGAAACCACATTTCGCGGCTAACTAGGTGAAACGAGACCTACCAGCCACGATTTCTGAAATCAAAATCCGAAATGCCAGGATTGGAGAACTCGAAAAGTAGTGTGAAATCAAGCTAAAAATCACCGAATTCAGAACTCGGAGTCAACGGATATTCATAAAACCGTTTACGTAAAGAAACCATATTTCGCGGGTAACTAGGTGAAAGGAGACCTACTAGCCACGAGTTCTGAAATCAAAATCTGAAACACCAGGATTGTAGAGCTCGAAAAGTAGTGTGAAATCAAACTAAAAATCACCGAATTCAGAACTCGGAGTCAACGGATATTCATAAAACCGTTTACGTAAAGAAATCACATTTCACGGCTAAGTAGGTGAAACGAGACCTACTAGCCACGAGTTCTGAAAACAAAATCCGAAAAGCCAGGATTGTAGAGCTCGAAAAGTAGTGTGAAATCAAGCTAAAAATCACCGAATTCAGAACTCGGAGTCAACGGATATTCATAAAACCGTTTACGTAAAGAAATCACATTTCGCGGCTAACTAGGTGAAACGAGACCTACTAGCCACGAGTTCTGAAATCAAAATCCGAAATGCCAGGATTGGAGAACTCGAAAAGTAGTTTGAAATCAAGCTAAAAATCACCGAATCCAGAACTCGGAGTCAACGGATATTCATAAAACCGTTTACGTAAAGAAACCACATTTCGCGGCTAACTAGGTGAAACGAGACCTACTAGCCACGAGTTCTGAAATCAAAATCCGAAATGCCAGGATTGGAGAACTCGAAAAGTAGTGTGAACTCAAGCTAAAAATCACCGAATCCAGAACTCGGAGTCAACGGATATTCATAAAACCGTTTACGTAAAGAAACCACATTTCACGGCTAACTAGGTGAAACGAGACCTACTTGCCACGAGTTCTGAAATCAAAATCCGAAATGCCAGGATTGTAGAGCTCGAAAAGTAGTGTGAAATCAAGCTAAAAATCAACGAATTCAGAACTCGGAGTCAACGGATATTCATAAAACCGTTTACGCAAAGAAACCACATTTTGCGGCTAACTAGGTGAAACGAGACCTACTAGCCACGAGTTCTGAAAACAAAATCCGAAATGCCAGGATTGGAGAACTCGAAAAGTAGTGTGAAATCAAGCTAAAAATCACCGAATTCAGAACCCGGAGTCAACGGATATTCATAAAACCGTTTACGTAAAGAAACCACATTTCGCTGCTAACTAGGTGAAAGGAGACCTACTAGCCACGAGTTCTGAAATAAAAATCCGAAATGCCAGGATTGGAGAGCTCGAAAAGTAGTGTGAAATCAAGCTAAAAATCACCGAATTCAGAACTCGGAGTCAACGGATATTCATAAAACCGTTTACGTAAAGAAACCACATTTCGCTGCTAACTAGGTGAAAGGAGACCTACTAGCCACGAGTTCTGAAATCAAAATCCGAAATGCCAGGATTGTAGAGCTCGAAAAGTAGTGTGAAATCAAGCTAAAAATCACCGAATTCAGAACTCGGAGTCAACGGATATTCATAAAACAGTTTACGTAAAGAAACCACATTTTGCTGCTAACTAGGTGAAACGACACCTACTAGCCACGAGTTCTGAAATCAAAATCCGAAATGCCAGGATTGTAGAGCTCGAAAAGTAGTGTGAAATCAAGCTAAAAATCACCGAATTCAGAACTCGGAGTCAACGGATATTCATAAAACCGTTTACGTAAAGAAACCACATTTCGCGGCTAAATAGGTGAAACGAGACCTACTAGCCACGCGTTCTGAAATCAAAATCCGAAATGCCAGGATTGTAGAGCTCGAAAAGTAGTGTGAAATCAAGGTAAAAATCACCGAATTCAGAACTCGGAGTCAACGGATATTCATAAAACCGTTTACGTAAAGAAATCACATTTCACGGCTAACTAGGTGAAACGAGACCTACTAGCCACGAGTTCTGAAATCAAAATCCGAAAAGCCAGGATTGTAGAGCTCGAAAATTATTGTGAAATCAAGCTAAAAATCACCGAATTCAGAACTCGGAGTCAACGGATATTCATAAAACCGTTTACGTAAAGAAATCACATTTCACGGCTAACTAGGTGAAACGAGACCTACTAGCCATGAGTTCTGAAATCAAAATCCGAAAAGCCAGGATTGTAGAGCTCGAAAAGTAGTGTGAAATCAAGCTAAAAATCACCGAATTCAGAACTCGCAGTCAACGGATATTCATAAAACCGTTTACGTAAAAAAACCACATTTCGCTGCTAACTAGGTGAAAGGAGACTTACTAGCCACGAGTTCTGAAATCAAAATCCGAAATGCCAGGATTGTAGAGCTCGAAAAGTAGTGTGAAATCAAGCTAAAAATCACCGAATCCAGAACTCGGAGTCAACGGATATTCATAAAACCGTTTACGTAAAAAACCACATTTCGCGGCTAACTAGGTGAAACGCGACCTACTAGCCACGAGTTATGAAATCAAAATCCGAAATGCCTGGATTGTAGAGCTCAAAAAGTAGTGTGAAATCAAGCTAAAAATCACCAAATTAAGAACTCGGAGTCAACGGATATTCATAAAACCGTTTACGTAAAGAAACCACATTTCGCGGCTAACTAGGTGAAACGAGACCTACTAGCCACGAGTTCTGAAATCAAAATCCGAAATGCCAGGATTGGAGAACTCGAAAAGTAGTGTGAAATCAAGGTAAAAATCACTGAATTCAGAACTCGGAGTCAACGGATATTCATAAAACCGTTTACGTAAAGAAACCACATTTCGCTGCTAAACTAGGTGAAAGGAGACCTACTAGCCACGAGTTCTGAAATCAAAATCCGAAATGCTAGGACTGTAGAGCTCGAAAAGTAGTGTGAAATCAAGGTAAAAATCACTGAATTCAGAACTCGGAGTCAACAGATATTCATAAAACCGTTTACGTAATGAAACCACATTTCGCTGCTAACTAGGTGAAAGGAGACCTACTAGCCACGAGTTCTGAAATCAAAATCCGAAATGCCAGGATTGTAGAGCTCGAAAAGTAGTGTGAAATCAAGCTAAAAATCACCGAATTCAGAACTCGGAGTCAACGGATATTCATAAAACCGTTTACGTAAAGAAACCACATTTCGCTGCTAACTAGGTGAAAGGAGACCTACTAGCCACGAGTTCTGAAATCAAAATCCGAAATGCCAGGATTGTAGAGCTCGAAAATTAGTGTGAAATCAAGTTAAAAATCACCGAATTCAGAACTCGGAGTCAACGGATATTCATAAAACCGTTTACGTAAAGAAACCACATTTTGCTGCTAACCAGGTGAAACGACACCTACTAGCCACGAGTTCTGAAATCAAAATCCGAAAAGCCAGGATTGTAGAGCTCGAAAAGTAGTGTGAAATCAAGCTAAAAATCACCGAATTCAGAACTCGGAGTCAACGGATATTCATAAAACAGTTTACGTAAAGAAACCACATTTCGCCGCTAACTAGGTGAAAGGAGACCTACTAGCCACGAGTTCTGAAATCAAAATCCGAAATGCCAGGATTGTAGAGCTCGAAAAGTAGTGTGAAATCAAGCTAAAAATCACCGAATTCAGAACTCGGAGTCAACGGATATTCATAAAACCGTTTACGTAAAGAAACCACATTTCGCTGCTAACTAGGTGAAAGGAGACCTACTAGCCACGAGTTCTGAAATCAAAATCCGAAATGCCAGGATTGTAGAGCTCGAAAAGTAGTGTGAAATCAAGCTAAAAATCACCGAATTCAGAACTCGGACTCAACGGATATTCATAAAACCGTTTACGTAAAGAAATCACATTTCACGGCTAACTAGGTGAAACGAGACCTACTAGCCACGAGTTCTGAAATCAAAATCCGAAAAGCCAGGATTGTAGAGCTCGAAAAGTAGTGTGAAATCAAGCTAAAAATCACCGAATTCAGAACTCGGAGTCAACGGATATTCATAAAACAGTTTACGTAAAGAAACCACATTTTGCTGCTAACTAGGTGAAACGAAACCTACTAGCCACGAGTTCTGAAATCAAAATCCGAAATGCCAGGATTGTAGAGCTCGAAAAGTAGTGTGAAATCAAGCTAAAAATCACCGAATTCAGAACTCGGAGTCAACGGATATTCATAAAACCGTTTACGTAAAGAAACCACATTTCGCGGCTAAATAGGTGAAACGAGACCTACTAGCCACGAGTTCTGAAATCAAAATCCGAAATGCCAGGATTGTAGAGCTCGAAAAGTAGTGTGAAATCAAGCTAAAAATCACCGAATCCAGAACTCGGAGTCAACGGATATTCATAAAACCGTTTACGTAAAAAACCACATTTCACGGCTAACTAGGTGAAACGAGACCTACTAGCCACGAGTTCTGAAATCAAAATCCGAAAAGCCAGGATTGTAGAGCTCGAAAATTATTGTGAAATCAAGCTAAAAATCACCGAATTCAGAACTCGGAGTCAACGGATATTCATAAAACCGTTTACGTAAAGAAATCACATTTCACGGCTAACTAGGTGAAACGAGACCTACTAGCCATGAGTTCTGAAATCAAAATCTGAAAAGCCAGGATTGTAGAGCTCGAAAAGTAGTGTGAAATCAAGCTAAAAATCACCGAATTCAGAACTCGGAGTCAACGGATATTCATAAAACCGTTTACGTAAAGAAACCACATTTCGCTGCTAACTAGGTGAAAGGAGACTTACTAGCCACGAGTTCTGAAATCAAAATCCGAAATGCCAGGATTGTAGAGCTCGAAAAGTAGTGTGAAATCAAGCTAAAAATCACCGAATCCAGAACTCGGAGTCAACGGATATTCATAAAACCGTTTACGTAAAAAACCACATTTCGCGGCTAACTAGGTGAAACGCGACCTACTAGCCACGAGTTATGAAATCAAAATCCGAAACGCCTGGATTGTAGAGCTCAAAAAGTAGTGTGAAATCAAGTTAAAAATCACCGAATTCAGAACTCGGAGTCAACGGATATTCATAAAACCGTTTACGTAAAGAAATCACATTTCACGGCTAACTAGGTGGAACGAGCGGAGTCAACGGATATTCATAAAATCGTTTACGTAAAGAAACCACATTTCGCGGCTAACTAGGTGAAACGAGACCTACTAGCCACGAGTTCTGAATTCAAAATACGAAACACCAGGATTGTAGAGCTCGAAAAGTAGTGTGAAATCAAGCTAAAAATCACCGAATTCAGAACTCGGGGTCAACGGATATTCAAAAAACCGTTTACGTAAAGAAACAACATTTCGCGGCTAACTAGGTGAAACGAGACCTACTAGCCACGAGTTCTAAAATCAAAATCAGAAACTCCATGATTGTAGAGCTCGAAAAGTAGTGTGAAATCAAGCTAAAAATCACCGGATTCAGAACTCGGAGTCAACGGATATTCATAAAACCGTTTACGTAAAGAAACCACATTTCGCGGCTAACTAGGTGAAAGGAGACCTACTAGCCACGAGTTCTGAAATCAAAATCCGAAATGCCAGGATTGTAGAGCTCGAAAAGTAGTGTGAAATCAAGCTACAAATCACCGAATCCAGAACTCTGAGTCAACGGATATTCATAAAACTGTTTACGTAAAGAAACCACATTTCGCGGCTAACTAGGTGAAACGAGACCTACTAGCCACGAGTTCTGAAATCAAATCCAAAACCGCAGGATTGTAGAGCTCGAAAAGTAGTTTGAAATCAAGCTAATAATCGTCGAATTCAGAACTCTGAGTCAACGGATATTCATAAAACCGTTTACGTAAAGAAACCACATTTCGCGGCTAACTAGGTGAAACGAGACCTACTTGCCACGAGTTCTAAAATCAAAATCAGAAACTCCATGATTGTAGAGCTCGAAAAGTAGTGTGAAATCAAGCTAAAAATCACCGGATTCAGAACTCGGAGTCAACGGATATTCATAAAACCGTTTACGTAAAGAAACCACATTTCGCGGCTAACTAGGTGAAAGGAGACCTACTAGCCACGAGTTCTGAAATCAAAATCCGAAATGCCAGGATTGTAGAGCTCGAAAAGTAGTGTGAAATCAAGCTACAAATCACCGAATCCAGAACTCTGAGTCAACGGATATTCATAAAACTGTTTACGTAAAGAAACCACATTTCGCGGCTAACTAGGTGAAACGAGACCTACTAGCCACGAGTTCTGAAATCAAATCCAAAACCGCAGGATTGTAGAGCTCGAAAAGTAGTTTGAAATCAAGCTAATAATCGTCGAATTCAGAACTCTGAGTCAACGGATATTCATAAAACCGTTTACGTAAAGAAACCACATTTTGCGGCTAACTAGGTAAAACGAGACCTACTAGCCACGAGTTCTGAAATAAAAATCGGAAAAGCCAGGATTGTAGAGCTCGAAAAGTAGTGTGAAATCAAGCTAAAAATCACCGAATTCAGAACTCGGAGTCAACGGATATTCATAAAACCGTTTACTTAAAGAAACCACATTTCGCTGCTAACTAGGTGAAACAAGACCTACTAGCCACGAGTTCTGAAATCAAAATCCGAAACGCCAGGATTGTAGAGCTCGAAAAGTAGTGTGAAATCAAGCTAAAAATCACCGAATTCAGAACTCGGAGTCAACGGATATTCATAAAACCGTTTACGTAAAGAAACCACATTTCGCGGCTAACTAGGTGAAACGAGACCTACTAGCCACGAGTTCTGAAATCAAATCCAAAACCGCAGGATTGTAGAGCTCGAAAAGTAGTTTGAAATCAAGCTAAAAATCACCGAATTCGGAAGTCGGAGTCAACGGATATTCATAAAACCGTTTACGTAAAGAAACCACATTTCGCGGCTAACTAGGTGAAAGGAGACCTACTAGCCACGAGTTCTGAAATAAAAATCGGAAATTCTAGGACTGTAGAGCTCGAAAAGTAGTGTGAAATCAAGCTAAAAATCACCGAATTCAGAACTCGGAGTCAACGGATATTCATAAAATCGTTTACGTAAAGAAACCACATTTCGCGGCTAACTAGGTGAAACGAGACCTACTAGCCACGAGTTCTGAATTCAAAATCCGAAACACCAGGATTGTAGAGCTCGAAAAGTAGTGTGAAATCAAGCTAAAAATCACCGAATTCAGAACTCGGGGTCAACGGATATTCAAAAAACCGTTTACGTAAAGAAACAACATTTCGCGGCTAACTAGGTGAAACGAGACCTACTAGCCACGAGTTCTGAAATCAAAATCCGAAACTGTAGAATTGCAGAGCTCGAAAAGTAGTGTGAAATCAAGCTAATAATCGTCGAATTCAGAACTCTGAGTCAACGGATATTCATAAAACCGTTTACGTAAAGAAACCACATTTCGCGGCTAACTAGGTGAAACGAGACCTACTTGCCACGAGTTCTAAAATCAAAATCAGAAACTCCATGATTGTAGAGCTCGAAAAGTAGTGTGAAATCAAGCTAAAAATCACCGGATTCAGAACTCGGAGTCAACGGATATTCATAAAACCGTTTACGTAAAGAAACCACATTTCGCGGCTAACTAGGTGAAACGAGACCTACTAGCCACGAGTTCTGAAATCAAAATCCGAAACTCCAGGATTGTAGAGCTCAAAAAGTAGTGTGAAATCAAGCTAAAAATCACCGAATTCAGAACTCGGAGTCAACGGATATTCATAAAACCGTTTACGTAAAGAAACCACATTTCGCGGCTAACTAGGTGAAACGAGACCTACTTGCCACGAGTTCTGAAATAAAAATCGGAAATTCCAGGATTGTAGAGCTCGAAAAGTAGTGTGAAATCAAGCTAAAAATCACCGAATTCAGAACTCGGAGTCAACGGATATTCATAAAACCGTTTACGTAAAGAAACCACATTTCGCGGCTAACTAGGTGAAATGAGACCTACTAGCCACGAGTTGTGAAATCAAAATCCGAAAGGCCAGTATTGTAGAGCTCGAAAAGTAGTGTGAAATCAAGCTAAAAATCACCGAATTCAGAACTCGGAGTCAACGAATATTCAAAAAACCGTTTACGTAAAGAAACCACATTTCGCAGCTAACTAGGTGAAACGAGAACTACTAGCCACGAGTTCTAAAACCAAAATCCGAAGCACCAGGATTGTGGAGCTCGAAAAGTAGTGTGAAATCAAGCTAAAAATCACCGAATTCGGAAGTCGGAGTGAACGAATATTCATAAAACCGTTTACGTAAATAAACCACATTTCGCGGCTAACTAGGTGAAACGAGACCTACTAGCCACGAGTTCTGAAATCAAAATCCGAAACTGCAGAATTGCAGAGCTCGAAAAGTAGTGTGAAATCAAGCTAATAATCGTCGAATTCAGAACTCTGAGTCAACGGATATTCATAAAACCGTTTACGTAAAGTAACCACATTTCGCGGCTAACTAGGTGAAACGAGACCTACATGCCACGAGTTCTAAAATCAAAATCAGAAACTCCATGATTGTAGAGCTCGAAAAGTATTGTGAAATCAAGCTAAAAATCACCGAAATCAGAACTCGGGGTCAACGGATATTCAAAAAACCGTTTACGTAAAGAAACAACATTTCGCGGCTAACTAGGTGAAACGAGACCTACTAGCCACGAGTTCTGAAATCAAAATCCGAAACTGCAGAATTGCAGAGCTCGAAAAGTAGTGTGAAATCAAGCTAATAATCGTCGAATTCAGAACTCTGAGTCAACGGATATTCATAAAACCGTTTACGTAAAGAAACCACATTTCGCGGCTAACTAGGTGAAACGAGACCTACTTGCCACGAGTTCTGAAATAAAAATCAGAAAAGCCAGGATTGTAGAGCTCGAAAAGTAGTGTGAAATCAAGCTAAAAATCACCGAATCCAGAACTCGGAGTCAACGGATATTCATAAAACCGTTTACGTAAAAAACCACATTTCGCGGCTAACTAGGTGAAACGCGACCTACTAGCCACGAGTTATGAAATCAAAATCCGAAACGCCTGGATTGTAGAGCTCAAAAAGTAGTGTGAAATCAAGTTAAAAATCACCGAATTCAGAACTCGGAGTCAACGGATATTCATAAAACCGTTTACGTAAAGAAATCACATTTCACGGCTAACTAGGTGGAACGAGCGGAGTCAACGGATATTCATAAAATCGTTTACGTAAAGAAACCACATTTCGCGGCTAACTAGGTGAAACGAGACCTACTAGCCACGAGTTCTGAATTCAAAATCCGAAACACCAGGATTGTAGAGCTCGAAAAGTAGTGTGAAATCAAGCTAAAAATCACCGAATTCAGAACTCGGGGTCAACGGATATTCAAAAAACCGTTTACGTAAAGAAACAACATTTCGCGGCTAACTAGGTGAAACAAGACCTACTAGCCACGAGTTCTAAAATCAAAATCAGAAACTCCATGATTGTAGAGCTCGAAAAGTAGTGTCAAATCAAGCTAAAAATCACCGGATTCAGAACTCGGAGTCAACGGATATTCATAAAACCGTTTACGTAAAGAAACCACATTTCGCGGCTAACTAGGTGAAACGAGACCTACTAGCCACGAGTTCTGAAATCAAAATCCGAAACTCCAGGATTGTAGAGCTCAAAAAGTAGTGTGAAATCAAGCTAAAAATCACCGAATTCAGAACTCGGAGTCAACGGATATTCATAAAACCGTTTACGTAAAGAAACCACATTTCGCGGCTAACTAGGTGAAATGAGACCTACTAGCCACGAGTTGTGAAATCAAAATCCGAAAGGCCAGGATTGTAGAGCTCGAAAAGTAGTGTGAAATCAAGCTAAAAATCACCGAATCCAGAACTCTGAGTCAACGGATATTCAAAAAACCGTTTACGTAAAGAAACCACATTTCGCGGCTAACTAGGTGAAACGCGACCTACTAGCCACGAGTTCTGAAATCAAAATCCGAAACTGCAGAATTGCAGAGCTCGAAAAGTAGTGTGAAATCAAGCTAATAATCGTCGAATTCAAAACTCTGAGTCAACGGATATTCATAAAACCGTTTACGTAAAGAAACCACATTTCGCGGCTAACTAGGTGAAACGAGACCTACTTGCCACGAGTTCTAAAATCAAAATCAGAAACTCCATGATTGTAGAGCTCGAAAAGTAGTGTGAAATCAAGCTAAAAATCACCGGATTCAGAACTCGGAGTCAACGGATATTCATAAAACCGTTTACGTAAAGAAACCACATTTCGCGGCTAATTAGGTGAAACGAGACCTACTAGCCACGAGTTCTGAAATCAAAATCCGAAACTCCAGGATTGTAGAGCTCGAAAAGTAGTGTGAAATCAAGGTAAAAATCACGGAATTCAGAACTCGGAGTCAACGGATATTCATAAAACCGTTTACGTAAAGAAACCACATTTCGCGGCTAACTAGGTGAAACGAGACCTACTTGCCACGAGTTCTGAAATAAAAATCGGAAATTCCAGGATTGTAGAGCTCGAAAAGTAGTGTGAAATCAAGTTAAAAATCACCGAATTCAGAACTCGGAGTCAACGGATATTCATAAAACCGTTTACGTAAAGAAACCACATTTCGCGGCTAATTAGGTGAAATGAGACCTACTAGCCACGAGTTGTGAAATCAAAATCCGAAAGGCCAGTATTGTAGAGCTCGAAAAGTACTGTGAAATCAAGCTAAAAATCACCGAATTCAGAACTCGGAGTCAACGAATATTCAAAAAACCGTTTACGTAAAGAAACCACATTTCGCGGCTAACTAAGTGAAACGAGACCTACTAGCCACGAGTTCTGAAATCAAAATCCGAAACTGCAGAATTGCAGAGCTCGAAAAGTAGTGTGAAATCAAGCTAATAATCGTCGAATTCAGAACTCTGAGTCAACGGATATTCATAAAACCGTTTACGTAAAGAAACCACATTTCGCGGCTAACTAGGTAAAACAAGAACTACTAGCCACGAGTTCTGAAATCAAAATCCGAAACGCCAGGATTGTAGAGCTCGAAAAGTAGTGTGAAATCAAGCTAAAAATCACCGAATTCAGAACTCGGAGTCAACGGATATTCATAAAACCGTTTACGTAAAGAAACCACATTTCGCGGCTAACTAGGTGAAACGAGACCTACTAGCCACGAGTTCTGAAATCAAATCCAAAACCGCAGGATTGTAGAGCTCGAAAAGTAGTTTGAAATCAAGCTAAAAATCACCGAATTCGGAAGTCGGAGTCAACGGATATTCATAAAACCGTTTACGTAAAGAAACCACATTTCGCGGCTAACTAGGTGAAAGGAGACCTACTTGCCACGAGTTCTGAAATAAAAATCGGAAATTCCAGGATTGTAGAGCTCGAAAAGTAGTGTGAAATCAAGCTAAAAATCACCGAATTCAGAACTCGGAGTCAACGGATATTCATAAAACCGTTTACGTAAAGAAACCACATTTCGCGGCTAACTAGGTGAAATGAGACCTACTAGCCACGAGTTGTGAAATCAAAATCCAAAAGGCCAGTATTGTAGAGCTCGAAAAGTAGTGTGAAATCAAGCTAAAAATCACCGAATTCATAACTCGGAGTCAACGAATATTCAAAAAACCGTTTACGTAAAGAAACCACATTTCGCGGCTAACTAGGTGAAACGAGACCTACTAGCCACGAGTTCTGAAATCAAAATTCGAAGCTGCAGAATTGCAGAGCTCGAAAAGTAGTGTGAAAGCAAGCTAATAATCGTCGAATTCAGAACTCTGAGTCAACGGATATTCATAAAACCGTTTACGTAAAGAAACCACATTTCGCGGCTAATTAGGTGAAATGAGACCTACTAGCCACGAGTTGTGAAATCAAAATCCGAAAGGCCAGTATTGTAGAGCTCGAAAAGTAGTGTGAAATCAAGCTAAAAATCACCGAATTCAGAACTCGGAGTCAACGAATATTCAAAAAACCGTTTACGTAAAGAAACCACATTTCGCGGCTAACTAGGTGAAACGAGACCTACTAGCCACGAGTTCTGAAATCAAAATCCGAAACTGCAGAATTGCAGAGCTCGAAAAGTAGTGTGAAATCAAGCTAATAATCGTCGAATTCAGAACTCTGAGTCATCGGATATTCATAAAACCGTTTACGTAAAGAAACCACATTTCGCGGCTAACTAGGTAAAACAAGACCTACTAGCCACGAGTTCTGAAATCAAAATCCGAAATGCCAGGATTGTAGAGCTCGAAAAGTAGTGTGAAATCAAGCTAAAAATCACCGAATTCAGAACTCGGAGTCAACGGATATTCATAAAACCGTTTACGTAAAGAAACCACATTTCGCGGCTAACTAGGTGAAACGAGACCTACTAGCCAGGAGTTCTGAAATCAAATCCAAAACCGCAGGATTGTAGAGCTCGAAAAGTAGTTTGAAATCAAGCGAAAAATCACCGAATTCGGAAGTCGGAGTCAACGGATATTCCTAAAACCGTTTACGTAAAGAAACCACATTTCGCGGCTAACTAGGTGAAAGGAGACCTACTAGCCACGAGTTCTGAAATAAAAATCGGAAATTCTAGGATTGTAGAGCTCGAAAAGTAGTGTGAAATCAAGCTAAAAATCACCGAATTCAGAACTCGGAGTCAACGGATATTCATAAAACCGTTTACGTAAAGAAACCACATTTCGCGGCTAACTAGGTGAAATGAGACCTACTAGCCACGAGTTGTGAAATCAAAATCCAAAAGGCCAGTATTGTAGACCTCGAAAAGTAGTGTGAAATCAAGCTAAAAATCACCGAATTCATAACTCGGAGTCAACGAATATTCAAAAAACCGTTTACGTAAAGAAACCACATTTCGCGGCTAACTAGGTGAAACGAGACCTACTAGCCACGAGTTCTGAAATCAAAATTCGAAGCTGCAGAATTGCAGAGCTCGAAAAGTAGTTTGAAATCAAGCTAAAAATCACCGAATTCGGAAGTCGGAGTCAACGGATATTCATAAAACCGTTTACGTAAAGAAACCACATTTCGCGGCTAACTAGGTGAAACGAGACCTACTTGCCACGAGTTCTAAAATCAAAATCGGAAACTCCATGATTGTAGAGCTCGAAAAGTAGTGTGAAATCAAGCTAAAAATCACCGGATTCAGAACTCGGAGTCAACGGATATTCATAAAACCGTTTACGTAAAGAAACCACATTTCGCGGCTAATTAGGTGAAACAAGACCTACTAGCCACGAGTTCTGAAATCAAAATCCGAAACTCCAGGATTGTAGAGCTCGAAAAGTAGTGTGAAATCAAGGTAAAAATCACGGAATTCAGAACTCGGAGTCAACGGATATTCATAAAACCGTTTACGTAAAGAAACCACATTTCGCGGCTAACTAGGTGAAACGAGACCTACTTGCCACGAGTTCTGAAATAAAAATCGGAAATTCCAGGATTGTGGAGCTCGAAAAGTAGTGTGAAATCAAGCTAAAAATCACCGAATTCGGAAGTCGGAGTCAACGAATATTCATAAAACCGTTTACGTAAAGAAACCACATTTCGCGGCTAACTAGGTGAAACGAGACCTACCAGCCACGAGTTCTGAAATCAAAATCCGAAACACCAGGATTGTAGAGCTCGAAAAGTAGTGTGAAATCAAGCTAAAAATCACCGAATTCAGAACTCTGAGTCAACGGATATTCATAAAACCGTTTACGTAAAGAAACCACATTTCGCGGCTAACAAGGTGAAACGAGACCTACTAGCCACGGGTTCTGAAATCCAAATCCGAAACGGCAGGATTGTAGAGCTCGAAAAGTAGTGTGAAATCAAGGTAAAAATCACGGAATTCAGAACTCGGAGTCAACGGATATTCATAAAACCGTTTACGTAAAGAAACCACATTTCGCGGCTAACTAGGTGAAACGAGACCTACTAGCCACGAGTTCTAAAATCAAAATCCAAAACCCCAGGATTGTAGAGCTCGAAATGTAGTGTGAAATCAAGCTAAAAATCACTTAATTCGGAAGTCGGAGTCAACGGATATTCATAAAACCGTTTACGTAAAGAACCCACATTTCGCGGCTAACTAGGTGAAACGAGACCTACTAGCCACGAGTTCTGAAATCAAAATCCGAAACACCAGGATTGTAGAGCTCGAAAAGTAGTGTGAAATCAAGCTAAAAATCACCGAATTCAGAACTCGGAGTCAACGGATATTCATAAAACCGTTTACGTAAAGAAACCACATTTCGCGGCTAACTAGGTGAAACGAGACATACTAGCCACGAGTTCTGAAATCAAAATCTGAAACCCTAGGATTGTAGAGCTCGAAAAGTAGTATGAAATCAAGCTAAAAATCACCGAATTCAGAACTCAGAGTCAACGTATATTCATAAAACCGTTTACGTAAAGAATCCACATTTTGCGGCTAACTAGGTGAAACGAGACCTACTACCCACGAGTTCTGAAATCAAAATCCGAAAGGCCAGGATTGTAGAGCTCGAAAAGTAGTGTGAAATCATGACAAAAATCACCGAATTCAGAACTCGGAGTCAACGGATATTCATAAAACCGTTTACGTAAGGAAACCATATTTCGCGGCTAACTAGGTGAAACGAGACCTACTAGCCACGAGTTCTGAAATCAAAATCCAAATTGCCAGGATTGTAGAGCTCGAAAATTAGTGTGAAATCAAGCTAAAAATCACCGAATTCAGAACTCAGAGTCTACGGATATTCATAAAACCGTTTACGTAAAGAAACCACATTTTGCGGCTAACTAGGTGAAACAAGACCTACTAGCAACGAGTTTTGAAATCAAAATCCGAAACTCCAGAATTGTAGAGCTCGAAAATTAGTGTCAAATCAAGCTAAAAATCAACGAATTCAGAACTCGGAGTCAACGGATTTTCATAAAACCGTTTACGTAAAGAAACCACATTTCGCGGCTAACTAGGTGAAACAAGACCTACTAGCCACGAGTTCTGAAATCAAAATCCGAAATGCCAGGATTGTAGAGCTCGAAAAGTAGTGTGAAATCAAGATAAAAATAACCGAATTCAGAACTCGGAGTCAACGGATATTCATAAAACCGTTTACGTAAAGAAACCACATTTCGCGGCTAACTAGGTGAAACGAGACCTACTAGCCACGATTTCTGAAATCAAAATCCGAAATGCCAGGATTGTAGAGCTCAAAAATTAGTGTGAAATCAAGTTAAAAATCACCGAATTCAGAACTCGGAGTCAACGGATTTTCATAAAACCGTTTACGTAAAGAAACCACATTTCGCGGCTAACTAGGTGAAACGAGACCTACTAGCCACGAGTTCTGAAATCAAAATCCGAAATGCCAGGATTGTAGAGCTCGAAAAGTAGTGTGAAATCAAGATAAAAATAACCGAATTCAGAACTCGGAGTCAACGGATATTCATAAAACCGTTTACGTAAAGAAACCACATTTCGCGGCTAACTAGGTGAAACGAGACCTACTTGCCACGAGTTCTGAAATAAAAATCGGAAATTCCAGGATTGTAGAGCTCGAAAAGTAGTGTGAAATCAAGCTAAAAATCACCGAATTCAGAACTCGGAGTCAACGGATATTCATAAAACCGTTTACGTAAAGAAACAACATTTCGCGGCTAACTAGGTGAAACGAGACCTACTAGCCATGAGTTCTGAAATCAAAATCCGAAACTGCAGAATTGCAGAGCTCGAAAAGTAGTGTGAAATCAAGCTAATAATCGTCGAATTCATAACTCTGAGTCAACGGATATTCATAAAACCGTTTACGTAAAGAAACCAAATTTCGCGGCTAACTAGGTGAAACGAGACCTACTTGCCACGAGTTCTAGAATCAAAATCAGAAACTCCATGATTGTAGAGCTCGAAAAGTAGTGTGAAATCAAGCTAAAAATCACCGGATTCAGAACTCGGAGTCAACGGATATTCATAAAACCGTTTACGTAAAGAAACCACATTTCGCGGCTAACTAGGTGAAACGAGACCTACTTGCCACGAGTTCTGAAATAAAAATCGGAAATTCCAGGATTGTAGAGCTCGAAAAGTAGTGTGAAATCAAGCTAAAAATCACCGAATTCAGAACTCGGAGTCAACGGATATTCATAAAACCGTTTACGTAAAGAAACCCCATTTCGCGGCTAATTAGGTGAAATGAGACCTACTAGCCACGAGTTGTGAAATCAAAATCCGAAAGGCCAGTATTGTAGAGCTCGAAAAGTAGTGTGAAATCAAGCTAAAAATCACCGAATTCAGAACTCGGAGTCAACGAATATTCAAAAAACCGTTTACGTAAAGAAACCACATTTCGCGGCTAACTAGGTGAAACGAGACCTACTAGCCACGAGTTCTGAAATCAAAATCCGAAACTGCAGAATTGCAGAGCTCGAAAAGTAGTGTGAAATCAAGCTAATAATCGTCGAATTCAGAACTCTGAGTCAACGGATATTCATAAAACCGTTTACGTAAAGAAACCACATTTCGCGGCTAACTAGGTAAAACAAGACCTACTAGCCACGAGTTCTGAAATCAAAATCCGAAACGCCAGGATTGTAGAGCTCGAAAAGTAGTGTGAAATCAAGCTAAAAATCACCGAATTCAGAACTCGGAGTCAACGGATATTCATAAAACCGTTTACGTAAAGAAACCACATTTCGCGGCTAACTAGGTGAAACGAGACCTACTAGCCACGAGTTCTGAAATCAAATCCAAAACCGCAGGATTGTAGAGCTCGAAAAGTAGTTTGAAATCAAGCTAAAAATCACCGAATTCGGAAGTCGGAGTCAACGGATATTCATAAAACCGTTTACGTAAAGAAACCACATTTCGCGGCTAACTAGGTGAAAGGAGACCTACTAGCCACGAGTTCTGAAATAAAAATCGGAAATTCTAGGATTGTAGAGCTCGAAAAGTAGTGTGAAATCAAGCTAAAAATCACCGAATTCAGAACTCGGAGTCAACGGATATTCATAAAACCGTTTACGTAAAGAAACCACATTTCGCGGCTAACTAGGTGAAATGAGACCTACTAGCCACGAGTTGTGAAATCAAAATCCAAAAGGCCAGTATTGTAGAGCTCGAAAAGTAGTGTGAAATCAAGCTAAAAATCACCGAATTCAGAACTCGGAGTCAACGGATATTCATAAAACCGTTTACGTAAAGAAACCACATTTCGCGGCTAACTAGGTGAATTGAGACCTACTAGCCACGAGTTCTAAAATCAAAATCCGAAACCCCAGGATTGTAGAGCTCGAAAAGTAGTGTGAAATCAAGCTAAAAATCACTTAATTCGGAAGTCGGAGTCAACGGATATTCATAAAACCGTTTACGTAAAGAAACCACATTTCGCGGCTAACTAGGTGAAACGAGACCTACTAGCCACGAGTTCTGAAATCAAAATCCGAAACCCCAGGATTGTAGAGCTCGAAAAGTAGTGTGAAATCAAGCTAAAAATCACCGAATTCAGAACTCGGAGTCAACGGATATTCATAAAACCGTTTACGTAAAGAAACCACATTTCGCGGCTAACTAGGTGAAACGAGACATACTAGCCACGAGTTCTGAAATCAAAATCTGAAACCCTAGGATTGTAGAGCTCGAAAAGTAGTATGAAATCAAGCTAAAAATCACCGAATTCAGAACTCAGAGTCAACGTATATTCATAAAACCGTTTACGTAAAGAATCCACATTTCGCGGCTAACTAGGTGAAACGAGACCTACTACCCACGAGTTCTGAAATCAAAATCCGAAAGGCCAGGATTGTAGAGCTCGAAAAGTAGTGTGAAATCATGATAAAAATCACCGAATTCAGAACTCGGAGTCAACGGATATTCATAAAACCGTTTACGTAAGGAAACCATATTTCGCGGCTAACTAGGTGAAACGAGACCTACTAGCCACGAGTTCTGAAATCAAAATCCAAAATGCCAGGATTGTAGAGCTCGAAAATTAGTGTGAAATCAAGCTAAAAATCACCGAATTCAGAACTCAGAGTCTACGGATATTCATAAAACCGTTTACGTAAAGAAACCACATTTCGCGGCTAACTAGGTGAAACAAGACCTACTAGCAACGAGTTTTGAAATCAAAATCTGAAACTCCAGAATTGTAGAGCTCGAAAATTAGTGTCAAATCAAGCTAAAAATCACTGAATTCAGAACTCGGAGTCAACGGATATTCATAAAACCGTTTACGTAAAGAAACCACATTTCGCGGCTAACTGGGTGAAACGAGACCTACTAGCCACGAGTTCTGAAATGAAAATCCGAAACGCCAGGATTGTAGAGTTCGAAAAGTAGTGTGAAATCAAGCTAAAAATCACCGAATTCAGAACTTAGAGTCAACGGATATTCATAAAACCGTTTACGTAAAGAAGCCACATTTCGCGGCTAACTAGGTGAAACGAGACCTACTAGCCACGAGTTCTGAAATCAAAATCCGAAATGCCAGGATTGTAGTGCTCGAAAAGTAGTGTGAAATCAAGATAAAAATCACCGAATTCAGAACTCGGAGTCAACGGATATTCATAAAACCGTTTACGTAAAGAAACCACATTTCGCGGCTAACTAGGTGAAACGAGACCTACTAGCCACGTGTTCTGAAATCAAAATCCGAAATGCCAGGATTGTAGAGCTCGAAAATTAGTGTGAAATCAAGGTAAAAATCACCGAATTCAGAACTCGGAGTCAACGGATATTTATAAAACCATTTACGTAAAGAAACCACATTTCGCGGCTAACTAGGTGAAACGAGACCTACTAGCCACGAGTTCTGAAATCAAAATCCGAAATGCCAGGATTGTAGTGCTCGAAAAGTAGTGTGAAATCAAGATAAAAATCACCGAATTCAGAACTCGGAGTCAACGGATATTCATAAAACCGTTTACGTAAAGAAACCACATTTCGCGGCTAACTAGGTGAAACGAGACCTACTAGCCACGAGTTCTGAAATCAAAATCCGAAACCCCAGGATTGTAGAGCTCGAAAAGTAGTGTGAAATCAAGCTAAAAATCACCGAATTCAGAACTCGGAGTCAACGGATATTCATAAAACCGTTTACGTAAAGAAACCACATTTCGCGGCTAACTAGGTGAAACGAGACATACTAGCCACGAGTTCTGAAATCAAAATCTGAAACCCTAGGATTGTAGAGCTCGAAAAGTAGTATGAAATCAAGCTAAAAATCACCGAATTCAGAACTCAGAGTCAACGTATATTCATAAAACCGTTTACGTAAAGAATCCACATTTCGCGGCTAACTAGGTGAAACGAGACCTACTACCCACGAGTTCTGAAATCAAAATCCGAAAGGCCAGGATTGTAGAGCTCGAAAAGTAGTGTGAAATCATGATAAAAATCACCGAATTCAGAACTCGGAGTCAACGGATATTCATAAAACCGTTTACGTAAGGAAACCATATTTCGCGGCTAACTAGGTGAAACGAGACCTACTAGCCACGAGTTCTGAAATCAAAATCCAAAATGCCAGGATTGTAGAGCTCGAAAATTAGTGTGAAATCAAGCTAAAAATCACCGAATTCAGAACTCAGAGTCTACGGATATTCATAAAACCGTTTACGTAAAGAAACCACATTTCGCGGCTAACTAGGTGAAACAAGACCTACTAGCAACGAGTTTTGAAATCAAAATCTGAAACTCCAGAATTGTAGAGCTCGAAAATTAGTGTCAAATCAAGCTAAAAATCACTGAATTCAGAACTCGGAGTCAACGGATATTCATAAAACCGTTTACGTAAAGAAACCACATTTCGCGGCTAACTGGGTGAAACGAGACCTACTAGCCACGAGTTCTGAAATGAAAATCCGAAACGCCAGGATTGTAGAGTTCGAAAAGTAGTGTGAAATCAAGCTAAAAATCACCGAATTCAGAACTTAGAGTCAACGGATATTCATAAAACCGTTTACGTAAAGAAGCCACATTTCGCGGCTAACTAGGTGAAACGAGACCTACTAGCCACGAGTTCTGAAATCAAAATCCGAAATGCCAGGATTGTAGTGCTCGAAAAGTAGTGTGAAATCAAGATAAAAATCACCGAATTCAGAACTCGGAGTCAACGGATATTCATAAAACCGTTTACGTAAAGAAACCACATTTCGCGGCTAACTAGGTGAAACGAGACCTACTAGCCACGTGTTCTGAAATCAAAATCCGAAATGCCAGGATTGTAGAGCTCGAAAATTAGTGTGAAATCAAGGTAAAAATCACCGAATTCAGAACTCGGAGTCAACGGATATTTATAAAACCATTTACGTAAAGAAACCACATTTCGCGGCTAACTAGGTGAAACGAGACGTACTAGCCACGAGTTCTGAAATCAAAATCCGAAATGCCAGGATTGTAGTGCTCGAAAAGTAGTGTGAAATCAAGATAAAAATCACCGAATTCAGAACTCGGAGTCAACGGATATTCATAAAACCGTTTACGTAAAGAAACCACATTTCGCGGCTAACTAGGTGAAACGAGACCTACTAGCCACGAGTTCTGAAATCAAAATCCGAAATGCCAGGATTGTAGAGCTCAAAAATTAGTGTGAAATCAAGCTACAAATCACCGAATTCAGAACTCTGAGTCAACGGATATTCATAAAATCGTTTACGTAAAGAAACCACATTTCGCAGCTAACTAGGAGAAACGAGACCTACTAGCCACGAGTTCTGAAATCAAAATCCGAAATGCCAGGATTGTAGAGCTCGAAAAGTAGTGTGAAATCAAGCTAAAAATCACCGAATTCAGAACTCTGAGTCAACGGATATTCATAAAACCGTTTACGTAAAGAAACCACATTTCGCGGCTAACTAGGTGAAACAAGTCCTACTAGCCACGAGTTTTGAAATCAAAATCCGAAACTCCAGAATTGTAGAGCTCGAAAATTAGTGTCAAATCAAGCTAAAAATCACCGAATTCAGAACTCTGAGTCAATGGATATTCATAAAATCGTTTACGTAAAGAAACCACATTTCGCAGCTAACTAGGTGAAACGAGACCTACTAGCCACGAGTTCTGAAATCAAATTCCGAAAGGCCAGGATTGTAGAGCTCGAAAAGTAGTGTGAAATCATGATAAAAATCACCGAATTCAGAACTCGGAGTCAACGGATATTCATAAAACCGTTTACGTAAGGAAACCACATTTCGCGGCTAACTAGGTGAAACGGGACCTACTTGCCACGAGTTCTGAAATCAAAATCCGAAATGCCAGGATTGTAGAGCTCAAAAATTAGTGTGAAATCAAGCTAAAAATCACCGAATTCAAAACTCAGAGTCAACGGATTTTCAAAAAACCGTTTACGTAAAGAAACCACATTTCGCGGCTAACTAGGTGAAACGAGACCTACTAGCCACGAGTTCTGAAATCAAAATCCGAAATGCCAGGATTGTAGAGCTCGAAAACTAGTGTGAAATCAAGCTAAAAATCACCGAATTCAGAACTCTGAGTCAACGGATATTCATAAAATCGTTTACGTAAAGAAACCACATTTGGCAGCTAACTAGGTGAAACGAGACCTACTAGCCACGAGTTCTGAAATCAAAATCCGAAATGCCAGGATTGTAGAGCTCGAAAAGTAGTGTGAAATCAAGATAAAAATCACCGAATTCAGAACTCGGAGTCAACGGATATTCATAAAACCATTTACGTAAAGAAACCACATTTCGCGGCTAACTAGGTGAAACGAGACCTACTAGCCACGAGTTCTGAAATCAAAATCAGAAATGCCAGGATTGTAGAGCTCGAAAAGTAGTTTGAAATCAAGCTAAAAATCACCGAATTCAGAACTCTGAGTCAACGGATATTCACAAAATCGTTTATGTAAAGAAACCACATTTCGCGGCTAACAAGGTGAAACGAGACCTACTAGCCACGAGTTCTGAAATCAAAATCCGAAATTCCAGGATTGTAGAGCTCGAAAAGTAGTGTGAAATCAAGATAAAAATCACCGAATTCAGAACTCTGAGTCAACGGATATTCATAAAATCGTTTACGTAAAGAAACCACATTTCGCAGCTAACTAGGTGAAACAAGACCTACTAGCCACGAGTTCTGAAATCAAAATCCGAAATGCCAGGATTGTAGAGCTCGAAAAGTAGTGTGAAATCAAGATAAAAATCACCGAATTCAGAACTCGGAGTCAACGGATATTCATAAAACCGTTTACGTAAAGAAACCACATTTCGCGGCTAACTAGGTGAAACGAGACATACTAGCCACGAGTTCTGAAATCAAAATCCGAAACCGTAGGATTGTAGAGCGCGAAAAGTAGTGTGAAATCAAGCTAAAAATCACCGAATTCAGAACTCAGAGTCAACGGATATTCATAAAACCGTTTACGTAAAGAAGCCACATTTCGCGGCTAACTTGGTGAAACGAGACCTACTAGCCACGAGTTCTGAAATCAAATTCCGAAAGGCCAGGATTGTAGAGCTCGAAAAGTAGTGTGAAATCATGATAAAAATCACCGAATTCAGAACTCGGAGTCAACGGATATTCATAAAACCGTTTACGTAAGGAAACCACATTTCGCGGCTAACTAGGTGAAACGGGACCTACTTGCCACGAGTTCTGAAATCAAAATCCGAAATGCCAGGATTGTAGAGCTCGAAAATTAGTGTGAAATCAAGCTAAAAATCACCGAATTCAGAACTCAGAGTCAACGGATTTTCATAAAACCGTTTACGTAAAGAAACCACATTTCGCGGCTAACTAGGTGAAACGAGACCTACTAGCCACGAGTTCTGAAATCAAAATCCGAAATGCCAGGATTGTAGAGCTCGAAAACTAGTGTGAAATCAAGCTAAAAATCACCGAATTCAGAACTCTGAGTCAACGGATATTCATAAAATCGTTTACGTAAATAAACCACATTTCGCAGCTAACTAGGTGAAACGAGACCTTACTAGCCACGAGTTCTGAAATCAAAATCCGAAATGCCAGGATTGTAGAGCTCGAAAAGTAGTGTGAAATCAAGATAAAAATCACCGAATTCAGAACTCGGAGTCAACGGATATTCATAAAACCATTTACGTAAAGAAACCACATTTCGCGGCTAACTAGGTGAAACGAGACCTACTAGCCACGAGTTCTGAAATCAAAATCAGAAATGCCAGGATTGTAGAGCTCGAAAAGTAGTTTGAAATCAAGCTAAAAATCACCGAATTCAGAACTCTGAGTCAACGGATATTCATAAAACCGTTTATGTAAAGAAACCACATTTCGCGGCTAACTAGGTGAAACGAGACCTACTAGCCACGAGTTCTGAAATCAAAATCCGAAACTCCAGGATTGTAGAGCTCGAAAAGTAGTGTGAAATCAAGCTAAAAATCACCGAATTCGGAACTCGGAGTCAACGGATATTCATAAAACCGTTTACGTAAAGAAAACACATTTCGCGGCTAACTGGGTGAAACGAGACCTACTAGCCACGAGTTCTGAAATGAAAATCCGAAACGCCAGGATTGTAGAGCTCGAAAAGTAGTGTGAAATCAAGCTAAAAATCACCGAATTCAGAACTTAGAGTCAACGGATATTCATAAAACCGTTTACGTAAAGAAGCCACATTTCGCGGCTAACTAGGTGAAACGAGACCTACTAACCACAAGTTCTGAAATCAAAATCCGAAAGGCCAGGATTGTAGAGCTCGAAAAGTAGTGTGAAATCATGATAAAAATCACCGAATTCAGAACTCGGAGTCAACGGATATTCGTAAAACCGTTTACGTAAGGAAACCACATTTCGCGGTTAACTAGGTGAAACGAGACCTACTAGCCACGAGTTCTGAAATCAAAATCCGAAATGCCAAGATTGTAGAGCTCGAAAAGTAGTGTGAAATCAAGCTAAAATCACCGAATTCAGAACTCTGAGTCAACGGATATTCATAAAATCGTTTACGTAAAGAAACCACATTTCGCAGCTAACTGGGTGAAACGAGACCTACTAGCCACGAGTTCTGAAATCAAAATCCGAAATGCCAGGATTTTAGAGCTCGAAAAGTAGTGTGAAATCAAGATAAAAATCACCGAATTCAGAACTTGGAGTCAACGGATATTCATAAAACCGTTTACGTAAAGAAACCACATTTCGCGGCTAACTAGATGAAACGAGACCTACTAGCCACGATTTCTGAAATCAAAATCCGAAATGCCAGGATTGTAGAGCTCGAAAATTAGTGTGAAATCAAGCTAAAAATCACCGAATTCAGAACTCGGAGTCAACGGATTTTCATAAAACCGTTTACGTAAAGAAACCACATTTCGCGGCTAACTAGGTGAAACGAGACCTACTAGCCACGAGTTCTGAAATCAAAATCCGAAATTCCAGGATTGTAGAGCTCGAAAAGTAGTGTGAAATCAAGCTAAAAATCACCGAATTCAGAACTCGGAGTCAACGGATATTCATAAAACCGTTTACGTAAAGAAACCACATTTCGCGGCTAACTAGGTGAAACGAGGCATACTAGCCACGAGTTCTGAAATGAAAATCCGAAACCCTAGGATTGTAGAGCTCGAAAAGTAGTGTGAAATCAAGCTAAAAATCACCGAATTCAGAACTCAGAGTCAACGGATATTCATAAAACCGTTTACGTAAAGAAGCCACATTTCGTGGCTAACTAGGTGAAACGAGACCTACTAGCCACGAGTTCTGAAATGAAAATCCGAAACGCCAGGATTGTAGAGCTCGAAAAGTAGTGTGAAATCAAGCTAAAAATCACCGAATTCAGAACTCGGAGTCAACGGATATTCATAAAACCGTTTACGTAAAGAAACCACATTTCGCGGCTAACTAGATGAAACGAGACCTACTAGCCACGATTTCTGAAATCAAAATCCGAAATGCCAGGATTGTAGAGCTCGAAAATTAGTGTGAAATCAAGCTAAAAATCACCGAATTCAGAACTCGGAGTCAACGGATTTTCATAAAACTGTTTACGTAAAGAAACCACATTTCGCGGCTAACTAGGTGAAACGAGACCTACTAGCCACGAGTTCTGAAATCAAAATCCGAAATGCCAGGATTGTAGAGCTCGAAAATTAGTGTCAAATCAAGCTAAAAATCACCGAATTCAGAACTCGGAGTCAACGGATTTTCATAAAACCGTTTACGTAAAGAAACCACATTTCGCGGCTAACTAGGTGAAACGAGACCTACTAGCCACGAGTTCTGAAATCAAAATCCGAAATGCCAGGATTGTAGAGCTCGAAAAGTAGTGTGAAATCAAGCTAAAAATCACCGAATTCAGAACTCTGAGTCAACGGATATTCATAAAATCGTTTACGTAAAGAAACCACATTTCGCAGCTAACTAGGTGAAACGAGACCTACTAGCCACGAGTTCTGAAATCAAAATCCGAAATTCCAGGATTGTAGAGCTCGAAAAGTAGTGTGAAATCAAGATAAAAATCACCGAATTCAGAACTCGGAGTCAACGGATATTCATAAAACCGTTTAAGTAAAGAAACCACATTTCGCGGCTAACTAGGTGAAACGAGACCTACTAGCCACGAGTTCTGAAATCAAAATCCGAAATGTCAGGATTGTAGAGCTCGAAAATTAGTGTGAAATCAAGCTAAAAATTACCGAATTCAGAACTCGGAGTCAACGGATATTCATAAAACCATTTACGTAAAGAAACCACATTTCGCGGCTAACTAGGTGAAACGAGACCTACTAGCCACGAGTTCTGAAATCAAAATCCGAAACACCAGGATTGTAGAGCTCAAAAAGTAGTGTAAAATCAAGCTAAAAATCACCGAATTCAGAACTCGGAGTCAACGGATATTCATAAAACCGTTTACGTAAAGAAACCACATTTCGCGGCTAACTAGGTGAAACGAGACCTACTGGCCACGAGTTCTGAAATCAAAATCCGAAATGTCAGGATTGTAGAGCTCGAAAAGTAGTGTGAAATCAAGCTAAAAATCAACGAATTCATAACTCTGAGTCAACGGATATTCATAAAACCGTTTATGTAAAGAAACCACATTTCACGGCTAACTAGGTGAAACGAGACCTAGTAGCCACGAGTTCTGAAATCAAAATCCGAAACCCCAGGATTGTAGAGCTCGAAAAGTAGTGTGTAATCAAGCTAAAAATCACCGAATTTGGAAGTCGGAGTCAACGGCTATTCATAAAACCGTTTACGTAAAGAAATCACATTTCGCGGCTAACTAGGTGAAACGAGACCTACTAGCACGAGTTCTGAAATCAAAATCCGAAACGTCAGTATTGTAGAGCTCAAAAAGTAGTGTGAAATCAAGCTAAAAATCACCGAATTCAGAACTCGGAGTCAACAGATATTCATAAAACCGTTTACGTAAAGAAACCACATTTCACGGCTAACTAGGTGAAACGAGACCTACTAGCCACGAGTTCTGAAATCAAAATCCGAAACTCCAGGATTGTAGAGCTCAAAAAGTAGTGGGAAATCAAGCTAAAAATCACCGAATTCAGAACTCGGAGTCAACGGATATTCATAAAACCGTTTACGTAAAGAAACCACATTTCGCGGCTAACTAGGTGAAACGAGACATACTAGCCACGAGTTCTGAAATCAAAATCCGAAACCCTAGGATTGTAGAGCTCGAAAAGTAGTGTGAAATCAAGCTAAAAATCACCGAATTCAGAACTCGGAGTCAACGGATATTCATAAAACCGTTTACGTAAAGAAACCACATTTCGCGGCTAACTAGGTGAAACGAGACCTACTAGCCACGAGTTCTGAAATCAAAATCCGAAATGCCAGGATTGTAGAGCTCGAAAAGTATTGTGAAATCATGATAAAAATCACCGAATTCAGAACTCGGATTCAACGGATATTCATAAAACCGTTTACGTCAGGAAACCACATTTCGCGGCTAACTAGGTGAAACGAGACCTACTAGCCACGAGTTCTGAAATCAAAATCCGAAACTCCAGAATTGTAGAGCTCGAAAATTAGTGTCAAATCAAGCTAAAAATCACCGAATTCAGAACTCTGAGTCAACGGATATTCATAAAATCGTTTACGTAAAGAAACCACATTTTGCAGCTAACTAGATGAAACGAGACCCACTAGCCACGAGTTGTGAAATAAAATTCCGAAATGCCAGGATTGTAGAGCTCGAAAAGTAGTGTGAAATCAAGATAAAAATCACCGAATTCAGAACTCGGAGTCAACGGATATTCATATAATCGTTTACGTAAAGAAACCACATTTCGCAGCTAACTAGGTGAAACGAGACCTACTAGCCACGAGTTCTGAAATCAAAATCCGAAATGCCAGGATTGTAGATCTCGAAAAGTAGTGTGAAATCAAGCGAAAAATCACCGAATTCAGAACTCGGAGTCAACGAATATTCATAAAACCGTTTACGTAAAGAAACCACATTTGGCGGCTAAGTAGGTGAAACGACACCTACTAGCCACGAGTTCTGAAATCAAAATCCGAAATGCTAGGATTGTAGAGCTCGAAAAGTAGTGTGAAATCAAGCTAAAAATCACCGAATTCAGAACTCGGAGTCAACGGATTTTCATAAAACCGTTTACGTAAAGAAACCACATTTCGCGGCTAACTAGGTGAAACGAGACCTACTAGCCACGAGTTCGGAAATCAAAATCCGAAATGCCAGGATTGTAGAGCTCGAAAAGTAGTGTCAAATCAAGCTAAAAATCAACGAATTCATAACTCTGAGTCAACGGATATTCATAAAACCGTTTATGTAAAGAAACCACATTTCACGGCTAACTAGGTGAAACGAGACCTAGTAGCCACGAGTTCTGAAATCAAAATCCGAAACCCCAGGATTGTAGAGCTCGAAAAGTAGTGTGTAATCAAGCTAAAAATCACCGAATTTGGAAGTCGGAGTCAACGGCTATTCATAAAACCGTTTACGTAAAGAAATCACATTTCGCGGCTAACTAGGTGAAACGAGACCTACTAGCACGAGTTCTGAAATCAAAATCCGAAACGTCAGTATTGTAGAGCTCAAAAAGTAGTGTGAAATCAAGCTAAAAATCACCGAATTCAGAACTCGGAGTCAACAGATATTCATAAAACCGTTTACGTAAAGAAACCACATTTCACGGCTAACTAGGTGAAACGAGACCTACTAGCCACGAGTTCTGAAATCAAAATCCGAAACTCCAGGATTGTAGAGCTCAAAAAGTAGTGGGAAATCAAGCTAAAAATCACCGAATTCAGAACTCGGAGTCAACGGATATTCATAAAACCGTTTACGTAAAGAAACCACATTTCGCGGCTAACTAGGTGAAACGAGACATACTAGCCACGAGTTCTGAAATCAAAATCCGAAACCCTAGGATTGTAGAGCTCGAAAAGTAGTGTGAAATCAAGCTAAAAATCACCGAATTCAGAACTCGGAGTCAACGGATATTCATAAAACCGTTTACGTAAAGAAACCACATTTCGCGGCTAACTAGGTGAAACGAGACCTACTAGCCACGAGTTCTGAAATCAAAATCCGAAATGCCAGGATTGTAGAGCTCGAAAAGTATTGTGAAATCATGATAAAAATCACCGAATTCAGAACTCGGATTCAACGGATATTCATAAAACCGTTTACGTAAGGAAACCACATTTCGCGGCTAACTAGGTGAAACGAGACCTACTAGCCACGAGTTCTGAAATCAAAATCCGAAACTCCAGAATTGTAGAGCTCGAAAATTAGTGTCAAATCAAGCTAAAAATCACCGAATTCAGAACTCTGAGTCAACGGATATTCATAAAATCGTTTACGTAAAGAAACCACATTTTGCAGCTAACTAGATGAAACGAGACCCACTAGCCACGAGTTGTGAAATAAAATTCCGAAATGCCAGGATTGTAGAGCTCGAAAAGTAGTGTGAAATCAAGATAAAAATCACCGAATTCAGAACTCGGAGTCAACGGATATTCATATAATCGTTTACGTAAAGAAACCACATTTCGCAGCTAACTAGGTGAAACGAGACCTACTAGCCACGAGTTCTGAAATCAAAATCCGAAATGCCAGGATTGTAGATCTCGAAAAGTAGTGTGAAATCAAGCGAAAAATCACCGAATTCAAAACTCGGAGTCAACGGATATTCATAAAACCGTTTACGTAAAGAAACGACATTTGACGGCTAACTAGGTGAAACAAGACTTACTAGCCACGAGTTCTGAAATCAAAATCCGAAACACCGGGATTGTAGAGCTCGAAAAGTAGTGTGAAATCAAGCTAAAAATCACCGAATTCAGAACTCGGAGTCAACGGATATTCATAAAACCGTTTACGTAAAGAAACCACATTTCGCGGCTAACTAGGTGAAACGACACCTACTAGCCACGAGTTCTGAAATCAAAATCCGAAATGCTAGGATTGTAGAGCTCGAAAAGTAGTGTGAAATCAAGCTAAAAATCACCGAATTCAGAACTCGGAGTCAACGGATTTTCATAAAACCGTTTACGTAAAGAAACCACATTTCGCGGCTAACTAGGTGAAACGAGACCTACTAGCCACGAGTTCGGAAATCAAAATCCGAAATGCCAGGATTGTAGAGCTCGAAAAGTAGTGTCAAATCAAGCTAAAAATGAACGAATTCATAACTCTGAGTCAACGGATATTCATAAAACCGTTTATGTAAAGAAACCACATTTCACGGCTAACTAGGTGAAACGAGACCTAGTAGCCACGAGTTCTGAAATCAAAATCCGAAACCCCAGGATTGTAGAGCTCGAAAAGTAGTGTGTAATCAAGCTAAAAATCACCGAATTTGGAAGTCGGAGTCAACGGCTATTCATAAAACCGTTTACGTAAAGAAATCACATTTCGCGGCTAACTAGGTGAAACGAGACCTACTAGCACGAGTTCTGAAATCAAAATCCGAAACGTCAGTATTGTAGAGCTCAAAAAGTAGTGTGAAATCAAGCTAAAAATCACCGAATTCAGAACTCGGAGTCAACAGATATTCATAAAACCGTTTACGTAAAGAAACCACATTTCACGGCTAACTAGGTGAAACGAGACCTACTAGCCACGAGTTCTGAAATCAAAATCCGAAACTCCAGGATTGTAGAGCTCAAAAAGTAGTGGGAAATCAAGCTAAAAATCACCGAATTCAGAACTCGGAGTCAACGGATATTCATAAAACCGTTTACGTAAAGAAACCACATTTCGCGGCTAACTAGGTGAAACGAGACATACTAGCCACGAGTTCTGAAATCAAAATCCGAAACCCTAGGATTGTAGAGCTCGAAAAGTAGTGTGAAATCAAGCTAAAAATCACCGAATTCAGAACTCGGAGTCAACGGATATTCATAAAACCGTTTACGTAAAGAAACCACATTTCGCGGCTAACTAGGTGAAACGAGACCTACTAGCCACGAGTTCTGAAATCAAAATCCGAAATGCCAGGATTGTAGAGCTCGAAAAGTATTGTGAAATCATGATAAAAATCACCGAATTCAGAACTCGGATTCAACGGATATTCATAAAACCGTTTACGTAAGGAAACCACATTTCGCGGCTAACTAGGTGAAACGAGACCTACTAGCCACGAGTTCTGAAATCAAAATCCGAAACTCCAGAATTGTAGAGCTCGAAAATTAGTGTCAAATCAAGCTAAAAATCACCGAATTCAGAACTCTGAGTCAACGGATATTCATAAAATCGTTTACGTAAAGAAACCACATTTTGCAGCTAACTAGATGAAACGAGACCCACTAGCCACGAGTTGTGAAATAAAATTCCGAAATGCCAGGATTGTAGAGCTCGAAAAGTAGTGTGAAATCAAGATAAAAATCACCGAATTCAGAACTCGGAGTCAACGGATATTCATATAATCGTTTACGTAAAGAAACCACATTTCGCAGCTAACTAGGTGAAACGAGACCTAGTAGCCACGAGTTCTGAAATCAAAATCCGAAATGCCAGGATTGTAGATCTCGAAAAGTAGTGTGAAATCAAGCGAAAAATCACCGAATTCAGAACTCGGAGTCAACGAATATTCATAAAACCGTTTACGTAAAGAAACCACATTTCGCGGCTAACTAGGTGAAACGACACCTACTAGCCACGAGTTCTGAAATCAAAATCCGAAATGCTAGGATTGTAGAGCTCGAAAAGTAGTGTGAAATCAAGCTAAAAATCACCGAATTCAGAACTCGGAGTCAACGGATTTTCATAAAACCGTTTACGTAAAGAAACCACATTTCGCGGCTAACTAGGTGAAACGAGACCTACTAGCCACGAGTTCGGAAATCAAAATCCGAAATGCCAGGATTGTAGAGCTCGAAAAGTAGTGTCAAATCAAGCTAAAAATCACCGAATTCAGAACTCGGAGTCAACGGATTTTCATAAAACCGTTTACGTAAAGAAACCACATTTTGCGGCTAACTAGGTGAAACGAGACCTACTAGCCACGATTTCTGAAATCAAAATCCGAAACCCCAGGATTGTAGAGCTCGAAAAGTAGTGTGAAATCAAGATAAAAATCACTGAATTCAGAACTCGGAGTCAACGGATATTCATAAAACCGTTTACGTAAAGAAACCACATTTCGCGGCTAACTAGGTGAAACGAGACCTACTAGCCACGAGTTCTGAAATCAAAATCCGAAATGCCAGGATTGTAGAACTCGAAAATTAGTGTGAAATCAAGCTAAAAATCACCGAATTCAGAACTCGGAGTCAACGGATATTCATAAAACCGTTTACGTAAGGAAACCACATTTCGCGACTAACTAGGTGAAACGAGACCTACTAGCCACGAGTTCTGAAATCAAAATCCGAAACGCCAGGATTGTAGAGCTCGAAAAGTAGTGTGAAATCAAGATAAAAATCACCGAATTCAGAACTCGGAGTCAACGGATATTCATAAAACCGTTTATGTAAAGAAACCACATTTCGCGGCTAACTAGGTGAAAAGAGACCTACTAGCCACGAGTTCTGAAATCACAATCCGAAACCCCAGGATTGTAGAGCTCGAAAAGTAGTGTGAAATCAAGCTAAAAATCACCGAATTCAGAACTCTGAGTCAACGGATATTCATAAAATCGTTTACGTAAAGAAACCACATTTCGCAGCTAACTAGGTGAAACGAGACCTACTAGCCACGAGTTCTGAAATCAAAATCCGAAACGCCAGGATTGTAGAGCTCGAAAAGTAGTGTGAAATCAAGATAAAAATCACCGAATTCAGAACTCGGAGTCAACGGATATTCATAAAACCGTTTACGTAAAGAAACCACATTTCGCGGCTAACTAGGTGAAACGAGACCTACTAGCCACGAGTTCTGAAATCAAAATCCGAAACGCCAGGATTGTAGAACTCGAAAAGTAGTGTGAAATCAAGCGAAAAATCACCGAATTCAGAACTCGGAGTCAACGGATATTCATAAAACCGTTTACGTAAAGAAACCACATTTCGCGGCTAACTAGGTGAAATGAGACATACTAGCCACGAGTTCGGAAATCAAAATCTGAAATTCCAGGATTGTAGAGCTCGAAAAGTAGTGTGAAATCAAGCGAAAAATCACCGAATTCAGAACTCGGAGTCAACGGATATTCATAAAACCGTTTACGTAAGGAAATCACATTTCGCGGCTAACTAGGTGAAACGAGACCTACTAGCCACGAGTTTTGAAATCAAAATCCGAAACGCCAGGATTGTAGAACTCGAAAATTAGTGTGAAATCAAGACAAAAATCTCCGAATTCAGAACTCGGAGTCAATGGATATTCATAAAACCGTTTACGTAAAGAAATCACATTTCGCGGCTAACTAGGTGAAACGAGACCTACTAGCCACGAGTTCGGAAATCAAAATCTGAAATTCCAGGATTGTAGAGCTCGAAAAGTAGTGTGAAATCAAGCGAAAAATCACCGAATTCAGAACTCGGAGTCAACGGATATTCATAAAACCGTTTACGTAAGGAAATCACATTTCGCGGCTAACTAGGTGAAACGAGACCTACTAGCCACGAGTTCTGAAATCAAAATCCGAAACACCAGGATTGTAGAGCTCGAAAAGTAGTGTGAAATCAAGCTAAAAATCACCGAATTCAGAACTCGGAGTCAACGGATATTCATAAAACCGTTTACGTAAAGAAACCACATTTCGCGGCTAACTAGGTGAAACGAGACATACTAGCCACGAGTTCGGAAATCAAAATCTGAAATTCCAGGATTGTAGAGCTCGAAAAGTAGTGTGAAATCAAGCTAAAAATCACCGAATTCAGAACTCTGAGTCAACGGATATTCATAAAATCGTTTACGTAAAGAAACCACATTTCGCAGCTAACTAGGTGAAACGAGACCTACTAGCCACGAGTTCTGAAATCAAAATCCGAAATGCCAGGATTGTAGAGCTCGAAAAGTAGTTAGAAATCAAGATAAAAATCACCGAATTCAGAACTCGGAGTCAACGGATATTCATAAAACCGTTTAAGTAAAGAAACCACATTTCGCGGCTAACTAGGTGAAACGAGACCTACTAGCCACGAGTTCTGAAATCAAAATCCGAAATGTCAGGATTGTAGAGCTCGAAAATTAGTGTGAAATCAAGCTAAAAATTACCGAATTCAGAACTCGGAGTCAACGGATATTCATAAAACCATTTACGTAAAGAAACCACATTTCGCGGCTAACTAGGTGAAACGAGACCTACTAGCCACGAGTTCTGAAATCAAAATCCGAAACACCAGGATTGTAGAGCTCAAAAAGTAGTGTAAAATCAAGCTAAAAATCACCGAAATCAGAACTCGGAGTCAACGGATATTCATAAAACCGTTTACGTAAAGAAACCACATTTCGCGGCTAACTAGGTGAAACGAGACCTACTAGCCACGAGTTCTGAAATCAAAATCTGAAATCTCAGGATTGTAGAGCTCGAAAAGTAGTGTGAAATCAAGCTAAAAATCAACGAATTCATAACTCTGAGTCAACGGATATTCACAAAACCGTTTATGTAAAGAAACCACATTTCGCGGCTAACTAGGTGAAACGAGACCTACTAGCCACGAGTTCTGAAATCAAAATCCGAAACCCCAGGATTGTAGAGCTCGAAAAGTAGTGTGAAATCAAGCTAAAAATCACCGAATTTGGAAGTCGGAGTCAACGGCTATTCATAAAACCGTTTACGTAAAGAAATCACATTTCGCGGCTAACTAGGTGAAACGAGACCTACTAACCACGAGTTCTGAAATCAAAATCCGAAACATCAGTATTGTAGAGCTCAAAAAGTAGTGTAAAATCAAGCTAAAAATCACCGAATTCAGAACTCGGAGTCAACAGATATTCATAAAACCGTTTACGTAAAGAAACCACATTTCGCGGCTAACTAGGTGAAATGAGACCTACTAGCCACGAGTTCTGAAATCAAAATCCGAAATGCCAGGATTGTAGAGCTCAAAAAGTTGTGGGAAATCATGCTAAAAATCACCGAATTCAGAACTCGGAGTCAACGGATATTCATAAAACCGTTTACGTAAAGAAACCACATTTCGCGGCTAACTAGGTGAAACGAGACATACTAGCCACGAGTTCTGAAATCAAAATCCGAAACCCTAGGATTGTAGAGCTCGAAAAGTAGTGTGAAATCAAGCGAAAAATCACCGAATTCAGAACTCGGAGTCAACGGATATTCATAAAACCGTTTACGTAAAGAAACCACATTTCGCGGCTAACTAGGTGAAACGAGACATACTAGCCACGAGTTCGGAAATCAAAATCTGAAATTCCAGGATTGTAGAGCTCGAAAAGTAGTGTGAAATCAAGCGAAAAATCACCGAATTCAGAACTCGGAGTCAACGGATATTCATAAAACCGTTTACGTAAGGAAACCACATTTCGCGGCTAACTAGGTGAAACGAGACCTACTAGCCACGAGTTTTGAAATCAAAATCCGAAACGCCAGGATTGTAGAACTCGAAAATTAGTGTGAAATCAAGACAAAAATCTCCGAATTCAGAACTCGGAGTCAGTGGATATTCATAAAACCGTTTACGTAAAGAAATCACATTTCGCGGCTAAGTAGGTGATACGAGACCTACTAGCCACGAGTTCTGAAATCAAAATCCGAAACACCAGGATTGTAGAGCTCGAAAAGTAGTGTGAAATCAAGCTAAAAATCACCGAATTCAGAACTCGGAGTCAACGGATATTCATAAAACCGTTTACGTAAAGAAACCACATTTCGCGGCTAACTAGGTGAAACGAGACATACTAGCCACGAGTTCGGAAATCAAAATCTGAAATTCCAGGATTGTAGAGCTCGAAAAGTAGTGTGAAATCAAGCTAAAAATCACCGAATTCAGAACTCTGAGTCAACGGATATTCATAAAATCGTTTACGTAAAGAAACCACATTTCGCAGCTAACTAGGTGAAACGAGACCTACTAGCCACGAGTTCTCAAATCAAAATCCGAAATGCCAGGATTGTAGAGCTCGAAAAGTAGTGTGAAATCAAGCTAAAAATCACCGAATTCAGAACTCGGAGTCAACGGATATTCATAAAACCGTTTAAGTAAAGAAACCACATTTCGCGGCTAACTAGGTGAAACGAGACCTACTAGCCACGAGTTCTGAAATCAAAATCCGAAATGTCAGGATTGTAGAGCTCGAAAATTAGTGTGAAATCAAGCTAAAAATTACCGAATTCAGAACTCGGAGTCAACGGATATTCATAAAACCATTTACGTAAAGAAACCACATTTCGCGGCTAACTAGGTGAAACGAGACCTACTAGCCACGAGTTCTGAAATCAAAATCCGAAACACCAGGATTGTAGAGCTCAAAAAGTAGTGTAAAATCAAGCTAAAAATCACCGAAATCAGAACTCGGAGTCAACGGATATTCATAAAACCGTTTACGTAAAGAAACCACATTTCGCGGCTAACTAGGTGAAACGAGACCTACTAGCCACGAGTTCTGAAATCAAAATCCGAAATCTCAGGATTGTAGAGCTCGAAAAGTAGTGTGAAATCAAGCTAAAAATCAACGAATTCATAACTCTGAGTCAACGGATATTCATAAAACCGTTTATGTAAAGAAACCCCATTTCGCGGCTAACTAGGTGAAACGAGACCTACTAGCCACGAGTTCTGAAATCAAAATCCGAAACCCCAGGATTGTAGAGCTCGAAAAGTAGTGTGAAATCAAGCTAAAAATCACCGAATGTGGAAGTCGGAGTCAACGGCTATTCATAAAACCGTTTACGTAAAGAAATCACATTTCGCGGCTAACTAGGTGAAACGAGACCTACTAACCACGAGTTCTGAAATCAAAATCCGAAACGTCAGTATTGTAGAGCTCAAAAAGTAGTGTAAAATCAAGCTAAAAATCACCGAATTCAGAACTCGGAGTCAACAGATATTCATAAAACCGTTTACGTAAAGAAATCACATTTCGCGGCTAACTAGGTGAAATGAGACCTACTAGCCACGAGTTCTGAAATCAAAATCCGAAACGCCAGGATTGTAGAGCTCAAAAAGTAGTGGGAAATCATGCTAAAAATCACCGAATTCAGAACTCGGAGTCAACGGATATTCATAAAACCGTTTACGTAAAGAAACCACATTTCGCGGCTAACTAGGTGAAACGAGACATACTAGCCACGAGTTCTGAAATCAAAATCCGAAACCCTAGGATTGTAGAGCTCGAAAAGTAGTGTGAAATCAAGCTAAAAATCACCGAATTCAGAACTCGGAGTCAACGGATATTCATTAAACCGTTTACGTAAAGAAACCACATTTTGCGGCTAACTAGGTGAAACGAGACCTACTAGCCACGAGTTCTGAAATCAAAATCCGAAATGCCAGGATTGTAGAGCTCGAAAAGTAGTGTGAAATCATGATAAAAATCACCGAATTCAGAACTCGAATTCAACGGATATTCATAAAACCGTTTACGTAAGGAAACCACATTTTGCGGCTAACTAGGTGAAACGAGACCTACTAGCCACGAGTTCTGAAATCAAAATCCGAAACTCCAGAATTGTAGAGCTCGAAAATTAGTGTCAAATCAAGCTAAAAATCACCGAATTCCGAACTCTGAGTCAACGGATATTCATAAAATCGTTTACGTAAAGAAACCACATTTTGCAGCTAACTAGGTGAAACGAGACCTACTAGCCACGAGTTGTGAAATAAAATTTCGAAATGCCAGGATTGTAGAGCTCGAAAAGTGGTGTGAAATCAAGATAAAAATCACCGAATTCAGAACACGGAGTCAACGGATATTCATATAATCGTTTACGTAAAGAAACCACATTTCGCAGCTAACTAGGTGAAACGAGACCTACTAGCCACGAGTTCTGAAATCAAAATCCGAAATGCCAGGATTGTAGATCTCGAAAATTAGTGTGAAATCAAGCGAAAAATCACCGAATTCAGAACTCGGAGTCAACGAATATTCATAAAACCGTTTACGTAAAGAAACCACATTTCGCGGCTAACTAGGTGAAACGAGACCTACTAGCCACGAGTTCTGAAATCAAAATCCGAAATGCCAGGATTGTAGAGCTCGAAAAGTAGTGTGAAATCAAGCTAAAAATCACCGAATTCAGAACTCGGAGTCAACGGATTTTCATAAAACCGTTTATGTAAAGAAACCACATTTCGCGGCTAACTAGGTGAAACGAGACCTACTAGCCACGAGTTCGGAAATCAAAATCCGAAATGCCAGGATTGTAGAGCTCGAAAAGTAGTGTCAAACTAAGCTAAAAATCACCGAATTCAGAACTCGGAGTCAACGGATTTTCATAAAACCGTTTACGTAAAGAAACCACATTTTGCGGCTAACTAGGTGAAACGAGACCTACTAGCCACGAGTTCTGAAATCAAAATCCGAAACCCCAGGATTGTAGAGCTCGAAAAGTAGTGTGAAATCAAGATAAAAATCACCGAATTCAGAACTCGGAGTCAACGGATATTCATAAAACCGTTTACGTAAAGAAACCACATTTCGCGGCTAACTAGGTGAAACGAGACCTACTAGCCACGAGTTCTGAAATCAAAATCCGAAATGCCAGGATTGTAGAACTCGAAAATTAGTGTGAAATCAAGCTAAAAATCACCGAATTCAGAACTCGGAGTCAACAGATATTCATAAAACCGTTTACGTAAAGAAACCACATTTCGCGGCTAACTAGGTGAAATGAGACCTACTAGCCACGAGTTCTGAAATCAAAATCCGAAACGCCAGGATTGTAGAGCTCAAAAAGTAGTGGGAAATCATGCTAAAAATCACCGAATTCAGAACTCGGAGTCAACGGATATTCATAAAACCGTTTACGTAAAGAAACCACATTTCGCGGCTAACTAGGTGAAACGAGACATACTAGCCACGAGTTCTGAAATCAAAATCCGAAACCCTAGGATTGTAGAGCTCGAAAAGTAGTGTGAAATCAAGCTAAAAATCACCGAATTCAGAACTCGGAGTCAACGGATATTCATTAAACCGTTTACGTAAAGAAACCACATTTCGCGGCTAACTAGGTGAAACGAGACCTACTAGCCACGAGTTCTGAAATCAAAATCCGAAATGCCGGGATTGTAGAGCTCAAAAAGTAGTGTGAAATCATGATAAAAATCACCGAATTCAGAACTCGGATTCAACGGATATTCATAAAACCGTTTACGTAAGGAAACCACATTTCGCGGCTAACTAGGTGAAACGAGACCTACTAGCCACGAGTTCTGAAATCAAAATCCGAAACTCCAGAATTGTAGAGCTCGAAAATTATTGTCAAATCAAGCTAAAAATCACCGAATTCAGAACTCTGAGTCAACGGATATTCATAAAATCGTTTACGTAAAGAAACCACATTTTGCAGCTAACTAGGTGAAACGAGACCTACTAGCCACGAGTTGTGAAATAAAATTTCGAAATGCCAGGATTGTAGAGCTCGAAAAGTAGTGTGAAATCAAGATAAAAATCACCGAATTCAGAACACGGAGTCAACGGATATTCATATAATCGTTTACGTAAAGAAACCACATTTCGCAGCTAACTAGGTGAAACGAGACCTACTAGCCACGAGTTCTGAAATCAAAATCCGAAATTCCAGGATTGTAGATCTCGAAAAGTAGTGTGAAATCAAGCGAAAAATCACCGAATTCAGAACTCGGAGTCAACGAATATTCATAAAACCGTTTACGTAAAGAAACCACATTTCGCGGCTAACTAGGTGAAACGAGACCTACTAGCCACGAGTTCTGAAATCAAAATCCGAAATGCCAGGATTGTAGAGCTCGAAAAGTAGTGTGAAATCAAGCTAAAAATCACCGAATTCAGAACTCGGAGTAAACGGATTTTCATAAAACCGTTTACGTAAAGAAACCATATTTCGCGGCTAACTAGGTGAAACGAGACCTACTAGCCACGAGTTCGGAAATCAAAATCCGAAATGCCAGGATTGTAGTGCTCGAAAAGTAGTGTCAAATCAAGCTAAAAATCACCGAATTCAGAACTCGGAGTCAACGGATTTTCATAAAACCGTTTACGTAAAGAAACCACATTTTGCGGCTAACTAGGTGAAACGAGACCTACTAGCCACGAGTTCTGAAATCAAAATCCGAAACCCCAGGATTGTAGAGCTCGAAAAGTAGTGTGAAATCAAGATAAAAATCACCGAATTCAGAACTTGGAGTCAACGGATATTCATAAAACCGTTTACGTAAAGAAACCACATTTCGCGGCTAACTAGGTGAAACGAGACCTACTAGCCACGAGTTCTGAAATCAAAATCCGAAATGCCAGGATTGTAGAACTCGAAAATTAGTGTGAAATCAAGCTAAAAATCACCGAATTCAGAACTCGGAGTCAACGGATATTCATAAAACCGTTTACGTAAGGAAACCACATTTCGCGGCTAACTAGGTGAAACGAGACCTACTAGCCACGAGTTCTGAAATCAAAATCCGAAACGCCAGGATTGTAGAGCTCGAAAAGTAGTGTGAAATCAAGATAAAAATCACCGAATTCAGAACTCGGAGTCAACGGATATTCATAAAACCGTTTACGTAAAGAAACCACATTTCGCGGCTAACTAGGTGAAAAGAGACCTACTAGCCACGAGTTCTGAAATCACAATCCGAAACCCCAGGATTGTAGAGCTCGAAAAGTAGTGTGAAATCAAGCTAAAAATCACCGAATTCGGAAGTCGGAGTCAACGGATATTCATAAAACCGTTTACGTAAAGAAACCACATTTCGCGGCTAACTAGGTGAAACGAGACCTACTAGCCACGAGTTCTGAAATCAAAATCCGAAACGCCAGGATTGTAGAACTCGAAAAGTAGTGTGAAATCAAGCGAAAAATCACCGAATTCAGAACTCGGAGTCAACGGATATTCATAAAATCGTTTACGTAAAGAAACCACATTTCGCAGCTAACTAGGTGAAACGAGACCTACTAGCCAAGAGTTGTGAAAAAAAATTCCGAAATGCCAGGATTGTAGAGCTCGAAAAGTAGTGTGAAATCAAGATAAAAATCACCGCATTCAGAACACGGAGTCAACGAATATTCATAAAACCGTTTACGTAAAGAAACCACATTTCGCGGCTAACTGGGTGAAACGAGACCTACTAGCCACGAGTTCTGAAATCAAAATCTGAAATGCCAGGATTGTAGAGCTCGAAAAGTAGTGTGAAATCAAGCTAAAAATCACCGAATTCAGAACTCGAAGTCAACGGATTTTCATAAAACCGTTTACGTAAAGAAACCACATTTCGCGGCTAACTAGGTGAAACGAGACCTACTAGCCACGAGTTTTGAAATCAAAATCCGAAATGCCAGGATTGTAGAGCTCGAAAAGTAGTGTGAAATCAAGCTAAAAATCACCGAATTCAGAACTCTGAGTCAACGGATATTCATAAAATTGTTTACGTAAAGAAACAACATTTCGCAGCTAACTAGGTGAAACGAGACCTACTAGCCACGAGTTCTTAAATCAAAATCCGAAATGCCAGGATTGTAGAGCTCGAAAAGTAGTGTGAAATCAATATAAAAATCATCGAATTCAGAACTTGGAGTCAACGGATATTCATAAAACCGTTTACGTAAAGAAACCACATTTCGCGGCTAACTAGGTGAAACGAGACCTACTAGCCACGAGTTCTGAAATCAAAATCCGAAATGCCAGGATTGTAGATCTCGAAAATTAGTGTGAAATCAAGCTAAAAATCACCGAATTCAGAACTCGGAGTCAACGGATATTCATAAAACCATTTACGTAAAGAAACCACATTTCGCGGCTAACTCGGTGAAACAAGACATACTAGCCACGAGTTCTGAAATCAAAATCCAAAACTCCAGAATTGTAGAGCTCGAAAAGTAGTTATAAATCATGCTAAAAATCACCGAATTCAGAACTCGGAGTCAACGGATTTTCATAAAACCGTTTACGTAAAGAAACCATATTTCGCGGCTAACTAGGTGAAACGAGACCTAATAGCCACGAGTTCTGAAATCGAAATCCGAAATTCCAGGATTGTAGAGCTCAAAAAGTAGTATGAAATCAAGATAAAAATCACCGAATTCAGAACTCGGAGTCAACGGATATTTATAAAACCGTTTACGTAAAGAAACCACATTTCGCGGCTAACTAGGTGAAACGAGACCTACTAGCCACGAGTTCTGAAATCAAAATCCGAAACGCCAGGATTGTAGAACTCGAAAAGTAGTGTGAAATCAAGCGAAAAATCACCGAATTCAGAACTCGGAGTCAACGGATATTCATAAAACCGTTTACGTAAAGAAACCACATTTCGCGGCTAACTAGGTGAAACGAGACATACTAGCCACGAGTTCGGAAATCAAAATCTGAAATTCCAGGATTGTAGAGCTCGAAAAGTAGTGTGAAATCAAGCTAAAAATCAACGAATTCAGAACTCTGAGTCAACGGATATTCATAAAATCGTTTACGTAAAGAAACCACATTTCGCAGCTAACTAGGTGAAACGAGACCTACTAGCCAAGAGTTGTGAAAAAAATTTCCGAAATGCCAGGATTGTAGAGCTCGAAAAGTAGTGTGAAATCAAGATAAAAATCACCGCATTCAGAACACGGAGTCAACGAATATTCATAAAACCGTTTACGTAAAGAAACCACATTTCGCGGCTAACTGGGTGAAACGAGACCTACTAGCCACGAGTTCTGAAATCAAAATCTGAAATGCCAGGATTGTAGAGCTCGAAAAGTAGTGTGAAATCAAGCTAAAAATCACCGAATTCAGAACTCGAAGTCAACGGATTTTCATAAAACCGTTTACGTAAAGAAACCACATTTCGCGGCTAACTAGGTGAAACGAGACCTACTAGCCACGAGTTTTGAAATCAAAATCCGAAATGCCAGGATTGTAGAGCTCGAAAAGTAGTGTGAAATCAAGCTAAAAATCACCGAATTCAGAACTCTGAGTCAACGGATATTCATAAAATTGTTTACGTAAAGAAACAACATTTCGCAGCTAACTAGGTGAAACGAGACCTACTAGCCACGAGTTCTTAAATCAAAATCCGAAATGCCAGGATTGTAGAGCTCGAAAAGTAGTGTGAAATCAATATAAAAATCATCGAATTCAGAACTTGGAGTCAACGGATATTCATAAAACCGTTTACGTAAAGAAACCACATTTCGCGGCTAACTAGGTGAAACGAGACCTACTAGCCACGAGTTCTGAAATCAAAATCCGAAATGCCAGGATTGTAGATCTCGAAAATTAGTGTGAAATCAAGCTAAAAATCACCGAATTCAGAACTCGGAGTCAACGGATATTCATAAAACCATTTACGTAAAGAAACCACATTTCGCGGCTAACTCGGTGAAACAAGACATACTAGCCACGAGTTCTGAAATCAAAATCCAAAACTCCAGAATTGTAGAGCTCGAAAAGTAGTTATAAATCATGCTAAAAATCACCGAATTCAGAACTCGGAGTCAACGGATTTTCATAAAACCGTTTACGTAAAGAAACCATATTTCGCGGCTAACTAGGTGAAACGAGACCTAATAGCCACGAGTTCTGAAATCGAAATCCGAAATTCCAGGATTGTAGAGCTCAAAAAGTAGTATGAAATCAAGATAAAAATCACCGAATTCAGAACTCGGAGTCAACGGATATTTATAAAACCGTTTACGAAAAGAAACCACATTTCGCGGCTAACTAGGTGAAACGAGACCTACTAGCCACGAGTTCTGAAATCAAAATCCGAAAGGACAGGATTGTAGAACTCCAAAAGTAGTGTGAAATCAAGCTAAAAATCACCGAATTCAGAACTCGGAGTCAACGGATATTCATAAAACCGTTTACGTAAAGAAACCACATTTTGCGGCTAACTAGCTGAAACGAGACCTACTAGCCACGAGTTCTGAAATCAAAATCCGAAACACCAGGATTGTAGAGCTCGAAAAGTAGTGTGAAATCAATATAAAAATCATCGAATTCAGAACTCGGAGTCAACGGATATTCATAAAACCGTTTACGTAAAGAAACCACATTTCGCGGCTTACTAGGTGAAACGAGACCTACTAGCCACGAGTTCTGAAATCAAAATCCGAAATGCCAGGATTGTAGAGCTCGAAAATTAGTATGAAATCAAGCTAAAAATCACCGAATTCAGAACTCGGAGTCAACGGATTTTCATAAAACCGTTTACGTAAAGAAACCACATTTCGCGGCTAACTAGGTGAAACGAGACATACTAGCAACGAGTTCTGAAATCGAAATCCGAAATGCCAGGATTGTAGAGCTCGAAAATTAGTGTGAAATCAATATAAAAATCATCGAATTCAGAACTCGGAGTCAACGGATATTCATAAAACCATTTACGTAAAGAAACCACATTTCGCGGCTTACTAGGTGAAACGAGACCTACTAGCCACGAGTTCTGAAATCAAAATCCGAAATGCCAGGATTGTAGAGCTCGAAAATTAGTATGAAATCAAGCTAAAAATCACCGAATTCAGAACTCGGAGTCAACGGATTTTCATAAAACCGTTTACGTAAAGAAACCACATTTCGCGGCTAACTAGGTGAAACGAGACATACTAGCAACGAGTTCTGAAATCGAAATCCGATATGCCAAGATTGTAGAGCTCAAAAAGTAGTGTGAAATCAAGATAAAAATCACCGAATTCAGAACTCGGAGTCAACGGATATTCATAAAACCGTTTACGTAAAAAAACCACATTTCGCGGCTAACTAGGTGAAACGAGACTTACTGGCCACGAGTTCTGAAATCAAAATCCGAAACACCAGGATTGTTGAGCTCGAAAAGTAGTGTGAAATCAAGCTAAAAATCACCGAATTCAAAACTCGGAGTCAACGGATATTCATAAAACCGTTTACGTAAAGAAACCACATTTCGCGGCTAACTAGGTGAAACGAGACCTACTAGCCACGAGTTCTGAAATCAAAATCCGAAAGGCCAGGATTGTAGAAATCGAAAATTAGTGTGAAATCAAGCTAAAAATCACCGAATTCAGAACTCGGAGTCAACAGATATTCATAAAACCGTTTACGTAAAGAAACCACATTTCGCGGCTAACTAGGTGAAACGAGACCTACTAGCCACGAGTTCTGAAATCAAAATCCGAAACGCCAGGATTGTAGAGCTCGAAAAGTAGTGTGAAATCAAGCTAAAAATCACCGAATTCAGAACTCGGAGTCAACGGATATTCATAAAACCGTTTACGTAAAGAAACCACATTTCGCGGCTAACTAGGTGAAACGAGACATACTAGCCACGAGTTCTGAAATCAAAATCCGAAACCCCAGGATTGCAGAGCTCGAAAAGTAGTGTGAAATCATGCTAAAAATCACCGAATTCAGAACTCAGAGTCAACGGATATTCATAAAACCGTTTACGTAAAGAAACCACATTTCGCGGCTAACTAGGTGAAACGAGACCTACTAGTCACGAGTTCTGAAATCAAAATCCGAAAGGCCAGGATTGTAGAGCTCGAAAAGTAGTGTGAAATCAAGATAAAAATCACCGAATTCAGAACTCGGAGTCAACGGATATTCATAAAACCGTTTACGTAAGGAAACCACATTTCGCGGCTAACTAGGTGAAACGAGACCTACTATCCACGAGTTCTGAAATCAAAATCCGAAATGCCAGGATTGTAGAGCTCGAAAATTAGTGTGAAATATAGCTAAAAATCACCGAATTCAGAACTCGGAGTCAACGGATTTTCATAAAACCGTGTACGTAAAGAAACCACATTTCGCGGTTAACTAGGTGGAACGAGACCTACTAGCCACGAGTTTTGAAATCAAAATCCGAAACTCCAGAATTGTAGAGCTCGAAAAGTAGTGTGAAATCAAGATAAAAATCACCGAATTCAGAACTCGGAGTCAACGGATATTCATAAAACCATTTACGTAAAGAAACCACATTTCGCGGCTAACTAGGTGAAAGAAGACCTACTAGCCACGAGTTCCGAAATCAAAATCCGAAACTCCAGAATTGTAGAGCTCGAAAAGTAGTGTCAAATCATGCTAAAAATCACCGAATTCAGAACTCGGAGTCAACGGATTTTCATAAATCCGTTTACGTAAAGAAACCACATTTCGCGGCTAACTAGGTGAAACGAGACCTACTAGCCACGAGTTCTGAAATCGAAATCCGATATGCCAGGATTGTAGAGCTCAAAAAGTAGTGTGAAATCAAGATAAAAATCACCGAATTCAGAACTCGGAGTCAACGGATATTCATAAAACCGTTTACGTAAAAAAACCACATTTCGCGGCTAACTAGGTGAAACGAGACTTACTGGCCACGAGTTCTGAAATCAAAATCCGAAAGGCCAGGATTGTAGAACTCGAAAATTAGTGTGAAATCAAGCTAAAAATCACCGAATTCAGAACTCGGAGTCAACAGATATTCATAAAACCGTTTACGTAAAGAAACCACATTTCGCGGCTAACTAGGTGAAACGAGACCTACTAGCCACGAGTTCTGAAATCAAAATCCGAAACGCCAGGATTGTAGAGCTCGAAAAGTAGTGTGAAATCAAGCTAAAAATCACCGAATTCAGAACTCGGAGTCAACGGATATTCATAAAACCGTTTACGTAAGGAAACCACATTTCGCGGCTAACTAGGTGAAACGAGACCTACTATCCACGAGTTCTGAAATCAAAATCCGAAATGCCAGGATTGTAGAGCTCGAAAATTAGTGTGAAATATAGCTAAAAATCACCGAATTCAGAACTCGGAGTCAACGGATTTTCATAAAACCGTGTACGTAAAGAAACCACATTTCGCGGTTAACTAGGTGGAACGAGACCTACTAGCCACGAGTTTTGAAATCAAAATCCGAAACTCCAGAATTGTAGAGCTCGAAAAGTAGTGTGAAATCAAGATAAAAATCACCGAATTCAGAACTCGGAGTCAACGGATATTCATAAAACCATTTACGTAAAGAAACCACATTTCGCGGCTAACTAGGTGAAAGAAGACCTACTAGCCACGAGTTCCGAAATCAAAATCCGAAACTCCAGAATTGTAGAGCTCGAAAAGTAGTGTCAAATCATGCTAAAAATCACCGAATTCAGAACTCGGAGTCAACGGATTTTCATAAATCCGTTTACGTAAAGAAACCACATTTCGCGGCTAACTAGGTGAAACGAGACCTACTAGCCACGAGTTCTGAAATCGAAATCCGATATGCCAGGATTGTAGAGCTCAAAAAGTAGTGTGAAATCAAGATAAAAATCACCGAATTCAGAACTCGGAGTCAACGGATATTCATAAAACCGTTTACGTAAAAAAACCACATTTCGCGGCTAACTAGGTGAAACGAGACTTACTGGCCACGAGTTCTGAAATCAAAATCCGAAAGGCCAGGATTGTAGAACTCGAAAATTAGTGTGAAATCAAGCTAAAAATCACCGAATTCAGAACTCGGAGTTAACAGATATTCATAAAACCGTTTATGTAAAGAAACCACATTTCGCGGCTAACTAGGTGAAACGAGACCTACTAGCCACGAGTTCTGAAATCAAAATCCGAAACGCCAGGATTGTAGAGCTCGAAAAGTAGTGTGAAATCAAGCTAAAAATCACCGAATTCAGAACTCGGAGTCAACGGATATTCATAAAACCGTTTACGTAAAGAAACCACATTTCGCGGCTAACTAGGTGAAACGAGACATACTAGCCACGAGTTCTGAAATCAAAATCCGAAACCCCAGGATTGCAGAGCTCGAAAAGTAGTGTGAAATCAAGCGAAAAATCACCGAATTCAGAACTCGGAGTCAACGGATATTCATAAAACTGTTTACGTAAAGAAACCACATTTCGCGGCTAACTAGGTGAAACGAGACCTACTAGCCACGAGTTCTGAAATCAAAATCCGAAAGGCCAGGATTGTAGAGCTCGAAAAGTAGTGTGAAATCAAGATAAAAATCACCGAATTCAGAACTCGGAGTCAACGGATATTCATAAAACCGTTTACGTAAGGAAACCACATTTCGCGGCTAACTAGGTGAAACGAGACCTACTATCCACGAGTTCTGAAATCAAAATCCGAAATGCCAGGATTGTAGAGCTCGAAAATTAGTGTGAAATATAGCTAAAAATCACCGAATTCAGAACTCGGAGTCAACGGATTTTCATAAAACCGTGTACGTAAAGAAACCACATTTCGCGGCTAACTAGGTGAAACCAGACCTACTAGCCACGAGTTTTGAAATCGAAATCCGAAACTCCAGAATTGTAGAGCTCGAAAAGTAGTGTGAAATCAAGATAAAAATCACCGAATTCAGAACTCGGAGTCAACGGATATTCATAAAACCGTTTACGCAAAGAAACCTCATTTCGCGGCTAACTAGGTGAAACGAGACCTACAAGCCACGAGTTCTGAAATCAAAATCCGAAATGCCAGGATTGTAGAGCTCGAAAATTAGTGTGAAATCAAGCTAAAAATCACCGAATTCAGAACTCGGAGTCAACGCATTTTCATAAAACCGTTTACGTAAAGAAACCACATTTCGCGGCTAACTAGGTGAAACGAGACCTACTAGCCACGAGTTCTGAAATCAAAATCCGAAATTCGAGGATTGTAGAGCTCGAAAAGTAGTGTGAAATCAAGCTAAAAATCACCGAATTCAGAACTCTGAGTCAACGGATATTCATAAAATCGTTTACGTAAAGAAACCACATTTCGCGGCTAACTAGGTGAAACGAGACCTACTTGCCACGAGTTCTGAAATCAAAATCCGAAACGCCAGGATTGTAGAGCTCGAAAAGTAGTGTGAAAACAAGCTAAAAATCACCGAATTCAGAACTCGGAGTCAACGGATATTCATAAAACCGTTTACGTAAAGAAACCACATTTCGCGGCTAACTAGGTGAAACGAGACATACTAGCCACGAGTTCTGAAATCAAAATCCGAAACCCCAGGATTGCAGAACTCGAAAAGTAGTGTGAAATCATGCTAAAAATCACAAAATTCAGAACTCAGAGTCAACGGATATTCATAAAACCGTTTACGTAAAGAAACCACATTTCGCGGCTAACTAGGTGAAACGAGACCTACTAGCCACGAGTTCTGAAATCAAAATCCGAAAGGCCAGGATTGTAGAGCTCGAAAAGTAGTGTGAAATCAAGATAAAAATCACCGAATTCAGAACTCGGAGTCAACGGATATTCATAAAACCGTTTACGTAAGGAAACCACATTTCGCGGCTAACTAGGTGAAACGAGACCTACTATCCACGAGTTCTGAAATCAAAATCCGAAATGCCAGGATTGTAGAGCTCAAAAATTAGTGTGAAATATAGCTAAAAATCACCGAATTTAGAACTCGGAGTCAACGGATTTTCATAAAACCGTGTACGTAAAGAAACCACATTTCGCGGCTAACTAGGTGAAACCAGACCTACTAACCACGAGTTTTGAAATCGAAATCTGAAACTCCAGAATTGTAGAGCTCGAAAAGTAGTGTGAAATCAAGATAAAAATCACCGAATTCAGAACTCGGAGTCAACGGATATTCATAAAACCGTTTACGTAAAGAAACCACATTTCGCGGCTAACTAGGTGAAACGAGACCTACAAGCCACGAGTTCTGAAATCAAAATCCGAAATGCCAGGATTGTAGAGCTCAAAAATTAGTGTGATATCAAGCTAAAAATCACCGAATTCAGAACTCGGAGTCAACGCATTTTCATAAAACCGTTTACGTAAAGAAACCACATTTCGCGGCTAACTAGGTGAAACGAGACCTACTAGCCACGAGTTCTGAAATCAAAATCCGAATTGCGAGGATTGTAGAGCTCGAAAAGTAGTGTGAAATCAAGCTAAAAATCACCGAATTCAGAACTCTGAGTCAACGGATATTCATAAAATCGTTTACGTAAAGAAACCACATTTCGCGGCTAACTAGGTGAAACGAGACATACTAGCCACGAGTTCTGAAATCAAAATCCGAAACCCCAGGATTGTAGAGCTCAAAAAGTAGTGTGAAATCAAGCTAAAAATCAACGAATTCAGAACTCAGAGTCAACGGATATTCATAAAACCGTTTACGTAAAGAAACCACATTTCGCGGCTAACTAGGTGAAACGAGACCTACTAGCCACGAGTTCTGAAATCAAAATCCGAAATGCCAGGATTGTAGAGCTCGAAAAGTAGTTTGAAATCAAGCTAAAAATCACCGAATTCAGAACTCAGAGTCAACGGATATTCATAAAACCGTTTACGTAAAGAAACCACATTTCGCGGCTAACTAGGTGAAACGAGACCTATTAGCCATGAGTTATGAAATCAAAATCCGAATTGCCAGGATTGTAGAGCTCGAAAAGTAGTGTGAAATCAAGCTAAAAATCACCGAATTCAGAACTCTGAGTCAATGGATATTCATAAAACCGTTTACGTAAGGAAACCACATTTCGCGGCTAACTAGGTGAAACGAGACCTACTATCCACGAGTTCTGAAATCAAAATCCGAAATGCCAGGATTGTAGAGCTCGAAAATTAGTGTGAAATATAGCTAAAAATCACCAAATTCAGAACTCGGAGTCAACGGATTTTCATAAAACCGTGTACGTAAAGAAACCACATTTCGCGGCTAACTAGGTGAAACCAGACCTACTAGCCACGAGTTTTGAAATCGAAATCCGAAACTCCAGAATTGTAGAGCTCGAAAAGTAGTGTGAAATCAAGATAAAAATCACCGAATTCAGAACTCGGAGTCAACGGATATTCATAAAACCGTTTACGTAAGGAAACCACATTTCGCGGCTAACTAGGTGAAACGAGACCTACTATCCACGAGTTCTGAAATCAAAATCCGAAATGCCAGGATTGTAGAGCTCAAAAATTAGTGTGAAATATAGCTAAAAATCACCGAATTTAGAACTCGGAGTCAACGGATTTTCATAAAACCGTGTACGTAAAGAAACCACATTTCGCGGCTAACTAGGTGAAACCAGACCTACTAGCCACGAGTTTTGAAATCGAAATCTGAAACTCCAGAATTGTAGAGCTCGAAAAGTAGTGTGAAATCAAGATAAAAATCACCGAATTCAGAACTCGGAGTCAACGGATATTCATAAAACCGTTTATGTAAAGAAACCACATTTCGCGGCTAACTAGGTGAAACGAGACCTACAAGCCACGAGTTCTGAAATCAAAATCCGAAATGCCAGGATTGTAGAGCTCAAAAATTAGTGTGATATCAAGCTAAAAATCACCGAATTCAGAACTCGGAGTCAACGCATTTTCATAAAACCGTTTACGTAAAGAAACCACATTTCGCGGCTAACTAGGTGAAACGAGACCTACTAGCCACGAGTTCTGAAATCAAAATCCGAATTGCGAGGATTGTAGAGCTCAAAAAGTAGTGTGAAATAAAGCTAAAAATCACCGAATTCAGAACTCTGAGTCAATGGATATTCATAAAACCGTTTACGTAAGGAAACCACATTTCGCGGCTAACTAGGTGAAACGAGACCTACTATCCACGAGTTCTGAAATCAAAATCCGAAATGCCAGGATTATAGAGCTCGAAAATTAGTGTGAAATATAGCTAAAAATCACCGAATTCAGAACTCGGAGTCAACGGATTTTCATAAAACCGTGTACGTAAAGAAACAACATTTCGCGACTAACTAGGTGAAACCAGACCTACTAGCCACGAGTTTTGAAATCGAAATCCGAAACTCCAGAATTGTAGAGCTCGAAAAGTAGTGTGAAATCAAGATAAAAATCACCGAATTCAGAACTCGGAGTCAACGGATATTCATAAAACCGTTTACGTAAAGAAACCACATTTCGCGGCTAACTAGGTGAAACGAGACCTACTAGCCACGAGTTCTGAAATCAAAATCCGAATTGCGAGGATTGTAGAGCTCGAAAAGTAGTGTGAAATCAAGCTAAAAATCACCGAATTCAGAACTCTGAGTCAACGGATATTCATAAAATCGTTTACGTAAAGAAACCACATTTCGCGGCTAACTAGGTGAAACGAGACATACTAGCCACGATTTCTGAAATCAAAATCCGAAACCCCAGGATTGTAGAGCTCAAAAAGTAGTGTGAAATCAAGCTAAAAATCAACGAATTCAGAACTCAGAGTCAACGGATATTCATAAAACCGTTTACGTAAAGAAACCACATTTCGCGGCTAACTAGGTGAAACGAGACCTACTAGCCACGAGTTCTGAAATCAAAATCCGAAATGCCAGGATTGTAGAGCTCGAAAAGTAGTTTGAAATCAAGCTAAAAATCACCGAATTCAGAACTCAGAGTCAACGGATATTCATAAAACCGTTTACGTAAAGAAACCACATTTCGCGGCTAACTAGGTGAAACGAGACCTACTAGCCATGAGTTATGAAATCAAAATCCGAATTGCCAGGATTGTAGAGCTCGAAAAGTAGTGTGAAATCAAGCTAAAAATCACCGAATTAAGAACTCTGAGTCAATGGATATTCATAAAACCGTTTACGTAAGGAAACCACATTTCGCGGCTAACTAGGTGAAACGAGACCTACTATACACGAGTTCTGAAATCAAAATCCGAAATGCCAGGATTGTAGAGCTCGAAAATTAGTGTGAAATATAGCTAAAAATCACCGAATTCAGAACTCGGAGTCAACGGATTTTCATAAAACCGTGTACGTAAAGAAACCACATTTCGCGGCTAACTAGGTGAAACCAGACCTACTAGCCACGAATTTTGAAATCGAAATCCGAAACTCCAGAATTGTAAAGCTCGAAAAGTAGTGTGAAATCAAGATAAAAATCACCGAATTCAGAACTCGGAGTCAACGGATATTCATAAAACCGTTTATGTAAAGAAACCACATTTCGCGGCTAACTAGGTGAAACGAGACCTACTAGCCACGAGTTCTGAAATCAAAATCCGAAATGCCAGGATTGTAGAGCTCGAAAAGTAGTTTGAAATCAAGCTAAAAATCACTGAATTCAGAACTCAGAGTCAACGGATATTCATAAAACCGTTTACGTAAAGAAACCACATTTCGCGGCTAACTAGGTGAAACGAGACCTACTAGCCATGAGTTATGAAATCAAAATCCGAATTGCCAGGATTGTAGAGCTCGAAAAGTAGTGTGAAATCAAGCTAAAAATCACCGAATTCAGAACTCTGAGTCAATGGATATTCATAAAACCGTTTACGTAAGGAAACCACATTTCGCGGCTAACTAGATGAAACGAGACCTACTATCCACGAGTTCTGAAATCAAAATCCGAAATGCCAGGATTGTAGCGCTCGAAAATTAGTGTGAAATATAGCTAAAAATCACCGAATTCAGAACTCGGAGTCAACGGATTTTCATAAAACCGTGTACGTAAAGAAACCACATTTCGCGGCTAACTAGGTGAAACCAGACCTACTAGCCACGAGTTTTGAAATCGAAATCCGAAACTCCAGAATTGTAGAGCTCGAAAAGTAGTGTGAAATCAAGATAAAAATCACCGAATTCAAAACTCGGAGTCAACGGATATTCATAAAACCGTTTATGTAAAGAAACCACATTTCGCGGCTAACTAGGTGAAACGAGACCTAAAAGCCACGAGTTCTGAAATCAAAATCCGAAATGCCAGGATTGTAGAGCTCGAAAATTAGTGTGAAATCAAGCTAAAAATCACCGAATTCAGAACTCGGAGTCAACGCATTTTCATAAAACCGTTTATGTAAAGAAACCACATTTTGCGGCTAACTAGGTGAAACGAGACCTACTAGCCACGAGTTCTGAAATCAAAATCCGAAATGCGAGGATTGTAGAGCTCGAAAAGTAGTGTGAAATCAAGCTAAAAATCACCGAATTCAGAACTCTGAGTCAACGGATATTCATAAAATCGTTTACGTAAAGAAACCACATTTTGCGGCTAACTAGGTGAAAGGAGACATACTAGCCACGAGTTCTGAAATCAAAATCCGAAACCCCAGGATTGTAGAGCTCAAAAAGTAGTGTGAAATCAAGCTAAAAATCACCGAATTCAGAACTCAGAGTCAACGGATATTCATAAAACCGTTTACGTAAAGAAACCACATTTCGCGGCTAGCTAGGTGAAACGAGACCTACTAGCCACGAGTTCTGAAATCAAAATCCGAAATGCCAGGATTGTAGAGCTCGAAAAGTAGTGTGAAATCAAGCTAAAAATCACCGAATTCAGAACTCTGAGTCAACGGATATTCATAAAATAGTTTACGTAAAGAAACCACATTTCGCAGCTAACTAGGTGAAACGAGACCTACTAGCCACGAGTTCTGAAATCAAAATCCGAATTGTCAGGATTGTAGAGCTCGAAAAGTAGTGTGAAATCAAGCTAAAAATCACCGAATTCAGAACTCGGAGTCAACGGATATTCATAAAACCGTTTACGTAAAGAAACCACATTTCGCGGCTAACTAGGTGAAACGAGACCTACTAGCCACGAGTTCTGAAATTAAAATCCGAAAGGCCAGGATTGTAGAGCTCGAAAAGTAGTGTGAAATCAAGCTAAAAATCAGGGAATTCAGAACTCAGAGTCAACGGATATTCATAAAACCGTTTACGTTAAGAAACCACATTTCGCGGCTAACTAGGTGAAACGAGACCTACTAGCCACGAGTTCTGAAATCAAAATCCGAATTGTCAGGATTGTAGAGCTCGAAAAGTAGTGTGAAATCAAGAGAAAAATCACCGAATTCAGAACTCGGAGTCAACGGATATTCATAAAACCGTTTACGTACAGAAACCAAATTTCGCGGCTAACTAGGAGAAACGAGACATACTAGCCACGAGTTCTGAAATCAAAATCCGAAACCCCAGGATTGCAGAGCTCGAAAAGTAGTGTGAAATCAAGCTAAAAATCACCGAATTCAGAACTCAGAGTCAACGGATATTCATAAAACCGTTTACGTAAAGAAACCACATTTCGCGGCAAACTAGGTGAAACGAGACCTACTAGCCACGAGTTCTGAAATCAAAATCCGAAATGCCAGGATTGTAGAGCTCGAAAATTAGTGTGAAATATAGCTAAAAATCACCGAATTCAGAACTCGGAGTCAATGGATTTTCATAAAACCGTGTACGTAAAGAAACCACATTTCGCGGCTAACTAGGTGAAACCAGACCTACTAGCCACGAGTTTTGAAATCAAAATCCGAAAATCCAGAATTGTAGAGCTCGAAAAGTAGTGTGAAATCAAGATAAAAATCACCGAATTCAGAACTCGGAGTCAACGGATATTCATAAAACCGTTTACGTAAAGAAACCACATTTCGCGGCTAACTAGGTGAAACGAGACCTACAAGCAACGAGTTCTGAAATCAAAATCCGAAATGCCAGGATTGTAGAGCTCAAAAATTAGTGTGAAATCAAGCTAAAAATCACCGAATTCAGAACTCTGAGTCAACGGATATTCATAAAATCGTTTACGTAAAGAAACCACATTTCGCGGCTAACTAGGTGAAACGATACATACTAGCCACGAGTTCTGAAATCAAAATCCGAAATGCCAGGATTGTAGAGCTCGAAAATTAGTGTGAAATCAAGCTAAAAATCACCGAATTCAGAACTCGGAGTCAACGCATTTTCATAAAACCGTTTACGTAAAGAAACCACATTTCGCGGCTAACTAGGTGAAACGAGACCTACTAGCCACGAGTTCTGAAATCAAAATCCGAATTGCGAGGATTGTAGAGCTCGAAAAGTAGTGTGAAATCAAGCTAAAAATCACCGAATTCAGAACTCTGAGTCAACGGATATTCATAAAATCGTTTACTTAAAGAAACCACATTTCGCGGCTAACTAGGTGAAACGAGACATACTAGGCACGAGTTCTGAAATCAAAATCCGAAACTCCAGGATTGTAGAGCTCAAAAAGTAGTGTGAAATCAAGCTAAAAATCACCGAATTCAGAACTCAGAGTCAACGGATATTCATAAAACCGTTTACGTAAAGAAACCACATTTCGCGGCTAACTAGGTGAAACGAGACCTACTAGCCACGAGTTCTGAAATCAAAATCCGAAATACCAGGATTGTAGAGCTCGAAAAGTAGTGTGAAATCAAGCTAAAAATCACCGAATTCAGAAATCAGAGTCAACGGATATTCATAAAACCGTTTACGTAAAGAAACCACATTTCGCGGCTAGCTAGGTGAAACGAGACCTACTAGCCACGAGTTCTGAAATCAAAATCCGAAATGCCAGGATTGTAGAGCTCGAAAAGTAGTGTGAAATCAAGCTAAAAATCATGGAATTCAGAACTCAGAGTCAACGGATATTCATAAAACCGTTTACGTAAAGAAACCATATTTCGCGGCTAACTAGGTGAAACGAGACCTACTAGCCACGAGTTCTGAAATCAAAATCCGAAATGCGAGGATTGTAGAGCTCGAAAAGTAGTGTGAAATCAAGCTAAAAATCACCGAATTCAGAACTCTGAGTCAACGGATATTCATAAAATCGTTTACGTAAAGAAACCACATTTCGCGGCTAACTAGGTGAAACGAGACATACTAGCCACGAGTTCTGAAATCAAAATACGAAAACCCAGGATTGTAGAGCTCAAAAAGTAGTGTGAAATCAAACAAAAAATCACCGAATTCAGAACTCAGAGTCAACGGATATTCATAAAACCGTTTACGTAAAGAAACAACATTTCGCGGCTAACTAGGTCAAACGAGACATACTAGCCACGAGTTCTGAAATCAAAATCCGAAATTCCAGGATTGTAGAGCTCTAAAAGTAGTGTGAAATCAAGCTAAAAATCACCGAATTCAGAACTCAGAGTCAACGGATATTCATAAAACCGTTTACGTAAAGAAACCACATTTCGCGGCTAACTAGGTGAAACGAGACCTACTATCCACGAGTTCTGAAATCAAAATTCGAATTGCCAGGATTGTCGAGCTCGAAAAGTAGTGTGAAATCAAGCTAAAAATCACAGAATTCAGAACTCTGAGTCAACGGATATTCATAAAATAGTTTACGTAAAGAAACCACATTTCGCAGCTAACTAGGTGAAACGAGACCTACTAGCCACAAGTTCTGAAATCAAAATCCGAAATGCCATTATTGTAGAGCTCGAAAAGTAGTGTGAAATCAAGATAAAAATCACCGAATTCAGAACTCGGAGTCAACGGATATTCATAAAACCGTTTACGTAAAGAAACCACATTTCGCGGCTAACTAGGTGAAACGAGACCTACTAGCCACGAGTTCTGAAATCAAAATCCGAATTCCCAGGATTGTCGAGCTCGAAAAGTAGTGTGAAATCAAGCTAAAAATCACCGAATTCAGAACTCTGAGTCAACGGATATTCATAAAATAGTTTACGTAAAGAAACCACATTTCGCAGCTAACTAGGTGAAACGAGACCTACTAGCCACGAGTTCTGAAATTAAAATCCGAAATGCCAGTATTGTAGAGCTCGAAAATTAGTGTGAAATCAAGCTAAAAATCACCGAATTCAGAAATCGGAGTCAACGGATTTTCATAAAACCGTTTACGTACAGAAACCACATTTCGCGGCTAACTAGGTGAAACGAGACCTACTAGCCACGAGTTCTGAAATCAAAATCCGAAATACCAGGATTGTAGAGCTCGAAAAGTAGTGTGAAATCAAGCTAAAAATCACCGAATTCAGAATTCTGAGTCAACGGATATTCATAAAATCGTTTACGTAAACCACATTTCGCAGCTAACTAGGTGAAACGAGACCTACTAGCCACGATTTCTGAAATCAAAATCCGAAATGCCAGGATTGTAGAGCTCGAAAAGTAGTGTGAAATCAAGATAAAAATCACCGAATTCAGAACTCGGAGTCAACGGATATTCATAAAACCGTTTACGTAAACAAACCACATTTCGCGGCTAACTAGGTGAAACGAGACCTACTAGCCACGAATTCTGAAATCAAAATCCGAAATGCCAGGATTGTAGAGCTCGAAAATTAGTGTGAAATCAAGCTAAAAATCACCGAATTCAGAACTCGGAGTCAACGGATATTCATAAAACCGTTTACGTAAAGAAACCACATTTCGCGGCTAACTAGGTGAAACGAGACACACTAGCCACGAGTTCTGAAATCAAAATCCGAAACCCCAGGATTGTAGAGCTCGAAAATTAGTGTGAAATCAAGCTAAAAATCACCGAATTCAGAACTCAGAGTCAACGGATATTCATAAAACCGTTTACGTAAAGAAACCACATTTCGCGGCTAACTAGGTGAAACGAGACCTACTAGCCACGAATTCTGAAATCAAAATCCGAAATGCTAGGATTGTAGAGCTCGAAAATTAGTGTGAAATCAAGCTAAAAATCACCGAATTCAGAACTCAAAGTCAACAGATATTCATAAAACCGTTTACGTAAAGAAACCACATTTCGCGGCTAACTAGGTGAAACGAGACCTACTAGCCACGAGTTCTGAAATCAATATCCGAAACTCCAGAATTGTATAGCTCGAAAATTAGTGTCAAATAAAGCTAAAAATCACCGAATTCAGAACTCGGAGTCAACGGATTTTCATAAAACCGTTTACGTAAAGAAACCACATTTCGCGGCTAACTAGGTGAAACGAGACATACTAGCCACGAGTTCTGAAATCAAAATCCGAAACCCCAGGATTGTAGAGCTCGAAAATTAGTGTGAAATCAAGCTAAAAATCACCGAATTCAGAACTCAGAGTCAACGGATATTCATAAAACCGTTTATGTAAAGAAACCACATTTCGCGGCTAACTAGGTGAAACGAGACCTACTAGCCTCGAATTCTGAAATCAAAATCCGAAATGCTAGGATTGTAGAGCTCGAAAATTAGTGTGAAATCAAGCTAAAAATCACCGAATTCAGAACTCAAAGTCAACAGATATTCATAAAACCGTTTACGTAAAGAAACCACATTTCGCGGCTAACTAGGTGAAACAAGACCTACTAGCCACGAGTTTTGAAATCAATATCCGAAACTCCAGAATTGTATAGCTCGAAAATTAGTGTCAAATAAAGCTAAAAATCACCGAATTCAGAACTCGGAGTCAACGGATTTTCATAAAACCGTTTACGTAAAGAAACCACATTTCGCGGCTAACTAGGTGAAACGAGACCTACTAGCCACGAGTTTTGAAATCAAAATCCGAAATTCCAGGATTGTAGAGCTCAAAAAGTAGTGTGAAATCAAGCTAAAAATCACCGAATTCAGAACTCTGAGTCAACGGATATTCATAAAACCGTTTACGTAAAGAAACCACATTTCGCGGCTAACTAGGTGAAACGAGACCTACTAGCCACGAGTTCTGAAATCAAAATCCGAAAGGCCAAGATATTAGAGCTCGAAAAGTAGTGTGAAATCAAGATAAAAATCACCGAATTCAGAACTCGGAGTCAACGGATATTGATAAAACCATTTACGTAAAGAAACCACATTTCGCGGCTAACTAGGAGAAACGATACCTACTAGCCACGAGTTCTGAAATCAAAATCCGAAAGGCCAGGATATTAGAGCTCGAAAAGTAGTGTGAAATCAAGATAAAAATCACCGAATTCAGAACTCGGAGTCAACGGATATTCATAAAACCGTTTACGTAAAGAAACCACATTTCGCGGCTAACTAGGTGAAACGAGACCTACTAGCCACGAGTTCTGAAATCAAAATTCGAAATGCCAGGATTGTAGAGCTCGAAAAGTAGTGTGAAATCAAGATAAAAATCACCGAATTCAGAACTCGGAGTCAACGGATATTCATAAAACCGTTTACGTAAAGAAACCACATTTCGCGGCTAACTAGGTGAAACGAGACATACTAGCCACGAGTTCTGAAATCAAAATCCGAAACCCCAGGATTGTAGAGCTCGAAAATTAGTGTGAAATCAAGCTAAAAATCACCGAATTCAGAACTCAGAGTCAACGGATATTCATAAAACGGTTTTCGTAAAGAAACCACATTTCGCGGCTAACTGGTTGAAACGAGACCTACTAGCCACGAGTTTTGAAATCAATATCCGAAACTCCAGAATTGTATAGCTCGAAAATTAGTGTCAAATAAAGCTAAAAATCACCGAATTCGGAACTCGGGGTCAACGGATTTTCATAAAACCGTTTACGTAAAGAAATCACATTTCGCGGCTAACTAGGTGAAACGAGACCTACTAGCCACGAGTTCTGAAATCAAAATCCGAAATTTCAGGATTGTAGAGCTCAAAAAGTAGTGTGAAATCAAGCTAAAAATCACCGAATTCAGAACTCTGAGTCAACGGATATTCATAAAACCGTTTACGTAAAGAAATCACATTTCGCGGCTAACTAGGTGAAACGAGACCTACTAGCCACGAGTTCTGAAATAAAAATCCGAAATTCCAGGATTGTAGAGCACAAAAAGTAGTGTGAAATCAAGCTAAAAATCACCGAATTCAGAACTCTGAGTCAACGGATATTCATAAAACCGTTTACGTAAAGAAACCACATTTCGCGGCTAACTAGGTGAAACGAGACCTACTAGCCACGAGTTCTGAAATCAAAATCCGAAAGGCCAGGATATTAGAGCTCGAAAAGTAGTGTGAAATCAAGATAAAAATCACCGAATTCAGAACTCGGAGTCAACGGATATTCGTAAAACCGTTTACGTAAAGAAACCACATTTCGCGGCTAACTAGGTGAAAGGAGACCTACTAGCCACGAGTTCTGAAATCAAAATCCGAAATGCCAGGATTGTAGAGCTCGAAAAGTAGTGTGAAATCAAGCTAAAAATCACCGAATTCAGAACTCTGAGTCAACGGATATTCATAAAAAAGTTTACGTAAAGAAACCACATTTCGCAGCTAACTAGGTGAAACGAGACCTACTGGCCACGAGTTCTGAAATCAAAATCTGAAATGCCATTATTGTAGAGCTCGAAAAGTAGTGTGAAATCAAGATAAAAATCACCGAATTCAGAACTCGGAGTCAACGGATATTCATAAAACCGTTTACGTAAACAAACCACATTTCGCGGCTAACTAGGTGAAACGAGACCTACTAGCCACGAGTTCTGAAATCAAAATCCGAAATGCCAGGATTGTAGAGCTCGAAAAGTAGTGTGAAATCAAGCTAAAAATCACCGAATTCAGAACTCTGAGTCAACGGATATTCATAAAACCGTTTACGTAAAGAAACCACATTTCGCGGCTAACTAGGTGAAACGAGACCTACTAGCCACGAGTTCTGAAATCAAAATCCGAAAGGCCAAGATATTAGAGCTCGAAAAGTAGTGTGAAATCAAGATAAAAATCACCGAATTCAGAACTCGGAGTCAACGGATATTCATAAAACCGTTTACGTAAAGAAACCACATTTCGCGGCTAACTAGGAGAAACGATACCTACTAGCCACGAGTTCTGAAATCAAAATCCGAAAGGCCAGGATATTAGAGCTTGAAAAGTAGTGTGAAATCAAGATAAAAATCAACGAATTCAGAACTCGGAGTCAACGGATATTCATAAAACCGTTTACGTAAAGAAACCACATTTCGCGGCTAACTAGGTGAAACGAGACCTACTAGCCACGAGTTCTGAAATCAAAATTCGAAATGCCAGGATTGTAGAGCTCGAAAGGTAGTGTGAAATCAAGATAAAAATCACCGAATTCAGAACTCGGAGTCAACGGATATTCATAAAACCGTTTACGTAAAGAAACCACATTTCGCGGCTAACTAGGTGAAACGAGACATACTAGCCACGAGTTCTGAAATCAAAAATCCGAAACCCCAGGATTGTAGAGCTCGAAAATTAGTGTGAAATCAAGCTAAAAATCACCGAATTCAGAACTCAGAGTCAACGGATATTCATAAAACGGTTTTCGTAAAGAAACCACATTTCGCGGCTAACTGGTTGAAACGAGACCTACTAGCCACGAGTTTTGAAATCAATATCCGAAACTCCAGAATTGTATAGCTCGAAAATTAGTGTCAAATAAAGCTAAAAATCACCGAATTCGGAACTCGGGGTCAACGGATTTTCATAAAACCGTTTACGTAAAGAAATCACATTTCGCGGCTAACTAGGTGAAACGAGACCTACTAGCCACGAGTTCTGAAATCAAAATCCGAAATTTCAGGATTGTAGAGCTCAAAAAGTAGTGTGAAATCAAGCTAAAAATCACCGAATTCAGAACTCTGAGTCAACGGATATTCATAAAACCGTTTACGTAAAGAAATCACATTTCGCGGCTAACTAGGTGAAACGAGACCTACTAGCCACGAGTTCTGAAATCAAAATCCGAAATTCCAGGATTGTAGAGCACAAAAAGTAGTGTGAAATCAAGCTAAAAATCACCGAATTCAGAACTCTGAGTCAACGGATATTCATAAAACCGTTTACGTAAAGAAACCACATTTCGCGGCTAACTAGGTGAAACGAGACCTACTAGCCACGAGTTCTGAAATCAAAATCCGAAAGGCCAGGATATTAGAGCTCGAAAAGTAGTGTGAAATCAAGATAAAAATCACCGAATTCAGAACTCGGAGTCAACGGATATTCGTAAAACCGTTTACGTAAAGAAACCACATTTCGCGGCTAACTAGGTGAAAGGAGACCTACTAGCCACGAGTTCTGAAATCAAAATCCGAAATGCCAGGATTGTAGAGCTCGAAAAGTAGTGTGAAATCAAGCTAAAAATCACCGAATTCAGAACTCTGAGTCAACGGATATTCATAAAAAAGTTTACGTAAAGAAACCACATTTCGCAGCTAACTAGGTGAAACGAGACCTACTGGCCACGAGTTCTGAAATCAAAATCTGAAATGCCATTATTGTAGAGCTCGAAAAGTAGTGTGAAATCAAGATAAAAATCACCGAATTCAGAACTCGGAGTCAACGGATATTCATAAAACCGTTTACGTAAACAAACCACATTTCGCGGCTAACTAGGTGAAACGAGACCTACTAGCCGCGAGTTCTGAAATCAAAATCCGAAATGCCAGGATTGTAGAGCTCGAAAAGTAGTGTGAAATCAAGATAAAAATCACCGAATTCAGAACTCGAAATCAACGGATATTCATAAAACCGTTTACGTAAACAAACCACATTTCGCGGCTAACTAGGTGAAACGAGACCTACTAGCCACCAATTCTGAAATCAAAATCCGAAATGCCAGGATTTTAGAGCTCGAAAATTAGTGTGAAATCAAGCTAAAAATCACCGAATTCAGAACTCGGAGTCAACGGATATTCATAAAACCGTTTACGTAAAGAAACCACATTTCGCGGCTAACTAGGTGAAACGAGACATACTAGCCACGAGTTCTGAAATCAAAATCCGAAACCCCAAGATTGTAGAGCTCGAAAATTAGTGTGAAATCAAGCTAAAAATCACCGAATTCAGAACTCAGAGTCAACGGATATTCATAAAACCGTTTACGTAAAGAAACCACATTTCGCGGCTAACTAGGTGAAACGAGACCTACTAGCCACGAATTCTTAAATCAAAATCCGAAATGCTAGGATTGTAGAGCTCGAAAATTAGTGTGAAATCAAGCTAAAAATCACCGAATTCAGAACTCAGAGTCAACATATATTCATAAAACCGTTTACGTAAAGAAACCACATTTCGCGGCTAACTAGGTGAAACAAGACCTACTAGCCACGAGTTTTGAAATCAATATCCGAAACTCCAGAATTGTATAGCTCAAAAATTAGTGTCAAATAAAGCTAAAAATCACCGAATTCAGAACTCGGAGTCAACGGATTTTCATAAAAACGTTTACGTAAAGAAACCACATTTCGCGGCTAACTCGGTGAAACGAGACCTACTAGCCACGAGTTCTGAAATCAAAATCCGAAATTCCAGGATTGTAGAGCTCAAAAAGTAGTGTGAAATCAAGCTAAAAATCACCGAATTCAGAACTCTGAGTCATTGGATATTCATAAAACCGTTTACGTAAAGAAACCACATTTTGCGGCTAACTAGGTGAAACAAGACCTACTAGCCACGAGTTCTGAAATCAAAATCCGAAATTCCAGGATTGTAGAGCTCAAAAAGTAGTGTGAAATCAAGCTAAAAATCACCGAATTCAGAACTCTGAGTCAACGGATATTCATAAAACCGTTTACGTAAAGAAACCACATTTCGCGGCTAACTAGGTGAAACGAGACCTACTAACCACGAGTTCTGAAATCAAAATCCGAAGGCCAGGATATTAGAGCTCGAAAATTAGTGTGAAATCAAGATAAAAATCACCGAATTCAGAACTCGGAGTCAACGGATATTCATAAAACCGTTTACGTAACGAAACCACATTTCGCGACTAACTAGGTGAAACGAGACCTACTAGCCACGAGTTCTGAAATCAAAATCCGAAAGGCCAGGATTGTAGAGCTCGAAAAGTAGTGTGAAATCAAGATAAAAATCACCGAATTCAGAACTCGTAGTCAACGGATATTCATAAAACCGTTTACGTAAAGAAACCACATTTCGCGGCTAACTAGGTGAAACGAGACCTACTAGCCACGAGTTCTGAAATCAAAATCCGAAAGGCCAGGATATTAGAGCTCGAAAAATAGTGTGAAATCAAGATAAAAATCACCGAATTCAGAACTCGGAGTCAACGGATATTCATAAAACCGTTTACGTAAAGAAACCACATTTCGCGGCTAACTAGGTGAAACGAGACCTACTTGCCATGAGTTCTGAAATCCAAATCCGAAATGCCAGGATTGTAGAGCTCGAAAAGTAGTGTGAAATCAAGCAAAAAATCACCGAATTCAGAACTCGGAGTCAACGGATATTCATAAAACTGTTTACGTAAAGAAACCACATTTCGCGGCTAACTAGGTGAAACGAGACCTACTAGCCACGAGTTCTGAAATCAAAATCCGAAATTCCAGGATTGTAGAGCTCGAAAATAGTGTGAAATCAAGCTAAAAATCACCGAATTCAGAACTCTGAGTCAACGGATATTCATAAAATCGTTTACGTAAAGAAACCACATTTTGCGGCTAACTAGGTGAAACGAGACATACTAGCCACGAGTTCTGAAATCAAAATCCGAAAACCCAGGATTGTAGAGCTCAAAAAGTAGTGTGAAATCAAGCTAAAAATCACCGAATTCAGAACTCGGAGTCAATGGATATTCATAAAACCGTTTACGTAACGAAACCACATTTCGCGGCTAACTAGGTGAAACGAGACCTACTAGCCACGAGTTCTGAAATCAAAATCCGAAACCCCAGGATTGTAGAGCTCGTAAAGTAGTGTGAAATCAAGCTAAAAATCACCGAATTCAGAACTCTGAGTCAACGGATATTCATAAAACCGTTTACGTAAAGAAACCACATTTCGCGGCTAACTAGGTGAAATGAGACCTACTAGCCACGAGTTCTGAAATCAAAATCCGAAACCCCGGGATTGTAGAGCTCGAAAATTAGTTTGAAATCAAGCTAAAAATCACTGTATTTAAAAGTCGGAGTCAACGAATTTTCATAAAACCGTTTACATACATAAACCACATTTCGCGGCTAACTAGGTGAAACGAGACCTACTAACCACGAGTTCGGAAATCAAAATCCGAAATGCCAGGATTGTAGAGCTCGAAAAGTAGTGTGAAATCAAGCTAAAAATCACCGAATTCAGAATTCTGAGTCAACGGATATTCATAAAATCGTTTACGTAAACAAACCACATTTCGCAGCTAACTAGGTGAAACGAGACCTACTAGCCACGAGTTCTGAAATCAAAATCCGAAATGCCAGGATTGTAGAGCTCAAAAAGTAGTGTGAAATCAAGATAAAAATCACTGAATTCAGAACTCGGAGTCAACGGATATTCATAAAACCGTTGACATAAGGAAACCACATTTCGTGGCTAACTAGGTGAAACAATACCTACTAGCCACGAAATCTGAAATCAAATTCCGAAATGCCAGGATTGTAGAGCTCGAAAATTAGTGTGAAATCAAGCTAAAAATCACCGAATTCAGAACTCGGAGTCAACGGATATTCATAAAACCGTTCACGTAAAGAAACCACATTTCGCGGCTAACTAGGTGAAACGAGACCTACTAGCCACGAGTTCTGAAATCCAATTCCGAAACGCCAGGATTGTAGAGCTCGAAAAGTAGTGTGAAATCAAGCAAAAAATCACCGAATTCAGAACTCAGAGTCAATGGATATTCATAAAACCGTTTACGTAAAGAAACCACATTTCGCGGCTAACTAGGTGAAACGAGACCTACTAGCCACGAGTTCTGAAATCAAAATCCGAAACCACAGGATTGTAGAGCTCGTAAAGTAGTGTGAAATCAAGCTAAAAATCACCGAATTTAGAACTCTGAGTCAACGGATATTCATAAAACCGTTTACGTAAAGAAACCACATTTCGCGACTAACTAGGTGAAACGAGACCTACTAGCCACGAGTTCTGAAATAAAAATCCGAAACCCCAGGATTGTAGAGCTCGAAAATTAGTTTGAAATCAAGCTAAAAATCACTGTATTTGGAAGTCGGAGTCAACGGATTTTCATAAAACCGTTTACGTACAGAAACCACATTTCGCGGCTAACTAGGTGAAACGAGACCTACTAGCCACGAGTTCTGAAATCCAAATCCGAAACGCCAGGATTGTAGAGCTCGAAAAGTAGTGTGAAATCAAGAAAAAAATCACCGAATTCAGAACTCGGAGTCAACGGATATTCATAAAACCGTTTACGTAAAGAAACCACATTTCGCGGCTAACTAGGTGAAACGAGACCTACTAGCCACGAGTTCTGAAATCAAAATCTGAAACCCCAGGATTGTAGAGCTCGTAAAGTAGTGTGAAATCAAGCTAAAAATCACCGAATTCAGAACTCTGAGTCAACGGATATTCATAAAACCGTTTACGTAAAGAAACCACATTTCGCGGCTAACTAGGTGAAACGAGACCTATTAGCCACGAGTTCTGAAATCAAAATCCGAAACCCCAGGATTGTAGAGCTCGAAAAGTAGTTTGAAATCAAGCTAAAAATCACTGTATTTGGAAGTCAGAGTCAACGAATTTTCATAAAACCGTTTACGTACAGAAACCACATTTCGCGGCTAACTAGGTGAAACGAGACCTACTAGCCACGAGTTTTGAAATCAAAATCCGAAATTCGAGGATTGTAGAGCTCGAAAAGTAGTGTGAAATCAAGCTAAAAATCACCGAATTCAGAAATCTGAGTCAACGGATATTCATAAAATCGTTTACGTAAACCACATTTCGCAGCTAACTAGGTGAAACGAGACCTACTAGTCACGAGTTCTGAAATCAAAATCCGAAATGCCAGGATTGTAGAGCTCGAAAAGTAGTGTGAAATCAAGATAAAAATCACCGAATTCAGAACTCGGAGTCAAGGGATATTCATAAAACCGTTTACGTAAAGAAACCACATTTCGCGGCTAACTAGGTGAAACAATACCTACTAGCCACGAATTCTGAAATCAAAATCAGAAATGCCAGGATTGTAGAGCTCGAAAATTAGTGTGAAATCAAGCTAAAAATCACCGAATTCAGAACTCGGAGTCAACGGATATTCATAAAACCGTTCACGTAAAGAAACCACATTTTGCGGCTAACTAGGTGAAACGAGACCTACTAGCCACGAGTTCTGAAATTAAAATCCGAAATGCCAGGATTTAGAGCTCAAAAATTAGTGTGAAATCAAGCTAAAAATCAACGAATTCAGAACTCTGAGTCAACGGATATTCATAAAACCGTTTACGTAAAGAAACTACATTTCGCGGCTAACTAGGTGAAACGAGACCTACTAGCCACGAGTTCTGAAATCCAAATCCGAAACGCCAGGATTGTAGAGCTCGAAAAGTAGTGTGAAATCAACCAAAATTCACCGAATTCAGAACTCGGAGTCAATGGATATTCATAAAACCGTTTACGTAAAGAAACCACATTTCGCGGCTAACTTGGTGAAACGAGACCTACTAGCCACGAATTCTGAAATCAAAATCCGAAACCCCAGGATTGTAGAGCTCGTAAAGTAGTGTGAAATCAAGCTAAAAATCACCGAATTCAGAACTCTGAGTCAACGGATATTCATAAAACCGTTTACGTAAAGAAACCACATTTCGCGGCTAACTAGGTGAAACGAGACCTACTAGCCACGAGTTTTGAAATCAAAATCCGAAACCCCAGGATTGTAGAGCTCGAAAAGTAGTTTGAAATCAAGCTAAAAATCACTGTATTTGGAAGTCGGAGTCAACGGATTTTCATAAAACCGTTTACGTACAGAAACCACATTTCGCGGCTAACTAGGTGAAACGAGACCTACTAGCCACGAGTTCGGAAATCAAAATCCGAAATGCCAGGATTGTAGAGCTCGAAAAGTAGTGTGAAATCAAGCTAAAAATCACCGAATTCAGAATTCTGAGTCAACGGATATTCATAAAATCGTTTACATAAAGAAACCACATTTCGCGGCTAACTAGGTGAAACAATACCTACTAGCCACGAATTCTGAAATCAAAATCAGAAATGCCAGGATTGTAGAGCTCGAAAATTAGTGTGAAATCAAGCTAAAAATCACCGAATTCAGAACTCGGAGTCAACGGATATTCATAAAACCGTTCACGTAAAGAAACCACATTTTGCGGCTAACTAGGTGAAACGAGACCTACTAGCCACGAGTTCTGAAATTAAAATCCGAAATGCCAGGATTTAGAGCTCGAAAATTAGTGTGAAATCAAGCTAAAAATCAACGAATTCAGAACTCTGAGTCAACGGATATTCATAAAACCGTTTACGTAAAGAAACTACATTTCGCGGCTAACTAGGTGAAACGAGACCTACTAGCCACGAGTTCTGAAATCCAAATCCGAAACGCCAGGATTGTAGTGCTCGAAAAGTAGTGTGAAATCAACCAAAATTCACCGAATTCAGAACTCGGAGTCAATGGATATTCATAAAACCGTTTACGTAAAGAAACCACATTTCGCGGCTAACTTGGTGAAACGAGACCTACTAGCCACGAATTCTGAAATCAAAATCCGAAACCCCAGGATTGTAGAGCTCGTAAAGTTGTGTGAAATCAAGCTAAAAATCACCGAATTCAGAACTCTGAGTCAACGGATATTCATAAAACCGTTTACGTAAAGAAACCACATTTCGCGGCTAACTAGGTGAAACGAGACCTACTAGCCACGAGTTCTGAAATCAAAATCCGAAACCCCAGGATTGTAGAGCTCGAAAAGTAGTTTGAAATCAAGCTAAAAATCACTGTATTTGGAAGTCGGAGTCAACGGATTTTCATAAAACCGTTTACGTACAGAAACCACATTTCGCGGCTAACTAGGTGAAACGAGACCTACTAGCCACGAGTTCGGAAATCAAAATCCGAAATGCCAGGATTGTAGAGCTCGAAAAGTAGTGTGAAATCAAGCTAAAAATCACCGAATTCAGAATTCTGAGTCAACGGATATTCATAAAATCGTTTACGTAAACCACATTTCGCAGCTAACTAGGTGAAACGAGACCTACTAGTCACGAGTTCTGAAATCAAAATCCGAAATGCCAGGATTGTAGAGCTCGAAAAGTAGTGTGAAATCAAGATAAAAATCACCGAATTCAGAACTCGGAGTCAACGGATATTCATAAAACCGTTTACGTAAAGAAACCACATTTCGCGGCTAACTAGGTGAAACAATACCTACTAGCCACGAATTCTGAAATCAAAATCCGAAATGCCAGGATTGTAGAGCTCGAAAATTAGTGTGAAATCAAGCTAAAAATCACCGAATTCAGAACTCGGAGTCAACGGATATTCATAAAACCGTTCACATAAAGAAACCACATTTCGCGGCTAACTAGGTGAAACGAGACATACTAGCCACGAGTTCTGAAATCAAAATCCGAAACCCCAGGATTGTAGAGCTCGAAAATTAGTGTGAAATCAAGCTAAAAATCACCGAATTCAGAACTCAGAGTCAACGGATATTCATAAAACCGTTTACGTAAAGAAACCACATTTCACGGCTAACTAGGTGAAACGAGACCTACTAGCCACGAATTCTGAAATCAAAATCCGAAATGCCAGGATTGTAGAGCTCGAAAAGTAGTGTGAAATCAAGCTAAAAATCACCGAATTCAGAATTCAGAGTCAACGGATATTCATAAAATCGTTTACGTAAACCACATTTTGCAGCTAACTAGGTGAAACGAGACCTACTAGCCACGAGTTCTGAAATCAAAATCCGAAATGCCAGGATTGTAGGGCTTGAAAAGTAGTCTGAAATTAAGATAAAAATCACCGAATTTAGAACTCGGAGTCAACGGATATTCATAAAAGCGTTTACGTAAAGAAACCACATTTCGCGGCTAACTAGGTGAAACGAGACATACTAGCCACGAGTTCTGAAATCAAAATCCGAAATGCCAGGATTGTAGAGCTCGAAAAGTAGTGTGAAATCAAGCTAAAAATCACCGAATTCAGAACTCTGAGTCAACGGATATTCATTAAACCGTTTACGTAAAGAAACCACATTTCGCGGCTAACTAGGTGAAACGAGACCTACTAGCCACGAGTTCGGAAATCAAAATCCGAAATGCCAGGATTGTAGAGCTCGAAAAGTAGTGTGAAATCAAGCTAAAAATCACCGAATTCAGAATTCTGAGTCAACGGATATTCATAAAATCGTTTACATAAAGAAACCACATTTCGCGGCTAACTAGGTGAAACAATACCTACTAGCCACGAATTCTGAAATCAAAATCAGAAATGCCAGGATTGTAGAGCTCGAAAATTAGTGTGAAATCAAGCTAAAAATCACCGAATTCAGAACTCGGAGTCAACGGATATTCATAAAACCGTTCACGTAAAGAAACCACATTTTGCGGCTAACTAGGTGAAACGAGACCTACTAGCCACGAGTTCTGAAATTAAAATCCGAAATGCCAGGATTTAGAGCTCGAAAATTAGTGTGAAATCAAGCTAAAAATCAATGAATTCAGAACTCTGAGTCAACGGATATTCATAAAACCGTTTACGTAAAGAAACTACATTTCGCGGCTAACTAGGTGAAACGAGACCTACTAGCCACGAGTTCTGAAATCCAAATCCGGAACGCCAGGATTGTAGTGCTCGAAAAGTAGTGTGAAATCAACCAAAATTCACCGAATTCAGAACTCGGAGTCAATGGATATTCATAAAACCGTTTACGTAAAGAAACCACATTTCGCGGCTAACTTGGTGAAACGAGACCTACTAGCCACGAATTCTGAAATCAAAATCCGAAACCCCAGGATTGTAGAGCTCGTAAAGTTGTGTGAAATCAAGCTAAAAATCACCGAATTCAGAACTCTGAGTCAACGGATATTCATAAAACCGTTTACGTAAAGAAACCACATTTCGCGGCTAACTAGGTGAAACGAGACCTACTAGCCACGAGTTCTGAAATCAAAATCCGAAACCCCAGGATTGTACAGCTCGAAAAGTAGTTTGAAATCAAGCTAAAAATCACTGTATTTGGAAGTCGGAGTCAATGGATTTTCATAAAACCGTTTACGTACAGAAACCACATTTCGCGGCTAACTAGGTGAAACGAGACCTACTAGCCACGAGTTCGGAAATCAAAATCCGAAATGCCAGGATTGTAGAGCTCGAAAAGTAGTGTGAAATCAAGCTAAAAATCACCGAATTCAGAATTCTGAGTCAACGGATATTCATAAAATCGTTTACGTAAACCACATTTCGCATCTAACTAGGTGAAACGAGACCTACTAGTCACGAGTTCTGAAATCAAAATCCGAAATGCCAGGATTGTAGAGCTCGAAAAGTAGTGTGAAATCAAGATAAAAATCACCGAATTCAGAACTCGGAGTCAACGGATATTCATAAAACCGTTTACGTAAAGAAACCACATTTCGCGGCTAACTAGGTGAAACAATACCTACTAGCCACGAATTCTGAAATCAAAATCCGAAATGCCAGGATTGTAGAGCTCGAAAATTAGTGTGAAATCAAGCTAAAAATCACCGAATTCAGAACTCGGAGTCAACGGATATTCATAAAACCGTTCACGTAAAGAAACCACATTTCGCGGCTAACTAGGTGAAACGAGACATACTAGCCACGAGTTCTGAAATCAAAATCCGAAACCCCAGGATTGTAGAGCTCGAAAATTAGTGTGAAATCAAGCTAAAAATCACCGAATTCAGAACTCAGAGTCAACGGATATTCATAAAACCGTTTACGTAAAGAAACCACATTTCACGGCTAACTAGGTGAAACGAGACCTACTAGCCACGAATTCTGAAATCAAAATCCGAAATGCCAGGATTGTAGAGCTCGAAAAGTAGTGTGAAATCAAGCTAAAAATCACCGAATTCAGAATTCAGAGTCAACGGATATTCATAAAATCGTTTACGTAAACCACATTTTGCAGCTAACTAGGTGAAACGAGACCTACTAGCCACGAGTTCTGAAATCAAAATTCGAAATGCCAGGATTGTAGAGCTTGAAAAGTAGTCTGAAATTAAGATAAAAATCACCGAATTTAGAACTCGGAGTCAACGGATATTCATAAAAGCATTTACGTAAAGAAACCACATTTCGCGGCTAACTAGGTGAAACGAGACATACTAGCCACGAGTTCTGAAATCAAAATCCGAAAAGCCAGGATTGTAGAGCTCGAAAAGTAGTGTGAAATCAAGCTAAAAATCACCGAATTCAGAACTCTGAGTCAACGGATATTCATTAAACCGTTTACGTAAAGAAACCACATTTCGCAGCTAACTAGGTGAAACGAGACCTACTAGCCAAGAGTTCTGAAATCCAAATCCGAGACGCCAGGATTGTAGAGCTCGAAAAGTAGTGCGAAATCAAGCAAAAAATCACCGAATTCAGAACTCGGAGTCAACGGATATTCATAAAACCGTTTACGTAAAGAAACCGCATTTCGCGGCTAACTAGGTGAAACGAGACCTACTAGCCACGAATTCTGAAATCAAAATCCGAAATGCCAGGATTGTAGAGCTCGAAAATTAGTGGGAAATCAAGCTAAAAATCACCGAATTCAGAACTCTGAGTCAACGGATATATATAAAACCGTTTACGTAAAGAAACCACATTTCGCGGCTAACTAGGTGAAACGAGACCTACTAGCCACGAGTTCTGAATTCAAAATCCGAAACCCCAGGATTGTAGAGCTCGAAAAGTAGTGTGAAATCAAGCTAAAAATCACCGTATTTGGAAGTCGTAGTCAACGGATATTCATAAAACCGTTTACGTAAAGAAACCACATTTCCCGGCTAACTAGGTGAAACGAGACCTACTAGCCACGAATTCTGAAATCAAAATCCGAAATGCCAGGATTGTAGAGCTCGAAAAGTAGTGTGAAATCAAGCTAAAAATCACCGAATTCAGAATTCAGAGTCAATGGATATTCATAAAATCGTTTACGTAAACCACATTTTGCAGCTAACTGGGTGAAACGAGACCTACTAGCCACGAGTTCTGAAATCAAAATCCGAAATGCCAGGATTGTAGAGCTTGAAAAGTAGTCTGAAATTAAGATAAAAATCACCGAATTTAGAACTCGGAGTCAACTGATATTCATAAAACCGTTTACGTAAAGAAACCACATTTCGCGGATAACTAGGTGAAACGAGACCTACTAGCCACGAGTTCTGAAATCAAAATCCGAAATGCCAGGATTGTAGAGCTCGAAAAGTAGTGTGAAATCAAGCTAAAAATCACCGAATTCAGAACTCTGAGTCAACGGATATTCATTAAACCGTTTACGTAAAGAAACCACATTTCGCAGCTAACTAGGTGAAACGAGACCTACTAGCCAAGAGTTCTGAAATCCAAATCCGAAATGCCAGGATTGTAGAGCTCAAAAAGTAGTGCGAAATCAAGCAAAAAATCACCGAATTCAGAACTCGGAGTCAACGGATATTCATAAAACCGTTTACGTAAAGAAACCGCATTTCGCGGCTAACTAGGTGAAACGAGACCTACTAGCCACGAGTTCTGAAATCAAAATCTGAAACCCCAGGATTGTAGAGCTCGTAAAGTAGTGGGAAATCAAGCTAAAAATCACCGAATTCAGAACTCTGAGTCAACGGATATTCATAAAACCGTTTACATAAAGAAACCACATTTCGCGGCTAACTAGGTGAAACGAGACCTACTAGCCACGAGTTCTGAATTCAAAATCCGAAACCCCAGGATTGTAGAGCTCAAAAAGTAGTGTGAAATCAAGCTAAAAATCACCGTATTTGGAAGTCGTAGTCAACGGATATTCATAAAACCGTTTACGTAAAGAAACCACATTTCCCGGCTAACTAGGTGAAACGAGACCTACTAGCCACGAGTTCGGAAATCAAAATCCGAAATGCCAGGATAGTAGAGCTCGAAAAGTAGTGTGAAATCAAGCTAAAAATCACCGAATTCAGAATTCTGAGTCAACGGATATTCATAAAACCGTTTACGTAAACCACATTTCGCAGCTAACTAGGTAAAACGAGACCTACTAGCCACGAGTTCTGAAATCAAAATCCGAAATGCCAGGATTGTAGAGCTCGAAAATTAGTGTGAAATCAAGATAAAAATCACCGAATTCAGAATTCGGAGTCAAAAGATATTCATAAAACCGTTTACGTAAAGAAACCACATTTCGCGGCTAACTAGTTGAAACAATACCTACTAGCCACGAATTCTGAAATCAAAATCTGAAATGCCAGGATTGTAGAGCTCGAAAATTAGTGTGAAATCAACCTAAAAATCACCGAATTCAGAACTCGGAGTCAACGGATATTCATAAAACCGTTCACGTAAAGAAACCACATTTCGCGGCTAACTAGTTGAAACAATACCTACTAGCCACGAATTCTGAAATCAAAATCCGAAATGCCAGGATTGTAGAGCTCGAAAATTAGTGTGAAATCAAGCTAAAAATCACCGAATTCAGAACTCGGAGTCAACGGATATTCATAAAACCGTTCACGTAAAGAAACCACATTTCGCGGCTAACTAGGTGAAACGAGACATACTAGCCACGAGTTCTGAAATCAAAATCCGAAACCCCAGGATTGTAGAGCTCGAAAAGTAGTGTGAAATCAAGCTAAAAATCATCGAATTCAGAACTCAGAGTCAACGGATATTCATAAAACCGTTTACGTAAAGAAACCACATTTCGCGGCTAACTAGGTGAAACGAGAAATACTAGCCACGAATTCTGAAATCAAAATCCGAAATGCCAGGATTGTAGAGCTCGAAAATTAGTGTGAAATCAAGCTAAAAATCACCGAATTCAGAACTCAGCGTCAATGGATATTCATAAAACCGTTTACGTAAAGAAACCACATTTCGCGGCTAACTAGTTGAAACGAGACCTACTAGCCACGAGTTCTGAAATCAAAATCCGAAACCCCATGATTGTAGAGCTCGAAAAGTAGTGTGAAATCAAGCTAAAAATCACCTAATTCAGAACTCTGAGTCAACGGATATTCATAAAATCGTTTACGTAAAGAAACCACATTTCCCAGCTAACTAGGTGAAAGAAGACCTACTAGCCACGAGTTCTGAAATCAAAATCCGAAATGCCAGGATTGTAGAGCTCTAAAATTAGTGTGAAATCAAGATAAAAATCACCGAATTCAGAACTCGGAGTCAACGGATATGCATAAAACCGTTTACGTAAAGAAACCACATTTAGCGGCTAACTAGGTGAAATGAGACCTACTGGCCACGAGTTCTGAAATCAAAATCCGAAAGGCCAGGATTGTAGAGCTCGAAAAGTAGTGTGAAATCCAGATAAAAATAACCGAATTCAGAACTCGGAGTCAACGGATATTCATAAAACCGTTTACGTAAGGAAACACATTTCGCGGCCAACTAGGTGAAACGAGACCTACTAGCCACGAGTTCTGAAATCAAAATCCGAAATGCCAGGATTGTAGAGCTCGAAAATTAGTGTGAAATCAAGCTAAAAATCACCGAATTCAGAACTCGGAGTCAACGGATATTCGTAAAACCGTTTACGTAAAGAAACCACATTTCGCGGCTAACTAGGTGAAACGAGACCCACTAGCCACGAGTTCTGAAATCCAAATCCGAAATGCCAGGATTGTAGAGCTCGAAAAGTAGTGTGAAATCAAGCTAAAAATCACCGAATTCAGAACTCGGAGTCAACGGATATTCATAAAATCGTTTACGTAAAGAAGCCACATTTCGCGGATAACTAGGTGAAACGATACCTACAAGCCACGAGTTCTGAAATCAAAATCCGAAATTCCAGGATTGTAGAGCTCGAAAAGTAGTGTGAAATCAAGCTAAAAATCACCGAATTCAGAACTCTGAGTCAACGGATATTCATAAAATCGTTTACGTAAAGAAACCACATTTCCCAGCTAACTAGTTGAAAGAAGACCTACTAGCCACGAGTTCTGAAATCAAAATCCGAAATGCCAGGATTGTAGAGCTCGAAAAGTAGTGTGAAATCAAGATAAAAATCACCGAATTCAGAAGTCGGAGTCAATGGATATTCATAAAACCGTTTACGTAAGGAAACCACATTTCGCGGCCAACTAGGTGAAACGAGACCTACTGGCCACGAGTTCTGAAATCAAAATCCGAAATGCCAGGATTGTAGAGCTCGAAAATTAGTGTGAAATGAAGCTAAAAATCACCGAATTCAGAACTCGGAGTCAACGGATATTCATAAAACCGTTTACGTAAAGAAACCACATTTCGCGGCTAACTAGGTGAAACGAGACCTACTAGCCACGAGTTCTGAAATCCAAATCCGAAAAGCCAGGATTGTAGAGCTCGAAAAGTAGTGTGAAATCAAGCTAAAAATCATCGAATTCAGAACTCGGAGTCAACGGATATTCATAAAACCGTTTACAAAAAGAAGCCACATTTCGCGGCTAACTTGGTGAAACGAGACCTACTAGCCACGAGTTCTGAAATAAAAATCCGAAACGCCAGGATTGTAGAGCTCGAAAAGTAGTGTGAAATCAAGCGAAAAATCACCGAAGTCAGAACTCGGAGTCAACGGATATTCATAAAACCGTTTAAGTAAAGAAACCACATTTCGCGGCTAACTAGGTGAAATGAGATCTACTAGCCACGAGTTTTGAAATCAAAATCCGAAATGCCAGGATTGTAGAACTTGAACAGTAGTGTGAAATCATGCCAAAAATCTCCGAATTCAGAACTCGGAGTAAATGGATATTCATAAAACCGTTTACGTAAAGAAACCACATTTCACGGCTAACTATGTGAAATGAGACCTACTAGCCACGAGTTCTGAAATTAAAATCCGAAATGCCAGGATTGTAGAGCTCGAAAAGTAGCATGAAATCAAGCTAAAAATCACCAAATTCAGAACTCGGAGTCAACGGATATTCATAAAACCGTTTACGTAAAGAAACCACATTTCGCGGCTAACTAGGTGAAAGGATACATACTAGCCACGAGTTCTGAAATCAAAATCCGAAACCCCAGCATTTAGAGGTCGAAAAGTAGTGTGAAATCAAGCTAAAAATCACCGAATTCAGAACTCAGAGTCAACGGATATTCATAAAACCGTTTACGTAAAAAAACCACATTTCGCGGCTAACTAGGTGAAACGAGACCTACTAGCCACGAGTTCTGAAATCAAAATCCGAAAGGCCAGGATTATAGAGCTCGAAAAGTAGTGTGAAAGCAAGATAAAAATCAACGAATTCAGAACTCGGAGTCAACGGATATTCATAAAACCGTTTACGTAAGGAAACCACATTTCGCGGCTAACTAGGTGAAACGAGACCTACTAGCCACGAGTTCTGAAATCAAAATCCGAAATGCCAGGATTGTAGAGCTCGAAAATTAGTGTGAAATCAAGCTAAAAATCAACGAATTCAGAACTCGGAGTCAACGGATATTCATAAAACCGTTTACGTAAAGAAACCACATTTCGCGGCTAACTAGGTGAAACAAGACCTAATAGCCACGAGTTTTGAAATCAAAATTCCAAACTCCAGAATTGTAGAGCTCGAAAATTAGTGTCAAATCAAGCTAAAAATCACCGAATTCAGAACTCGGAGTCAACGGATTTTCATAAAACCGTTTACGTAAAGAAACCACATTTCGCGGCTAACTAGGTGAAACGAGACCTACTAGCCACGAGTTCTGAAATCAAAATACGAAATGCCAGGATTGAAGAGCTCGAAAAGTAGTGTGAAATCAAGCTAAAAATCACCGAATTCAGAACTCTGAGTCAATGGATATTCATAAAATCGTTTACGTAAAGAAATCACATTTCGCAGCTAACTAGGTGAAACGAGACCTACTAGCCACGAGTTCTGAAATCAAAATCCGAAATGCCAGGATTGTAGAGCTCAAAAAGTAGTGTGAAATCAAGATAAAAATCACCGAATTCAGAACTCGGAGTCAACGGATATTCACAAAACCGTTTACGTAAAGAAACCACATTTCGCGGCTAACTAGGTGACACGAGACCTACTAGCCACGAGTTCTGAAATCAAAATCCGAAATGTCAGGATTGTAGAGCTCAAAAATTAGTGTGAAATCAAGCTAAAAATCACCGAATTCAGAACTCGGAGTCAACGGATCTTCATAAAACCGTTTACGTAAAGAAACCACATTTCGCGGCTAACTAGGTGAAACAAGACCTACTAGCCACGAGTTCTGAAATCAAAATCCGAAACTCCAGAATTGTAGAGCTCGAAAAGTAGTGTCAAATCAAGCTAAAAATCACCGAATTCAGAACTCGGAGTCAACGGATTTTCATAAAACCGTTTACGTAAAGAAACCACATTTCGCGGCTAACTAGGTGAAAAGAGACCTACTAGCCACGAGTTATGAAATCAAAATCGGAAATGCCAGGATTGTAGAGCTCGAAAAGTAGGGTGAAATCAAGATAAAAATCACCGAATTCAGAACTCGGAGTCAACGGATATTCATAAAACCGTTTACGTAAAGAAACCACATTTCGCGGCTAACTAAGTGAAACAAGACCTACTAGCCACGAGTTCTGAAATCAAAATCCGAAAACCCAGGATTGTAGAGCTCGAAAAGTAGTGTGAAATCAAGCTAAAAATCACCGAATACGGAAGTCGGATTCAACGTATATTCATAAAACCGTTTACATAAAGAAACCACATTTCGCGGCTAACTGGGTGAAACGAGACCTACTAGCCACAACTTCTGAAATATAAATCCGAAATGCCAGGATTGTAGAGCTCGAAAAGTAGTGTGAAATCAAGCTAAAAATCACCGAATTCAGAACTCGGAGTCAACGGATATTCATAAAACCATTTATGTAAAGAAACCACATTTCGCAGCAAACTAGGTGAAACGAGACCTACTAGCCACGAGTTCTGAAATCAAAATCCGAAACCGTAGGATTGTAGAGCTCGAAAAGTAGTATGAAATCAAGCTAAAAATCACCGAATTCAGAACTCGGAGTCAACGGATATTCATAAAACCGTTTACGTAAAGAAACCACATTTCGTGGCTAACTAGGTGAAACAAGACCTACTAGCCACGAGTTTTGAAATCAAAATCCGAAACTCCAGAATTGTAGAGCTCGAAAATTAGTGTCAAATCAAGCTAAAAATCACCGAATTCAGAACTCGGAGTCAACGGATTTTCATAAAACCGTTTATGTAAAGAAACCACATTTCGCGGCTAACTAAGTGAAACGAGACCTACTAGCCACGAGTTCTGAAATCAGAATCCGAAACCCCAGGATTGTAGAGCTCAAAAAGTAGTGTGAAATCAAGCTAAAAATCAACGAATTCGGAAGTCGGATTCAACTGATATTCATAAAACCGTTTACGTAAAGAAACCACATTTCGTGGCTAACTGGGTGAAACGTGACCTACTAGCCACGAGTTCTGAAATATAAATCCTAAAAACCAGGATTGTAGAGCTCGAAAAGTAGTGTGAAATCAAGCTAAAAATCACCGAATTCAGAACTCGGAGTCATTGGATATTCATAAAACCGTTTATGTAAAGAAACCACATTTTGCAGCAAACTAGGTGAAACGAGACCAACTAGCCACGAGTTCTGAAATCAAAATCCGAGAGCCCAGGATTGTAGAGCTCGAAAAGTAGTGCGAAATCAAGCTAAAAATCACCGAATTCAGAACTCGGAGTCAACGGATATTCATAAAACCGTTTACGTAAAGAAACCACATTTCGCGGCTAACTAAGTGAAACGTAACCTACTAGCCACGAGTTCTGAAATCAAAATCCGAAACCCAGGATTGTAGAGCTCGAAAAGTAGTGTGAAATCAAGCTAAAAATCACCGAATTCGGAAGTCGGATTCAACGTATATTCATAAAACCGGTTACGTAAAGAAACCACATTTCGCGGCTAACTGGGTGAAATGAGACCTACTAGCCACGAGTTATGAAATATAAATCCGAAATGCCAGGATTGTAGAGCTCGAAAAGTAGTGTGAAATCAAGCTAAAAATCACCGAATTCAGAACTCGGAGTCAACGGATATTCATAAAACCGTTTATGTAAAGAAACCACATTTCGCAGCAAACTAGGTGAAACGAGACCTACTAGCCACGAGTTCTGAAATCAAAATCCGAAACCGCAGGATTGTAGAGCTCGAAAAGTAGTGTGAAATCAAGCTAAAAATCACCGAATTCAGAACTCGGAGTCAACGGATATTCATAAAACCGTTTACGTAAAGAAACCACATTTCGCGGCTAACTAGGTGAAACAAGACCTACTAGCCACGAGTTTTGAAATCAAAATCCGAAACTCCAGAATTGTAGAGCTCGAAAATTAGTGTCAAATCAAGCTAAAAATCACCGAATTCAGAACTCGGAGTCAACGGATTTTCATAAAACCGTTTATGTAAAGAAACCACATTTCGCGGCTAACTAAGTGAAACGAGACCTACTAGCCACGAGTTCTGAAATCAGAATCCGAAACCCCAGGATTGTAGAGCACGAAAAGTAGTGTGAAATCAAGCTAAAAATCACCGAATTCGGAAGTCGGATTCAACGGATATTCATAAAACCGTTTACGTAAAGAAACCACATTTCGTGGCTAACTGGGTGAAACGTGACCTACTAGCCACGAGTCCTGAAATATAAATCCGAAACAAAAGGATTGTAGAGCTCGAAAATTAGTGTGAAATCAAACTAAAAATCACCGAATTCAGAACTCGGAGTCAATGGATATTCATAAAACCGTTTACGTAAAGAAACCACATTTCGCGGCTAACTAGGTGAAACAAGACCTACTAGCCACGAGTTCTGAAATCAAAATCCGAAACTCCAGAATTGTAGAGCTCGAAAAGTAGTGTCAAATCAAGCTAAAAATCACCGAATTCAGAACTCGGAGTCAACGGATTTTCATAAAACCGTTTACGTAAAGAAACCACATTTCGCGGCTAACTAGGTGAAACGAGACCTACTAGCCACGAGTTCTGAAATCAAAATCCGAAACCCAGGATTGTAGAGCTCAAAAAGTAGTGTGAAATCAATCCAAAAATCACCGAATTCGGAAGTCGGATTCAACGTATATTCATAAAACCGGTTACGTAAAGAAACCACATTTCGCGGCTAACTGGGTGACACGAGACCTACTAGCCACGAGTTCTGAAATCAAAATCCGAAATGTCAGGATTGTAGAGCTCAAAAATTAGTGTGAAATCAAGCTAAAAATCACCGAATTCAGAACTCGGAGTCAACGGATATTCATAAAACCGTTTACGTAAAGAAACCACATTTCGCGGCTAACTAGGTGAAACAAGACCTACTAGCCACGAGTTCTGAAATCAAAATCCGAAACTCCAGAATTGTAGAGCTCGAAAAGTAGTGTCAAATCAAGCTAAAAATCACCGAATTCAGAACTCGGAGTCAACGGATTTTCATAAAACCGTTTACGTAAAGAAACCACATTTCGCGGCTAACTAGGTGAAAAGAGACCTACTAGCCACGAGTTATGAAATCAAAATCTGAAATTCCAGGATTGTAGAGCTCGAAAAGTAGTGTGAAATCAAGCTAAAAATCACCGAATTCAGAACTCGTAGTCAACGGATATTCATAAAACCGTTTACGTAAAGAAACCACATTTCGCGGCTAACTAAGTGAAACAAGACCTACTAGCCACGAGTTCTGAAATCAAAATCCGAAAATCCAGGATTGTAGAGCTCGAAAAGTAGTGTGAAATCAAGCTAAAAATCACCGAATACGGAAGTCGGATTCAACGTATATTCATAAAACCGTTTACATAAAGAAACCACATTTCGCGGCTAACTGGGTGAAACGAGACCTACTAGCCACGACTTCTGAAATATAAATCCGAAATGCCAGGATTGTAGAGCTCGAAAAGTAGTGTGAAATCAAGCTAAAAATCACCGAATTCAGAACTCGGAGTCAACGGATATTCATAAAACCATTTATGTAAAGAAACCACATTTCGCAGCAAACTAGGTGAAACGAGACCTACTAGCCACGAGTTCTGAAATCAAAATCCGAAACCGTAGGATTGTAGAGCTCGAAAAGTAGTGTGAAATCAAGCTAAAAATCACCGAATTCAGAACTCGGAGTCAACGGATATTCATAAAACCGTTTACGTAAAGAAACCACATTTCGTGGCTAACTAGGTGAAACAAGACCTACTAGCCACGAGTTTTGAAATTAAAATCCGAAACTCCAGAATTGTAGAGCTCGAAAATTAGTGTCAAATCAAGCTAAAAATCACCGAATTCAGAACTCGGAGTCATTGGATATTCATAAAACCGTTTATGTAAAGAAACCACATTTTGCAGCAAACTAGGTGAAACGAGACCAACTAGCCACGAGTTCTGAAATCAAAATCCGAGACCCCAGGATTGTAGAGCTCGAAAAGTAGTGCGAAATCAAGATAAAAATCACCGAATTCAGAACTCGGAGTCAACGGATATTCATAAAACCGTTTACGTAAAGAAACCACATTTCGCGGCTAACTAAGTGAAACGAGACCTACTAGCCACGAGTTCTGAAATCAAAATCCGAAACCCAGGATTGTAGAGCTCTAAAAGTAGTGTGAAATCAAGCTAAAAATCACCGAATTCGGAAGTCGGATTCAACGTATATTCATAAAACCGGTTACGTAAAGAAACCACATTTCGCGGCTAACTGGGTGAAACAAGACCTACTAGCCACGAGTTCTGAAATATAAATCTGAAATGCCAGGATTGTAGAGCTCGAAAAGTAGTGTGAAATCAAGCTAAAAATCACCGAATTCAGAACTCGGAGTCAACGGATATTCATAAAACCGTTTATGTAAAGAAACCACATTTCGCAGCAAACTAGGTGAAACGAGACCTACTAGCCACGAGTTCTGAAATCAAAATCCGAAACCGCAGGATTGTAGAGCTCGAAAAGTAGTGTGAAATCAAGCTAAAAATCACCGAATTCAGAAGTCGGATTCAACGGATATTCATAAAACCGTTTACGTAAAGAAACCACATTTCGCGGCTAACTAGGTGAAACAAGACCTACTAGCCACGAGTTTTGAAATCAAAATCCGAAACTCCAGAATTGTAGAGCTCGAAAATTAGTGTCAAATCAAGCTAAAAATCACCGAATTCAGAACTCGGAGTCAACGGATTTTCATAAAACCGTTTATGTAAAGAAACCACATTTCGTGGCTAACTAAGTGAAACGAGACCTACTAGCCACGAGTTCTGAAATCAGAATCCGAAACACCAGGATTGTAGAGCACGAAAAGTAGTGTGAAATCAAGCTAAAAATCACCGAATTCGGAAGTCGGATTCAACGGATATTCATAAAACCGTTTACGTAAAGAAACCACATTTCGTGGCTAACTGGGTGAAACGTGACCTACTAGCCACGAGTCCTGAAATATAAATCCGAAACAAAAGGATTGTAGAGCTCGAAAATTAGTGTGAAATCAAGCTAAATATCACTGAATTCAGAACTCGGAGTCAATGGATATTCATAAAACCGTTTATGTAAAGAAATCACATTTCGCAGCAAACTAGGTGAAGCGAGACCTACTAGCCACGAGTTCTGAAATCAAAATCCGAGACCCCAGGATTGTAGAGCTCGAAAAGTAGTGTGAAATCAAGCTAAAAATCGCCGAATTCAGAACTCGGAGTCAACTGATATTCATAAAATCGTTTACGTAAAGAAACCACATTTCGTGGCTAACTAGGTGAAACGAGACCTACTAGCCACGAGTTCTGAAATCAAAATCCGAAATGCCAGGATTGTAGAGCTCGAAAAGTAGTGTGAAATCAAGCTAAAAATCACCGAATTCAGAACTCGGAGTCAACGGATATTCATAAAACCGTTTACGTAAAGAAACCACATTTCGCGGCTAACTAAGTGAAACAAGACCTACTAGCCACGAGTTTTGAAATCAAAATCCGAAACTCCAGAATTGTAGAGCTCGAAAATTAGTGTCAAATCCAGCTAAAAATCACCGAATTCAGAACTTGGAATCAACGGATTTTCATAAAATCGTTTACGTAAAGAAACCACATTTCGCGGCAAACTAGGTGAAACGAGACCTACTATCCACGAGTTCTGAAATCAAAATCCAAAATGCCGGGATTGTAGAGCTCGAAAAGTAGTGTGAAATCAAGCTAAAAATCACCGAATTCAGAACTCTGAGTCAACGGATATTCATAAAATCGTTTACGTAAAGGAACCACATTTCGCGGCTAACTGGGTGAAACGAGACCTACTAGCCACGACTTCTGAAATATAAATCCGAAATGCCAGGATTGTAGAGCTCGAAAAGTAGTGTGAAATCAAGCTAAAAATCACCGAATTCAGAACTCGGAGTCAACGGATATTCATAAAACCATTTATGTAAAGAAACCACATTTTGCAGCAAACTAGGTGAAACGAGACCTACTAGCCACGAGTTCTGAAATCAAAATCCGAAACCGTAGGATTGTAGAGCTCGAAAAGTAGTGTGAAATCAAGCTAAAAATCACCGAATTCAGAACTCGGAGTCAACGGATATTCATAAAACCGTTTACGTAAAGAAACCACATTTCGTGGCTAACTAGGTGAAACAAGACCTACTAGCCACGAGTTTTGAAATCAAAATCCGAAACTCCAGAATTGTAGAGCTCGAAAATTAGTGTCAAATCAAGCTAAAAATCACCGAATTCAGAACTCGGAGTCATTGGATATTCATAAAACCGTTTATGTAAAGAAACCACATTTTGCAGCAAACTAGGTGAAACGAGACCAACTAGCCACGAGTTCTGAAATCAAAATCCGAGACCCCAGGATTGTAGAGCTCGAAAAGTAGTGCGAAATCAAGCTAAAAATCACCGAATTCAGAACTCGGAGTCAACGGATATTCATAAAACCGTTTATGTAAAGAAACCACATTTCGCAGCAAACTAGGTGAAACGAGACCTACTAGCCACGAGTTCTGAAATCAAAATCCGAAACCAAAGGATTGTAGAGCTCGAAAAGTAGTGTGAAATCAAGCTAAAAATCACCGAATTCAGAAGTCGGATTCAACGGATATTCATAAAACCGTTTACGTAAAGAAACCACATTTCGCGGCTAACTAGGTGAAACAAGACCTACTAGCCACGAGTTTTGAAATCAAAATCCGAAACTCCAGAATTGTAGAGCTCGAAAATTAGTGTCAAATCAAGCTAAAAATCACCGAATTCAGAACTCGGAGTCAACGGATTTTCATAAAACCGTTTATGTAAAGAAACCACATTTCGCGGCTAACTAAGTGAAACGAGACCTACTAGCCACGAGTTCTGAAATCAGAATCCGAAACCCCAGGATTGTAGAGCACGAAAAGTAGTGTGAAATCAAGCTAAAAATCACCGAATTCGGAAGTCGGATTCAACGGATATTCATAAAACCGTTTACGTAAAGAAACCACATTTCGTGGCTAACTGGGTGAAACGTGACCTACTAGCCACGAGTCCTGAAATATAAATCCGAAACAAAAGGATTGTAGAGCTCGAAAATTAGTGTGAAATCAAGCTAAATATCACCGAATTCAGAACTCGGAGTCAATGGATATTCATAAAACCGTTTATGTAAAGAAATCACATTTCGCAGCAAACTAGGTGAAGCGAGACCTACTAGCCACGAGTTCTGAAATCAAAATCCGAGACCCCAGGATTGTAGAGCTCGAAAAGTAGTGTGAAATCAAGCTAAAAATCGCCGAATTCAGAACTCGGAGTCAACTGATATTCATAAAATCGTTTACGTAAAGAAACCACATTTCGTGGCTAACTAGGTGAAACGAGACCTACTAGCCACGAGTTCTGAAATCAAAATCCGAAATGCCAGGATTGTAGAGCTCGAAAATTAGTGTCAAATCCAGCTAAAAATCACCGAATTCAGAACTCGGAGTCAATGGATATTCATAAAACCGTTTATGTAAAGAAATCACATTTCGCAGCAAACTAGGTGAAGCGAGACCTACTAGCCACGAGTTCTGAAATCAAAATCCGAGACACCAGGATTGTAGAGCTCGAAAAGTAGTGTGAAATCAAGCTAAAAATCACCGAATTCAGAACTCGGAGTCAACGGATATTCATAAAACCGTTTACGTAAAGAAACCACATTTCGCGGCTAACTAAGTGAAACAAGACCTACTAGCCACGAGTTTTGAAATCAAAATCCGAAACTCCAGAATTGTAGAGCTCGAAAATTAGTGTCAAATCCAGCTAAAAATCACCGAATTCAGAACTTGGAATCAACGGATTTTCATAAAATCGTTTACGTAAAGAAACCACATTTCGAGGCAAACTAGGTGAAACGAGACCTACTATCCACGAGTTCTGAAATCAAAATCCGAAATGCCAGGATTGTAGAGCTCGAAAAGTAGTGTGAAATCAAGCTAAAAATCACCGAATTCAGAACTCGGAGTCAACGGATATTCATAAAACCGTTTACGTAAAGAAACCACATTTCGCGGCTAACTAAGTGAAATAAGACCTACTAGCCACGAGTTTTGAAATCAAAATTCGAAACTCCAGAATTGTAGAGCTCGAAAATTAGTGTCAAATCCAGCTAAAAATCACCGAATTCAGAACTTGGAATCAACGGATTTTCATAAAATCGTTTACGTAAAGAAACCACATTTCGCAGCTAACTAGGTGAAACGAGACCTACTAGCCACGAGTTCTGAAATCAAAATCCGAAAAGCCAGGATTGTAGAGCTCGAAAAGTAGTGTGAAATCAAGCTAAAAATCACCGAATTCAGAACTCGGAGTCAACGGATATTCATAAAACCGTTTACGTAAAGAAACCACATTTCGCGGCAAACTAGGTGAAACGAGACCTACTATCCACGAGTTCTGAAATCAAAATCCGAAACGCCAGGATTGTAGAGCTCGAAAAGTAGCGTGAAATCAAGCTAAAAATCACCGAATTCAGAACTCGGAGTCAACGGATTTTCATAAAATCGTTTACGTAAAGAAACCACATTTCGCGGCAAACTAGGTGAAACGAGACCTACTATCCACGAGTTCTGAAATCAAAATCCAAAATGCCGGGATTGTAGAGCTCGAAAAGTAGTGTGAAATCAAGCTAAAAATCACCGAATTCAGAACTCTGAGTCAACGGATATTCATAAAATCGTTTACGTAAAGGAACCACATTTCGCAGCTAACTAGGTGAAACGAGACCTACTAGCCACGAGTTCTGAAATCAAAATCCGAAAAGCCAGGATTGTAGAGCTCGAAAAGTAGTGTGAAATCAAGATAAAAATCACCGAATTCAGAACTCGGAGTCAACGGATATTCATAAAACCGTTTACGTAAAGAAACCACATTTTGCGGCTAACTAGGTGAAACGAGATCTACTAGCTACGAGTTATGAAATCAAAATCCGAAACGCCAGGATTGTAGAGCTCGAAAAGTAGCGTGAAATCAAGCTAAAAATCACCGAATTCAGAACTCGGAGTCAACGGATATTCATAAAACCGTTTACGTAAAGAAACCACATTTCGCGGATAACTAGGTGAAACAAGACCTACTAGCCACGAGTTCTGAAATCAAAATCCAAAACTCCAGAATTGTAGAGCTCGAAAAGTAGTGTCAAATAAAGCTAAAAATCACCGAATTCAGAACTCGGAGTCAACGGATTTTCATAAAACCGTTTACGTAAAGAAACCACATTTCGCGGCTAACTAGGTGAAACGAGACCTACTAACCCCGAGTTCTGAAATCAAAATCCGAAATGCCAGGATTGTAGAGCTCGAAAAGTAGTGTGAAATCAAGCTAAAAATCACCGAATTCAGAACTCTGAGTCAACTGATATAAATAAAATCGTTTACGTAAAGAAACCACATTTCGCGGCTAACTAGGTGAAACGAGACCTACTAGCCACGAGTTTTGAAATCAAAATCCGAAACCCCAGGATTGTAGAGCTCGAAAAGTAGCGTGAAATCAAGCTAAAAATCACCGAATTCAGAACTCGGAGTCAACGGATATTCATAAAACCGTTTACGTAAAGAAACCATATTTCGCGGCTAACTAGGTGAAACAAGATCTACTAGCCACGAGTTCTGAAATCAAAATCCGAAACTCTAGAATTGTAGAGCTCGAAAAGTAGTGTCAAATAAAGCTAAAAATCACCGAATTCAGAACTCGGAGTCAACGGATATTCATAAAACCGTTTACGTAAAGAAACCATATTTCGCGGCTAACTAGGTGAAACAAGATCTACTAGCCACGAGTTCTGAAATCAAAATCCGAAACTCTAGAATTGTAGAGCTCGAAAAGTAGTGTGAAATCAAGTTAAAAATCACCGAATTCAGAACTCTGAGTCAACTGATATTCATAAAATCGTTTACGTAAAGAAACCACATTTCGCGGCTAACTAGGTGAAACGAGACCTACTAGCCACGAGTTCTGAAATCAAAATCCGAAATCCCAGGATTGTAGAGCTCGAAAAGTAGTGTGAAATCAAGATAAAAATCACCGAATTCAGAACTCGGAGTCAACGGATTTTCATAAAACCGTTTATGTAAAGAAACCACATTTCGCGGCTAACTAAGTGAAACGAGACCTACTAGCCACGAGTTCTGAAATCAGAATCCGAAACCCCAGGATTGTAGAGCACGAAAAGTAGTGTGAAATCAAGCTAAAAATCACCGAATTCGGAAGTCGGATTCAACGGATATTCATAAAACCGTTTACGTAAAGAAACCACATTTCGTGGCTAACCGGGTGAAACGTCACCTACTAGCCACGAGTTCTGAAATAAAAATCAGTAACGCCAGGATTGTGGAGCTCAAAAAGTAGTTTGAAATCAAGCTAAAAATCACCGAATTCAGAACTCGGAGTCAACGGATATTCATAAAACCGTTTACGTAAAGAAACCACATTTCGCAGCAAACTAGGTGAAACGAGACCTACTAGCCACGAGTTCTGAAATCAAAATCCGAGACCGCAGGATTGTAGAGCTCGAAAAGTAGTGTGAAATCAAGCTAAAAATCACCGAATTCAGAACTCGGAGTCAACTGATATTCATAAAATCGTTTACGTAAAGAAACCACATTTCGCGGCTAACTAGGTGAAACGAGACCTACTAGGCACGAGTTCTGAAATCAAAATCCGAAAAGCCAGGATTGTAGAGCTCGAAAAGTAGTGTGAAATCAAGATAAAAATCACCGAATTCAGAACTCGGAGTCAACGGATATTCATAAAACCGTTTACGTAAAGAAACCACATTTTGCGGCTAACTAGGTGAAACGAGATCTACTAGCTACGAGTTATGAAATCAAAATCCGAAACGCCAGGATTGTAGAGCTCGAAAAGTAGCGTGAAATCAAGCTAAAAATCACCGAATTCAGAACTCGGAGTCAACGGATATTCATAAAACCGTTTACGTAAAGAAACCACATTTCGCGGATAACTAGGTGAAACAAGACCTACTAGCCACGAGTTCTGAAATCAAAATCCAAAACTCCAGAATTGTAGAGCTCGAAAAGTAGTGTCAAATAAAGCTAAAAATCACCGAATTCAGAACTCGGAGTCAACGGATTTTCATAAAACCGTTTACGTAAAGAAACCACATTTCGCGGCTAACTAGGTGAAACGAGACCTACTAGCCCCGAGTTCTGAAATCAAAATCCGAAATGCCAGGATTGTAGAGCTCGAAAAGTAGTGTGAAATCAAGCTAAAAATCACCGAATTCAGAACTCTGAGTCAACTGATATAAATAAAATCGTTTACGTAAAGAAACCACATTTCGCGGCTAACTAGGTGAAACGAGACCTACTAGCCACGAGTTTTGAAATCAAAATCCGAAACCCCAGGATTGTAGAGCTCGAAAAGTAGCGTGAAATCAAGCTAAAAATCACCGAATTCAGAACTCGGAGTCAACGGATATTCATAAAACCGTTTACGTAAAGAAACCATATTTCGCGGCTAACTAGGTGAAACAAGATCTACTAGCCACGAGTTCTGAAATCAAAATCCGAAACTCTAGAATTGTAGAGCTCGAAAAGTAGTGTCAAATAAAGCTAAAAATCACCGAATTCAGAACTCGGAGTCAACGGATATTCATAAAACCGTTTACGTAAAGAAACCATATTTCGCGGCTAACTAGGTGAAACAAGATCTACTAGCCACGAGTTCTGAAATCAAAATCCGAAACTCTAGAATTGTAGAGCTCGAAAAGTAGTGTGAAATCAAGTTAAAAATCACCGAATTCAGAACTCTGAGTCAACTGATATTCATAAAATCGTTTACGTAAAGAAACCACATTTCGCGGCTAACTAGGTGAAACGAGACCTACTAGCCACGAGTTCTGAAATCAAAATCCGAAATCCCAGGATTGTAGAGCTCGAAAAGTAGTGTGAAATCAAGATAAAAATCACCGAATTCAGAACTCGGAGTCAACGGATATTCATAAAACCATTTACGTAAAGAAACCACATTTGGCGGCTAACTAGGTGAAACGAGACCTACTAGCCACGAGTTCTGAAATCAAAATCCGAAATGTCAGGATTGTAGAGATCAAAAATTAGTGTGAAATCAAGCTAAAAATCACCGAATTCAGAACTCGGAGTCAACGGATATTCATAAAACCGTTTACGTAAAGAAACCACATTTCGCGGCTAACTAGGTGAAACAAGACCTACTAGCCACGAGTTCTGAAATCAAAATTCGAAACTCCAGAATTGTAGAGCTCGAAAAGTAGTGTCAAATCAAGCTAAAAATCACTGAATTCAGAACTCGGAGTCAACGGATATTCATAAAACCGTTTACGTAAAGAAATCACATTTCGCGGCTAACTAGGTGAAACAAGACCTACTAGCCACGAGTTTTGAAATCAAAATCCGAAACTCCAGAATTGTAGAGCTCGAAAATTAGTGTCAAATCAAGCTAAAAATCACCGAATTCAGAACTCGGAGTCAACGGATTTTCATAAAACCGTTTATGTAAAGAAACCACATTTCGCGGCTAACTAAGTGAAACGAGACCTACTAGCCACGAGTTCTGAAATCAGAATCCGAAACCCCAGGATTGTAGAGCACGAAAAGTAGTGTGAAATCAAGCTAAAAATCACCGAATTCGGAAGTCGGATTCAACGGATATTCATAAAACCGTTTACGTAAAGAAACCACATTTCGTGGCTAACCGGGTGAAACGTGACCTACTAGCCACGAGTCCTGAAATATAAATCCGAAACACCAGGATTGTAGAGCTCGAAAATTAGTGTGAAATCAAGCTAAAAATCACCGAATTCAGAACTCGGAGTCAATGGATATTCATAAAACCGTTTATGTAAAGAAATCACATTTCGCAGCAAACTAGGTGAAACGAGACCTACTAGCCACGAGTTCTGAAATCAAAATCCGAGACCGCAGGATTGTAGAGCTCGAAAAGTAGTGTGAAATCAAGCTAAAAATCACCGAATTCAGAACTCGGAGTCAACTGATATTCATAAAATCGTTTACGTAAAGAAACCACATTTCGCGGCTAACTAGGTGAAACGAGACCTACTAGCCACGAGTTCTGAAATCAAAATCCGAAATGCCAGGATTGTAGAGCTCGAAAAGTAGTGTGAAATCAAGCTAAAAATCACCGAATTCAGAACTCTGAGTCAACTGATATTCATAAAATCGTTTATGTAAAGAAACCACATTTCGCGGCTAACTAGGTGAAACGAGACCTACTAGCCACGAGTTCTGAAATCAAAATCCGAGACCCCAGGATTGTAGAGCTCGAAAAGTAGTGTGAAATCAAGCTAAAAATCACCGAATTCAGAACTCGGAGTCAACGGATATTCATAAAACCGTTTACGTAAAGAAACCACATTTCGCGGCTAACTAAGTGAAACAAGACCTACTAGCCACGAGTTTTGAAATCAAAATCCGAAACTCCAGAATTGTAGAGCTCGAAAATTAGTGTCAAATCCAGCTAAAAATCACCGAATTCAGAACTTGGAATCAACGGATTTTCATAAAATCGTTTACGTAAAGAAACCACATTTCGCGACAAACTAGGTGAAACGAGACCTACTAGCCACGAGTTCTGAAATCAATATCCAAAATGCCAGGATTGTAGAGCTCGAAAAGTAGTGTGAAATCAAGCTAAAAATCACCGAATTCAGAACTCTGAGTCAACGGATATTCATAAAATCGTTTACGTAAAGAAACCACATTTCGCAGCTAACTAGGTGAAACGAGACCTACTAGCCACGAGTTCTGAAATCAAAATCCGAAAAGCCAGGATTGTAGAGCTCGAAAAGTAGTGTGAAATCAAGATAAAAATCACCGAATTCAGAACTCGGAGTCAACGGATATTCATAAAACCATTTATGTAAAGAAACCACATTTCGCAGCAAACTAGGTGAAATGAGACCTACTAGCCACGAGTTCTGAAATCAAAATCCGAAACCGTAGGATTGTAGAGCTCGAAAAGTAGTGTGAAATCAAGCTAAAAATCACCGAATTCAGAACTCGGAGTCAACGGATATTCATAAAACCGTTTACGTAAAGAAACCACATTTCGTCGCTAACAAGGTGAAACAAGACCTACTAGCCACGAGTTTTGAAATCAAAATCCGAAACTCCAGAATTGTAGAGCTCGAAAATTAGTGTCAAATCAAGCTAAAAATCACCGAATTCAGAACTCGGAGTCAACGGATTTTCATAAAACCGTTTATGTAAAGAAACCACATTTCGCGGCTAACTAAGTGAAACGAGACCTACTAGCCACGAGTTCTGAAATCAGAATCCGAAACCCCAGGATTGTAGAGCTCAAAAAGTAGTGTGAGATCAAGCTAAAAATCACCGAATTCGGAAGTCGGATTCAACTGATATTCATAAAACCGTTTACGTAAAGAAACCACATTTCGTGGCTAACTGGGTGAAACGTGACCTACTAGCCACGAGTTCTGAAATATAAATCCGAAACACCAGGATTGTAGAGCTCGAAAAGTAGTGTGAAATCAAGCTAAAAATCACCGAATTCAGAACTCGGAGTCATTGGATATTCATAAAACCGTTTATGTAAAGAAACAACATTTTGCAGCAAACTAGGTGAAACGATACCAACTAGCCACGAGTTCTGAAATCAAAATCCGAGACCCCAGGATTGTAGAGCTCGAAAAGTAGTGCGAAATCAAGCTAAAAATCACCGAATTCAGAACTCGGAGTCAACGGATATTCATAAAACCGTTTACGTAAAGAAACCACATTTCGCGGCTAACTAAGTGAAACAAGACCTACTAGCCACGAGTTTTGAAATCAAAATCCGAAACTCCAGAATTGTAGAGCTCGAAAATTAGTGTCAAATCCAGCTAAAAATCACCGAATTCAGAACTTGGAATCAACGGACTTTCATAAAATCGTTTACGTAAAGAAACCACATTTCGCGGCTAAAAATCACCGAATTCAGAACTCTGAGTCAACGGATATTCATAAAATCGTTTACGTAAAGAAACCACATTTCGCAGCTAACTAGGTGAAACGAGACCTACTAGCCACGAGTTCTGAAATCAAAATCCGAAAAGCCAGGATTGTAGAGCTCGAAAAGTAGTGTGAAATCAAGATAAAAATCACCGAATTCAGAACTCGGAGTCAACGGATATTCATAAAACCGTTTACGTAAAGAAACCACATTTTGCGGCTAACTAGGTGAAACGAGATCTACTAGCTACGAGTTATGAAATCAAAATCCGAAACGCCAGGATTGTAGAGCTCGAAAAGTAGCGTGAAATCAAGCTAAAAATCACCGAATTCAGAACTCGGAGTCAACGGATATTCATAAAACCGTTTACGTAAAGAAACCACATTTCGCGGATAACTAGGTGAAACAAGACCTACTAGCCACGAGTTCTGAAATCAAAATCCAAAACTCCAGAATTGTAGAGCTCGAAAAGTAGTGTCAAATAAAGCTAAAAATCACCGAATTCAGAACTCGGAGTCAACGGATTTTCATAAAACTGTTTACGTAAAGAAACCACATTTCGCGGCTAACTAGGTGAAACGAGACCTACTAGCCCCGAGTTCTGAAATCAAAATCCGAAATGCCAGGATTGGAGAGCTCGAAAAGTAGTGTGAAATCAAGCTAAAAATCACCGAATTCAGAACTCTGAGTCAACTGATATAAATAAAATCGTTTACGTAAAGAAACCACATTTCGCGGCTAACTAGGTGAAACGAGACCTACTAGCCACGAGTTTTGAAATCAAAATCCGAAACCCCGGGATTGTAGAGCTCGAAAAGTAGCGTGAAATCAAGCTAAAAATCACCGAATTCAGAACTCGGAGTCAACGGATATTCATAAAACCGTTTACGTAAAGAAACCATATTTCGCGGCTAACTAGGTGAAACAAGATCTACTAGCCACGAGTTCTGAAATCAAAATCCGAAACTCTAGAATTGTAGAGCTCGAAAACTAGTGTCAAATAAAGCTAAAAATCACCGAATTCAGAACTCGGAGTCAACGGATATTCATAAAACCGTTTACGTAAAGAAACCATATTTCGCGGCTAACTAGGTGAAACAAGATCTACTAGCCACGAGTTCTGAAATCAAAATCCGAAACTCTAGAATTGTAGAGCTCGAAAAGTAGTGTGAAATCAAGTTAAAAATCACCGAATTCAGAACTCTGAGTCAACTGATATTCATAAAATCGTTTACGTAAAGAAACCACATTTTGCGGCTAACTAGGTGAAACGAGACCTACTAGCCACGAGTTCTGAAATCAAAATCCGAAACCCCAGGATTGTAGAGCTCGAAAAGTAGTGTGAAATCAAGATAAAAATCACCGAATTCCGAACTCGGAGTCAACGGATATTCATAAAACCATTTACGTAAAGAAACCACATTTGGCGGCTAACTAGGTGAAACGAGACCTACTAGCCACGATTTCTGAAATCAAAATCCGAAATGTCAGGATTGTATAGCTCAAAAATTAGTGTGAAATCAAGCTAAAAATCACCGAATTCAGAACTCGGAGTCAACGTATATTCATAAAACCGTTTACGTAAAGAAACCACATTTCGCGGCTAACTAGGTGAAACAAGACCTACTAGCCACGAGTTCTGAAATCAAAATTCGAAACTCCAGAATTGTAGAGCTCGAAAAGTAGTGTCAAATCAAGCTAAAAATCACCGAATTCAGAACTCGGAGTCAACGGATATTCATAAAACCGTTTACGTAAAGAAACCACATTTCGCGGCTAACTAGGTGAAACAAGACCTACTAGCCACGAGTTTTGAAATCAAAATCCGAAACTCCAGAATTGTAGAGCTCGAAAATTAGTGTCAAATCAAGCTAAAAATCACCGAATTCAGAACTCGGAGTCAACGGATTTTCATAAAACCGTTTATGTAAAGAAACCACATTTCGCGGCTAACTAAGTGAAACGAGACCTACTAGCCACGAGTTCTGAAATCAGAATCCGAAACCCCAGGATTGTAGAGCACGAAAAGTAGTGTGAAATCAAGCTAAAAATCACCGAATTCGGAAGTCGGATTCAACGGATATTCATAAAACCGTTTACGTAAAGAAACCACATTTCGTGGCTAACTGGGTGAAACGTGACCTACTAGCCACGAGTCCTGAAATATAAATCCGAAACACCAGGATTGTAGAGCTCGAAAATTAGTGTGAAATCAAGCTAAAAATCACCGTATTCAGAACTCGGAGTCAATGGATATTCATAAAACCGTTTATCTAAAGAAATCACATTTCGCAGCAAACTAGGTGAAACGAGACCTACTAGCCACGAGTTCTGAAATCAAAATCCGAGACCCCAGGATTGTAGAGCTCGAAAAGTAGTGTGAAATCAAGCTAAAAATCACCGAATTCAGAACTCGGAGTCAACTGATATTCATAAAATCGTTTACGTAAAGAAACCACATTTCGCGGCTAACTAGGTGAAACGAGACCTACTAGCCACGAGTTCTGAAATCAAAATCCGAAATGCCAGGATTGTAGAGCTCGAAAAGTAGTGTGAAATCAAGCTAAAAATCACCGAATTCAGAACTCTGAGTCAACTGATATTCATAAAATCGTTTATGTAAAGAAACCACATTTCGCGGCTAACTAGGTGAAACGAGACCTACTAGCCACGAGTTCTGAAATCAAAATCCGAGACCCCAGGATTGTAGAGCTCGAAAAGTAGTGTGAAATCAAGCTAAAAATCACCGAATTCAGAACTCGGAGTCAACGGATATTCATAAAACCGTTTACGTAAAGAAACCACATTTCGCGGCTAACTAAGTGAAACAAGACCAACTAGCCAAGAGTTTTGAAATCAAAATCCGAAACTCCAGAATTGTAGAGCTCGAAAATTAGTGTCAAATCCAGCTAAAAATCACCGAATTCAGAACTTGGAATCAACGGATTTTCATAAAATCGTTTACGTAAAGAAACCACATTTCGCGGCAAACTAGGTGAAACGAGACCTACTAGCCACGAGTTCTGAAATCAAAATCCAAAATGCCAGGATTGTAGAGCTCGAAAAGTAGTGTGAAATCAAGCTAAAAATCACCGAATTCAGAACTCTGAGTCAACGGATATTCATAAAATCGTTTACGTAAAGAAACCACATTTCGCAGCTAACTAGGTGAAACGAGACCTACTAGCCACGAGTTCTGAAATCAAAATCAGAAAATCTAGGATTGTAGAGCTCGAAAAGTAGTGTGAAATCAAGATAAAAATCACCGAATTCAGAACTCGGAGTCAACGGATATTCATAAAACCATTTATGTAAAGAAACCACATTTCGCAGCAAACTAGGTGAAACGAGACCTACTTGCCACGAGTTCTGAAATCAAAATCCGAAACTGTAGGATTGTAGAGCTCGAAAAGTAGTGTGAAATCAAGCTAAAAATCACCGAATTCAGAACTCGGAGTCAACGGATATTCATAAAACCGTTTACGTAAAGAAACCACATTTCGTGGCTAACTAGGTGAAACAAGACCTACTAGCCACGAGTTTTGAAATCAAAATCCGAAACTCCAGAATTGTAGAGCTCGAAAATTAGTGTCAAATCAAGCTAAAAATCACCGAATTCAGAACTCGGAGTCAACGGATTTTCATAAAACCGTTTATGTAAAGAAACCACATTTCGCGGCTAACTAAGTGAAACGAGACCTACTATCCACGAGTTCTGAAATCAGAATCCGAAACCCCAGGATTGTAGAGCTCAAAAAGTAGTGTGAAATCAAGCTAAAAATCACCGAATTCGGAAGTCGGATTCAACTGATATTCATAAAACCGTTTACGTAAAGAAACCACATTTCGTGGCTAACTGGGTGAAACGTGACCTACTAGCCACGAGTTCTGAAATATAAATCCGAAACACCAGGATTGTAGAGCTCGAAAAGTAGTGTGAAATCAAGCTAAAAATCACCGAATTCAGAACTCGGAGTCATTGGATATTCATAAAACCGTTTATGTAAAGAAACCACATTTTGCAGCAAACTAGGTGAAACGAGACCAACTAGCCACGAGTTCTGAAATCAAAATCCGAGACCCCAGTATTGTAGAGCTCGAAAAGTAGTGCGAAATCAAGCTAAAAATCACCGAATTCAGAACTCGGAGTCAACGGATATTCATAAAACCGTTTACGTAAAGAAACCACATTTCGCGGCTAACTAAGTGAAACGAGACCTACTAGCCACGAGTTCTGAAATCGAAATCCGAAACCCAGGATTGTAGAGCTCGAAAAGTAGTGTGAAATCAAGCTAAAAATCACCGAATTCGGAAGTCGGATTCAACGTATATTCATAAAACCGGTTACGTAAAGAAACCACATTTCGCGGCTAACTGGGTGAAACGAGACCTACTAGCCACGAGTTCTGAAATATAAATCCAAAATGCCTGGATTGTAGAGCTCGAAAAGTAGTGTGAAATCAAGCTAAAAATCACCGAATTCAGAACTCGGAGTCAACGGATATTCATAAAACCGTTTATGTAAAGAAACCACATTTCGCAGCAAACTAGGTGAAACGAGACCTACTAGCCACGAGTTCTGAAATCAAAATCCAAAACTCCAGAATTGTAGAGCTCGAAAAGTAGTGTCAAATAAAGCTAAAAATCACCGAATTCAGAACTCGGAGTCAACGGATTTTCATAAAACTGTTTACGTAAAGAAACCACATTTCGCGGCTAACTAGGTGAAACGAGACCTACTAGCCCCGAGTTCTGAAATCAAAATCCGAAATGCCAGGATTGGAGAGCTCGAAAAGTAGTGTGAAATCAAGCTAAAAATCACCGAATTCAGAACTCTGAGTCAACTGATATAAATAAAATCGTTTACGTAAAGAAACCACATTTCGCGGCTAACTAGGTGAAACGAGACCTACTAGCCACGAGTTTTGAAATCAAAATCCGAAACCCCGGGATTGTAGAGCTCGAAAAGTAGCGTGAAATCAAGCTAAAAATCACCGAATTCAGAACTCGGAGTCAACGGATATTCATAAAACCGTTTACGTAAAGAAACCATATTTCGCGGCTAACTAGGTGAAACAAGATCTACTAGCCACGAGTTCTGAAATCAAAATCCGAAACTCTAGAATTGTAGAGCTCGAAAACTAGTGTCAAATAAAGCTAAAAATCACCGAATTCAGAACTCGGAGTCAACGGATATTCATAAAACCGTTTACGTAAAGAAACCATATTTCGCGGCTAACTAGGTGAAACAAGATCTACTAGCCACGAGTTCTGAAATCAAAATCCGAAACTCTAGAATTGTAGAGCTCGAAAAGTAGTGTGAAATCAAGTTAAAAATCACCGAATTCAGAACTCTGAGTCAACTGATATTCATAAAATCGTTTACGTAAAGAAACCACATTTTGCGGCTAACTAGGTGAAACGAGACCTACTAGCCACGAGTTCTGAAATCAAAATCCGAAACCCCAGGATTGTAGAGCTCGAAAAGTAGTGTGAAATCAAGATAAAAATCACCGAATTCCGAACTCGGAGTCAACGGATATTCATAAAACCATTTACGTAAAGAAACCACATTTGGCGGCTAACTAGGTGAAACGAGACCTACTAGCCACGATTTCTGAAATCAAAATCCGAAATGTCAGGATTGTATAGCTCAAAAATTAGTGTGAAATCAAGCTAAAAATCACCGAATTCAGAACTCGGAGTCAACGTATATTCATAAAACCGTTTACGTAAAGAAACCACATTTCGCGGCTAACTAGGTGAAACAAGACCTACTAGCCACGAGTTCTGAAATCAAAATTCGAAACTCCAGAATTGTAGAGCTCGAAAAGTAGTGTCAAATCAAGCTAAAAATCACCGAATTCAGAACTCGGAGTCAACGGATATTCATAAAACCGTTTACGTAAAGAAACCACATTTCGCGGCTAACTAGGTGAAACAAGACCTACTAGCCACGAGTTTTGAAATCAAAATCCGAAACTCCAGAATTGTAGAGCTCGAAAATTAGTGTCAAATCAAGCTAAAAATCACCGAATTCAGAACTCGGAGTCAACGGATTTTCATAAAACCGTTTATGTAAAGAAACCACATTTCGCGGCTAACTAAGTGAAACGAGACCTACTAGCCACGAGTTCTGAAATCAGAATCCGAAACCCCAGGATTGTAGAGCACGAAAAGTAGTGTGAAATCAAGCTAAAAATCACCGAATTCGGAAGTCGGATTCAACGGATATTCATAAAACCGTTTACGTAAAGAAACCACATTTCGTGGCTAACTGGGTGAAACGTGACCTACTAGCCACGAGTCCTGAAATATAAATCCGAAACACCAGGATTGTAGAGCTCGAAAATTAGTGTGAAATCAAGCTAAAAATCACCGTATTCAGAACTCGGAGTCAATGGATATTCATAAAACTGTTTATCTAAAGAAATCACATTTCGCAGCAAACTAGGTGAAACGAGACCTACTAGCCACGAGTTCTGAAATCAAAATCCGAGACCCCAGGATTGTAGAGCTCGAAAAGTAGTGTGAAATCAAGCTAAAAATCACCGAATTCAGAACTCGGAGTCAACTGATATTCATAAAATCGTTTACGTAAAGAAACCACATTTCGCGGCTAACTAGGTGAAACGAGACCTACTAGCCACGAGTTCTGAAATCAAAATCCGAAATGCCAGGATTGTAGAGCTCGAAAAGTAGTGTGAAATCAAGCTAAAAATCACCGAATTCAGAACTCTGAGTCAACTGATATTCATAAAATCGTTTATGTAAAGAAACCACATTTCGCGGCTAACTAGGTGAAACGAGACCTACTAGCCACGAGTTCTGAAATCAAAATCCGAGACCCCAGGATTGTAGAGCTCGAAAAGTAGTGTGAAATCAAGCTAAAAATCACCGAATTCAGAACTCGGAGTCAACGGATATTCATAAAACCGTTTACGTAAAGAAACCACATTTCGCGGCTAACTAAGTGAAACAAGACCAACTAGCCAAGAGTTTTGAAATCAAAATCCGAAACTCCAGAATTGTAGAGCTCGAAAATTAGTGTCAAATCCAGCTAAAAATCACCGAATTCAGAACTTGGAATCAACGGATTTTCATAAAATCGTTTACGTAAAGAAACCACATTTCGCGGCAAACTAGGTGAAACGAGACCTACTAGCCACGAGTTCTGAAATCAAAATCCAAAATGCCAGGATTGTAGAGCTCGAAAAGTAGTGTGAAATCAAGCTAAAAATCACCGAATTCAGAACTCTGAGTCAACGGATATTCATAAAATCGTTTACGTAAAGAAACCACATTTCGCAGCTAACTAGGTGAAACGAGACCTACTAGCCACGAGTTCTGAAATCAAAATCAGAAAATCTAGGATTGTAGAGCTCGAAAAGTAGTGTGAAATCAAGATAAAAATCACCGAATTCAGAACTCGGAGTCAACGGATATTCATAAAACCATTTATGTAAAGAAACCACATTTCGCAGCAAACTAGGTGAAACGAGACCTACTTGCCACGAGTTCTGAAATCAAAATCCGAAACTGTAGGATTGTAGAGCTCGAAAAGTAGTGTGAAATCAAGCTAAAAATCACCGAATTCAGAACTCGGAGTCAACGGATATTCATAAAACCGTTTACGTAAAGAAACCACATTTCGTGGCTAACTAGGTGAAACAAGACCTACTAGCCACGAGTTTTGAAATCAAAATCCGAAACTCCAGAATTGTAGAGCTCGAAAATTAGTGTCAAATCAAGCTAAAAATCACCGAATTCAGAACTCGGAGTCAACGGATTTTCATAAAACCGTTTATGTAAAGAAACCACATTTCGCGGCTAACTAAGTGAAACGAGACCTACTATCCACGAGTTCTGAAATCAGAATCCGAAACCCCAGGATTGTAGAGCTCAAAAAGTAGTGTGAAATCAAGCTAAAAATCACCGAATTCGGAAGTCGGATTCAACTGATATTCATAAAACCGTTTACGTAAAGAAACCACATTTCGTGGCTAACTGGGTGAAACGTGACCTACTAGCCACGAGTTCTGAAATATAAATCCGAAACACCAGGATTGTAGAGCTCGAAAAGTAGTGTGAAATCAAGCTAAAAATCACCGAATTCAGAACTCGGAGTCATTGGATATTCATAAAACCGTTTATGTAAAGAAACCACATTTTGCAGCAAACTAGGTGAAACGAGACCAACTAGCCACGAGTTCTGAAATCAAAATCCGAGACCCCAGTATTGTAGAGCTCGAAAAGTAGTGCGAAATCAAGCTAAAAATCACCGAATTCAGAACTCGGAGTCAACGGATATTCATAAAACCGTTTACGTAAAGAAACCACATTTCGCGGCTAACTAAGTGAAACGAGACCTACTAGCCACGAGTTCTGAAATCGAAATCCGAAACCCAGGATTGTAGAGCTCGAAAAGTAGTGTGAAATCAAGCTAAAAATCACCGAATTCGGAAGTCGGATTCAACGTATATTCATAAAACCGGTTACGTAAAGAAACCACATTTCGCGGCTAACTGGGTGAAACGAGACCTACTAGCCACGAGTTCTGAAATATAAATCCAAAATGCCTGGATTGTAGAGCTCGAAAAGTAGTGTGAAATCAAGCTAAAAATCACCGAATTCAGAACTCGGAGTCAACGGATATTCATAAAACCGTTTATGTAAAGAAACCACATTTCGCAGCAAACTAGGTGAAACGAGACCTACTAGCCACGAGTTCTGAAATCAAAATCCGAAACCGCAGGATTGTAGAGCTCGAAAAGTAGTGTGAAATCAAGCTAAAAATCACCGAATTCAGAACTCGGAGTCAACGGATATTCATAAAACCGTTTACGTAAAGAAACCACATTTCGCGGCTAACTAGGTGAAACAAGACCTACTAGCCACGAGTTTTGAAATCAAAATCCAAAACTCCAGAATTGTAGAGCTCGAAAATTAGTGTCAAATCAAGCTAAAAATCACCGAATTCAGAACTCGGAGTCAACAGATTTTCATAAAACCGTTTATGTAAAGAAACCACATTTCGCGGCTAACTAAGTGAAACGAGACCTACTAGCCACGAGTTCTGAAATCAGAATCCGAAACCCCAGGATTGTAGAGCACGAAAAGTAGTGTGAAATCAAGCTAAAAATCACCGAATTCGGAAGTCGGATTCAACGGATATTCATAAAACCGTTTACGTAAAGAAACCACATTTCGTGGCTAACTGGGTGAAACGTGACCTACTAGCCACGAGTCCTGAAATATAAATCCGAAACAAAAGGATTGTAGAGCTCGAAAATTAGTGTGAAATCAAGCTAAAAATCACCGAATTCAGAACTCGGAGTCAATGGATATTCATAAAACCGTTTATGTAAAGAAATCACATTTCGCAGCAAACTAGGTGAAACAAGACCTACTAGCCACGAGTTTTGAAATCAAAATCCGAGACTCCAGAATTGTAGAGCTCAAAAATTAGTGTCAAATCAAGCTAAAAATCACCGAATTCAGAACTCGGAGTCAACGGATTTTCATAAAACCGTTTATGTAAAGAAACCACATTTCGCGGCTAACTAAGTGAAATGAGACCTACTAGCCACGAGTTCTGAAATCAGAATCCGAAACCCCAGGATTGTAGAGCACGAAAATTAGTGTGAAATCAAGCTAAAAATCACCGAATTCGGAAGTCGGATTCAACGGATATTCATAAAATCGTTTACGTAAAGAAACCACATTTCGTGGCTAACTGGGTGAAACGAGACCTACTAGCCACGAGTTCTGAAATCAAAATCCGAAACACCAGGATTGTAGAGCTCGAAAATTAGTGTGAAATCAAGCTAAAAATCACCGAATTCAGAACTCGGAGTCAATGGATATTCATAAAACCGTTTATGTAAAGAAATCACATTTCGCAGCAAACAAGGTGAAACGAGACCTACTAGCCACGAGTTCTGAAATCAAAATCCGAGACCCCAGGATTGTAGAGCTCGAAAAGTAGTGTGAAATCCAGCTAAAAATCACCGAATTCAGAACTTGGAGTCAAATGATATTCATAAAATCGTTTACGTAAAGAAACCACATTTCGCGGCTAACTAGGTGAAACGAGACCAACTAGCCACGAGTTCTGAAATCAAAATCCGAAATGCCAGGATTGTAGAGCTCGAAAAGTAGTGTGAAATCAAGCTAAAAATCACCGAATTCAGAACTCTGAGTCAACTGATATTCATAAAATCGTTTATGTAAAGAAACCACATTTCGCAGCTAACTAGGTGAAACGAGACCTACTAGCCACGAGTTCTGAAATCAAAATCCGAAACCCCAGGATTGTAGAGCTCGAAAAGTAGTGTGAAATCAAGATAAAAATCACCGAATTCAGAACTCGGAGTCAACGGATATTCATAAAACCGTTTACGTAAAGAAACCACATTTCGCGGCTAACTAAGTGAAACAAGACCTACTAGCCACGAGTTTTGAAATCAAAATCCGAAACTCCAGAATTGTAGAGCTCGAAAATTAGTGTCAAATCAAGCTAAAAATCACCGAATTCAGAACTTGGAATCAACGGATTTTCATAAAATCGTTTACGTAAAGAAACCACATTTCGCGGCTAACTAGGTGAAACGAGACCTACTAGCCCCTAGTTCTGAAATCAAAATCCGAAATGCCAGGATTGTAGAGCTCGAAAAGTAGTGTGAAATCAAGCTAAAAATCACCGAATTCAGAACTCTGAGTCAACTGATATAAATAAAATCGTTTACGTAAAGAAACCACATTTCGCGGCTAACTAGGTGAAACGAGACCTACTAGCCACGAGTTTTGAAATCAAAATCCGAAACCCCAGGATTGTAGAGCTCGAAAAGTAGCGTGAAATCAAGCTAAAAATCACCGAATTCAGAACTCGGAGTCAACGGATATTCATGAAACCGTTTACGTAAAGAGACCATATTTCGCGGCTAACTAGGTGAAATAAGATCTACTAGCCACGAGTTCTGAAATCAAAATCCAAAACTCTAGAATTGTAGAGCTCGAAAAGTAGTGTCAAATAAAGCTAAAAATCACCGAATTCAGAACTCGGAGTCAACGGATATTCATAAAACCGTTTACGTAAAGAAACCATATTTCGCGGCTAACTAGGTGAAACAAGATCTACTAGCCACGAGTTCTGAAATCAAAATCCGAAACTCTAGAATTGTAGAGCTCGAAAAGTAGTGTGAAATCAAGTTAAAAATCACCGAATTCAGAACTCTGAGTCAACTGATATTCATAAAATCGTTTACGTAAAGAAACCACATTTCGCGGCTAACTAGGTGAAACGAGACCTACTAGCCACGAGTTCTGAAATCAAAATCCGAAACCCCAGGATTGTAGGGCTCGAAAAGTAGTGTGAAATCAAGATAAAAATCACCGAATTCAGAACTCGGAGTCAACGGATATTCATAAAACCATTTACGTAAAGAAACCATATTTGGCGGCTAACTAGGTGAAACGAGACCTACTAGCCACGAGTTCTGAAATCAAAATCCGAAATGTCAGGATTGTAGAGCTCAAAAATTAGTGTGAAATCAAGCTAAAAATCACCGAATTCAGAACTCGGAGTCAACGGATATTCATAAAACCGTTTACGTAAAGAAACCACATTTCGCGGCTAACTAGGTGAAACAAGACCTACTAGCCACGAGTTCTGAAATCAAAATCCAAAATGCCAGGATTGTAGAGCTCGAAAAGTAGTGTGAAATCAAGCTAAAAATCACCGAATTCAGAACTCTGAGTCAACGGATATTCATAAAACCGTTTACATAAAGAAACCACATTTCGCGGCTAACTAGGTGAAACGAGACCTACTAGCCACGAGTTTTGAAATCAAAATCCGAAACTCCAGAATTGTAGAGCTCAAAAATTAGTGTCAAATCAAGCTAAAAATCACCGAATTCAGAACTCGGAGTCAACGGATATTCATAAAACCGTTTATGTAAAGAAACCACATTTCGCGGCTAACTAAGTGAAACGAGACCTACTAGCCACGAGTTCTGAAATCAGAATCCGAAATCCCAGGATTGTAGAGCACGAAAATTAGTGTGAAATCAAGCTAAAAATCACCGAATTCGGAAGTCGGATTCAACGGATATTCATAAAACCGTTTACGTAAAGAAACCACATTTCGCGGCTAACTAACTGAAACGAGACCTACTAGCCACGAGTTCTGAAATTAGAATCCGAAACCCCAGGATTGTAGAGCACGAAAAGTAGTGTGAAATCAAGATAAAAATCACCGAATTCAGAACTCGGAGTCAACGGATATTCATAAAACCGTTTACGTAAAGAAATCACATTTTGCGGCTAACTAGGTGAAACGAGATCTACTAGCTACGAGTTATGAAATCAAAATCCGAAACGCCAGGTTTGTAGAGCTCGAAAAGTAGCGTGAAATCAAGCTAAAAATCACCGAATTCAGAACTCGGAGTCAACAAATATTCATAAAACCGTTTACGTAAAGAAACCACATTTCGCGGATAACTAGGTGAAACAAGACCTACTAGCCACGAGTTCTGAAATCAAAATCCGAAACTCCAGAATTGTAGAGCTCGAAAAGTAGTGTCAAATAAAGCTAAAAATCACCGAATTCAGAACTCGGAGTCAATGGATTTTCATAAAACCGTTTACGTAAAGAAACCACATTTCGCGGCTAACTAGGTGAAACGAGACCTACTAGCCCCGAGTTCTGAAATCAAAATCCGAAATGCCAGGATTGTAGAGCTCGAAAAGTAGTGTGAAATCAAGCTAAAAATCACCGAATTCAGAACTCTGAGTCAACTGATATAAATAAAATCGTTTACGTAAAGAAACCACATTTCGCGGCTAACTAGGTGAAACGAGACCTACTAGCCACGAGTTTTGAAATCAAAATCCGAAATCCCAGGATTGTAGAGCACGAAAAGTAGTGTGAAATCAAGATAAAAATCACCGAATTCAGAACTCGGAGTCAACGGATATTCATAAAATCGTTTACGTAAAGAAACCACATTTCGCGGCAAACTAGGTGAAACGAGACCTACTAGCCACGAGTTCTGAAATCAAAATCCAAAATGCCAGGATTGTAGAGCTCGAAAAGTAGTGTGAAATCAAGCTAAAAATCACCGAATTCAGAACTCTGAGTCAACGGATATTCATAAAATCGTTTACATAAAGAAACCACATTTCGCAGCTAACTAGGTGAAACGAGACCTACTAGCCACGAGTTCTGAAATTAGAATCCGAAACCCCAGGATTGTAGAGCACGAAAAGTAGTGTGAAATCAAGATAAAAATCACCGAATTCAGAACTCGGAGTCAACGGATATTCATAAAACCGTTTACGTAAAGAAACCACATTTCGCGGCTAACTAAGTGAAACGAGACCTACTAGCCACGAGTTCTGAAATTAGAATCCGAAACCCCAGGATTGTAGAGCACGAAAAGTAGTGTGAAATCAAGATAAAAATCACCGAATTCAGAACTCGGAGTCAACGGATATTCATAAAACCGTTTACGTAAAGAAATCACATTTTGCGGCTAACTAGGTGAAACGAGATCTACTAGCTACGAGTTATGAAATCAAAATCCGAAACGCCAGGTTTGTAGAGCTCGAAAAGTAGCGTGAAATCAAGCTAAAAATCACCGAATTCAGAACTCGGAGTCAACAAATATTCATAAAACCGTTTACGTAAAGAAACCACATTTCGCGGATAACTAGGTGAAACAAGACCTACTAGCCACGAGTTCTGAAATCAAAATCCGAAACTCCATAATTGTAGAGCTCGAAAAGTAGTGTCAAATAAAGCTAAAAATCACCGAATTCAGAACTCGGAGTCAACGGATTTTCATAAAACCGTTTACGTAAAGAAACCACATTTCGCGGCTAACTAGGTGCAACGAGACCTACTAGCCCCGAGTTCTGAAATCAAAATCCGAAATGCCAGTATTGTAGAGCTCGAAAAGTAGTGTGAAATCAAGCTAAAAATCACCGAATTCAGAACTCTGAGTCAACTGATATAAATAAAATCGTTTACGTAAAGAAACCACATTTCGCGGCTAACTAGGTGAAACGAGACCTACTAGCCACGAGTTTTGAAATCAAAATCCGAAATCCCAGGATTGTAGAGCACGAAAAGTAGTGTGAAATCAAGATAAAAATCACCGAATTCAGAACTCGGAGTCAACGGATATTCATAAAATCGTTTACGTAAAGAAACCACATTTCGCGGCAAACTAGGTGAAACGAGACCTACTAGCCACGAGTTCTGAAATCAAAATCCAAAATGCCAGGATTGTAGAGCTCGAAAAGTAGTGTGAAATCAAGCTAAAAATCACCGAATTCAGAACTCTGAGTCAACGGATATTCATAAAATCGTTTACATAAAGAAACCACATTTCGCAGCTAACTAGGTGAAACGAGACCTACTAGCCACGAGTTCTGAAATTAGAATCCGAAACCCCAGGATTGTAGAGCACGAAAAGTAGTGTGAAATCAAGATAAAAATCACCGAATTCAGAACTCGGAGTCAACGGATATTCATAAAACCGTTTACGTAAAGAAACCACATTTCGCGGCTAACTAAGTGAAACGAGACCTACTAGCCACGAGTTCTGAAATTAGAATCCGAAATCCCAGGATTGTATAGCACGAAAAGTAGTGTGAAATCAAGATAAAAATCACCGAATTCAGAACTCGGAGTCAACGGATATTCATAAAACCGTTTACGTAAAGAAATCACATTTTGCGGCTAACTAGGTGAAACGAGATCTACTAGCTACGAGTTATGAAATCAAAATCCGAAACGCCAGGTTTGTAGAGCTCGAAAAGTAGCGTGAAATCAAGCTAAAAATCACCGAATTCAAAACTCGGAGTCAACAAATATTCATAAAACCGTTTACGTAAAGAAACCACATTTCGCGGATAACTAGGTGAAACAAGACCTACTAGCCACGAGTTCTGAAATCAAAATCCGAAACTCCAGAATTGTAGAGCTCGAAAAGTAGTGTCAAATAAAGCTAAAAATCACCGAATTCAGAACTCGGAGTTAACGGATTTTCATAAAACCGTTTACGTAAAGAAACCACATTTCGCGGCTAACTAGGTGAAACGAGACCTACTAGCCCCGAGTTCTGAAATCAAAATCCGAAATGCCAGGATTGTAGAGCTCGAAAAGTAGTGTGAAATCAAGCTAAAAATCACCGAATTCAGAACTCTGAGTCAACTGATATAAATAAAATCGTTTACGTAAAGAAACCACATTTCGCGGCTAACTAGGTGAAACGAGACCTACTAGCCACGAGTTTTGAAATCAAAATCCGAAATCCCAGGATTGTAGAGCTCGAAAAGTAGCGTGAAATCAAGCTAAAAATCACCGAATTCAGAACTCGGAGTCAACGGATATTCATAAAACCGTTTACGTAAAGAAACCACATTTCGCGGCTAACTACGTGAAACAAGACCTACTAGCCACGAGTTTTGAAATCAAAATCCGAAACTCCAGAATTGTAGAGCTCAAAAATTAGTGTCAAATCCAGCGAAAAATCACCTAAATCAGAACTTGGAATCAACGGATTTTCATAAAATCGTTTACGTAAAGAAACCACATTTCGCGGCAAATTAGGTGAAACGAGACCTACTAGCCACGAGTTCTGAAATCAAAATCCAAAATGCCAGGATTGTAGAGCTCGAAAATTAGTGTGAAATCAAGCTAAAAATAACCGAATTCAGAACTCTGAGTCAACGGATATACATAAAATCGTTTACGTAAAGAAACCACATTTCGCAGCTAACTAGGTGAAACGAGACCTACTAGCCACGAGTTCTGAAATCAAAATCCGAAAAGCCAGGATTGTGGAGCTCGAAAAGTAGTGTGAAATTAAGATAAAAATCACCGAATTCAGAACTCGGAGTCAACGGATATTCATAAAACCGTTTACGTAAAGAAACCACATTTTGCGGGTAACTAGGTGAAACGAGATCTACTAGCTACGAGTTATGAAATCAAAATCCGAAAAGCCAGGATTATAGAGCTCGAAAAGTAGCGTGAAATCAAGCTAAAAATCACCGAATTCAGAACTCGGAGTCAACGGATATTCATAAAACCGTTTACGTAAAGAAACCACATTTCGCGGATAACTAGGTGAAACAAGACCTATTAGCCACGAGTTCTGAAATTAGAATCCGAAATCCCAGGATTGTAGAGCACGAAAAGTAGTGTGAAATCAAGATAAAAATCACCGAATTCAGAACTCGGAGTCAACGGATATTCATAAAACCGTTTACGTAAAGAAATCACATTTTGCGGCTAACTAGGTGAAACGAGATCTACTAGCTACGAGTTATGAAATCAAAATCCGAAACGCCAGGTTTGTAGAGCTCGAAAAGTAGCGTGAAATCAAGCTAAAAATCACCGAATTCAGAACTCGGAGTCAACAAATATTCATAAAACCGTTTACGTAAAGAAACCACATTTCGCGGATAACTAGGTGAAACAAGACCTACTAGACACGAGTTCTGAAATCAAAATCCGAAACTCCAGAATTGTAGAGCTCGAAAAGTAGTGTCAAATAAAGCTAAAAATCACCGAATTCAGAACTCGGAGTCAACGGATTTTCATAAAACCGTTTACGTAAAGAAACCACATTTCGCGGCTAACTAGGTGAAACGAGACCTACTAGCCCCGAGTTCTGAAATCAAAATCCGAAATGCCAGGATTGTAGAGCTCGAAAAGTAGTGTGAAATCAAGCTAAAAATCACCGAATTCAGAACTCTGAGTCAACTGATATAAATAAAATCGTTTACGTAAAGAAACCACATTTCGCGGCTAACTAGGTGAAACGAGACCTACTAGCCACGAGTTTTGAAATCAAAATCCGAAATCCCAGGATTGTAGAGCACGAAAAGTAGTGTGAAATCAAGATAAAAATCACCGAATTCAGAACTCGGAGTCAACGGATATTCATAAAATCGTTTACGTAAAGAAACCACATTTCGCGGCAAACTAGGTGAAACGAGACCTACTAGCCACGAGTTCTGAAATCAAAATCCAAAATGCCAGGATTGTAGAGCTCGAAAAGTAGTGTGAAATCAAGCTAAAAATCACCGAATTCAGAACTCTGAGTCAACGGATATTCATAAAATCGTTTACATAAAGAAACCACATTTCGCAGCTAACTAGGTGAAACGAGACCTACTAGCCACGAGTTCTGAAATTAGAATCCGAAACCCCAGGATTGTAGAGCACGAAAAGTAGTGTGAAATCAAGATAAAAATCACCGAATTCAGAACTCGGAGTCAACGGATATTCATAAAACCGTTTACGTAAAGAAACCACATTTCGCGGCTAACTAAGTGAAACGAGACCTACTAGCCACGAGTTCTGAAATTAGAATCCGAAACCCCAGGATTGTAGAGCACGAAAAGTAGTGTGAAATCAAGATAAAAATCACCGAATTCAGAACTCGGAGTCAACGGATATTCATAAAACCGTTTACGTAAAGAAATCACATTTTGCGGCTAACTAGGTGAAACGAGATCTACTAGCTACGAGTTATGAAATCAAAATCCGAAACGCCAGGTTTGTAGAGCTCAAAAAGTAGCGTGAAATCAAGCTAAAAATCACCGAATTCAGAACTCGGAGTCAACAAATATTCATAAAACCGTTTACGTAAAGAAACCACATTTCGCGGATAACTAGGTGAAACAAGACCCACTAGCCACGAGTTCTGAAATCAAAATCCGAAACTCCAGAATTGTAGAGCTCGAAAAGTAGTGGCAAATAAAGCTAAAAATCACCGAATTCAGAACTCGGAGTCAACGGATTTTCATAAAACCGTTTACGTAAAGAAACCACATTTCGCGGCTAACTAGGTGAAACGAGACCTACTTGCCCCGAGTTCTGAAATCAAAATCCGAAATGCCAGGATTGTAGAGCTCGAAAAGTAGTGTGAAATCAAGCTAAAAATCACCGAATTCAGAACTCTGAGTCAACTGATATAAATAAAATCGTTTACGTAAAGAAACCACATTTCGCGGCTAACTAGGTGAAACGAGACCTACTAGCCACGAGTTTTGAAATCAAAATCCGAAATCCCAGGATTGTAGAGCTCGAAAAGTAGCGTGAAATCAAGCTAAAAATCACCGAATTCAGAACTCGGAGTCAACGGATATTCATAAAACCGTTTACGTAAAGAAACCACATTTCGCGGCTAACTACGTGAAACAAGACCTACTAGCCACGAGTTTTGAAATCAAAATCCGAAACTCCAGAATTGTAGAGCTCGAAAATTAGTGTCAAATCCAGCGAAAAATCACCTAAATCAGAACTTGGAATCAACGGATTTTCATAAAATCGTTTACGTAAAGAAACCACATTTCGCGGCAAATTAGGTGAAACGAGACCTACTAGCCACGAGTTCTGAAATCAAAATCCAAAATGCCAGGATTGTAGAGCTCGAAAAGTAGTGTGAAATCAAGCTAAAAATAACCGAATTCAGAACTCTGAGTCAACGGATATTCATAAAATCGTTTACGTAAAGAAACCACATTTCGCAGCTAACTAGGTGAAACGAGACCTACTAGCCACGAGTTCTGAAATCAAAATCCGAAAAGCCAGGATTGTGGAGCTCGAAAAGTAGTGTGAAATCAAGATAAAAATCACTGAATTCAGAACTCGGAGTCAACGGATATTCATAAAACCGTTTACGTAAAGAAACCACATTTTGCGGGTAACTAGGTGAAACGAGATCTACTAGCTACGAGTTATGAAATCAAAATCCGAAAAGCCAGGATTATAGAGCTCGAAAAGTAGCGTGAAATCAAGCTAAAAATCACCGAATTCAGAACTCGGAGTCAACGGATATTCATAAAACCGTTTACGTAAAGAAACCACATTTCGCGGATAACTAGGTGAAACAAGACCTACTAGCCACGAGTTCTGAAATCAAAATCCGAAACTCCAGAATTGTAGAGCTCGAAAAGTAGTGTCAAATAAAGCTAAAAATCACCGAATTCAAAACTCGGAGTCAACGGATTTTCATAAAACCGTTTACGTAAAGAAACCACATTTCGCGGCTAACTAGGTGAAACGAGACCTACTAGCCCTGAGTTCTGAAATCAAAATCCGAAATGCCAGGATTGTAGAGCTCGAAAAGTAGTGTGAAATCAAGCTAAAAGTCACCGAATTCAGAACTCTGAGTCAACTGATATAAATAAAATCGTTTACGTAAAGAAACCACATTTCGCGGCTAACTAGGTGAAACGAGACCTACTAGCCACGAGTTTTGAAATCAAAATCCGAAATCCCAGGATTGTAGAGCTCGAAAAGTAGCGTGAAATCAAGCTAAAAATCACCGAATTCAGAACTCGGAGTCAACGGATATTCATAAAACCGTTTACGTAAAGAAACCATATTTCGCGGCTAACTAGGTGAAACAAGCCTACTAGCCACGAGTTCTGAAATCAAAATCCGAAACTCTAGAATTGTAGAGCTCGAAAAGTAGTGTCAAATAAAGCTAAAAATCACCGAATTCAGAACTCAGAGTCAACGGATTTTCATAAAACCGTTTACGTAAAGAAACCACATTTCGCGGCTAACTAGGTGAAACGAGACCTACTAGCCACGTGTTCTGAAATCAAAATCCGAAATGGCACGATTGTAGAGCTCGAAAAGTAGTGTGAAATCAAGTTAAAAATCACCGAATTCAGAACTCTGAGTCAACTGATATTCATAAAATCGTTTACGTAAAGAAACCACATTTCGCGGCAAACTAGGTGAAACGAGACCTACTAGGCACGAGTTCTGAAATCAAAATCCGAAACCCCAGGATTGTAGAGCTCGAAAAGTAGTGTGAAATCAAGATAAAAATCACCGAATTCAGAACTCGGAGTCAACGGATATTCATAAAACCATTTACGTAAAGAAACCACATTTGGCGGCTAACTAGGTGAAACGAGACCTACTAGCCACGAGTTCTGAAATCAAAATCCGAAATGTCAGGATTGTAGAGCTCAAAAATTAGTGTGAAATCAAGCTAAAAATCACCGAATTCAGAACTCGGAGTCAACGGATATTCATAAAACCGTTTACGTAAAGAAACCACATTTCGCGGCTAACTAGGTGAAACAAGACCTACTAGCCACGAGTTCTGAAATCAAAATTCGAAACTCCAGAATTGTAGAGCTCGAAAAGTAGTGTCAAATCAAGCTAAAAATCACCGAATTCAGAACTCGGAGTCAACGGATTTTCATAAAACCGTTTACGTAAAGAAACCACATTTCGCGGCTAACTAGGTGAAACGAGACCTACTAGCCACGAGTTCTGAAATCAAAATCCGAAACGCCAGGATTGTAGAGCTCGAAAAGTAGTGTGAAATCAAGCTAAAAATTACCGAATTCAGAACTCGGAGTCAACGGATTTTCATAAAACCGTTTACGTAAAGAAACCACATTTCGCGGCTAACTAGGTGAAACGAGACCTACTAGCTACGAGTTATGAAATCAAAATCCGAAACGCCAGGTTTGTAGAGCTCAAAAAGTAGCGTGAAATCAAGCTAAAAATCACCGAATTCAGAACTCGGAGTCAACAAATATTCATAAAACCGTTTACGTAAAGAAACCACATTTCGCGGATAACTAGGTGAAACAAGACCCACTAGCCACGAGTTCTGAAATCAAAATCCGAAACTCCAGAATTGTAGAGCTCGAAAAGTAGTGGCAAATAAAGCTAAAAATCACCGAATTCAGAACTCGGAGTCAACGGATTTTCATAAAACCGTTTACGTAAAGAAACCACATTTCGCGGCTAACTAGGTGAAACGAGACCTACTTGCCCCGAGTTCTGAAATCAAAATCCGAAATGCCAGGATTGTAGAGCTCGAAAAGTAGTGTGAAATCAAGCTAAAAATCACCGAATTCAGAACTCTGAGTCAACTGATATAAATAAAATCGTTTACGTAAAGAAACCACATTTCGCGGCTAACTAGGTGAAACGAGACCTACTAGCCACGAGTTTTGAAATCAAAATCCGAAATCCCAGGATTGTAGAGCTCGAAAAGTAGCGTGAAATCAAGCTAAAAATCACCGAATTCAGAACTCGGAGTCAACGGATATTCATAAAACCGTTTACGTAAAGAAACCACATTTCGCGGCTAACTACGTGAAACAAGACCTACTAGCCACGAGTTTTGAAATCAAAATCCGAAACTCCAGAATTGTAGAGCTCGAAAATTAGTGTCAAATCCAGCGAAAAATCACCTAAATCAGAACTTGGAATCAACGGATTTTCATAAAATCGTTTACGTAAAGAAACCACATTTCGCGGCAAATTAGGTGAAACGAGACCTACTAGCCACGAGTTCTGAAATCAAAATCCAAAATGCCAGGATTGTAGAGCTCGAAAAGTAGTGTGAAATCAAGCTAAAAATAACCGAATTCAGAACTCTGAGTCAACGGATATTCATAAAATCGTTTACGTAAAGAAACCACATTTCGCAGCTAACTAGGTGAAACGAGACCTACTAGCCACGAGTTCTGAAATCAAAATCCGAAAAGCCAGGATTGTGGAGCTCGAAAAGTAGTGTGAAATCAAGATAAAAATCACTGAATTCAGAACTCGGAGTCAACGGATATTCATAAAACCGTTTACGTAAAGAAACCACATTTTGCGGGTAACTAGGTGAAACGAGATCTACTAGCTACGAGTTATGAAATCAAAATCCGAAAAGCCAGGATTATAGAGCTCGAAAAGTAGCGTGAAATCAAGCTAAAAATCACCGAATTCAGAACTCGGAGTCAACGGATATTCATAAAACCGTTTACGTAAAGAAACCACATTTCGCGGATAACTAGGTGAAACAAGACCTACTAGCCACGAGTTCTGAAATCAAAATCCGAAACTCCAGAATTGTAGAGCTCGAAAAGTAGTGTCAAATAAAGCTAAAAATCACCGAATTCAAAACTCGGAGTCAACGGATTTTCATAAAACCGTTTACGTAAAGAAACCACATTTCGCGGCTAACTAGGTGAAACGAGACCTACTAGCCCTGAGTTCTGAAATCAAAATCCGAAATGCCAGGATTGTAGAGCTCGAAAAGTAGTGTGAAATCAAGCTAAAAGTCACCGAATTCAGAACTCTGAGTCAACTGATATAAATAAAATCGTTTACGTAAAGAAACCACATTTCGCGGCTAACTAGGTGAAACGAGACCTACTAGCCACGAGTTTTGAAATCAAAATCCGAAATCCCAGGATTGTAGAGCTCGAAAAGTAGCGTGAAATCAAGCTAAAAATCACCGAATTCAGAACTCGGAGTCAACGGATATTCATAAAACCGTTTACGTAAAGAAACCATATTTCGCGGCTAACTAGGTGAAACAAGCCTACTAGCCACGAGTTCTGAAATCAAAATCCGAAACTCTAGAATTGTAGAGCTCGAAAAGTAGTGTCAAATAAAGCTAAAAATCACCGAATTCAGAACTCAGAGTCAACGGATTTTCATAAAACCGTTTACGTAAAGAAACCACATTTCGCGGCTAACTAGGTGAAACGAGACCTACTAGCCACGTGTTCTGAAATCAAAATCCGAAATGGCAGGATTGTAGAGCTCGAAAAGTAGTGTGAAATCAAGTTAAAAATCACCGAATTCAGAACTCTGAGTCAACTGATATTCATAAAATCGTTTACGTAAAGAAACCACATTTCGCGGCAAACTAGGTGAAACGAGACCTACTAGGCACGAGTTCTGAAATCAAAATCCGAAACCCCAGGATTGTAGAGCTCGAAAAGTAGTGTGAAATCAAGATAAAAATCACCGAATTCAGAACTCGGAGTCAACGGATATTCATAAAACCATTTACGTAAAGAAACCACATTTGGCGGCTAACTAGGTGAAACGAGACCTACTAGCCACGAGTTCTGAAATCAAAATCCGAAATGTCAGGATTGTAGAGCTCAAAAATTAGTGTGAAATCAAGCTAAAAATCACCGAATTCAGAACTCGGAGTCAACGGATATTCATAAAACCGTTTACGTAAAGAAACCACATTTCGCGGCTAACTAGGTGAAACAAGACCTACTAGCCACGAGTTCTGAAATCAAAATTCGAAACTCCAGAATTGTAGAGCTCGAAAAGTAGTGTCAAATCAAGCTAAAAATCACCGAATTCAGAACTCGGAGTCAACGGATTTTCATAAAACCGTTTACGTAAAGAAACCACATTTCGCGGCTAACTAGGTGAAACGAGACCTACTAGCCACGAGTTCTGAAATCAAAATCCGAAACGCCAGGATTGTAGAGCTCGAAAAGTAGTGTGAAATCAAGCGAAAAATCACCGAATTCAGAACTCGGAGTCAACGGATATTCATAAAACCGTTTACGTAAAGAAACCACATTTCGCGGCTAACTAAGTGAAACGAGACCTACTAGCCACGAGTTCTGAAATCAAAATCCGAAACCCCAGGATTTTGGAGCTCGAAAAGTAGTGTGAAATCAAGCTAAAAATCACCGAATTCAGAACTCGGAGTCAACGGATATTCATAAAACCGTTTACATAAAGAAACCACATTTCGCGGCTAACTAGGTGAAACAAGACCTACTAGCCACGAGTTTTGAAATCAAAATTCGAAACTCCAGAATTGTAGAGCTCGAAAATTAGTGTCAAATCAAGCTAAAAATCACCGAATTCAGAACTCGGAGTCAATGGATTTTCATAAAACCGTTTACGTAAAGAAACCACATTTCGCGGCTAACTAAGTGAAACAAGACCTACTATCCACGAGTTTTGAAATCAAAATCCGAAACTCCAGAATTGTAGAGCTCAAAAATTAGTGTCAAATCCAGCTAAAAATCACCGAATTCAGAACTTGGAATCAACGGATTTTCATAAAATCGTTTACGTAAAGAAACCACATTTCGCGGCAAACTAGGTGAAACGAGACCTACTAGCCACGAGTTCTGAAATCAAAATTCGAAACTCCAGAATTGTAGAGCTCGAAAAGTAGTGTCAAATCAAGCTAAAAATCACCGAATTCAGAACTCGGAGTCAACGGATTTTCATAAAACCGTTTACGTAAAGAAACCACATTTCGCGGCTAACTAGGTGAAACGAGACCTACTAGCCACGAGTTCTGAAATCAAAATCCGAAACGCCAGGATTGTAGAGCTCGAAAAGTAGTTTGAAATCAAGCGAAAAATCACCGAATTCAGAACTCGGAGTCAACGGATATTTATAAAACCGTTTACGTAAAGAAACCACATTTCGCGGCTAACTAAGTGAAACGAGACCTACTAGCCACGAGTTCTGAAATCAAAATCCGAAACCCCAGGATTTTGGAGCTCGAAAAGTAGTGTGAAATCAAGCTAAAAATCACCAAATTCAGAACTCGGAGTCAACGGATATTCATAAAACCGTTTACGTAAAGAAACCACATTTCGCGGCTAACTAGGTGAAACAAGACCTACTAGCCACGAGTTTTGAAATCAAAATTCGAAACTCCAGAATTGTAGAGCTCGAAAATTAGTGTCAAATCAAGCTAAAAATCACCGAATTCAAAACTCGGAGTCAATGGATTTTCATAAAACCGTTTACGTAAAGAAACCACATTTCGCGGCTAACTAAGTGAAACAAGACCTACTATCCACGAGTTTTGAAATCAAAATCCGAAACTCCAGAATTGTAGAGCTCAAAAATTAGTGTCAAATACAGCTAAAAATCACCGAATTCAGAACTTGGAATCAACGGATTTTCATAAAATCGTTTACGTAAAGAAACCACATTTCGCGGCAAACTAGGTGAAACGAGACCTACTAGCCACGAGTTCTGAAATCAAAATCCAAAATGCCAGGATTGTAGAGCTCGAAAAGTAGCGTGAAATCAAGCTAAAAATCACCGAATTCAGAACTCGGAGTCACCGGATATTCATAAAACCGTTTACGTAAAGAAACCACATTTCGCGGCTAACTACGTGAAACAAGACCTACTAGCCACGAGTTTTGAAATCAAAATCCGAAACTCCAGAATTGTAGAGCTCGAAAATTAGTGTCAAATCCAGCGAAAAATCACCTAAATCAGAACTTGGAATCAACGGATTTTCATAAAATCGTTTACGTAAAGAAACCACATTTCGCGGCAAATTAGGTGAAACGAGACCTACTAGCCACGAGTTCTGAAATCAAAATCCAAAATGCCAGGATTGTAGAGCTCGAAAAGTAGTGTGAAATCAAGCTAAAAATAACCGAATTCAGAACTCTGAGTCAACGGATATTCATAAAATCGTTTACGTAAAGAAACCACATTTCGCAGCTAACTAGGTGAAACGAGACCTACTAGCCACGAGTTCTGAAATCAAAATCCGAAAAGCCAGGATTGTGGAGCTCGAAAAGTAGTGTGAAATCAAGATAAAAATCACCGAATTCAGAACTCGGAGTCAACGGATATTCATAAAACCGTTTACGTAAAGAAACCACATTTTGCGGGTAACTAGGTGAAACGAGATCTACTAGCTACGAGTTATGAAATCAAAATCCGAAAAGCCAGGATTATAGAGCTCGAAAAGTAGCGTGAAATCAAGCTAAAAATCACCGAATTCAGAACTCGGAGTCAACGGATATTCATAAAACCGTTTACGTAAAGAAACCACATTTCGCGGATAACTAGGTGAAACAAGACCTACTAGCCACGAGTTCTGAAATCAAAATCCGAAACTCCAGAATTGTAGAGCTCGAAAAGTAGTGTCAAATAAAGCTAAAAATCACCGAATTCAGAACTCGGAGTCAACGGATTTTCATAAAACCGTTTACGTAAAGAAACCACATTTTGCGGCTAACTAGGTGAAACGAGACCTACTAGCCCCGAGTTCTGAAATCAAAATCCGAAATACCAGGATTGTAGAGCTCGAAAAGTAGTGTGAAATCAAGCTAAAAATCACCGAATTCAGAACTCTGAGTCAACTGATATAAATAAAATCGTTTACGTAAAGAAACCACATTTCGCGGCTAACTAGGTGAAACGAGACCTACTAGCAACGAGTTTTGAAATCAAAATCCGAAATCCCAGGATTGTAGAGCTCGAAAAGTAGCGTGAAATCAAGCTAAAAATCACCGAATTCAGAACTCGGAGTCAACGGATATTCATAAAACCGTTTACGTAAAGAAACCATATTTCGCGGCTAACTAGGTGAAACAAGCCTACTAGCCACGAGTTCTGAAATCAAAATCCGAAACTCTAGAATTGTAGAGCTCGAAAAGTAGTGTCAAATAAAGCTAAAAATCACCGAATTCAGAACTCAGAGTCAACGGATTTTCATAAAACCGTTTACGTAAAGAAACCACATTTCGCGGCTAACTAGGTGAAACGAGACCTACTAGCCACGTGTTCTGAAATCAAAATCCGAAATGCCAGGATTGTAGAGCTCGAAAAGTAGTGTGAAATCAAGTTAAAAATCACCGAATTCAGAACTCTGAGTCAACTGATATTCATAAAATCGTTTACGTAAAGAAACCACATTTCGCGGCTAACTAGGTGAAACGAGACCTACTAGCCACGAGTTCTGAAATCAAAATCCGAAACCCCAGGATTGTAGAGCTCGAAAAGTAGTGTGAAATCAAGATAAAAATCACCGAATTCAGAACTCGGAGTCAACGGATATTCATAAAACCATTTACGTAAAGAAACCACATTTGGCGGCTAACTAGGTGAAACGAGACCTACCAGCCACGAGTTCTGAAATCAAAATCCGAAATGTCAGGATTGTAGAGCTCAAAAATTAGTGTGAAATCAAGCTAAAAATCACCGAATTCAGAACTCGGAGTCAACGGATATTCATAAAACCGTTTACGTAAAGAAACCACATTTCGCGGCTAACTAGGTGAAACAAGACCTACTAGCCACGAGTTCTGAAATCAAAATTCGAAACTCCAGAATTGTAGAGCTCGAAAAGTAGTGTCAAATCAAGCTAAAAATCACCGAATTCAGAACTCGGAGTCAACGGATTTTCATAAAACCGTTTACGTAAAGAAACCACATTTCGCGGCTAACTAGGTGAAACGAGACCTACTAGCCACGAGTTCTGAAATCAAAATCCGAAACGCCAGGATTGTAGAGCTCGAAAAGTAGTGTGAAATCAAGCGAAAAATCACCGAATTCAGAACTCGGAGTCAACGGATATTCATAAAACCGTTTACGTAAAGAAACCACATTTCGCGGCTAACTAAGTGAAACGAGACCTACTAGCCACGAGTTCTGAAATCAAAATCCGAAACCCCAGGATTTTGGAGCTCGAAAAGTAGTGTGAAATCAAGCTAAAAATCACCGAATTCAGAACTCGGAGTCAACGGATATTCATAAAACCGTTTACGTAAAGAAACCACATTTCGCGGCTAACTAGGTGAAACAAGACCTACTAGCCACGAGTTTTGAAATCAAAATTCGAAACTCCAGAATTGTAGAGCTCGAAAATTAGTGTCAAATCAAGCTAAAAATCACCGAATTCAGAACTCGGAGTCAATGGATTTTCATAAAACCGTTTACGTAAAGAAACCACATTTCGCGGCTAACTAAGTGAAACAAGACCTACTATCCACGAGTTTTGAAATCAAAATCCGAAACTCCAGAATTGTAGAGCTCAAAAATTAGTGTCAAATCCAGCTAAAAATCACCGAATTCAGAACTTGGAATCAACGGATTTTCATAAAATCGTTTACGTAAAGAAACCACATTTCGCGGCAAACTAGGTGAAACGAGACCTACTAGCCACGAGTTCTGAAATAAAAATCCAAAATGCCAGGATTGTAGAGCTCGAAAAGTAGTGTGAAATCAAGCTAAAAATCACCGAATTCAGAACTCTGAGTCAACGGATATTCATAAAATCGTTTACGTAAAGAAACCACATTTCGCAGCTAACTCGGTGAAATGAGACCTACTAGCCACGAGTTCTGAAATCAAAATCCGAAAAGGCAGGATTCTAGAGCTTGAAAAGTAGTGTGAAATCAAGATAAAAATCACCGAATTCAGAACTCGGAGTCAACGGATATTCATAAAACCGTTTACGTAAAGAAACCACATTTTGCGGCTAACTAGGTGAAACGAGATCTACTAGCTACGAGTTATGAAATCAAAATCCGAAATGCCAGGTTTGTAGAGCTCGAAAAGTAGCGTGAAATCAAGCTAAAAATCACCGAATTCAGAACTCGGAGTCAACGGATATTCATAAAACCGTTTACGTAAAGAAACCATATTTCGCGGATAACTAGGTGAAACAAGACCTACTAGCCACGAGTTCTGAAATCAAAATCCGAAACTCCAGAATTGTAGAGCTCGAAAAGTAGTGTCAAATAAAGCTAAAAATCACCGAATTCAGAACTCGGAGTCAACGGATTTTCATAAAACCGTTTACGTAAAGAAACCACATTTCGCGGCTAACTAGGTGAAACGAGACCTACTAGCCCCGAGTTCTGAAATCAAAATCCGAAATGCCAGGATTGTAGAGCTCGAAAAGTAGTGTGAAATCAAGCTGAAAATCACCGAATTCAGAACTCTGAGTCAACTGATATAAATAAAACCGTTTACGTAAAGAAACCACATTTCGCGGCTAACTAGGTGAAACAAGACCTACTAGCCCCGAGTTCCGAAATCAAAATCCGAAATGCCAGGATTGTAGAGCTCGAAAAGTAGTGTGAAATCAAGCTAAAAATCACCGAATTCAGAACTCTGAGTCAACGGATATTCATAAAACCGTTTACGTAAAGAAACCACATTTCGCGGATAACTAGGTGAAACAAGACCTACTAGCCACGAGTTCTGAAATCAAAATCCGAAACTCCAGAATTGTAGAGCTCGAAAAGTAGTGTCAAATAAAGCTAAAAATCACCGAATTCAGAACTCGGAGTCAACGGATTTTCATAAAACCGTTTACGTAAAGAAACCACATTTCGCGGCTAACTAGGTGAAACGAGACCTACTAGCCCCGAGTTCTGAAATCAAAATCCGAAATGCCAGGATTGTAGAGCTCGAAAATTAGTGTGAAATCAAGCTAAAAATCACCGAATTCAGAACTCTGAGTCAACTGATATAAATAAAATCGTTTACGTAAAGAAACCACATTTCGCAGCTAACTAGGTGAAACGAGACCTACTAGCCACGAGTTCTGAAATCAAAATCCGAAAAGCCAGGATTGTAGAGCTCGAAAAGTAGTGTGAAATCAAGATAAAAATCACCGAATTCAGAACTCGGAGTCAACGGATATTCATAAAACCGTTTACGTAAAGAAACCACATTTTGCGGGTAACTAGGTGAAACGAGATCTACTAGCTACGAGTTATGAAATCAAAATCCGAAACCCCAGGATTGTAGAGCTCGAAAAGTAGAGTGAAATCAAGCTAAAAATCACCGAATTCAGAACTCGGAGTCAACGGATATTCATAAAACCGTTTACGTAAAGAAACCACATTTCGCGGATAACTAGGTGAAACAAGACCTACTAGCCACGAGTTCTGAAATCAAAATCCGAAACTCCAGAATTGTAGAGCTCGAAAAGTAGTGTCAAATAAAGCTAAAAATCACCGAATTCAAAACTCGGAGTCAACGGATTTTCATAAAACCGTTTACGTAAAGAAACCACATTTCGCGGCTAACTAGGTGAAACGAGACCTACTAGCCCTGAGTTCTGAAATCAAAATCCGAAATGCCAGGATTGTAGAGCTCGAAAAGTAGTGTGAAATCAAGCTAAAAATCACCGAATTCAGAACTCTGAGTCAACTGATATAAATAAAATCGTTTACGTAAAGAAACCACATTTCGCGGCTAACTAGGTGAAACGAGACCTACTAGCCACGAGTTTTGAAATCAAAATCCGAAATCCCAGGATTGTAGAGCTCGAAAAGTAGCGTGAAATCAAGCTAAAAATCACCGAATTCAGAACTCGGAGTCAACGGATATTCATAAAACCGTTTACGTAAAGAAACCATATTTCGCGGCTAACTAGGTGAAACAAGCCTACTAGCCACGAGTTCTGAAATCAAAATCCGAAACTCTAGAATTGTAGAGCTCGAAAAGTAGTGTCAAATAAAGCTAAAAATCACCGAATTCAGAACTCAGAGTCAACGGATTTTCATAAAACCGTTTACGTAAAGAAACCACATTTCGCGGCTAACTAGGTGAAACGAGACCTACAAGCCACGTGTTCTGAAATCAAAATCCGAAATGCCAGGATTGTAGAGCTCGAAAAGTTGTGTGAAATCAAGTTAAAAATCACCGAATTCAGAACTCTGAGTCAACTGATATTCATAAAATCGTTTACGTAAAGAAACCACATTTCGCGGCTAACTAGGTGAAACGAGACCTACTAGCCACGAGTTCTGAAATCAAAATCCGAAACCCCAGGATTGTAGAGCTCGAAAAGTAGTGTGAAATCAAGATAAAAATCACCGAATTCAGAACTCGGAGTCAACGGATATTCATAAAACCATTTACGTAAAGAAACCACATTTGGCGGCTAACTAGGTGAAACGAGACCTACTAGCCACGAGTTCTGAAATCAAAATCCGAAATGTCAGGATTGTAGAGCTGAAAAATTAGTGTGAAATCAAGCTAAAAATCACCGAATTCAGAACTCGGAGTCAACGGATATTCATAAAACCGTTTACGTAAAGAAACCACATTTCGCGGCTAACTAGGTGAAACAAGACCTACTAGCCACGAGTTCTGAAATCAAAATTCGAAACTCCAGAATTGTAGAGCTCGAAAAGTAGTGTCAAATCAAGCTAAAAATCACCGAATTCAGAACTCGGAGTCAACGGATTTTCATAAAACCGTTTACGTAAAGAAACCACATTTCGCGGCTAACTAGGTGAAACGAGACCTACTAGCCACGAGTTCTGAAATCAAAATCTGAAACGCCAGGATTTTAGAGCTCGAAAAGTAGTGTGAAATCAAGCGAAAAATCACCGAATTCAGAACTCGGAGTCAACGGATATTCATAAAACCGTTTACGTAAAGAAACCACATTTCGCGGCTAACTAAGTGAAACGAGACCTACTAGCCACGAGTTCTGAAATCAAAATCCGAAACCCCAGGATTTTAGAGCTCGAAAAGTAGTGTGAAATCAAGCTAAAAATCACCGAATTCAGAACTCGGAGTCAACGGATATTCATAAAACCGTTTACGTAAAGAAACCACATTTCGCGGCTAACTAGGTGAAACAAGACCTACTAGCCACGAGTTTTGAAATCAAAATTCGAAACTCCAGAATTGTAGAGCTCGAAAATTAGTGTCAAATCAAGCTAAAAATCACCGAATTCAGAACTCGGAGTCAATGGATTTTCATAAAACCGTTTACGTAAAGAAACCACATTTCGCGGCTAACTAAGTGAAACAAGACCTACTATCCACGAGTTTTGAAATCAAAATCCGAAACTCCAGAATTGTAGAGCTCGAAAATTAGTGTCAAATCCAGCTAAAAATCACCGAATTCAGAACTTGGAATCAACGGATTTTCATAAAATCGTTTACGTAAAGAAACCACATTTCGCGGCTAACTAGGTGAAACGAGACCTACTAGCCACGAGTTCTGAAATCAAAATCCGAAAAGCCAGGATTGTAGAGCTCGAAAAGTAGTGTGAAATCAAGATAAAAATCACCGAATTCAGAACTCGGAGTCAACGGATATTCATAAAACCGTTTACGTAAAGAAACCACATTTTGCGGGTAACTAGGTGAAACGAGATCTACTAGCTACGAGTTATGAAATCAAAATCCGAAACCCCAGGATTGTAGAGCTCGAAAAGTAGAGTGAAATCAAGCTAAAAATCACCGAATTCAGAACTCGGAGTCAACGGATATTCATAAAACCGTTTACGTAAAGAAACCACATTTCGCGGATAACTAGGTGAAACAAGACCTACTAGCCACGAGTTCTGAAATCAAAATCCGAAACTCCAGAATTGTAGAGCTCGAAAAGTAGTGTCAAATAAAGCTAAAAATCACCGAATTCAAAACTCGGAGTCAACGGATTTTCATAAAACCGTTTACGTAAAGAAACCACATTTCGCGGCTAACTAGGTGAAACGAGACCTACTAGCCCTGAGTTCTGAAATCAAAATCCGAAATGCCAGGATTGTAGAGCTCGAAAAGTAGTGTGAAATCAAGTTAAAAATCACCGAATTCAGAACTCTGAGTCAACTGATATTCAGAAAATCGTTTACGTAAAGAAACCACATTTCGCGGCTAACTAGGTGAAACGAGACCTACTAGCCACGAGTTTTGAAATCAAAATCCGAAATTCCAGGATTGTAGAGCTCGAAAAGTAGCGTGAAATCAAGCTAAAAATCACCGAATTCAGAACTCGGAGTCAACGGATATTCATAAAACCGTTTACGTAAAGAAACCACATTTCGCGGCTAACTAAGTGAAACGAGACCTACTAGCCACGAGTTCTGAAATCAAAATCCGAAACCCCAGGATTTTAGAGCTCGAAAAGTAGTGTGAAATCAAGCTAAAAATCACCGAATTCAGAACTCGGAGTCAACGGATATTCATAAAACCGTTTACGTAAAGAAACCACATTTCGCGGCTAACTAGGTGAAACAAGACCTACTAGCCACGAGTTTTGAAATCAAAATTCGAAACTCCAGAATTGTAGAGCTCGAAAATTAGTGTCAAATCAAGCTAAAAATCACCGAATTCAGAACTCGGAGTCAATGGATTTTCATAAAACCGTTTACGTAAAGAAACCACATTTCGCGGCTAACTAAGTGAAACAAGACCTACTATCCACGAGTTTTGAAATCAAAATCCGAAACTCCAGAATTGTGGAGCTCGAAAATTAGTGTCAAATCCAGCTAAAAATCACCGAATTCAGAACTTGGAATCAACGGATTTTCATAAAATCGTTTACGTAAAGAAACCACATTTCGCGGCTAACTAGGTGAAACGAGACCTACTAGCCACGAGTTCTGAAATCAAAATCCGAAAAGCCAGGATTGTAGAGCTCGAAAAGTAGTGTGAAATCAAGATAAAAATCACCGAATTCAGAACTCGGAGTCAACGGATATTCATAAAACCGTTTACGTAAAGAAACCACATTTTGCGGGTAACTAGGTGAAACGAGATCTACTAGCTACGAGTTATGAAATCAAAATCCGAAACCACAGGATTGTAGAGCTCGAAAAGTAGAGTGAAATCAAGCTAAAAATCACCGAATTCAGAACTCGGAGTCAACGGATATTCATAAAACCGTTTACGTAAAGAAACCACATTTCGCGGATAACTAGGTGAAACAAGACCTACTAGCCACGAGTTCTGAAATCAAAATCCGAAACTCCAGAATTGTAGAGCTCGAAAAGTAGTGTCAAATAAAGCTAAAAATCACCGAATTCAAAACTCGGAGTCAACGGATTTTCATAAAACCGTTTACGTAAAGAAACCACATTTCGCGGCTAACTAGGTGAAACGAGACCTACTAGCCCTGAGTTCTGAAATCAAAATCCGAAATGCCAGGATTGTAGAGCTCAAAAAGTAGTGTGAAATCAAGCTAAAAATCACCGAATTCAGAACTCTGAGTCAACTGATATAAATAAAATCGTTTACGTAAAGAAACCACATTTCGCGGCTAACTAGGTGAAACGAGACCTACTAGCCACGAGTTTTGAAATCAAAATCCGAAATTCCAGGATTGTAGAGCTCGAAAAGTAGCGTGAAATCAAGCTAAAAATCACCGAATTCAGAACTCTGAGTCAACTGATATAAATAAAATCGTTTACGTAAAGAAACCACATTTCGCGGCTAACTAGGTGAAACGAGACCTACTAGCCACGAGTTTTGAAATCAAAATCCGAAATTCCAGGATTGTAGAGCTCGAAAAGTAGCGTGAAATCAAGCTAAAAATCACCGAATTCAGAACTCGGAGTCAACGGATATTCATAAAACCGTTTACGTAAAGAAACCATATTTCGCGGCTAACTAGGTGAAACAAGCCTACTAGCCACGAGTTCTGAAATCAAAATCCGAAACTCCAGAATTGTAGAGCTCGAAAAGTAGTGTCAAATAAAGCTAAAAATCACCGAATTCAGAACTCGGAGTCAACGGATATTCATAAAACCGTTTACGTAAAGAAACCACATTTCGCGGCTAACTAGGTGAAACGAGACCTACTAGCCCTGAGTTCTGAAATCAAAATCCGAAATGCCAGGATTGTAGAGCTCGAAAAGTAGTGTGAAATCAAGCTAAAAATCACCGAATTCAGAACTCTGAGTCAACTGATATTCATAAAACCATTTACGTAAAGAAACCACATTTGGCGGCTAACTAGGTGAAACGAGACCTACTAGCCACGAGTTCTGAAATCAAAATCCGAAATGTCAGGATTGTAGAGCTGAAAAATTAGTGTGAAATCAAGCTAAAAATCACCGAATTCAGAACTCGGAGTCAACGGATATTCATAAAACCGTTTACGTAAAGAAACCACATTTCGCGGCTAACTAGGTGAAACAAGACCTACTAGCCACGAGTTCTGAAATCAAAATTCGAAACTCCAGAATTGTAGAGCTCGAAAAGTAGTGTCAAATAAAGCTAAAAATCACCGAATTCAGAACTCGGAGTCAACGGATTTTCATAAAACCGTTTACGTAAAGAAACCACATTTCGCGGCTAACTAGGTGAAACGAGACCTACTAGCCACGAGTTCTGAAATCAAAATCTGAAACACCAGGATTGTAGAGCTCCAAAAGTAGTGTGAAATCAAGCGAAAAATCACCGAATTCAGAACTCGGAGTCAACGGATATTCATAAAACCGTTTACGTAAAGAAACCACATTTCGCGGCTAACTAAGTGAAACGAGACCTACTAGCCACGAGTTCTGAAATCAAAATCCGAAACCCCAGGATTTTAGAGCTCGAAAAGTAGTGTGAAATCAAGCTAAAAATCACCGAATTCAGAACTCGGAGTCAACGGATATTCATAAAACCGTTTACGTAAAGAAACCACATTTCGCGGCTAACTAGGTGAAACAAGACCTACTAGCCACGAGTTTTGAAATCAAAATTCGAAACTCCAGAATTGTAGAGCTCGAAAATTAGTGTCAAATCAAGCTAAAAATCACCGAATTCAGAACTCGGAGTCAATGGATTTTCATAAAACCGTTTACGTAAAGAAACCACATTTCGCGGCTAACTAAGTGAAACAAGACCTACTATCCACGAGTTTTGAAATCAAAATCCGAAACTCCAGAATTGTAGAGCTCGAAAATTAGTGTCAAATCCAGCTAAAAATCACTGAATTCAGAACATGGAATCAACGGATTTTCATAAAATCGTTTACGTAAAGAAACCACATTTCGCGGCAAACTAGGTGAAACGAGACCTACTAGCCACGAGTTCTGAAATCAAAATCCAAAATGCCAGGATTGTAGAGCTCGAAAAGTAGTGTGAAATCAAGCTAAAAATCACCGAATTCAGAAATCTGAGTCAACGGATATTCATAAAATCGTTTACGTAAAGAAACCACATTTCGCAGCTAACTCGGTGAAACGTGACCTACTAGCCACGAGTTCTGAAATCAAAATCCGAAACCCCAGGATTTTAGAGCTCGAAAAGTAGTGTGAAATCAAGCTAAAAATCACCGAATTCAGAACTCGGAGTCAACGGATATTCATAAAACCGTTTACGTAAAGAAACCACATTTCGCGGCTAACTAGGTGAAACAAGACCTACTAGCCACGAGTTTTGAAATCAAAATTCGAAACTCCAGAATTGTAGAGCTCGAAAATTAGTGTCAAATCAAGCTAAAAATCACCGAATTCAGAACTCGGAGTCAATGGATTTTCATAAAACCGTTTACGTAAAGAAACCACATTTCGCGGCTAACTAAGTGAAACAAGACCTACTATCCACGAGTTTTGAAATCAAAATCCGAAACTCCAGAATTGTAGAGCTCGAAAATTAGTGTCAAATCCAGCTAAAAATCACTGAATTCAGAACATGGAATCAACGGATTTTCATAAAATCGTTTACGTAAAGAAACCACATTTCGCGACAAACTAGGTGAAACGAGACCTACTAGCCACGAGTTCTGAAATCAAAATCCAAAATGCCAGGATTGTAGAGCTCGAAAAGTAGTGTGAAATCAAGCTAAAAATCACCGAATTCAGAACTCTGAGTCAACGGATATTCATAAAATCGTTTACGTAAAGAAACCACATTTCGCAGCTAACTCGGTGAAACGTGACCTACTAGCCACGAGTTCTGAAATCAAAATCCGAAAAGGCAGGATTGTAGAGCTTGAAAAGTAGTGTGAAATCAAGATAAAAATCACCGAATTCAGAACTCGGAGTCAACGGATATTCATAAAACCGTTTACGTAAAGAAACCACATTTCGCGGCTAACTAGGTGAAACGAGATCTACTAGCTACGAGTTATGAAATCAAAATCCGAAATGCCAGGATTGTAGAGCTCGAAAAGTAGCGTGAAATCAAGCTAAAAATCACCGAATTCAGAACTCGGAGTCAACGGATATTCACAAAACCGTTTACGTAAAGAAACCACATTTCGCGGATAACTAGGTGAAACAAGACCTACTAGCCACGAGTTCTGAAATCAAAATCCGAAACTCCAGAATTGTAGAGCTCGAAAAGTAGTGTCAAATAAAGCTAAAAATCACCGAATTCAGAACTCGGAGTCAACGGATTTTCATAAAACCGTTTACGTAAAGAAACCACATTTCGCGGCTAACTAGGTGAAATGAGACCTACTAGCCACGTGTTCTGAAATCAAAATCCGAAATGCCAGGATTGTAGAGCTCGAAAAGTAGTGTGAAATCAAGTTAAAAATCACCGAATTCAGAACTCTGAGTCAACTGATATTCAGAAAATCGTTTACGTAAAGAAACCACATTTCGCGGCTAACTAGGTGAAACGAGACCTACTAGCCACGAGTTCTGAAATCAAAATCCAAAACCCCAGGATTGTAGAGCTCGAAAAGTAGTGTGAAATCAAGATAAAAATCACCGAATTCAGAACTCGGAGTCAACGGATATTCATAAAACCATTTATGTAAAGAAACCACATTTGGCGGCTAACTAGGTGAAACGAGACCTACTAGCCACGAGTTCTGAAATCAAAATCCGAAATGTCAGGATTGTAGAGCTGAAAAATTAGTGTGAAATCAAGCTAAAAATCACCGAATTCAGAACTCGGAGTCAACGGATATTCATAAAACCGTTTACGTAAAGAAACCACATTTCTCGGCTAACTAGGTGAAACAAGACCTACTAGCCACGAGTTCTGAAATCAAAATTCGAAACTCCAGAATTGTAGAGCTCGAAAAGTAGTGTCAAATCAAGCTAAAAATCACCGAATTCAGAACTCGGAGTCAACGGATTTTCATAAAACCGTTTACGTAAAGAAACCACATTTCGCGGCTAACTAGGTGAAACGAGACCTACTAGACACGAGTTCTGAAATCAAAATCTGAAACGCCAGGATTGTAGAGCTCGAAAAGTAGTGTGAAATCAAGCGAAAAATCACCGAATTCAGAACTCGGAGTCAACGGATATTCATAAAACCGTTTACGTAAAGAAACCACATTTCGCGGCTAACTAAGTGAAACGAGACCTACTAGCCACGAGTTCTGAAATCAAAATCCGAAACCCCAGGATTTTAGAGCTCGAAAAGTAGTGTGAAATCAAGCTAAAAATCACCGAATTCAGAACTCGGAGTCAACGGATATTCATAAAACCGTTTACGTAAAGAAACCACATTTCGCGGCTAACTAGGTGAAACAAGACCTACTAGCCACGAGTTTTGAAATCAAAATTCGAAACTCCAGAATTGTAGAGCTCGAAAATTAGTGTCAAATCAAGCTAAAAATCACCGAATTCAGAACTCGGAGTCAATGGATTTTCATAAAACCGTTTACGTAAAGAAACCACATTTCGCGGCTAACTAAGTGAAACAAGACCTACTATCCACGAGTTTTGAAATCAAAATCCGAAACTCCAGAATTGTAGAGCTCGAAAATTAGTGTCAAATCCAGCTAAAAATCACCGAATTCAGAACTTGGAATCAACGGATTTTCATAAAATCGTTTACGTAAAGAAACCACATTTTGCGGCAAACTAGGTGAAACGAGACCTACTAGCCACGAGTTCTGAAATCAAAATCCAAAATGCCAGGATTGTAGAGCTCGAAAAGTAGTGTGAAATCAAGCTAAAAATCACCGAATTCAGAACTCTGAGTCAACGGATATTCATAAAATCGTTTACGTAAAGAAACCACATTTCGCAGCTAACTCGGTGAAACGTGACCTACTAGCCACGAGTTCTGAAATCAAAATCCGAAAAGGCAGGATTGTAGAGCTTGAAAAGTAGTGTGAAATCAAGATAAAAATCACCGAATTCAGAACTCGGAGTCAACGGATATTCATAAAACCGTTTACGTAAAGAAACCACATTTCGCGGCTAACTAGGTGAAACGAGATCTACTAGCTACGAGTTATGAAATCAAAATCCGAAATGCCAGGATTGTAGAGCTCGAAAAGTAGCGTGAAATCAAGCTAAAAATCACCGAATTCAGAACTCGGAGTCAATGGATATTCATAAAACCGTTTACGTAAAGAAACCACATTTCGCGGATAACTAGGTGAAACAAGACCTACTAGCCACGAGTTCTGAAATCAAAATCCGAAACTCCAGAATTGTAGAGCTCGAAAAGTAGTGTCAAATAAAGCTAAAAATCACCGAATTCAGAACTCGGAGTCCACGGATTTTCATAAAACCGTTTACGTAAAGAAACCACATTTCGCGGCTAACTAGGTGAAACGAGACCTAGTAGCCCCGAGTTCTGAAATCAAAATCCGAAATGCCAGGATTGTAGAGCTCGAAAAGTAGTGTGAAATCAAGCTAAAAATCACCGAATTCAGAACTCTGAGTCAACTGATATAAATAAAATCGTTTACGTAAAGAAACCACATTTCGCGGCTAACTAGGTGAAACGAGACCTACTAGCCATGAGTTTTGAAATCAAAATCCGAAACCCCAGGATTGTAGAGCTCGAAAAATAGCGTGAAATCAAGCTAAAAATCACCGAATTCAGAACTCGGAGTCAACGGATATTCATAAAACCGTTTACGTAAAGAAACCATATTTCGCGGCTAACTAGGTGAAACAAGACCTACTAGCCACGAGTTCTGAAATCAAAATCCGAAACTCTAGAATTGTAGAGCTCAAAAAGTAGTGTCAAATAAAGCTAAAAATCATCGAATTCAGAACTCGGAGTCAACGGATTTTCATAAAACCGTTTACGTAAAGAAACCACATTTCGCGGCTAACTAGGTGAAACGAGACCTACTAGCCACGAGTTCTGAAATCAAAATCCGAAATGCCAGGATTGTAGAGCTCGAAAAGTAGTGTGAAATCAAGCTAAAAATCACCGAATTCAGAACTCGGAGTCAACGGATTTTCATAAAACCGTTTACGTAAAGAAACCACATTTCGCGACTAACTAGGTGAAACGAGACCTACTAGCCACGAGTTCTGAAATCAAAATCCGAAACGCCAGGATTGTAGAGCTCGAAAGGTAGTGTGAAATCAAGCGAAAAATCACCGAATTCAGAACTCAGAGTCAACGGATATTCATAAAACCGTTTACGTAAAGAAACCACATTTCGCGGCTAACTAAGTGAAACGAGACCTACTAGCCACGAGTTCTGAAATCAAAATCCGAAACCCCAGTATTTTAGAGCTCGAAAAGTAGTGTGAAATCAAGCTAAAAATCACCGAATTCAGAACTCGGAGTCAACGGATATTCATAAAACCGTTTACGTAAAGAAACCACATTTCGCGGCTAACTAGGTGAAACAAGACCTACTATCCACGAGTTTTGAAATCAAAATTCGAAACTCCAGAATTGTAGGGCTCGAAAATTAGTGTCAAATCAAGCTAAAAATCACCGAATTCAGAACTCGGAGTCAACGGATTTTCATAAAACCGTTTACGTAAAGAAACCACATTTCGCGGCTAACTAGGTGAAACGAGACCTACTAGCCACGAGTTCTGAAATCAAAATCCGAAATGCCAGGATTGTAGAGCTCGAAAAGTAGTGTGAAATCAAGCTAAAAATCACCGAATTCAGAACTCGGAGTCAACGGATATTCATAAAACCGTTTACGTAAAGAAACCACATTTCGCGGCTAACTAAGTGAAACGAGACCTACTAGCCACGAGTTCTGAAAATAGAATCCGAAACCCCAGGATTGTAGAGCACGAAAAGTAGTGTGAAATCAAGCTAAAAATCACCGAATTCGGAAGTCGGATTCAACGGATATTCATAAAACCGTTTACGTAAAGAAACCACATTTCGTGGCTAACTGGGTGAAACGTGACCTACTAGCCACGAGTCCTGAAATATAAATCCGAAACACCAGGATAGTAGAGCTCGAAAATTAGTGTGAAATCAAGCTAAAAATCACCGAATTCAGAACTCGGAGTCAATGGATATTCATAAAACCGTTTATGTAAAGAAACCACATTTCGCAGCAAACTAGGTGAAACGAGACCTACTAGACACGAGTTCTGAAATCAAAATCCGAGACCCCAGGATTGTAGAGCTCGAAAAGTAGTGTGAAATCAAGCTAAAAATCACCGAATTCAGAACTCGGAGTCAACTGATATTCATAAAATCGTTTACGTAAAGAAACCGCATTTCGCGGTTAACTAGGTGAAACGAGACCTACTAGCCACGAGTTCTGAAATCAAAATCCGAAATGCCAGGATTGTAGAGCTCGAAAAGTAGTGTGAAATCAAGCTAAAAATCACCGAATTCAGAACTCTGAGTCAGCTGATATTCATAAAATCGTTTACGTAAAGAAACCACATTTCGCGGCTAACTAGGTGAAACGAGACCTACTAGCCACGACTTCTGAAATCAAAATCCGAGATCCCAGGATTGTAGAGCTCGAAAAGTAGTGTGAAATCAAGCTAAAAATCACCGAATTCATAACTCGGAGTCAACGGATATTCATAAAACCGTTTACATAAAGAAACCACATTTCGCGGCTAACTAAGTGAAACAAGATCTACTAGCCACGAGTTTTGAAATCAAAATCCGAAACTCCAGAATTGTAGAGCTCGAAAATTAGTGTCAAATCAAGCTAAAAATCACCAAATTCAGAACTCGGAGTCAACGGATTTTCATAAAACCGTTTACGTAAAGAAACCACATTTCGCGGCTAACTAAGTGAAACGAGACCTACTAGCCACGAGTTCTGAAATCAAAATCCGAAACCCCAGGATTGTAGAGCTCGAAAAGTAGTGTCAAATAAAGCTAAAAATCACCGAATTCAGAACTCGGAGTCAACGGATTTTCATAAAACCGTTTACGTAAAGAAACCACATTTTGCGGCTAACTAGGTGAAACGAGACCTACTAGCCACGAGTTCTGAAATCAAAATCCGAAACCCCAGGATTTTAGAGCTCGAAAAGTAGTGTGAAATCAAGCTAAAAATCACCGAATTCAGAACTCGGAGTCAACGGATTTTCATAAAACCGTTTACGTAAAGAAACCACATTTCGCGGCTAACTAAGTGAAACGAGACCTACTAGCCACGAGTTCTGAAATCAAAATCCGAAACCCCAGGATTTTAGAGCTCGAAAAGTAGTGTGAAATCAAGCTAAAAATCACCGAATTCAGAACTCGGAGTCAATGGATATTCATAAAACCGTTTACGTAAAGAAACCACATTTCGCGGCTAACTAAGTGAAACGAGACCTACTAGCCACGAGTTCTGAAATCAAAATCCGAAACCCAGGATTGTAGAGCTCGAAAAGTAGTGTGAAATCAAGCTAAAAATCACCGAATTCGGAAGTCGGATTCAACGTATATTCATAAAACCGGTTACGTAAAGAAACCACATTTCGCGGCTAACTGGGTGAAACAAGACCTACTAGCCACGAGTTCTGAAATATAAATCCGAAATGCCAGGATTGTAGAGCTCGAAAAGTAGTGTGAAATCAAGCTAAAAATCACCGAATTCAGAACTCGGAGTCAACGGATATTCATAAAACCGTTTGCGTAAAGAAACCACATTTCGCGGCTAACTAGGTGAAACAAGACCTACTAGCCACGAGTTCTGAAATCAAAATCCGAAACTCCAGAATTGTAGAGCTCGAAAAGTAGTGTCAAATAAAGCTAAAAATCACCGAATTCAGAACTCGGAGTCAACGGATTTTCATAAAACCGTTTACGTAAAGAAACCACATTTTGCGGCTAACTAGGTGAAACGAGACCTAGTAGCCACGAGTTCTGAAATCAAAATCCGAAACCCCAGGATTTTAGAGCTCAAAAAGTAGTGTGAAATCAAGCTAAAAATCACCGAATTCAGAACTTGGAGTCAACGGATTTTCATAAAACCGTTTACGAAAAGAAACCACATTTCGCGGCTAACTAAGTGAAACGAGACCTACAAGCCACGAGTTCTGAAATCAAAATCCGAAACCCCAGGATTTTAGAGCTCGAAAAGTAGTGTGAAATCAAGCTAAAAATCACCGAATTCAGAACTCGGAGTCAACGGATATTCATAAAACCGTTTACGTAAAGAAACCACATTTCGCGGCTAACTAAGTGAAACGAGACCTACTAGCCATGAGTTCTGAAATCAAAATCTGAAACCCCAGGATTTTAGAGCTCGAAAAGTAGTGTGAAATCAAGCTAAAAATCACCGAATACGCAAGTCGGATTCAAAGTATATTCATAAAACCGTTTACGTAAAGAAACCACATTTCGCGCCTAACTGGGTGAAACGAGACCTACTAGCCACGAGTTCTGAAATATAAATCCGAAATGCCAGGATTGTAGAGCTCGAAAAGTAGTGTGAAATCAAGCTAAAAATCACCGAATTCAGAACTCGGAGTCAACGGATATTCATAAAACCGTTTATGTAAAGAAACCACATTTCGCAGCAAACTAGGAGAAACGAGACCTACTAGCCACGAGTTCTGAAATCAAAATCCGAAACCGCAGGATTGTAGAGCTCGAAAAGTAGTGTGAAATCAAGCTAAAAATCACCCAATTCAGAACTCGGTGTCAACGGATATTCATAAAACCGTTTACGTAAAGAAACCACATTTCGCGGCTAACTAGGTGAAACAAGACCTACTAGCCACGAGTTTTGAAATCAAAATCCGAAACTCCAGAATTGTAGAGCTCGAAAATTAGTGTCAAATCAAGCTAAAAATCACCGAATTCAGAACTCGGAGTCAACGGATTTTCATAAAACCGTTTTCATAAAGAAACCACATTTCGCGGCTAACTAAGTGAAACGAGACCTACTAGCCACGAGTTCTAAAGTCAAAATCCGAAAAGCCAGGATTGTAGAGCTCGAAAAGTAGCGTGAAATCAAGCTAAAAATCACCGAATTCAGAACTCGGAGTCAACGGATATTCATAAAACCGTTTGCGTAAAGAAACCACATTTCGCGGCTAACTAGGTGAAACAAGACCTACTAGCCACGAGTTCTGAAATCAAAATCCGAAACTCCAGAATTGTAGAGCTCGAAAAGTAGTGTCAAATAAAGCTAAAAATCACCGAATTCAGAACTCGGAGTCAACGGATTTTCATAAAACCGTTTACGTAAAGAAACCACATTTTGCGGCTAACTAGGTGAAACGAGACCTACTAGCCACGAGTTCTGAAATCAAAATCCGAAACCCCAGGATTTTAGAGCTCGAAAAGTAGTGTGAAATCAAGCTAAAAATCACCGAATTCAGAACTCGGAGTCAACGGATTTTCATAAAACCGTTTACGTAAAGAAACCACATTTCGCGGCTAACTAAGTGAAACGAGACCTACTAGCCACGAGTTCTGAAATCAAAATCCGAAACCCCAGGATTTTAGAGCTCGAAAAGTAGTGTGAAATCAAGCTAAAAATCACCGAATTCAGAACTCGGAGTCAACGGATATTCATAAAACCGTTTACGTAAAGAAAACACATTTCGCGGCTAACTAAGTGAAACGAGACCTACTAGCCACGAGTTCTGAAATCAAAATCCGAAACCCAGGATTGTAGAGCTCGAAAAGTAGTGTGAAATCAAGCTAAAAATCACCGAATTCGGAAGTCGGATTCAACGTATATTCATAAAACCGGTTACGTAAAGAAACCACATTTCGCGGCTAACTGGGTGAAACAAGACCTACTAGCCACGAGTTCTGAAATATAAATCCGAAATGCCAGGATTGTAGAGCTCGAAAAGTAGTGTGAAATCAAGCTAAAAATCACCGAATTCAGAACTCTGAGTCAACGGATTTTCATAAAACCGTTTACGTAAAGAAACCACATTTCGCGGCTAACTAAGTGAAACGAGACCTACTAGCCACGAGTTCTGAAATCAAAATCCGAAACCCCAGGATTTTAGAGCTCGAAAAGTAGTGTGAAATCAAGCTAAAAATCACCGAATTCAGAACTCTGAGTCAACTGATATTCATAAAATCGTTTACGTAAAGAAACCACATTTCGCGACTAACTAGGTGAAACGAGACCTTCTAGCCACGAGTTCTGAAATCAAAATCCGAAATCCCAGGATTGTAGAGATCGAAATGTAGCGTGAAATCAAGCTAAAAATCACCGAATTCAGAACTCGGAGTCAACGGATATTCATAAAACCGTTTACGTAAAGAAACCACATTTCGCGGCTAACTAGGTGAAACGAGACCTACTAGCCACGAAATCTGAAATCAAAATCCGAAAAGCCAGGATTGTAGAGCTCGAAAAGTAGCGTGAAATCAAGCTAAAAATCACCGAATTCAGAACTCGGAGTCAACGGATATTCATAAAACCGTTTGCGTAAAGAAACCACATTTCGCGGCTAACTAGGTGAAACAAGACCTACTAGCCACGAGTTCTGAAATCAAAATCCGAAACTCCAGAATTGTAGAGCTCGAAAAGTAGTGTCAAATAAAGCTAAAAATCACCGAATTCAGAACTCGGAGTCAACGGATTTTCATAAAACCGTTTACGTAAAGAAACCACATTTTGCGGCTAACTAGGTGAAACGAGACCTACTAGCCACGAGTTCTGAAATCAAAATCCGAAACCCCAGGATTTTAGAGCTCGAAAAGTAGTGTGAAATCAAGCTAAAAATCACCGAATTCAGAACTCGGAGTCAACGGATTTTCATAAAACCGTTTACGTAAAGAAACCACATTTCGCGGCTAACTAAGTGAAACGAGACCTACTAGCCACGAGTTCTGAAATCAAAATCCGAAACCCCAGGATTTTAGAGCTCGAAAAGTAGTGTGAAATCAAGCTAAATATCACCGAATTCAGAACTCGGAGTCAACGGATATTCATAAAACCGTTTACGTAAAGAAACCACATTTCGCGGCTAACTAAGTGAAACGAGACCTACCAGCCATGAGTTCTGAAATCAAAATCAGAAACCCCAGGATTTTACAGCTCGAAAAGTAGTGTGAAATCAAGCTAAAAATCACCGAATACGCAAGTCGGATTCAAAGTATATTCATAAAACCGTTTACGTAAAGAAACCACATTTCGCGCCTAACTGGGTGAAACGAGACCTACTAGCCACGAGTTCTGAAATATAAATCCGAAATGCCAGGATTGTAGAGCTCGAAAAGTAGTGTGAAATCAAGCTAAAAATCACCGAATACGCAAGTCGGATTCAAAGTATATTCATAAAACCGTTTACGTAAAGAAACCTGTTTCGCGCCTAACTGGGTGAAACGAGACCTACTAGCCACGAGTTCTGAAATATAAATCCGAAATTCCAGGATTGTAGAGCTCGAAAAGTAGTGTGAAATCAAGCTAAAAATCACCGAATTCAGAACTCGGAGTCAACGGATATTCATAAAACCGTTTATGTAAAGAAACCACATTTCGCAGCAAACTAGGAGAAATGAGACCTACTAGCCACGAGTTCTGAAATCAAAATCCGAAACCGCAGGATTGTAGAGCTCGAAAAGTAGTGTGAAATCAAGCTAAAAATCACCCTATTCAGAACTCGGAGTCAACGGATATTCATAAAACCGTTTACGTAAAGAAACCACATTTCGCGGCTAACTAGGTGAAACAAGACCTACTATCCACGAGTTTTGAAATCAAAATCCGAAACTCCAGAATTGTAGAGCTCGAAAATTAGTGTCAAATCAAGCTAAAAATCACCGAATTCAGAACTCGGAGTCAACGGATTTTCATAAAACCGTTTTCGTAAAGAAACCACATTTCGCGGCTCACTAAGTGAAACGAGACCTACTAGCCACGAGTTCTAAAGTCAAAATCCGAAAAACCAGGATTGTAGAGCTCGAAAAGTAGCGTGAAATCAAGCTAAAAATCACCGAATTCAGAACTCGGAGTCAACGGATATTCATAAAACCGTTTGCGTAAAGAAACCACATTTCGCGGCTAACTAGGTGAAACGAGACCTACTAGCCACGAGTTCTGAAATCAAAATCCGAAACCCCAGGATTTTAGAGCTCGAAAAGTAGTGTGAAATCAAGCTAAAAATCACCGAATTCAGAACTCGGAGTCAACGGATTTTCATAAAACCGTTTACGTAAAGAAACCACATTTCGCGGCTAACTAAGTGAAACGAGACCTACTAGCCACGAGTTCTGAAATCAAAATCCGAAACCCTAGGATTTTAGAGCTCGAAAAGTAGTGTGAAATCAAGCTAAAAATCACCGAATTCAGAACTCTGAGTCAACTGATATTCATAAAATCGTTTACGTAAAGAAACCACATTTCGCGGCTAACTAGGTGAAACGAGACCTTCTAGCCACGAGTTCTGAAATCAAAATCCGAAACCCCAGGATTGTAGAGATCGAAATGTAGCGTGAAATCAAGCTAAAAATCACCGAATTCAGAACTCGGAGTCAACGGATATTCATAAAACCGTTTACGTAAAGAAACCACATTTCGCGGCTAACTAGGTGAAACGAGACCTACTAGCCACGAAATCTGAAATCAAAATCCGAAACGCCAGGATTGTAGAGCTCGAAATGTAACGTGAAATCAAGCTAAAAATCACCGAATTCAGAACTCGGAGTCAACGGATATTCATAAAACCGTTTACGTAAAGAAACCACATTTCGCGGCTAACTAAGTGAAACGAGACCTACTAGCCACGAGTTCTGAAATCAAAATCCGAAACCCCAGGATTTTAGAGCTCGAAAAGTAGTGTGAAATCAAGCTAAAAATCACCGAATTCGCAAGTCGGATTCAACGTATATTCATAAAACCGTTTACGTAAAGAAACCACATTTCGCGGCTAACTAAGTGAAACGAGACCTACTAGCCACGAGTTCTGAAATCAAAATCCGAAACCCCAGGATTTTAGAGCTCGAAAAGTAGTGTGAAATCAAGCTAAAAATCACCGAATTCAGAACTCGGAGTCAACGGATATTCATAAAACCGTTTACGTAAAGAAACCACATTTCGCGGCTAACTAAGTGAAACGAGACCTACTAGCCATGAGTTCTGAAATCAAAATCTGAAACCCCAGGATTTTAGAGCTCGAAAAGTAGTGTGAAATCAAGCTAAAAGTCACCGAATTCAGAACTCGGAGTCAACGGATTTTCATAAAACCGTTTACGTAAAGAAACCACATTTCGCGGCTAACTAAGTGAATTGAGACCTACTAGCCACGAGTTCTGAAATCAAAATCCGAAACCCCAGGATTTTAGAGCTCGAAAAGTAGTGTGAAATCAAGCTAAAAATCACCGAATTCAAAACTCGGAGTCAACGGATATTCATAAAACCGTTTACGTAAAGAAACCACATTTCGCGGCTAACTAAGTGAAACGAGACCTACTAGCCATGAGTTCTGAAATCAAAATCTGAAACCCCAGGATTTTAGAGCTCGAAAAGTAGTGTGAAATCAAGCTAAAAATCACCGAATACGCAAGTCGGATTCAAAGTATATTCATAAAACCGTTTACGTAAAGAAACCTGTTTCGCGCCTAACTGGGTGAAACGAGACCTACTAGCCACGAGTTCTGAAATATAAATCCGAAATTCCAGGATTGTAGAGCTAGAAAAGTAGTGTGAAATCAAGCTAAAAATCACCGAATTCAGAACTCGGAGTCAACGGATATTCATAAAACCGTTTATGTAAAGAAACCACATTTCGCAGCAAACTAGGAGAAACGAGACCTACTAGCCACGAGTTCTGAAATCAAAATCCGAAACTGCAGGATTGTAGAGCTCGAAAAGTAGTGTGAAATCAAGCTAAAAATCACCCAATTCAGAACTCGGAGTCAACGGATATTCATAAAACCGTTTACGTAAAGAAACCACATTTCGCGGCTAACTAGGTGAAACAAGACCTACTAGCCACGAGTTTTGAAATCAAAATCCGAAACTCCAGAATTGTAGAGCTCGAAAATTAGTGTCAAATCAAGCTAAAAATCACCGAATTCAGAACTCGGAGTCAACGGATTTTCATAAAACCGTTTTCGTAAAGAAACCACATTTCGCGGCTAACTAAGTGAAACGAGACCTACTAGCCACGAGTTCTAAAGTCAAAATCCGAAAAGCCAGGATTGTAGAGCTCGAAAAGTAGCGTGAAATCAAGCTAAAAATCACCGAATTCAGAACTCGGAGTCAACGGATATTCATAAAACCGTTTGCGTAAAGAAACCACATTTCGCGGCTAACTAGGTGAAACAAGACCTACTAGCCACGAGTTCTGAAATCAAAATCCGAAACTCCAGAATTGTAGAGCTCGAAAAGTAGTGTCAAATAAAGCTAAAAATCACCGAATTCAGAACTCGGAGTCAACGGATTTTCATAAAACCGTTTACGTAAAGAAACCACATTTTGCGGCTAACCAGGTGAAACGAGACCTACTAGCCACGAGTTCTGAAATCAAAATCCGAAACCCCAGGATTTTAGAGCTCGAAAAGTAGTGTGAAATCAAGCTAAAAATCACCGAATTCAGAACTCGGAGTCAACGGATTTTCATAAAACCGTTTACGTAAAGAAACCACATTTCGCGGCTAACTAAGTGAAACGAGACCTACTAGCCACGAGTTCTGAAATCAAAATCCGAAACCCCAAGATTTTAGAGCTCGAAAAGTAGTGTGAAATCAAGCTAAAAATCACCGAATTCAGAACTCTGAGTCAACTGATATTCATAAAATCGTTTACGTAAAGAAACCACATTTCGCGGCTAACTAGGTGAAACGAGACCTTCTAGCCACGAGTTCTGAAATCAAAATCCGAAACACCAGGATTGTAGAGATCGAAATGTAGCGTGAAATCAAGCTAAAAATCACTGAATTCAGAACTCGGAGTCAACGGATATTCATAAAACCGTTTACGTAAAGAAACCACATTTCGCGGCTAACTAGGTGAAACGAGACCTACTAGCCACGAAATCTGAAATCAAAATCCGAAACGCCAGGATTGTAGAGCTCGAAATGTAACGTGAAATCAAGCTAAAAATCACCGAATTCAGAACTCGGAGTCAACGGATATTCATAAAACCGTTTACGTAAAGAAACCACATTTCGCGGCTAACTAAGTGAAACGAGACCTACTAGCCACGAGTTCTGAAATCAAAATCCGAAACCCCAGGATTTTAGAGCTCGAAAAGTAGTGTGAAATCAAGCTAAAAATCACCGAATTCGCAAGTCGGATTCAACGTATATTCATAAAACCGTTTACGTAAAGAAACCACATTTCGCGGCTAACTAAGTGAAACGAGACCTACTAGCCACGAGTTCTGAAATCAAAATCCGAAACCCCAGGATTTTAGAGCTCGAAAAGTAGTGTGAAATCAAGCTAAAAATCACCGAATTCAGAACTCGGAGTCAACGGATATTCATAAAACCGTTTACGTAAAGAAACCACATTTCGCGGCTAACTAAGTGAAACGAGACCTACTAGCCATGAGTTCTGAAATAAAAATCTGAAACCCCAGGATTTTAGAGCTCGAAAAGTAGTGTGAAATCAAGCTAAAAATCACCGAATACGCAAGTCGGATTCAAAGTATATTCATAAAACCGTTTACGTAAAGAAACCTGTTTCGCGCCTAACTGGGTGAAACGAGACCTACTAGCCACGAGTTCTGAAATATAAATCCGAAATTCCAGGATTGTAGAGCTCGAAAAGTAGTGTGAAATCAAGCTAAAAATCACCGAATTCAGAACTCGGAGTCAACGGATATTCATAAAACCGTTTATGTAAAGAAACCACATTTCGCAGCAAACTAGGAGAAATGAGACCTACTAGCCACGAGTTCTGAAATCAAAATCCGAAACCGCAGGATTGTAGAGCTCAAAAAGTAGTGTGAAATCAAGCTAAAAATCACCCTATTCAGAACTCGGAGTCAACGGATATTCATAAAACCGTTTACGTAAAGAAACCACATTTCGCGGCTAACTAGGTGAAACAAGACCTACTATCCACGAGTTTTGAAATCAAAATCCGAAACTCCAGAATTGTAGAGCTCGAAAATTAGTGTCAAATCAAGCTAAAAATCACCGAATTCAGAACTCGGAGTCAACGGATTTTCATAAAACCGTTTTCGTAAAGAAACCACATTTCGCGGCTCACTAAGTGAAACGAGACCTACTAGCCACGAGTTCTAAAGTCAAAATCCGAAAAACCAGGATTGTAGAGCTCGAAAAGTAGCGTGAAATCAAGCTAAAAATCACCGAATTCAGAACTCGGAGTCAACGGATATTCATAAAACCGTTTGCGTAAAGAAACCACATTTCGCGGCTAACTAGGTGAAACGAGACCTACTAGCCACGAGTTCTGAAATCAAAATCCGAAACCCCAGGATTTTAGAGCTCGAAAAGTAGTGTGAAATCAAGCTAAAAATCACCGAATTCAGAACTCGGAGTCAACGGATTTTCATAAAACCGTTTACGTAAAGAAACCACATTTCGCGGCTAACTAAGTGAAACGAGACCTACTAGCCACGAGTTCTGAAATCAAAATCCGAAACCCTAGGATTTTAGAGCTCGAAAAGTAGTGTGAAATCAAGCTAAAAATCACCGAATTCAGAACTCTGAGTCAACTGATATTCATAAAATCGTTTACGTAAAGAAACCACATTTCGCGGCTAACTAGGTGAAACGAGACCTTCTAGCCACGAGTTCTGAAATCAAAATCCGAAACCCCAGGATTGTAGAGATCGAAATGTAGCGTGAAATCAAGCTAAAAATCACCGAATTCAGAACTCGGAGTCAACGGATATTCATAAAACCGTTTACGTAAAGAAACCACATTTCGCGGCTAACTAGGTGAAACGAGACCTACTAGCCACGAAATCTGAAATCAAAATCCGAAACGCCAGGATTGTAGAGCTCGAAATGTAACGTGAAATCAAGCTAAAAATCACCGAATTCAGAACTCGGAGTCAACGGATATTCATAAAACCGTTTACGTAAAGAAACCACATTTCGCGGCTAACTAAGTGAAACGAGACCTACTAGCCACGAGTTCTGAAATCAAAATCCGAAACCCCAAGATTTTAGAGCTCGAAAAGTAGTGTGAAATCAAGCTAAAAATCACCGAATTCAGAACTCGGAGTCAACGGATTTTCATAAAACCGTTTACATAAAGAAACCACATTTCGCGGCTAACTAAGTGAAACGAGACCTACTAGCCACGAGTTCTGAAATCAAAATCCGAAACCCCAGGATTTTAGAGCTCGAAAAGTAGTGTGAAATCAAGCTAAAAATCACCGAATTCAGAACTCTGAGTCAACTGATATTCATAAAATCGTTTACGTACAGAAACCACATTTCGCGGCTAACTAGGTGAAACGAGACCTTCTAGCCACGAGTTCTGAAATCAAAATCCGAAACCCCAGGATTGTAGAGATCGAAAAGTAGTGTGAAATCAAGCTAAAAATCACCGAATTCAGAACTCGGAGTCAACGGATATTCATAAAACCGTTTACGTACAGAAACCACATTTCGCGGCTAACTAGGTGAAACGAGACCTTCTAGCCACGAGTTCTGAAATCAAAATCCGAAACCCCAGGATTGTAGAGATCGAAAAGTAGTGTGAAATCAAGCTAAAAATCACCGAATTCAGAACTCTGAGTCAACTGATATTCATAAAATCGTTTACGTACAGAAACCACATTTCGCGGCTAACTAGGTGAAACGAGACCTTCTAGCCACGAGTTCTGAAATCAAAATCCGAAACCCCAGGATTGTAGAGCTCGAAAAGTAGTGTGAAATCAAGCTAAAAATCACCGAATTCAGAACTCTGAGTCAACTGATATTCATAAAATCGTTTACGTACAGAAACCACATTTCGCGGCTAACTAGGTGAAACGAGACCTTCTAGCCACGAGTTCTGAAATCAAAATCCGAAACCCCAGGATTGTAGAGATCGAAAAGTAGTGTGAAATCAAGCTAAAAATCACCGAATTCAGAACTCGGAGTCAACGGATATTCATAAAACCGTTTACGTACAGAAACCACATTTCGCGGCTAACTAGGTGAAACGAGACCTTCTAGCCACGAGTTCTGAAATCAAAATCCGAAACCCCAGGATTGTAGAGATCGAAAAGTAGTGTGAAATCAAGCTAAAAATCACCGAATTCAGAACTCTGAGTCAACTGATATTCATAAAATCGTTTACGTACAGAAACCACATTTCGCGGCTAACTAGGTGAAACGAGACCTTCTAGCCACGAGTTCTGAAATCAAAATCCGAAACCCCAGGATTGTAGAGATCGAAAAGTAGTGTGAAATCAAGCTAAAAATCACCGAATTCAGAACTCTGAGTCAACTGATATTCATAAAATCGTTTACGTACAGAAACCACATTTCGCGGCTAACTAGGTGAAACGAGACCTTCTAGCCACGAGTTCTGAAATCAAAATCCGAAACCCCAGGATTGTAGAGATCGAAAAGTAGTGTGAAATCAAGCTAAAAATCACCGAATTCAGAACTCGGAGTCAACGGATATTCATAAAACCGTTTACGTAAAGAAACCACATTTCGCGGCTAACTAAGTGAAACGAGACCTACTAGCCATGAGTTCTGAAATAAAAATCTGAAACCCCAGGATTTTAGAGCTCGAAAAGTAGTGTGAAATCAAGATAAAAATCACCGAATACGCAAGTCGGATTCAAAGTATATTCATAAAACCGTTTACGTAAAGAAACCTGTTTCGCGCCTAACTGGGTGAAACGAGACCTACTAGCCACGAGTTCTGAAATATAAATCCGAAATTCCAGGATTGTAGAGCTCGAAAAGTAGTGTGAAATCAAGCTAAAAATCACCGAATTCAGAACTCGGAGTCAACGGATATTCATAAAACCGTTTATGTAAAGAAACCACATTTCGCAGCAAACTAGGAGAAATGAGACCTACTAGCCACGAGTTCTGAAATCAAAATCCGAAACCGCAGGATTGTAGAGCTCGAAAAGTAGTGTGAAATCAAGCTAAAAATCACCCTATTCAGAACTCGGAGTCAACGGATATTCATAAAACCGTTTACGTAAAGAAACCACATTTCGCGGCTAACTAGGTGAAACAAGACCTACTATCCACGAGTTTTGAAATCAAAATCCGAAACTCCAGAATTGTAGAGCTCGAAAATTAGTGTCAAATCAAGCTAAAAATCACCGAATTCAGAACTCGGAGTCAACGGATTTTCATAAAACCGTTTTCGTAAAGAAACCACATTTCGCGGCTCACTAAGTGAAACGAGACCTACTAGCCACGAGTTCTAAAGTCAAAATCCGAAAAACCAGGATTGTAGAGCTCGAAAAGTAGCGTGAAATCAAGCTAAAAATCACCGAATTCAGAACTCGGAGTCAACGGATATTCATAAAACCGTTTGCGTAAAGAAACCACATTTCGCGGCTAACTAGGTGAAACGAGACCTACTAGCCACGAGTTCTGAAATCAAAATCCGAAACCCCAGGATTTTAGAGCTCGAAAAGTAGTGTGAAATCAAGCTAAAAATCACCGAATTCAGAACTCGGAGTCAACGGATTTTCATAAAACCGTTTACGTAAAGAAACCACATTTCGCGGCTAACTAAGTGAAACGAGACCTACTAGCCACGAGTTCTGAAATCAAAATCCGAAACCCCAAGATTTTAGAGCTCGAAAAGTAGTGTGAAATCAAGCTAAAAATCACCGAATTCAGAACTCTGAGTCAACTGATATTCATAAAATCGTTTACGTAAAGAAACCACATTTCGCGGCTAACTAGGTGAAACGAGACCTTCTAGCCACGAGTTCTGAAATCAAAATCCGAAACACCAGGATTGTAGAGATCGAAATGTAGCGTGAAATCAAGCTAAAAATCACTGAATTCAGAACTCGGAGTCAACGGATATTCATAAAACCGTTTACGTAAAGAAACCACATTTCGCGGCTAACTAGGTGAAACGAGACCTACTAGCCACGAAATCTGAAATCAAAATCCGAAACGCCAGGATTGTAGAGCTCGAAATGTAACGTGAAATCAAGCTAAAAATCACCGAATTCAGAACTCGGAGTCAACGGATATTCATAAAACCGTTTACGTAAAGAAACCACATTTCGCGGCTAACTAAGTGAAACGAGACCTACTAGCCACGAGTTCTGAAATCAAAATCCGAAACCCCAGGATTTTAGAGCTCGAAAGGTAGTGTGAAATCAAGCTAAAAATCACCGAATTCGCAAGTCGGATTCAACGTATATTCATAAAACCGTTTACGTAAAGAAACCACATTTCGCGGCTAACTAAGTGAAACGAGACCTACTAGCCACGAGTTCTGAAATCAAAATCCGAAACCCCAGGATTTTAGAGCTCGAAAAGTAGTGTGAAATCAAGCTAAAAATCACCGAATTCAGAACTCGGAGTCAACGGATATTCATAAAACCGTTTACGTAAAGAAACCACATTTCGCGGCTAACTAAGTGAAACGAGACCTACTAGCCATGAGTTCTGAAATCAAAATCTGAAACCCCAGGATTTTAGAGCTCGAAAAGTAGTGTGAAATCAAGCTAAAAGTCACCGAATTCAGAACTCGGAGTCAACGGATTTTCATAAAACCGTTTACGTAAAGAAACCACATTTCGCGGCTAACTAAGTGAATTGAGACCTACTAGCCACGAGTTCTGAAATCAAAATCCGAAACCCCAGGATTTTAGAGCTCGAAAAGTAGTGTGAAATCAAGCTAAAAATCACCGAATTCAGAACTCGGAGTCAACGGATATTCATAAAACCGTTTACGTAAAGAAACCACATTTCGCGGCTAACTAAGTGAAACGAGACCTACTAGCCATGAGTTCTGAAATAAAAATCTGAAACCCCAGGATTTTAGAGCTCGAAAAGTAGTGTGAAATCAAGCTAAAAATCACCGAATACGCAAGTCGGATTCAAAGTATATTCATAAAACCGTTTACGTAAAGAAACCTGTTTCGCGCCTAACTGGGTGAAACGAGACCTACTAGCCACGAGTTCTGAAATATAAATCCGAAATTCCAGGATTGTAGAGCTCGAAAAGTAGTGTGAAATCAAGCTAAAAATCACCGAATTCAGAACTCGGAGTCAACGGATATTCATAAAACCGTTTATGTAAAGAAACCACATTTCGCAGCAAACTAGGAGAAATGAGACCTACTAGCCACGAGTTCTGAAATCAAAATCCGAAACCGCAGGATTGTAGAGCTCGAAAAGTAGTGTGAAATCAAGCTAAAAATCACCCTATTCAGAACTCGGAGTCAACGGATATTCATAAAACCGTTTACGTAAAGAAACCACATTTCGCGGCTAACTAGGTGAAACAAGACCTACTATCCACGAGTTTTGAAATCAAAATCCGAAACTCCAGAATTGTAGAGCTCGAAAATTAGTGTCAAATCAAGCTAAAAATCACCGAATTCAGAACTCGGAGTCAACGGATTTTCATAAAACCGTTTTCGTAAAGAAACCACATTTCGCGGCTCACTAAGTGAAACGAGACCTACTAGCCACGAGTTCTAAAGTCAAAATCCGAAAAACCAGGATTGTAGAGCTCGAAAAGTAGCGTGAAATCAAGCTAAAAATCACCGAATTCAGAACTCGGAGTCAACGGATATTCATAAAACCGTTTGCGTAAAGAAACCACATTTCGCGGCTAACTAGGTGAAACGAGACCTACTAGCCACGAGTTCTGAAATCAAAATCCGAAACCCCAGGATTTTAGAGCTCGAAAAGTAGTGTGAAATCAAGCTAAAAATCACCGAATTCAGAACTCGGAGTCAACGGATTTTCATAAAACCGTTTACGTAAAGAAACCACATTTCGCGGCTAACTAAGTGAAACGAGACCTACTAGCCACGAGTTCTGAAATCAAAATCCGAAACCCCAAGATTTTAGAGCTCGAAAAGTAGTGTGAAATCAAGCTAAAAATCACCGAATTCAGAACTCTGAGTCAACTGATATTCATAAAATCGTTTACGTAAAGAAACCACATTTCGCGGCTAACTAGGTGAAACGAGACCTTCTAGCCACGAGTTCTGAAATCAAAATCCGAAACCCCAGGATTGTAGAGATCGAAATGTAGCGTGAAATCAAGCTAAAAATCACCGAATTCAGAACTCGGAGTCAACGGATATTCATAAAACCGTTTACGTAAAGAAACCACATTTCGCGGCTAACTAGGTGAAACGAGACCTACTAGCCACGAAATCTGAAATCAAAATCCGAAACGCCAGGATTGTAGAGCTCGAAATGTAACGTGAAATCAAGCTAAAAATCACCGAATTCAGAACTCGGAGTCAACGGATATTCATAAAACCGTTTACGTAAAGAAACCACATTTCGCGGCTAACTAAGTGAAACGAGACCTACTAGCCACGAGTTCTGAAATCAAAATCCGAAACCCCAAGATTTTAGAGCTCGAAAAGTAGTGTGAAATCAAGCTAAAAATCACCGAATTCAGAACTCGGAGTCAACGGATTTTCATAAAACCGTTTACATAAAGAAACCACATTTCGCGGCTAACTAAGTGAAACGAGACCTACTAGCCACGAGTTCTGAAATCAAAATCCGAAACCCCAGGATTTTAGAGCTCGAAAAGTAGTGTGAAATCAAGCTAAAAATCACCGAATTCAGAACTCTGAGTCAACTGATATTCATAAAATCGTTTACGTACAGAAACCACATTTCGCGGCTAACTAGGTGAAACGAGACCTTCTAGCCACGAGTTCTGAAATCAAAATCCGAAACCCCAGGATTGTAGAGATCGAAAAGTAGTGTGAAATCAAGCTAAAAATCACCGAATTCAGAACTCGGAGTCAACGGATATTCATAAAACCGTTTACGTAAAGAAACCACATTTCGCGGCTAACTATGTGAAACGAGACCTACTAGCCACGAAATCTGAAATCAAAATCCGAAACGCCAGGATTGTAGAGCTCGAAATGTAGCGTGAAATCAAGCTAAAAATCACCGAATTCAGAACTCGGAGTCAACGGATATTCATAAAACCGTTTACGTAAAGAAACCACATTTCGCGGCTAACTAAGTGAAACGAGACCTACTAGCCATGAGTTCTGAAATAAAAATCTGAAACCCCAGGATTTTAGAGCTCGAAAAGTAGTGTGAAATCAAGCTAAAAATCACCGAATACGCAAGTCGGATTCAAAGTATATTCATAAAACCGTTTACGTAAAGAAACCTGTTTCGCGCCTAACTGGGTGAAACGAGACCTACTAGCCACGAGTTCTGAAATATAAATCCGAAATTCCAGGATTGTAGAGCTCGAAAAGTAGTGTGAAATCAAGCTAAAAATCACCGAATTCAGAACTCGGAGTCAACGGATATTCATAAAACCGTTTATGTAAAGAAACCACATTTCGCAGCAAACTAGGAGAAATGAGACCTACTAGCCACGAGTTCTGAAATCAAAATCCGAAACCGCAGGATTGTAGAGCTCGAAAAGTAGTGTGAAATCAAGCTAAAAATCACCCTATTCAGAACTCGGAGTCAACGGATATTCATAAAACCGTTTACGTAAAGAAACCACATTTCGCGGCTAACTAGGTGAAACAAGACCTACTATCCACGAGTTTTGAAATCAAAATCCGAAACTCCAGAATTGTAGAGCTCGAAAATTAGTGTCAAATCAAGCTAAAAATCACCGAATTCAGAACTCGGAGTCAACGGATTTTCATAAAACCGTTTTCGTAAAGAAACCACATTTCGCGGCTCACTAAGTGAAACGAGACCTACTAGCCACGAGTTCTAAAGTCAAAATCCGAAAAACCAGGATTGTAGAGCTCGAAAAGTAGCGTGAAATCAAGCTAAAAATCACCGAATTCAGAACTCGGAGTCAACGGATATTCATAAAACCGTTTGCGTAAAGAAACCACATTTCGCGGCTAACTAGGTGAAACGAGACCTACTAGCCACGAGTTCTGAAATCAAAATCCGAAACCCCAGGATTTTAGAGCTCGAAAAGTAGTGTGAAATCAAGCTAAAAATCACCGAATTCAGAACTCGGAGTCAACGGATTTTCATAAAACCGTTTACGTAAAGAAACCACATTTCGCGGCTAACTAAGTGAAACGAGACCTACTAGCCACGAGTTCTGAAATCAAAATCCGAAACCCTAGGATTTTAGAGCTCGAAAAGTAGTGTGAAATCAAGCTAAAAATCACCGAATTCAGAACTCTGAGTCAACTGATATTCATAAAATCGTTTACGTAAAGAAACCACATTTCGCGGCTAACTAGGTGAAACGAGACCTTCTAGCCACGAGTTCTGAAATCAAAATCCGAAACCCCAGGATTGTAGAGATCGAAATGTAGCGTGAAATCAAGCTAAAAATCACCGAATTCAGAACTCGGAGTCAACGGATATTCATAAAACCGTTTACGTAAAGAAACCACATTTCGCGGCTAACTAGGTGAAACGAGACCTACTAGCCACGAAATCTGAAATCAAAATCCGAAACGCCAGGATTGTAGAGCTCGAAATGTAACGTGAAATCAAGCTAAAAATCACCGAATTCAGAACTCGGAGTCAACGGATATTCATAAAACCGTTTACGTAAAGAAACCACATTTCGCGGCTAACTAAGTGAAACGAGACCTACTAGCCACGAGTTCTGAAATCAAAATCCGAAACCCCAAGATTTTAGAGCTCGAAAAGTAGTGTGAAATCAAGCTAAAAATCACCGAATTCAGAACTCGGAGTCAACGGATTTTCATAAAACCGTTTACATAAAGAAACCACATTTCGCGGCTAACTAAGTGAAACGAGACCTACTAGCCACGAGTTCTGAAATCAAAATCCGAAACCCCAGGATTTTAGAGCTCGAAAAGTAGTGTGAAATCAAGCTAAAAATCACCGAATTCAGAACTCTGAGTCAACTGATATTCATAAAATCGTTTACGTACAGAAACCACATTTCGCGGCTAACTAGGTGAAACGAGACCTTCTAGCCACGAGTTCTGAAATCAAAATCCGAAACCCCAGGATTGTAGAGATCGAAAAGTAGTGTGAAATCAAGCTAAAAATCACCGAATTCAGAACTCGGAGTCAACGGATATTCATAAAACCGTTTACGTAAAGAAACCACATTTCGCGGCTAACTATGTGAAACGAGACCTACTAGCCACGAAATCTGAAATCAAAATCCGAAACGCCAGGATTGTAGAGCTCGAAATGTAGCGTGAAATCAAGCTAAAAATCACCGAATTCAGAACTCGGAGTCAACGGATATTCATAAAACCGTTTACGTAAAGAAACCACATTTCGCGGCTAACTAAGTGAAACGAGACCCACTAGCCACGAGTTCTGAAATCAAAATCCGAAACCCCAGGATTTTAGAGCTCGAAAAGTAGTGTGAAATCAAGCTAAAAATCACCCAATTCAGAACTCGGAGTCAACGGATATTCATAAAACCGTTTACGTAAAGAAACCACATTTCGCGGCTAACTAGGTGAAACAAGACCTACTAGCCACGAGTTATGAAATATAAATCCGAAATGCCAGGATTGTAGAGCTCGAAAAGTAGTGTGAAATCAAGCTAAAAATCACCGAATTCAGAACTCGGAGTCAACGGATATTCATAAAACCGTTTATGTAAAGAAACCACATTTCGCAGCAAACTAGGTGAAACGAGACCTACTAGCCACGAGTTCTGAAATCAAAATCCGAAACTCCAGAATTGTAGTGCTCGAAAATTAGTGTCAAATCAAGCTAAAAATCACCGAATTCAGAACTCGGAGTCAACGGATTTTCATAAAACCGTTTTCGTAAAGAAACCACATTTCGCGGCTAACTAAGTGAAACGAGACCTACTAGCCACGAGTTCTAAAGTCAAAATCCGAAAAGCCAGGATTGTAGAGCTCGAAAAGTAGCGTGAAATCAAGCTAAAAATCACCGAATTCAGAACTCGGAGTCAACGGATATTCATAAAACCGTTTGCGTAAAGAAACCACATTTCGCGGCTAACTAAGTGAAACGAGACCTACTAGCCACGAGTTCTGAAATCAAAATCCGAAACCCCAGGATTTTAGAGCTCGAAAAGTAGTGTGAAATCAAGCTAAAAATCACCGAATTCAGAACTCGGAGTCAACGGATATTCATAAAACCGTTTACGTAAAGAAACCACATTTCGCGGCTAACTAGGTGAAACAAGACCTACTAGCCACGAGTTTTGAAATCAAAATCCGAAACTCCAGAATTGTAGAGCTCGAAAAGTAGTGTGAAATCGAGCTAAAAATCACCGAATTCAGAACTCGGAGTCAACGGATATTCATAAAACCGTTTACGTAAAGAAACCACATTTCGCGGCTAACTAGGTGAAACAAGACCTACTAGCCACGAGTTTTGAAATCAAAATCCGAAACTCCAGAATTGTAGAGCTCGAAAAGTAGTGTGAAATCGAGCTAAAAATCACCGAATTCAGAACTCGGAGTCAACGGATATTCATAAAACCGTTTACGTAAAGAAACCACATTTCGCGGCTAACTAGGTGAAACAAGACCTACTAGCCACGAGTTTTGAAATCAAAATCCGAAACTCCAGAATTGTAGAGCTCGAAAAGTAGTGTGAAATCAAGCTAAAAATCACCGAATTCAGAACTCGGAGTCAACGGATATTCATAAAACCGTTTATGTAAAGAAACCACATTTCGCAGCAAACTAGGAGAAACGAGACCTACTAGCCACGAGTTCTGAAATCAAAATCCGAAACCGCAGGATTGTAGAGCTCGAAAAGTAGTGTGAAATCAAGCTAAAAATCACCCAATTCAGAACTCGGAGTCAACGGATATTCATAAAACCGTTTACGTAAAGAAACCACATTTCGCGGCTAACTAGGTGAAACAAGACCTACTAGCCACGAGTTTTGAAATCAAAATCCGAAACTCCAGAATTGTAGTGCTCGAAAATTAGTGTCAAATCAAGCTAAAAATCACCGAATTCAGAACTCGGAGTCAACGGATTTTCATAAAACCGTTTTCGTAAAGAAACCACATTTCGCGGCTAACTAAGTGAAACGAGACCTACTGGCCACGAGTTCTAAAGTCAAAATCCGAAAAGCCAGGATTGTAGAGCTCGAAAAGTAGCGTGAAATCAAGCTAAAAATCAATGAATTCAGAACTCGGAGTCAACGGATATTCATAAAACCGTTTGTGTAAAGAAACCACATTTCGCGGCTAACTAAGTGAAACGAGACCTACTAGCCACGAGTTCTGAAATCAAAATCCGAAACCCCAGGATTTTAGAGCTCGAAAAGTAGTGTGAAATCAAGCTAAAAATCACCGAATTCAGAACTCGTAGTCAACGGATTTTCATAAAACCGTTTACGTAAAGAAACCACATTTTGCGGCTAACTAGGTGAAACGAGACCTACTAGCCACGAGTTCTGAAATCAAAATCCGAAACCCCAGGATTTTAGAGCTCGAAAAGTAGTGTGAAATCAAGCTAAAAATCACCGAATTCAGAACTCGGAGTCAACGGATTTTCATAAAACCGTTTACGTAAAGAAACCACATTTCGCGGCTAACTAAGTGAAACGAGACCTACTAGCCACGAGTTCTGAAGTCAAAATCCGAAACCCCAGGATTTTAGAGCTCGAAAAGTAGTGTGAAATCAATCTAAAAATCACCGAATTCAGAACTCTGAGTCAACTGATATTCATAAAATCGTTTACGTAAAGAAACCACATTTCGCGGCTAACTAGGTGAAACGAGACCTTCTAGCCACGAGTTCTGAAATCAAAATCCGAAACCCCAGGATTGTAGAGATCGAAAAGTAGTGTGAAATCAAGCTAAAAATCACCGAATTCAGAACTCGGAGTCAACGGATATTCATAAAACCGTTTACGTAAAGAAACCACATTTCGCGGCTAACTAGGTGAAACGAGACCTACTAGCCACGAAATCTGAAATCAAAATCCGAAATGCCAGGATTGTAGAGATCGAAATGTAGCGTGAAATCAAGCTAAAAATCACCGAATTCAGAACTCGGAGTCAACGGATATTCATAAAACCGTTTACGTAAAAAAACCACATTTCGCGGCTAACTAAGTGAAACGAGACCTACTAGCCATGAGTTCTGAAATCAAAATCTGAAACCCCAGGATTTTAGAGCTCGAAAAGTAGTGTGAAATCAAGCTAAAAATCACCGAATTCGCAAGTCGGATTCAAAGTATATTCATAAAACCGTTTACGTAAAGAAACCACATTTCGCGGCTAACTGGGTGAAATGAGACCTACTAGCCACGAGTTCTGAAATATAAATCCGAAATGCTAGGATTGTAGAGCTCGAAAAGTAGTGTGAAATCAAGCTAAAAATCACCGAATTCAGAACTCGGAGTCAACGGATATTCATAAAACCGTTTATGTAAAGAAACCACATTTCGCAGCAAACTAGGAGAAACGAGACCTACTAGCCACGAGTTCTGAAATCAAAATCCGAAACCGCAGGATTGTAGAGCTCGAAAAGTAGTGTGAAATCAAGCTAAAAATCACCCAATTTAGAACTCGGAGTCAACGGATATTCATAAAACCGTTTACGTAAAGAAACCACATTTCGCGGCTAACTAGGTGAAACAAGACCTACTAGCCACGAGTTTTGAAATCAAAATCCGAAACTCCAGAATTGTAGAGCTCGAAAATTAGTGTCAAATCAAGCTAAAAATCACCGAATTCAGAACTCGGAGTCAACGGATTTTCATAAAACCGTTTTCGTAAAGAAACCACATTTCGCGGCTAACTAAGTGAAACGAGACCTACTAGCCACGAGTTCTGAAATCAAAATCCGAAACCCCAGGATTTTAGAGCTCGAAAAGTAGTGTGAAATCAAGCTAAAAATCAACGAATTTGCAAGTCGGATTCAACGTATATTCATAAAACCGTTTACGTAAAGAAACCACATTTCGCGGCTAACTGGGTGAAACGAGACCTACTAGCCACGAGTTCTGAAATATAAATCCGAAATGCCAGGATTGTAGAGCTCGAAAAGTAGTGTCAAATAAAGCTAAAAATCACCGAATTCAGAACTCGGAGTCAACGGATTTTCATAAAACCGTTTACGTAAGGAAACCACATTTCGCGGCTAACTAAGTGAAACGAGACCTACTAGCCACGAGTTCTGAAATCAAAATCCGAAACCCCAGGATTTTAGAGCTCGAAAAGTAGTGTGAAATCAAGCTAAAAATCACCGAATTCAGAACTCTGAGTCAACTGATATTCATAAAATCGTTTACGTAAAGAAACCACATTTCGCGGCTAACTAGGTGAAACGAGACCTTCTAGCCACGAGTTCTGAAATCAAAATCCGAAATCCCAGGATTGTAGAGATCGAAATGTAGCGTGAAATCAAGCTAAAAATCACCGAATTCAGAACTCGGAGTCAACGGATATTCATAAAACCGTTTACGTAAAGAAACCACATTTTGCGGCTAACTAGGTGAAACGAGACCTACTAGCCACGAAATCTGAAATCAAAATCCGAAACCCCAGGATTTTAGAGCTCGAAAAGTAGCGTGAAATCAAGCTAAAAATCACCGAATTCAGAACTCTGAGTCAACTGATATTCATAAAATCGTTTACGTAAAGAAACCACATTTCGCGGCTAACTAGGTGAAACGAGACCTTCTAGCCACGAGTTCTGAAATCAAAATCCGAAACCCCAGGATTTTAGAGCTCGAAAAGTAGTGTGAAATCAAGCTAAAAATCAACGAATTCGCAAGTCGGATTCAACGTATATTCATAAAACCGTTTACGTAAAGAAACCACATTTCGCGGCTAACTGGGTGAAACGAGACCTACTAGCCACGAGTTCTGAAATATAAATCCGAAATGCCAGGATTGTAGAGCTCGAAAAGTAGTGTGAAATCAAGCTAAAAATCACCGAATTCAGAACTCGGAGTCAACGGATTTTCATAAAACCGTTTACGTAAAGAAACCACATTTCGCGGCTAACTAAGTGAAACGAGACCTACTAGCCACGAGTTCTGAAATCAAAATCCGAAACCCCAGGATTTTAGAGCTCGAAAAGTAGTGTGAAATCAAGCTAAAAATCACCGAATTCAGAACTCTGAGTCAAAGGATATTCATAAAATCGTTTACGTAAAGAAACCACATTTCGCGGCTAACTAGGTGAAACAAGAACTTCTAGCCACGAGTTCTGAAATCAAAATCCGAAACTCCAGAATTGTAGAGCTCGAAAAGTAGTGTCAAATCAAGCTAAAAATCACCGAATTCAGAACTCGGAGTCAACGGATATTCATAAAACCGTTTACGTAAAGAAACCACATTTCGCGGCTAACTAGGTGAAACGAGACCTACTAGCCACGAAATCTGAAATCAAAATCCGAAACACCAGGATTGTAGAGCTCGAAATGTAGCGTGAAATCAAGCTAAAAATCACCGAATTCAGAACTCGGAGTCAACGGATATTCATAAAACCGTTTACGTAAAGAAACCACATTTCGCGGCTAACTATGTGAAACGAGACCTACTAGCCACGAGTTCTGAAATCAAAATCCAAAACCCCAGGATTTTAGAGCTCGAAAATTAGTGTGAAATCAAGCTAAAAATCACCGAATTCGCAAGTCGGATTCAACGTATATTCATAAAACCGTTTACGTAAAGAAACCACATTTCGCGGCTAACTGGGTGAAACGAGACCTACTAGCCACGAGTTCTGAAATATAAATCCGAAATGCCAGGATTGTAGAGCTCGAAAAGTAGTGTGAAATCAAGCTAAAAATCACCGAATTCAGAACTCGGAGTCAACGGATATTCATAAAACCGTTTATGTCAAGAAACCACATTTCGTAGCAAACTAGGTGAAACGAGACCTACTAGCCACGAGTTCTGAAATCAAAATCCGAAACCGCAGGATTGTAGAGCTCGAAAAGTAGTGTGAAATCAAGCTAAAAATCACCCAATTCAGAAATCGGAGTCAACGGATATTCATAAAACCGTTTACGTAAAGAAACCACATTTCGCGGCTAACTAGTTGAAACAAGACCTACTAGCCACGAGTTTTGAAATCAAAATCCGAAACTCCAGAATTGTAGAGCTCGAAAATTAGTGTCAAATCAAGCTAAAAATCACCGAATTCAGAACTCGGAGTCAACGGATTTTCATAAAACCGTTTACGTAAAGAAACCACATTTCGCGGCTAACTAAGTGAAATGAGACCTACTAGCCACGAGTTCTAAAATCAAAATCCGAAAAGCCAGGATTGTAGAGCTCGAAAAGTAGCGTGAAATCAAGCTAAAAATCACCGAATTCAGAACTCGGAGCCAACGGATATTCATAAAACCGTTTGCGTAAAGAAACCACATTTCGCGGCTAACTAGGTGAAACAAGACCTACTAGCCACGAGTTCTGAAATCAAAATCCGAAACTCCAGAATTGTAGAGCTCGAAAAGTAGTGTCAAATAAAGCTAAAAATCACCGAATTCAGAACTCGAAGTCAATGGATTTTCATAAAACCGTTTACGTAAAGAAACCATATTTTGCGGCTAACTAGGTGAAACGAGACCTACTAGCCACGAGTTTTGAAATCAAAATCCGAAATGCCAGGATTGTAGAGCTCGAAAAGTAGTGTGAAATCAAGCTAAAAATCACCGAATTCAGAACTCGGAGTCAACTGATATTCATAAAACCATTTACGTAAAGAAACCACATTTGGCGGCTAACTAGGTGAAACGAGACCTACTAGCCACGAGTTCTGAAATCAAAATCCGAAATGTCAGGATTGTAGAGCTCAAAAATTAGTGTGAAATCAAGCTAAAAATCACCGAATTCAGAACTCGGAGTCAACGGATATTCATAAAACCGTTTATGTAAAGAAACCACATTTCGCGGCTAACTAGGTGAAACAAGACCTACTAGCCACGAGTTCTGAAATCAAAATTCGAAACTACAGAATTGTAGAGCTCGAAAAGTAGTGTCAAATCAAGCTAAAAATCACCGAATTCAGAACTCGGAGTCAACGGATTTTCATAAAACCGTTTACGTAAAGAAACCACATTTCGCGGCTAACTAGGTGAAACGAGACCTACTAGCCACGAGTTCTGAAATCAAAATCCGAAACCCCAGGATTGTAGAGCTCGAAAAGTAGTGTGAAATCAAGCTAAAAATCACCGAATTCAGAACTCGGAGTCAACGGATATTCATAAAACCGTTTACGTAAAGAAACCACATTTCGCGGCTAACTAGGTGAAACGAGACCTACTAGCCACGAAATCTGAAATCAAAATCCGAAACGCCAGGATTGTAGAGCTCGAAAGGTAGCGTGAAATCAAGCTAAAAATCACCGAATTCAGAACTCGGAGTCAACGGATATTCATAAAACCGTTTACGTAAAGAAACCACATTTCGCGGCTAACTAAGTGAAACGAGACCTACTAGCCACGAGTTCTGAAATCAAAATCCGAAACCCCAGGATTTTAGAGCTCGAAAAGTAGTGTGAAATCAAGCTAAAAATCACCGAATTCGCAAGTCGGATTCAACGTATATTCATAAAACCGTTTACGTAAAGAAACCACATTTCGCGGCTAACTGGGTGAAACGAGACCTACTAGCCACGAGTTCTGAAATCAAAATCCGAAATTCCAGGATTGTAGAGCTCGAAAAGTAGTGTGAAATCAAGCTAAAAATCACCGAATTCAGAACTCGGAGTCAACGGATATTCATAAAACCGTTTATGTAAAGGAACCACATTTCGCAGCAAACTAGGTGAAACGAGACCTACTAGCCACGAGTTCTGAAATGAAAATCCGAAACCGCAGGATTGTAGAGCTCGAAAAGTAGTGTGAAATCAAGCTAAAAATCACCCAATTCAGAACTCGGAGTCAACGGATATTCATAAAACCGTTTACGTAAAGAAACCACATTTCGCGGCTAACTAGGTGAAACAAGACCTACTAGCCACGAGTTTTGAAATCAAAATCCGAAACTCCAGAATTGTAGAGCTCGAAAATTAGTGTCAAATCAAGCTAAAAATCACCGAATTCAGAACTCTGAGTCAACTGATATTCATAAAATCGTTTACGTAAAGAAACCACATTTCGCGGCTAACTAGGTGAAACGAGACCTTCTAGCCACGAGTTCTGAAATCAAAATCCGAAACCCCAGGATTGTAGAGCTCGAAAAGTAGTGTGAAATCAAGCTAAAAATCACCGAATTCAGAACTCGGAGTCAACGGATATTCATAAAACCGTTTACGTAAAGAAACCACATTTCGCGGCTAACTAGGTGAAACGAGACCTACTAGCCACGAAATCTGAAATCAAAATCCGAAACGCCAGGATTGTAGAGCTCGAAATGTAGCGTGAAATCAAGCTAAAAATCACCGAATTCAGAACTCGGAGTCAACGGATATTCATAAAACCGTTTACGTAAAGAAACCACATTTCGCGGCTAACTAAGTGAAATGAGACCTACTAGCCACGAGTTCTGAAATAAAAATCCGAAACCCCAGGATTTTAGAGCTCGAAAAGTAGTGTGAAATCAAGCGAAAAATCACCGAATTCGCAAGTCGGATTCAACGTATATTCATAAAACCGTTTACGTAAAGAAACCACATTTCGCGGCTAACTGGGTGAAACGAGACCTACTAGCCACGAGTTCTGAAATATAAATCCGAAATGCCAGGATTGTAGAGCTCGAAAAGTAGTGTGAAATCAAGCTAAAAATCACCGAATTCAGAACTCGGAGTCAACGGATATTCATAAAACCGTTTATGTCAAGAAACCACATTTCGTAGCAAACTAGGTGAAACGAGACCTACTAGCCACGAGTTCTGAAATCAAAATCCGAAACCGCAGGATTGTAGAGCTCGAAAAGTAGTGTGAAATCAAGCTAAAAATCACCCAATTCAGAAATCGGAGTCAACGGATATTCATAAAACCGTTTACGTAAAGAAACCACATTTCGCGGCTAACTAGGTGAAACAAGACCTACTAGCCACGAGTTTTGAAATCAAAATCCGAAACTCCAGAATTGTAGAGCTCGAAAATTAGTGTCAAATCAAGCTAAAAATCACCGAATTCAGAACTCGGAGTCAACGGATTTTCATAAAACCGTTTACGTAAAGAAACCACATTTCGCGGCTAACTAAGTGAAATGAGACCTACTAGCCACGAGTTCTAAAATCAAAATCCGAAAAGCCAGGATTGTAGAGCTCGAAAAGTAGCGTGAAATCAAGCTAAAAATCACCGAATTCAGAACTCGGAGCCAACGGATATTCATAAAACCGTTTGCGTAAAGAAACCACATTTCGCGGCTAACTAGGTGAAACAAGACCTACTAGCCACGAGTTCTGAAATCAAAATCCGAAACTCCAGAATTGTAGAGCTCGAAAAGTAGTGTCAAATAAAGCTAAAAATCACCGAATTCAGAACTCGGAGTCAATGGATTTTCATAAAACCGTTTACGTAAAGAAACCATATTTTGCGGCTAACTAGGTGAAACGAGACCTACAAGCCACGAGTTTTGAAATCAAAATCCGAAATGCCAGGATTGTAGAGCTCGAAAAGTAGTGTGAAATCAAGCTAAAAATCACCGAATTCAGAACTCGGAGTCAACTGATATTCATAAAACCATTTACGTAAAGAAACCACATTTGGCGGCTAACTAGGTGAAACGAGACCTACTAGCCACGAGTTCTGAAATCAAAATCCGAAATGTCAGGATTGTAGAGCTCAAAAATTAGTGTGAAATCAAGCTAAAAATCACCGAATTCAGAACTCGGAGTCAACGGATATTCATAAAACCGTTTATGTAAAGAAACCACATTTCGCGGCTAACTAGGTGAAACAAGACCTACTAGCCACGAGTTCTGAAATCAAAATTCGAAACTACAGAATTGTAGAGCTCGAAAAGTAGTGTCAAATCAAGCTAAAAATCACCGAATTCAGAACTCGGAGTCAACGGATTTTCATAAAACCGTTTACGTAAAGAAACCACATTTCGCGGCTAACTAGGTGAAACGAGACCTACTAGCCACGAGTTCTGAAATCAAAATCCGAAACCCCAGGATTGTAGAGCTCGAAAAGTAGTGTGAAATCAAGCTAAAAATCACCGAATTCAGAACTCGGAGTCAACGGATATTCATAAAACCGTTTACGTAAAGAAACCACATTTCGCGGCTAACTAGGTGAAACGAGACCTACTAGCCACGAAATCTGAAATCAAAATCCGAAACGCCAGGATTGTAGAGCTCGAAAGGTAGCGTGAAATCAAGCTAAAAATCACCGAATTCAGAACTCGGAGTCAACGGATATTCATAAAACCGTTTACGTAAAGAAACCACATTTCGCGGCTAACTAAGTGAAACGAGACCTACTAGCCACGAGTTCTGAAATCAAAATCCGAAACCCCAGGATTTTAGAGCTCGAAAAGTAGTGTGAAATCAAGCTAAAAATCACCGAATTCGCAAGTCGGATTCAACGTATATTCATAAAACCGTTTACGTAAAGAAACCACATTTCGCGGCTAACTGGGTGAAACGAGACCTACTAGCCACGAGTTCTGAAATCAAAATCCGAAATTCCAGGATTGTAGAGCTCGAAAAGTAGTGTGAAATCAAGCTAAAAATCACCGAATTCAGAACTCGGAGTCAACGGATATTCATAAAACCGTTTATGTAAAGGAACCACATTTCGCAGCAAACTAGGTGAAACGAGACCTACTAGCCACGAGTTCTGAAATGAAAATCCGAAACCGCAGGATTGTAGAGCTCGAAAAGTAGTGTGAAATCAAGCTAAAAATCACCCAATTCAGAACTCGGAGTCAACGGATATTCATAAAACCGTTTACGTAAAGAAACCACATTTCGCGGCTAACTAGGTGAAACAAGACCTACTAGCCACGAGTTTTGAAATCAAAATCCGAAACTCCAGAATTGTAGAGCTCGAAAATTAGTGTCAAATCAAGCTAAAAATCACCGAATTCAGAACTCTGAGTCAACTGATATTCATAAAATCGTTTACGTAAAGAAACCACATTTCGCGGCTAACTAGGTGAAACGAGACCTTCTAGCCACGAGTTCTGAAATCAAAATCCGAAACCCCAGGATTGTAGAGCTCGAAAAGTAGTGTGAAATCAAGCTAAAAATCACCGAATTCAGAACTCGGAGTCAACGGATATTCATAAAACCGTTTACGTAAAGAAACCACATTTCGCGGCTAACTAGGTGAAACGAGACCTACTAGCCACGAAATCTGAAATCAAAATCCGAAACGCCAGGATTGTAGAGCTCGAAATGTAGCGTGAAATCAAGCTAAAAATCACCGAATTCAGAACTCGGAGTCAACGGATATTCATAAAACCGTTTACGTAAAGAAACCACATTTCGCGGCTAACTAAGTGAAATGAGACCTACTAGCCACGAGTTCTGAAATAAAAATCCGAAACCCCAGGATTTTAGAGCTCGAAAAGTAGTGTGAAATCAAGCGAAAAATCACCGAATTCGCAAGTCGGATTCAACGTATATTCATAAAACCGTTTACGTAAAGAAACCACATTTCGCGGCTAACTGGGTGAAACGAGACCTACTAGCCACGAGTTCTGAAATATAAATCCGAAATGTCAGGATTGTAGAGCTCGAAAAGTAGTGTGAAATCAAGCTAAAAATCACCGAATTCAGAACTCGGAGTCGACGGATATTCATAAAACCGTTTATGTAAAGAAACCACATTTCGCAGCAAACTAGGTGAAACGAGACCTACTAGCCACGAGTTCTGAAATCAAAATCCGAAACCGCAGGATTGTAGAGCTCGAAAAGTAGTGTGAAATCAAGCTAAAAATCACCCAATTCAGAACTCGGAGTCAACGGATATTCATAAAACCGTTTACGTAAAGAAACCACATTTCGCGGCTAACTAGGTGAAACAAGACCTACTAGCCACGAGTTTTGAAATCAAAATCCGAAACTCCAGAATTGTAGAGCTCGAAAATTAGTGTCAAATCAAGCTAAAAATCACCGAATTCAGAACTCGGAGTCAACGGATTTTCATAAAACCGTTTACGTAAAGAAACCACATTTCGCGGCTAACTAAGTGAAACGAGTCCTACTAGCCACGAGTTCTAAAATCAAAATCCGAAAAGCCAGGATTGTAGAGCTCGAAAAGTAGTGTGAAATCAAGCTAAAAATCACCGAATTCAGAACTCGGAGTCAACGGATATTCATAAAACCGTTTGCGTAAAGAAACCACATTTCGCGGCTAACTAGGTGAAACGAGACCTACTAGCCACGAGATCTGAAATCAAAATCCGAAACGCCAGGATTGTAGAGCTCGAAAAGTAGTGTGAAATCAAGCTAAAAATCACCGAATTCAGAACTCGGAGTCAACGGATATTCATAAAACCGTTTACGTAAAGAAACCACATTTCGCGGCTAACTAAGTGAAACGAGACCTACTAGCCACGAGTTCTGAAATCAAAATCCGAAACCCCAGGATTTTAGAGCTCGAAAAGTAGTGTGAAATCAAGCTAAAAATCACCGAATTCAGAACTCGGAGTCAACGGATTTTCATAAAACCGTTTACGTAAAGAAACCACATTTCGCGGCTAACTAAGTGAAACGAGACCTACTAGCCACGAGTTCTGAAATCAAAATCCGAAACCCCAGGATTTTAGAGCTCGAAAAGTAGTGTGAAATCAAGCTAAAAATCACCGAATTCAGAACTCGGAGTCAACGGATATTCATAAAACCGTTTACGTAAAGAAACCACATTTCGCGGCTAACTAGGTGAAACAAGACCTACTAGCCACGAGTTTTGAAATCAAAATCCGAAACTCCAGAATTGTAGAGCTCGAAAATTAGTGTCAAATCAAGCTAAAAATCACCGAATTCAGAACTCGGAGTCAACGGATTTTCATAAAACCGTTTACGTAAAGAAACCACATTTCGCGGCTAACTAAGTGAAACGAGTCCTACTAGCCACGAGTTCTAAAATCAAAATCCGAAAAGCCAGGATTGTAGAGCTCGAAAAGTAGTGTGAAATCAAGCTAAAAATCACCGAATTCAGAACTCGGAGTCAACGGATATTCATAAAACCGTTTGCGTAAAGAAACCACATTTCGCGGCTAACTAGGTGAAACGAGACCTACTAGCCACGAGATCTGAAATCAAAATCCGAAACGCCAGGATTGTAGAGCTCGAAAAGTAGTGTGAAATCAAGCTAAAAATCACCGAATTCAGAACTCGGAGTCAACGGATATTCATAAAACCGTTTACGTAAAGAAACCACATTTCGCGGCTAACTAAGTGAAACGAGACCTACTAGCCACGAGTTCTGAAATCAAAATCCGAAACCCCAGGATTTTAGAGCTCGAAAAGTAGTGTGAAATCAAGCTAAAAATCACCGAATTCAGAACTCGGAGTCAACGGATTTTCATAAAACCGTTTACGTAAAGAAACCACATTTCGCGGCTAACTAAGTGAAACGAGACCTACTAGCCACGAGTTCTGAAATCAAAATCCGAAACCCCAGGATTTTAGAGCTCGAAAAGTAGTGTGAAATCAAGCTAAAAATCACCGAATTCAGAACTCTGAGTCAACTGATATTCATAAAATCGTTTACGTAACGAAACCACATTTCGCGGCTAACTAGGTGAAACGAGACCTTGTAGCAACGAGTTCTGAAATCAAAATCCGAAACCCCAGGATTGTAGAGATCGAAAAGTAGTGTGAAATCAAGCTAAAAATCACCGAATTCAGAACTCGGAGTCAACGGATATTCATAAAACCGTTTACGTAAAGAAACCACATTTCGCGGCTAACTAGGTGAAACGAGACCTACTAACCACGAAATCTGAAATCAAAATCCGAAACGCCAGGATTGTAGAGCTCGAAATGTAGCGTGAAATCAAGCTAAAAATCACCGAATTCAGAACTCGGAGTCAACGGATATTCATAAAACCGTTTACGTAAAGAAACCACATTTCGCGGCTAACTAAGTGAAACGAGACCTACTAACCACGAGTTCTGAAATCAAAATCCGAAATCCCAGGATTTTAGAGCTCGAAAAGTAGTGTGAAATCAAGCTAAAAATCACCGAATACGCAAGTCGGATTCAACGTATATTCATAAAACCGTTTACGTAAAGAAACCACATTTCGCGGCTAACTGGGTGAAACGAGACCTACTATCCACGAGTTCTGAAATATAAATCCGAAATGCCAGGATTGTAGAGCTCGAAAAGTAGTGTGAAATCAAGCTAAAAATCACCGAATTCAGAACTCGGAGTCAACGGATATTCATAAAACCGTTTATGTAAAGAAACCACATTTCGCAGCAAACTAGGTGAAACGAGACCTACTAGGCACGAGTTCTGAAATCAAAAATCCGAAACCGCAGGATTGTAGAGCTCGAAAAGTAGTGTGAAATCAAGCTAAAAATCACCCAATTCAGAACTCGGAGTCAACGGATATTCATAAAACCGTTTACGTAAAGAAACCACATTTCGCGGCTAACTAGGTGAAACAAGACCTACTAGCCACGAGTTTTGAAATCAAAATCCGAAACTCCAGAATTGTAGAGCTCGAAAATTAGTGTCAAATCAAGCTAAAAATCACCGAATTCAGAACTCGGAGTCAACGGATTTTCATAAAACCGTTTACGTAAAGAAACCACATTTCGCGGCTAACTAAGTGAAACGAGACCTACTTGCCACGAGTTCTAAAATCAAAATCCAAAAAGCCAGGATTGTAGAGCTCGAAAAGTAGCGTGAAATCAAGCTAAAAATCACCGAATTCAGAACTCGGAGTCAACGGATATTCATAAAACCGTTTGCGTAAAGAAACCACATTTCGCGGCTAACTAGGTGAAACAAGACCTTCTAGCCACGAGTTCTGAAATCAAAATCCGAAACGCCAGAATTGTAGAGCTCGAAAAGTAGTGTCAAATAAAGCTAAAAATCACCGAATTCAGAACTCGGAGTCAACGGATTTTCATAAAACCGTTTACGTAAAGAAACCACATTTTGCGGCTAACTAGGTGAAACGAGACCTACTAGCCACGAGTTTTGAAATCAAAATCCGAAATGCCAGGATTGTAGAGCTCGAAAAGTAGTGTGAAATCAAGCTAAAAATCACCGAATTCAGAACTCTTAGTCAACTGATATTCATAAAATCGTTTACGTAAAGAAACCACATTTCGCGGCTAACTAGGTTAAACGAGACCTTCTAGCCACGAGTTCTGAAATCAAAATCCGAAACCCCAAGATCGTAGAGCTCGAAAAGTAGTGTGAAATCAAGCTAAAAATCACCGAATTCAGAACTCGGAGTCAACGGATATTCATAAAACCGTTTACGTAAAGAAACCACATTTCGCGGCTAACTAAGTGAAACGAGACCTACTAGCCACGAGTTCTGAAATCAAAATCCGAAATCCCAGGATTTTAGAGCTCGAAAAGTAGTGTGAAATCAAGCTAAAAATCACCGAATTCGCAAGTCGGATTCAACGTATATTCATAAAACTGTTTACGTAAAGAAACCACATTTCGCGGCTAACTGGGTGAAACGAGACCTACTAGCCACGAGTTCTGAAATATAAATCCGAAATGCCAGGATTGTAGAGCTCGAAAAGTAGTGTGAAATCAAGCTAAAAATCACCGAATTCAGAACTCGGAGTCAACGGATATTCATAAAACCGTTTATGTAAAGAAACCACATTTCGCAGCAAACTAGGTGAAACGAGAACTACTAGGCACGAGTTCTGAAATCAAAATCCGAAACCGCTGGATTGTAGAGCTCGAAAAGTAGTGTGAAATCAAGCTAAAAATCACCCAATTCAGAACTCGGAGTCAACGGATATTCATAAAACCGTTTACGTAAAGAAACCACATTTCGCGGCTAACTAGGTGAAACAAGACCTACTAGCCACGAGTTTTGAAATCAAAATCCGAAAATCCAGAATTGTAGAGCTCGAAAATTAGTGTCAAATCAAGCTAAAAATCACCGAATTCAGAACTCGGAGTCAAACGGATTTTCATAAAACCGTTTACGTAAAGAAACCACATTTTGCGGCTAACTAAGTGAAACGAGACCTACTTGCCACGAGTTCTAAAATCAAAATCCGAAAAGCCAGGATTGTAGAGCTCGAAAAGTAGCGTGAAATCAAGCTAAAAATCACCGAATTCAGAACTCGGAGTCAACGGATATTCATAAAACCGTTTGCGTAAAGAAACCACATTTCGCGGCTAACTAGGTGAAACAAGACCTTCTAGCCACGAGTTCTGAAATCAAAATCCGAAACGCCAGAATTATAGAGCTCGAAAAGTAGTGTCAAATAAAGCTAAAAATCACCGAATTCAGAACTCGGAGTCAACGGATTTTCATAAAACCGTTTACGTAAAGAAACCACATTTTGCGGCTAACTAGGTGAAACGAGACCTACTAGCCACGAGTTTTGAAATCAAAATCCGAAATGCCAGGATTGTAGAGCTCGAAAAGTAGCGTGAAATCAAGCTAAAAATCACCGAATTCAGAACTCTGAGTCAACTGATATTCATAAAATCGTTTACGTAAAGAAACCACATTTCGCGGCTAACTAGGTGAAACGAGACCATCTAGCCACGAGTTCTGAAATCAAAATCCGAAACCCCAAGATTGTAGAGCTCGAAAAGTAGTGTGAAATCAAGCTAAAAATCACCGAATTCAGAACTCGGAGTCAACGGATATTCATAAAACCGTTTACGTAAAGAAACCACATTTCGCGGCTAACTAAGTGAAACGAGACCTACTAGCCACGAGTTCTAAAATCAAAATCCGAAACCCCAGGATTTTAGAACTCGAAAAGTAGTGTGAAATCAAGCTAAAAATCACCGAATTCAGAACTCGGAGTCAACGGATTTTCATAAAATCGTTTACGTAAAGAAAACACATTTCGCGGCTAACTAGGTGAAACGAGACCTTCTAGCCACGAGTTCTGAAATCAAAATCCGAAATCCCAGGATTGTAGAGCTCGAAAAGTAGTGTGAAATCAAGCTAAAAATCACCGAATTCAGAACTCTGAGTCAACTGATATTCATAAAATCGTTTACGTAAAGAAACCACATTTCGCGGCTAACTAGGTGAAACGAGACCTTCTAGCCACGAGTTCTGAAATCAAAATCCGAAATCCCAGGATTGTAGAGCTCGAAAAGTAGTGTGAAATCAAGCTAAAAATCACCGAATTCAGAACTCGGAGTCAACGGATATTCATAAAACCGTTTACGTAAAGAAACCACATTTCGCGGCTAACTAGGTGAAACGAGACCTACTAGCCACGAAATCTGAAATCAAAATCCGAAACGCCAGGATTGTAGAGCTCGAAATGTAGCGTGAAATCAAGCTAAAAATCACCGAATACAGAACTCGGAGTCAACGGATATTCATAAAACCGTTTACGTAAAGAAACCACATTTCGCGGCTAACTAAGTGAAACGAGACCTACTAGCCACGAGTTCTGAAATAAAAATCCGAAACCCCAGGATTTTAGAGCTCAAAAAGTAGTGTGAAATCAAGCTAAAAATCACCGAATTCGCAAGTCGGATTTAACGTATATTCATAAAACCGTTTACGTAAAGAAACCACATTTCGCGGCTAACTGGGTGAAACGAGACCTACTAGCCACGAGTTCTGAAATATAAATCCGAAATGCCAGGATTGTAGAGCTCGAAAAGTAGTGTGAAATCAAGCTAAAAATCACCGAATTCAGAACTCGGAGTCAACGGATATTCATAAAACCGTTTATGTAAAGAAACCACATTTCGCAGCAAACTAGGTGAAACGAGACCTACTAGGCACGAGTTCTGAAATCAAAATCCGAAACCGCAGGATTGTAGAGCTCGAAAAGTAGTGTGAAATCAAGCTAAAAATCACCCAATTCAGAACTCAGAGTCAACGGATATTCATAAAACCGTTTACGTAAAGAAACCACATTTCGCGGCTAACTAGGTGAAACAAGACCTACTAGCCACGAGTTTTGAAATCAAAATCCGAAACTCCAGAATTGTAGAGCTCGAAAATTAGTGTCAAATCAAGCTAAAAATCACCGAATTCAGAACTCGGAGTCAACGGATTTTCATAAAACCGTTTACGTAAAGAAACCACATTTCGCGGCTAACTAAGTGAAACGAGACCTACTAGCCACGAGTTCTAAAATCAAAATCCGAAAAGCCAGGATTGTAGAGCTCGAAAAGTAGCGTGAAATCAAGCTAAAAATCACCGAATTTAGAACTCGGAGTCAACGGATATTCATAAAACCGTTTGCGTAAAGAAACCACATTTCGCGGCCAACTAGGTGAAACAAGACCTACTAGCCACGTGTTCTGAAATCAAAATCCGAAACTCCAGAATTGTAGAGCTCGAAAAGTAGTGTCAAATAAAGCTAAAAATCACCGAATTCAGAACTCGGAGTCAACGGATTTTCATAAAACCGTTTACATAAAGAAACCACATTTTTCGGCTAACTAGGTGAAACGAGACCTACTAGCCACGAGTTCTGAAATCAAAATCCGAAATGCCAGGATTGTAGAGCTCGAAAAGTAGTGTGAAATCAAGCTAAAAATCACCGAATTCAGAACTCTGAGTCAACTGATATTCATAAAATCGTTTACGTAAAGAAACCACATTTCGCGGCTAACTAGGTGAAATGAGACCTTCTAGCCACGAGTTCTGAAATCAAAATCCCAAACCCCAGGATTGTAGAGCTCGAAAAGTAGTGTGAAATCAAGCTAAAAATCACCGAATTCAGAACTCGGAGTCAACGGATATTCATAAAACCGTTTACGTAAAGAAACCACATTTCGCGGCTAACTAGGTGAAACGCGACCTACTAGCCACAAAATCTGAAATCAAAATCCGAAATGCCAGGATTGTAGAGCTCGAAATGTAGCGTGAAATCAAGCTAAAAATCAACGAATTCAGAACTCGGAGTCGACGGATATTCATAAAACCGTTTACGTAAAGAAACCACATTTCGCGGCTAACTAGGTGAAACAAGACCTACTAGCCACGAGTTTTGAAATCAAAATTCGAAACTCCAGAATTGTAGAGCTCGAAAATTAGTGTCAAATCAAGCTAAAAATCACCGAATTCAGAACTCGGAGTCAACGGATTTTCATAAAACCGTTTACGTAAAGAAACCACATTTCGCGGCTAACTAGGTGAAACGAGACCTACTAGCCACGAGTTCTGAAATCAAAATCCGAAATGACAGGATTGTAGAGCTCGAAAAGTAGTGTGAAATCAAGCTAAAAATCACCGAATTCAGAACTCTGAGTCAACGGATATTCATAAAATCGTTTACGTAAAGAAACCACATTTCGCAGCTAACTTGGTGAAACGAGACCTACTAGCCACGAGTTTTGAAATCAAAATTCGAAACTCCAGAATTGTAGAGCTCGAAAATTAGTGTCAAATCAAGCTAAAAATCACCGAATTCAGAACTCGGAGTCTACGGATTTTCATAAAACCGTTTACGTAAAGAAATCACATTTCGCGGCTAACTAAATGAAATGAGACCTACTAGCCACGAGTTCTAAAATCAAAATCCGAAAAGCCAGGATTGTAGAGCTCGAAAAGTAGCGTGAAATCAAGCTAAAAATCACCGAATTCAGAACTCGGAGTCAACGGATATTCATAAAACCGTTTGGGTAAAGAAACCACATTTCGCGGCTAACTAGGTGAAACAAGACCTACTAGCCACGAGTTCTGAAATCAAAATCCGAAACTCCAGAATTGTAGAGCTCGAAAAGTAGTGTCAAATAAAGCTAAAAATCACCGAATTCAGAACTCGGAGTCAACGGATTTTCATAAAACCGTTTACGTAAAGAAACCACATTTCGCGGCTAACTAAGTGAAACGAGACCTACTAGCCACGAGTTCTAAAATCAAAATCCGAAAAGCCAGGATTGTAGAGCTCGAAAAGTAGCGTGAAATCAAGCTAAAAATCACCGAATTTAGAACTCGGAGTCAACGGATATTCATAAAACCGTTTGCGTAAAGAAACCACATTTCGCGGCCAACTAGGTGAAACAAGACCTACTAGCCACGTGTTCTGAAATCAAAATCCGAAACTCCAGAATTGTAGAGCTCGAAAAGTAGTGTCAAATAAAGCTAAAAATCACCGAATTCAGAACTCGGAGTCAACGGATTTTCATAAAACCGTTTACGTAAAGAAACCACATTTTTCGGCTAACTAGGTGAAACGAGACCTACTAGCCACGAGTTCTGAAATCAAAATCCGAAATGCCAGGATTGTAGAGCTCGAAAAGTAGTGTGAAATCAAGCTAAAAATCACCGAATTCAGAACTCTGAGTCAACTGATATTCATAAAATCGTTTACGTAAAGAAACCACATTTCGCGGCTAACTAGGTGAAATGAGACCTTCTAGCCACGAGTTCTGAAATCAAAATCCAAAACCCCAGGATTGTAGAGCTCGAAAAGTAGTGTGAAATCAAGCTAAAAATCACCGAATTCAGAACTCGGAGTCAACGGATATTCATAAAACCGTTTACGTAAAGAAACCACATTTCGCGGCTAACTAGGTGAAACGAGACCTACTAGCCACAAAATCTGAAATCAAAATCCGAAATGCCAGGATTGTAGAGCTCGAAATGTAGCGTGAAATCAAGCTAAAAATCAACGAATTCAGAACTCGGAGTCGACGGATATTCATAAAACCGTTTACGTAAAGAAACCACATTTCGCGGCTAACTAGGTGAAACAAGACCTACTAGCCACGAGGTTTGAAATCAAAATTCGAAACTCCAGAATTGTAGAGCTCGAAAATTAGTGTCAAATCAAGCTAAAAATCACCGAATTCAGAACTCGGAGTCAACGGATATTCATAAAACCGTTTATGTAAAGGAACCACATTTCGCAGCAAACTAGGTGAAACGAGACCTACTAGCTACGAGTTCTGAAATGAAAATCCGAAACCGCAGGATTGTAGAGCTCGAAAAGTAGTGTGAAATCAAGCTAAAAATCACCCAATTCAGAACTCGGAGTCAACGGATATTCATAAAACCGTTTACGTAAAGAAACCACATTTCGCGGCTAACTAGGTGAAACAAGACCTACTAGCCACGAGTTTTGAAATCAAAATCCGAAACTCCAGAATTGTAGAGCTCGAAAATTAGTGTCAAATCAAGCTAAAAATCACCGAATTCAGAACTCTGAGTCAACTGATATTCATAAAATCGTTTACGTAAAGAAACCACATTTCGCGGCTAACTAGGTGAAACGAGACCTTCTAGCCACGAGTTCTGAAATCAAAATCCGAAACCCCAGGATTGTAGAGCTCGAAAAGTAGTGTGAAATCAAGCTAAAAATCACCGAATTCAGAACTCGGAGTCAACGGATATTCATAAAACCGTTTACGTAAAGAAACCACATTTCGCGGCTAACTAGGTGAAACGAGACCTACTAGCCACGAAATCTGAAATCAAAATCCGAAACGCCAGGATTGTAGAGCTCGAAATGTAGCGTGAAATCAAGCTAAAAATCACCGAATTCAGAACTCGGAGTCAACGGATATTCATAAAACCGTTTACGTAAAGAAACCACATTTCGCGGCTAACTAAGTGAAATGAGACCTACTAGCCACGAGTTCTGAAATAAAAATCCGAAACCCCAGGATTTTAGAGCTCGAAAAGTAGTGTGAAATCAAGCGAAAAATCACCGAATTCGCAAGTCGGATTCAACGTATATTCATAAAACCGTTTACGTAAAGAAACCACATTTCGCGGCTAACTGGGTGAAACGAGACCTACTAGCCACGAGTTCTGAAATATAAATCCGAAATGTCAGGATTGTAGAGCTCGAAAAGTAGTGTGAAATCAAGCTAAAAATCACCGAATTCAGAACTCGGAGTCGACGGATATTCATAAAACCGTTTATGTAAAGAAACCACATTTCGCAGCAAACTAGGTGAAACGAGACCTACTAGCCACGAGTTCTGAAATCAAAATCCGAAACCGCAGGATTGTAGAGCTCGAAAAGTAGTGTGAAATCAAGCTAAAAATCACCCAATTCAGAACTCGGAGTCAACGGATATTCATAAAACCGTTTACGTAAAGAAACCACATTTCGCGGCTAACTAGGTGAAACAAGACCTACTAGCCACGAGTTTTGAAATCAAAATCCGAAACTCCAGAATTGTAGAGCTCGAAAATTAGTGTCAAATCAAGCTAAAAATCACCGAATTCAGAACTCGGAGTCAACGGATTTTCATAAAACCGTTTACGTAAAGAAACCACATTTCGCGGCTAACTAAGTGAAACGAGTCCTACTAGCCACGAGTTCTAAAATCAAAATCCGAAAAGCCAGGATTGTAGAGCTCGAAAAGTAGTGTGAAATCAAGCTAAAAATCACCGAATTCAGAACTCGGAGTCAACGGATATTCATAAAACCGTTTGCGTAAAGAAACCACATTTCGCGGCTAACTAGGTGAAACGAGACCTACTAGCCACGAGATCTGAAATCAAAATCCGAAACGCCAGGATTGTAGAGCTCGAAAAGTAGTGTGAAATCAAGCTAAAAATCACCGAATTCAGAACTCGGAGTCAACGGATATTCATAAAACCGTTTACGTAAAGAAACCACATTTCGCGGCTAACTAAGTGAAACGAGACCTACTAGCCACGAGTTCTGAAATCAAAATCCGAAACCCCAGGATTTTAGAGCTCGAAAAGTAGTGTGAAATCAAGCTAAAAATCACCGAATTCAGAACTCGGAGTCAACGGATTTTCATAAAACCGTTTACGTAAAGAAACCACATTTCGCGGCTAACTAAGTGAAACGAGACCTACTAGCCACGAGTTCTGAAATCAAAATCCGAAACCCCAGGATTTTAGAGCTCGAAAAGTAGTGTGAAATCAAGCTAAAAATCACCGAATTCAGAACTCTGAGTCAACTGATATTCATAAAATCGTTTACGTAACGAAACCACATTTCGCGGCTAACTAGGTGAAACGAGACCTTGTAGCAACGAGTTCTGAAATCAAAATCCGAAACCCCAGGATTTTAGAGATCGAAAAGTAGTGTGAAATCAAGCTAAAAATCACCGAATTCAGAACTCGGAGTCAACGGATATTCATAAAACCGTTTACGTAAAGAAACCACATTTCGCGGCTAACTAGGTGAAACGAGACCTACTAACCACGAAATCTGAAATCAAAATCCGAAACGCCAGGATTGTAGAGCTCGAAATGTAGCGTGAAATCAAGCTAAAAATCACCGAATTCAGAACTCGGAGTCAACGGATATTCATAAAACCGTTTACGTAAAGAAACCACATTTCGCGGCTAACTAAGTGAAACGAGACCTACTAGCCACGAGTTCTGAAATCAAAATCCGAAATCCCAGGATTTTAGAGCTCGAAAAGTAGTGTGAAATCAAGCTAAAAATCACCGAATTCGCAAGTCGGATTCAACGTATATTCATAAAACCGTTTACGTAAAGAAACCACATTTCGCGGCTAACTGGGTGAAACGAGACCTACTATCCACGAGTTCTGAAATATAAATCCGAAATGCCAGGATTGTAGAGCTCGAAAAGTAGTGTGAAATCAAGCTAAAAATCACCGAATTCAGAACTCGGAGTCAACGGATATTCATAAAACCGTTTATGTAAAGAAACCACATTTCGCAGCAAACTAGGTGAAACGAGACCTACTAGGCACGAGTTCTGAAATCAAAAATCCGAAACCGCAGGATTGTAGAGCTCGAAAAGTAGTGTGAAATCAAGCTAAAAATCACCCAATTCAGAACTCGGAGTCAACGGATATTCATAAAACCGTTTACGTAAAGAAACCACATTTCGCGGCTAACTAGGTGAAACAAGACCTACTAGCCACGAGTTTTGAAATCAAAATCCGAAACTCCAGAATTGTAGAGCTCGAAAATTAGTGTCAAATCAAGCTAAAAATCACCGAATTCAGAACTCGGAGTCAACGGATTTTCATAAAACCGTTTACGTAAAGAAACCACATTTCGCGGCTAACTAAGTGAAACGAGACCTACTTGCCACGAGTTCTAAAATCAAACTCCGAAAAGCCAGGATTGTAGAGCTCGAAAAGTAGCGTGAAATCAAGCTAAAAATCACCGAATTCAGAACTCGGAGTCAACGGATATTCATAAAACCGTTTGCGTAAAGAAACCACATTTCGCGGCTAACTAGGTGAAACAAGACCTTCTAGCCACGAGTTCTGAAATCAAAATCCGAAACGCCAGAATTGTAGAGCTCGAAAAGTAGTGTCAAATAAAGCTAAAAATCACCGAATTCAGAACTCGGAGTCAACGGATTTTCATAAAACCGTTTACGTAAAGAAACCACATTTTGCGGCTAACTAGGTGAAACGAGACCTACTAGCCACGAGTTTTGAAATCAAAATCCGAAATGCCAGGATTGTAGAGCTCGAAAAGTAGTGTGAAATCAAGCTAAAAATCACCGAATTCAGAACTCTTAGTCAACTGATATTCATAAAATCGTTTACGTAAAGAAACCACATTTCGCGGCTAACTAGGTGAAACGAGACCTTCTAGCCACGAGTTCTGAAATCAAAATCCGAAACCCCAAGATCGTAGAGCTCGAAAAGTAGTGTGAAATCAAGCTAAAAATCACCGAATTCAGAACTCGGAGTCAACGGATATTCATAAAACCGTTTACGTAAAGAAACCACATTTCGCGGCTAACTAAGTGAAACGAGACCTACTAGCCACGAGTTCTGAAATCAAAATCCGAAATCCCAGGATTTTAGAGCTCGAAAAGTAGTGTGAAATCAAGCTAAAAATCACCGAATTCGCAAGTCGGATTCAACGTATATTCATAAAACTGTTTACGTAAAGAAACCACATTTCGCGGCTAACTGGGTGAAACGAGACCTACTAGCCACGAGTTCTGAAATATAAATCCGAAATGCCAGGATTGTAGAGCTCGAAAAGTAGTGTGAAATCAAGCTAAAAATCACCGAATTCAGAACTCGGAGTCAACGGATATTCATAAAACCGTTTATGTAAAGAAACCACATTTCGCAGCAAACTAGGTGAAACGAGAACTACTAGGCACGAGTTCTGAAATCAAAATCCGAAACCGCTGGATTGTAGAGCTCGAAAAGTAGTGTGAAATCAAGCTAAAAATCACCCAATTCAGAACTCGGAGTCAACGGATATTCATAAAACCGTTTACGTAAAGAAACCACATTTCGCGGCTAACTAGGTGAAACAAGACCTACTAGCCACGAGTTTTGAAATCAAAATCCGAAAATCCAGAATTGTAGAGCTCGAAAATTAGTGTCAAATCAAGCTAAAAATCACCGAATTCAGAACTCGGAGTCAAACGGATTTTCATAAAACCGTTTACGTAAAGAAACCACATTTTGCGGCTAACTAAGTGAAACGAGACCTACTTGCCACGAGTTCTAAAATCAAAATCCGAAAAGCCAGGATTGTAGAGCTCGAAAAGTAGCGTGAAATCAAGCTAAAAATCACCGAATTCAGAACTCGGAGTCAACGGATATTCATAAAACCGTTTGCGTAAAGAAACCACATTTCGCGGCTAACTAGGTGAAACAAGACCTTCTAGCCACGAGTTCTGAAATCAAAATCCGAAACGCCAGAATTATAGAGCTCGAAAAGTAGTGTCAAATAAAGCTAAAAATCACCGAATTCAGAACTCGGAGTCAACGGATTTTCATAAAACCGTTTACGTAAAGAAACCACATTTTGCGGCTAACTAGGTGAAACGAGACCTACTAGCCACGAGTTTTGAAATCAAAATCCGAAATGCCAGGATTGTAGAGCTCGAAAAGTAGCGTGAAATCAAGCTAAAAATCACCGAATTCAGAACTCTGAGTCAACTGATATTCATAAAATCGTTTACGTAAAGAAACCACATTTCGCGGCTAACTAGGTGAAACGAGACCATCTAGCCACGAGTTCTGAAATCAAAATCCGAAACCCCAAGATTGTAGAGCTCGAAAAGTAGTGTGAAATCAAGCTAAAAATCACCGAATTCAGAACTCGGAGTCAACGGATATTCATAAAACCGTTTACGTAAAGAAACCACATTTCGCGGCTAACTAAGTGAAACGAGACCTACTAGCCACGAGTTCTGAAATCAAAATCCGAAACCCCAGGATTTTAGAACTCGAAAAGTAGTGTGAAATCAAGCTAAAAATCACCGAATTCAGAACTCGGAGTCAACGGATTTTCATAAAATCGTTTACGTAAAGAAAACACATTTCGCGGCTAACTAGGTGAAACGAGACCTTCTAGCCACGAGTTCTGAAATCAAAATCCGAAATCCCAGGATTGTAGAGCTCGAAAAGTAGTGTGAAATCAAGCTAAAAATCACCGAATTCAGAACTCTGAGTCAACTGATATTCATAAAATCGTTTACGTAAAGAAACCACATTTCGCGGCTAACTAGGTGAAACGAGACCTTCTAGCCACGAGTTCTGAAATCAAAATCCGAAATCCCAGGATTGTAGAGCTCGAAAAGTAGTGTGAAATCAAGCTAAAAATCACCGAATTCAGAACTCGGAGTCAACGGATATTCATAAAACCGTTTACGTAAAGAAACCACATTTCGCGGCTAACTAGGTGAAACGAGACCTACTAGCCACGAAATCTGAAATCAAAATCCGAAACGCCAGGATTGTAGAGCTCGAAATGTAGCGTGAAATCAAGCTAAAAATCACCGAATACAGAACTCGGAGTCAACGGATATTCATAAAACCGTTTACGTAAAGAAACCACATTTCGCGGCTAACTAAGTGAAACGAGACCTACTAGCCACGAGTTCTGAAATAAAAATCCGAAACCCCAGGATTTTAGAGCTCAAAAAGTAGTGTGAAATCAAGCTAAAAATCACCGAATTCGCAAGTCGGATTTAACGTATATTCATAAAACCGTTTACGTAAAGAAACCACATTTCGCGGCTAACTGGGTGAAACGAGACCTACTAGCCACGAGTTCTGAAATATAAATCCGAAATGCCAGGATTGTAGAGCTCGAAAAGTAGTGTGAAATCAAGCTAAAAATCACCGAATTCAGAACTCGGAGTCAACGGATGTTCATAAAACCGTTTATGTAAAGAAACCACATTTCGCAGCAAACTAGGTGAAACGAGACCTACTAGGCACGAGTTCTGAAATCAAAATCCGAAACCGCAGGATTGTAGAGCTCGAAAAGTAGTGTGAAATCAAGCTAAAAATCACCCAATTCAGAACTCAGAGTCAACGGATATTCATAAAACCGTTTACGTAAAGAAACCACATTTCGCGGCTAACTAGGTGAAACAAGACCTACTAGCCACGAGTTTTGAAATCAAAATCCGAAACTCCAGAATTGTAGAGCTCGAAAATTAGTGTCAAATCAAGCTAAAAATCACCGAATTCAGAACTCGGAGTCAACGGATTTTCATAAAACCGTTTACGTAAAGAAACCACATTTCGCGGCTAACTAAGTGAAACGAGACCTACTAGCCACGAGTTCTAAAATCAAAATCCGAAAAGCCAGGATTGTAGAGCTCGAAAAGTAGCGTGAAATCAAGCTAAAAATCACCGAATTTAGAACTCGGAGTCAACGGATATTCATAAAACCGTTTGCGTAAAGAAACCACATTTCGCGGCCAACTAGGTGAAACAAGACCTACTAGCCACGTGTTCTGAAATCAAAATCCGAAACTCCAGAATTGTAGAGCTCGAAAAGTAGTGTCAAATAAAGCTAAAAATCACCGAATTCAGAACTCGGAGTCAACGGATTTTCATAAAACCGTTTACATAAAGAAACCACATTTTTCGGCTAACTAGGTGAAACGAGACCTACTAGCCACGAGTTCTGAAATCAAAATCCGAAATGCCAGGATTGTAGAGCTCGAAAAGTAGTGTGAAATCAAGCTAAAAATCACCGAATTCAGAACTCTGAGTCAACTGATATTCATAAAATCGTTTACGTAAAGAAACCACATTTCGCGGCTAACTAGGTGAAATGAGACCTTCTAGCCACGAGTTCTGAAATCAAAATCCCAAACCCCAGGATTGTAGAGCTCGAAAAGTAGTGTGAAATCAAGCTAAAAATCACCGAATTCAGAACTCGGAGTCAACGGATATTCATAAAACCGTTTACGTAAAGAAACCACATTTCGCGGCTAACTAGGTGAAACGCGACCTACTAGCCACAAAATCTGAAATCAAAATCCGAAATGCCAGGATTGTAGAGCTCGAAATGTAGCGTGAAATCAAGCTAAAAATCAACGAATTCAGAACTCGGAGTCGACGGATATTCATAAAACCGTTTACGTAAAGAAACCACATTTCGCGGCTAACTAGGTGAAACAAGACCTACTAGCCACGAGTTTTGAAATCAAAATTCGAAACTCCAGAATTGTAGAGCTCGAAAATTAGTGTCAAATCAAGCTAAAAATCACCGAATTCAGAACTCGGAGTCAACGGATTTTCATAAAACCGTTTACGTAAAGAAACCACATTTCGCGGCTAACTAGGTGAAACGAGACCTACTAGCCACGAGTTCTGAAATCAAAATCCGAAATGACAGGATTGTAGAGCTCGAAAATTAGTGTGAAATCAAGCTAAAAATCACCGAATTCAGAACTCTGAGTCAACGGATATTCATAAAATCGTTTACGTAAAGAAACCACATTTCGCAGCTAACTTGGTGAAACGAGACCTACTAGCCACGAGTTTTGAAATCAAAATTCGAAACTCCAGAATTGTAGAGCTCGAAAATTAGTGTCAAATCAAGCTAAAAATCACCGAATTCAGAACTCGGAGTCTACGGATTTTCATAAAACCGTTTACGTAAAGAAACCACATTTCGCGGCTAACTAAATGAAATGAGACCTACTAGCCACGAGTTCTAAAATCAAAATCCGAAAAGCCAGGATTGTAGAGCTCGAAAAGTAGCGTGAAATCAAGCTAAAAATCATCGAATTCAGAACTCGGAGTCAACGGATATTCATAAAACCGTTTGCGTAAAGAAACCACATTTCGCGGCTAACTAGGTGAAACAAGACCTACTAGCCACGAGTTCTGAAATCAAAATCCGAAACTCCAGAATTGTAGAGCTCGAAAAGTAGTGTCAAATAAAGCTAAAAATCACCGAATTCAGAACTCGGAGTCAACGGATTTTCATAAAACCGTTTACGTAAAGAAACCACATTTCGCGGCTAACTAAGTGAAACGAGACCTACTAGCCACGAGTTCTAAAATCAAAATCCGAAAAGCCAGGATTGTAGAGCTCGAAAAGTAGCGTGAAATCAAGCTAAAAATCACCGAATTTAGAACTCGGAGTCAACGGATATTCATAAAACCGTTTGCGTAAAGAAACCACATTTCGCGGCCAACTAGGTGAAACAAGACCTACTAGCCACGTGTTCTGAAATCAAAATCCGAAACTCCAGAATTGTAGAGCTCGAAAAGTAGTGTCAAATAAAGCTAAAAATCACCGAATTCAGAACTCGGAGTCAACGGATTTTCATAAAACCGTTTACGTAAAGAAACCACATTTTTCGGCTAACTAGGTGAAACGAGACCTACTAGCCACGAGTTCTGAAATCAAAATCCGAAATGCCAGGATTGTAGAGCTCGAAAAGTAGTGTGAAATCAAGCTAAAAATCACCGAATTCAGAACTCTGAGTCAACTGATATTCATAAAATCGTTTACGTAAAGAAACCACATTTCGCGGCTAACTAGGTGAAATGAGACCTTCTAGCCACGAGTTCTGAAATCAAAATCCAAAACCCCAGGATTGTAGAGCTCGAAAAGTAGTGTGAAATCAAGCTAAAAATCACCGAATTCAGAACTCGGAGTCAACGGATATTCATAAAACCGTTTACGTAAAGAAACCATATTTCGCGGCTAACTAGGTGAAACGAGACCTACTAGCCACAAAATCTGAAATCAAAATCCGAAATGCCAGGATTGTAGAGCTCGAAATGTAGCGTGAAATCAAGCTAAAAATCAACGAATTCAGAACTCGGAGTCGACGGATATTCATAAAACCGTTTACGTAAAGAAACCACATTTCGCGGCTAACTAGGTGAAACAAGACCTACTAGCCACGAGTTTTGAAATCAAAATTCGAAACTCCAGAATTGTAGAGCTCGAAAATTAGTGTCAAATCAAGCTAAAAATCACCGAATTCAGAACTCGGAGTCAACGGATTTTCATAAAACCGTTTACGTAAAGAAACCACATTTCGCGGCTAACTAGGTGAAACGAGACCTACTAGCCACGAGTTCTGAAATCAAAATCCGAAATGACAGGATTGTAGAGCTCGAAAAGTAGTGTGAAATCAAGCTAAAAATCACCGAATTCAGAACTCTGAGTCAACGGATATTCATAAAATCGTTTACGTAAAGAAACCACATTTCGCAGCTAACTTGGTGAAACGAGACCTACTAGCCACGAGTTTTGAAATCAAAATTCGAAACTCCAGAATTGTAGAGCTCGAAAATTAGTGTCAAATCAAGCTAAAAATCACCGAATTCAGAACTCGGAGTCAACGGATTTTCATAAAACCGTTTACGTAAAGAAACCACATTTCGCGGCTAACTAAATGAAACCAGACCTACTAGCCACGAGTTCTAAAATCAAAATCCGAAAAGCCAGGATTGTAGAGCTCGAAAAGTAGCGTGAAATCAAGCTAAAAATCACCGAATTCAGAACTCGGAGTCAACGGATATTCATAAAACCGTTTGCGTAAAGAAACCACATTTCGCGGCTAACTAGGTGAAACAAGACCTACTAGCCACGAGTTCTGAAATCAAAATCCGAAACTCCAGAATTGTAGAGCTCGAAAAGTAGTGTCAAATAAAGCTAAAAATCACCGAATTCAGAACTCGGAGTCAACGGATTTTCATAAAACCGTTTACGTAAAGAAACCACATTTCGCGGCTAACTAGGTGAAACGAGACCTACTAGCCACGAGTTCTGAAATCAAAATCCGAAATCCCAGGATTGTAGAGCTCGAAAAGTAGTGTGAAATCAAGCTAAAAATCACCGAATTCAGAACTCTGAGTCAACTGATATTCATAAAATCGTTTACGTAAAGAAACCACATTTCGCGGCTAACTAGGTGAAACGAGACCTACTAGCCACGAGTTCAGAAATCAAAATCCGAAACGCCAGGATTGTAGAGCTCGAAAAGTAGTGTGAAATCAAGATAAAAATCACCGAATTCAGAACTCGGAGTCAATGGATATTCATAAAACCGTTTAAGTAAAGAAACCACATTTCGCGGCTAACTAGGTGAAACGAGACCTACTAGCCACGAAATCTGAAATCAAAATCCGAAATGCCAGGATTGTAGAGCTCGAAAAGTAGCGTGAAATCAAGCTAAAAATCACCGAATTCAGAACTCGGAGTCAACGGATTTTTATAAAACCGTTTACGTAAAGAAACCACATTTCGCGGCTAACTAGGTGAAACGAGACCTAGTAGCCACGAGTTCTGAACTCAAAATCCGAAACGGCAGGATTGTAGAGCTCGAAAAGTAGTGTGAAATCAAGCTAAAAATCAGCGATTTCAGAACTCGGAGTCAACGGATTTTCATAAAACCGTTTACGTAAAGAAACCACATTTCGCGGCTAACTAGGTGAAACGAGACCTACTAGCCACGAGTTCTGAAATCAAAATCCGAAATGCCAGGATTGTAGAGCTCGAAAAGTAGTGTGAAATCAAGCTAAAAATCACCGAATTCAGAACTCTGAGTCAACTGATATTCATAAAATCGTTTACGTAAAGAAACCACATTTCGCGGCTAACTAGGTGAAACGAGACCTACTAGCCACGAGTTCTGAAATCAAAATCCGAAATGCCAGGATTGTAGAGCTCGAAAAGTAGTGTGAAATCAAGCTAAAAATCACCGAATTCAGAACTCTGAGTCAACTGATATTCATAAAATCGTTTACGTAAAGAAACCACATTTCGCGGCTAACTAGGTGAAACGAGACCTACTAGCCACGAGTTCTGAAATCAAAATCCGAAAAGCCAGGATTGTAGAGCTCGAAAAGTAGTGTGAAATCAAGATAAAAATCACCGAATTCAGAACTCGGAGTCAATGGATATTCATAAAACCGTTTACGTAAAGAAACCACATTTCGCGGCTAACTGGGTGAAACGAGACCTACTAGCCACGAAATCTGAAATCAAAATCCGAAATGCCAGGATTGTAGAGCTCGAAAAGTAGCGTGAAATCAAGCTAAAAATCACCGAATTCAGAACTCGGAGTCAACGGATATTCATAAAACCGTTTACGTAAAGAAACCACATTTCGCGGCTAACTAGGTGAAACGAGACCTACTAGCCACGAGTTCTGAAATCAAAATCCGAAATGCAAGGATTGTAGAGCTCGAAAGGTAGTGTGAAATCAAGCTAAAAATCAGCGATTTCAGAACTCGGAGTCAACGGATTTTCATAAAACCGTTTACGTAAAGAAACCACATTTCGCGGCTAACTAGGTGAAACAAGACCTACTAGCCACGAGTTTTGAAATCAAAATCCGAAACGCCAGGATTTTAGAGCTCGAAAAGTAGTGTGAAATCAAGCTAAAAATCACCGAATTCAGAACTCGGAGTCAACGGATATTCATAAAACCGTTTACGTAAAGAAACCACATTTCGTGGCTAACTAGGTGAAACGAGACCTACTAGCCACGAGTTCTGAAATCAAAATCTGAAACACCAGGATTGTAGAGCTCAAAAAGTAGTGTGAAATCAAGCTAAAAATCACCGAATTCGGAAGTCGGAGTCAACGGATATTCATAAAACCGTTTACGTAAAGAAACCACATTTCGCGGCTAACTAGGTGAAACGAGACCTACTAGCCACGAGTTCTGAAATCAAAATCCGAAACGCCAGGATTGTAGAGCTCGAAAAGTAGTGTGAAATCAAGCGAAAAATCTCAGAATTCAGAACTCGGAGTCAACGGATATTCATAAAACCGTTTACGTAAAGAAACTACATTTCGCGGCTAACTAGGTGAAACGAGACCTACTAGCCACGAGTTCTGAAATCAAAATCCGAAATGGTAGGATTTTAGAGCTCGAAAATCAGTGTGAAATCAAGCGAAAAATCACCGAATTCAGAACTCTGAGTCAACGGATATTCATAAAACCGTTTACGTAAAGAAACCACATTTCGCGGCTAACTAGGTGAAACGAGACCTACTTGCCACGAGTTTTGAAATCAAAATCCGAAACTCCAGGAATGTAGAGCTCGAAAAGTAGTGTGAAGTCAAGCTAAAAATCACTGAATTCAGAAATCGGAGTCAACAGATATTCATAAAACCGTTTACGTAAAGAAACCACATTTCGCGGCTAACTAGGTGAAACGAGACCTACTAGCCACGAGTTCTGAAATCAAAATCCGATCACCAGGATTGTAGAGCTCGAAAAGTACTGTGAAATCAAGCTAAAAATCACCGAATTCGGAAGTCGGAGTAAACGGATGTTCATAAAACCGTTTACGTAAAGAAACCACATTTCGCGGCTAACTAGGTGAAACGAGACCTACTTGCCACGAGTTCTGAAATAAAAATCCGAAATGCCAGGATTGTAGAGCTCGAAAAGTAGCGTGAAATCAAGCTAAAAATCACCGAATTCAGAACTCGGAGTCAACGGATATTCATAAAACCGTTTACATAAAGAAACCACATTTCGCAGCTAACTAGGTGAAACGAGACCTACTAGACACGAGTTCTGAAATGAAAATCCAAAATCCCAGGATTGTAGAGCTCGAAAAGTAGTGTGAAATCAAGCTAAAAATCACCGAATTCGGAAGTCGGAGTCAACGGATATTCATAAAACATTTTACGTAAAGAAACCACATTTCGCGGCTAACTAGTTAAAGAAACCACATTTCGCGGCTAACTAGGTGAAACGAGACCTACTAGCCACGAGTTCTGAAATCAAAATCCGAAACACCAGGATTGTAGAGCTCGAAAAGTAGCGTGAAATCAAGCTAAAAATCACCGAATTCTGAACTCGGAGTCAACGGATATTCATAAAACCGTTTACGTAAAGAAACCACATTTCGCAGCTAACTAGGTGAAACGAGACCTACTAAGCACGAGTTCTGAAATCAAAATCCGAAACCCCAGGATTGTAGAGCTCGAAAAGTAGTGTGAAATCAAGCTAAAAATCACCGAATTCAGAAGTCGGAGTCAACGGATATTCATAAAACCGTTTACGTAAAGAAACCACATTTCGTGGCTAACTAGGTGAAACGAGACCTACTCGCCACGAGTTCTGAAATCAAAATCCGAAATGGTAGGATTTTAGAGCTCGAAAATCAGTGTGAAATCAAGCGAAAAATCACCGAATTCAGAACTCTGAGTCAACGGATATTCATAAAACCGTTTACGTAAAGAAACCACATTTCGCGGCTAACTAGGTGAAACGAGACCTACTTGCCACGAGTTCTGAAATCAAAATCCGAAACACCAGGAATGTAGAGCTCGAAAAGTAGTGTGAAATCAAGCTAAAAATCACCGAATTCAGAAATCGGAGTCAACGGATATTCATAAAACCGTTTACGTAAAGAAACCACATTTCGCGGCTAACTAGGTGAAACGAGACCTACTAGCCACGAGTTCTGAAATCAAAATCCGATCACCAGGATTGTAGAGCTCGAAAAGTACTGTGAAATCAAGCTAAAAATCACCGAATTCGGAAGTCGGAGTAAACGGATGTTCATAAAACCGTTTACGTAAAGAAACCACATTTCGCGGCTAACTAGGTGAAACGAGACCTACTTGCCACGAGTTCTGAAATAAAAATCCGAAATGCCAGGATTGTAGAGCTCGAAAAGTAGCGTGAAATCAAGCGAAAAATCAACGAATTCAGAACTCGGAGTCAACGGATATTCATAAAACCGTTTACGTAAAGAAACCGCATTTCGCAGCTAACTAGGTGAAACGAGACCTACTAGCCACGAGTTCTGAAATGAAAATCCGAAACCCCAGGATTGTAGAGCTCGAAAAGTAGTGTGAAATCAAGCTAAAAATCACCGAATTCGGAAGTCGGAGTCAACGGATATTCATAAAACCGTTTACGTAAAGAAACCACATTTCGCGGCTAACTAGGTAAAGAAACCACATTTCGCGGCTAACAAGGTGAAACGAGACCTACTAGCCACGAGTTCTGAAATCAAAATCCGAAATGCCAGGATTGTAGAGCTCAAAAAGTAGCGTGAAATCAAGCTAAAAATCACCGAATTCAGAACTCGGAGTCAACGGATATTCATAAAACCGTTTACGTAAAGAAACCACATTTCGCAGCTAACTAGGTGACACGAGACCTACTAAGCACGAGTTCTGAAATCAAAATCCCAAACCCCAGGATTGTAGAGCTCGAAAAGTAGTGTGAAATCAAGCTAAAAATCACCGAATTCAGAAGTCGGAGTCAACGGATATTCATAAAACCGTTTACGTAAAGAAGCCACGTTTCGCGGCTAACTAGGTGAAACGAGACTTACTATACACGAGTTCTGAAATCAAAATCCGAAACGGCAGGATTGTAGAGCTCAAAAAGTAGTGTGAAATCAAGCTAAAAATCACCGAATTCAGAACTCGGAGTCAACGGATATTCATAAAACCGTTTACGTAAAGAAACCACATTTCGCGGCTAACTAGGTGAAAAGAGACCTACTAGCCACGAGTTCTGAAATCCAAATCCGAAACGCCAGGATCGTAGAGCTCGAAAAGTAGAGTGAAATCAAGCTAAAAATCACCGAATTCAGAACTCGGAGTCAACGGATCTTCATAAAACCGTTTACGTAAAGAAACCACATTTCGCGGCTAACTAGGTGAAACGAGACCTACTAGCCACGAGTTCTGAAATCAAAATCCGAAATTCCAGGATTGTAGAGCTCGAAAAGTAGTGTGAAATCAAGCTAAAAATCACCGAATTCAGAACTCGGAGTCAACGGATATTCATAAAACCGTTTAAGTAAAGAGACCACATTTCGCGGCTCACTAGGTGAAACGAGACCAACTAGCGACGAGTTCTGAAATCAAAATCCAAAAACCAAGGATTGTAGAGCTCGAAAAGTAGTGTGAAATCAAGCTAAAAATCACCGAATTCAGAACTCGGAGTCAACGGATATTCATAAAACCGTTTACGTAAAAAAACCACATTTCGCGGCTAACTAGGTGAAAGAGACCTACTAGCCACGAGTTCTGAAATCAAAATCCGAAATGCTAGGATTGTAGAGCTCGAAAATAGTGTGTAATCAAGCTAAAAATAACCGAATTCAGAACTCGGAGTCAACGGATATTCATAAAACCGTTTACGTAAAGAAACCACATTTCGCGGCTAACTAGGTGAAACGAGACCTACTTGCCACGAGTTCTGAAATCAAAATCCGAAACACCAGGAATGTAGAGCTCGAAAAGTAGTGTGAAATCAAGCTAAAAATCACCGAATTCAGAAATCGGAGTCAACGGATATTCATAAAACCGTTTACGTAAAGAAACCACATTTCGCGGCTAACTAGGTGAAACGAGACCTACTAGCCACGAGTTCTGAAATCAAAATCCGATCACCAGGATTGTAGAGCTCGAAAAGTACTGTGAAATCAAGCTAAAAATCACCGAATTCGGAAGTCGGAGTAAACGGATGTTCATAAAACCGTTTACGTAAAGAAACCACATTTCGCGGCTAACTAGGTGAAACGAGACCTACTTGCCACGAGTTCTGAAATAAAAATCCGAAATGCCAGGATTGTAGAGCTCGAAAAGTAGCGTGAAATCAAGCTAAAAATCAACGAATTCAGAACTCGGAGTCAACGGATATTCATAAAACCGTTTACGTAAAGAAACCGCATTTCGCAGCTAACTAGGTGAAACGAGACCTACTAGCCACGAGTTCTGAAATGAAAATCCGAAACCCCAGGATTGTAGAGCTCGAAAAGTAGTGTGAAATCAAGCTAAAAATCACCGAATTCGGAAGTCGGAGTCAACGGATATTCATAAAACCGTTTACGTAAAGAAACCACATTTCGCGGCTAACTAGGTAAAGAAACCACATTTCGCGGCTAACAAGGTGAAACGAGACCTACTAGCCACGAGTTCTGAAATCAAAATCCGAAATGCCAGGATTGTAGAGCTCAAAAAGTAGCGTGAAATCAAGCTAAAAATCACCGAATTCAGAACTCGGAGTCAACGGATATTCATAAAACCGTTTACGTAAAGAAACCACATTTCGCAGCTAACTAGGTGACACGAGACCTACTAAGCACGAGTTCTGAAATCAAAATCCCAAACCCCAGGATTGTAGAGCTCGAAAAGTAGTGTGAAATCAAGCTAAAAATCACCGAATTCAGAAGTCGGAGTCAACGGATATTCATAAAACCGTTTACGTAAAGAAGCCACGTTTCGCGGCTAACTAGGTGAAACGAGACTTACTATACACGAGTTCTGAAATCAAAATCCGAAACGGCAGGATTGTAGAGCTCAAAAAGTAGTGTGAAATCAAGCTAAAAATCACCGAATTCAGAACTCGGAGTCAACGGATATTCATAAAACCGTTTACGTAAAGAAACCACATTTCGCGGCTAACTAGGTGAAAAGAGACCTACTAGCCACGAGTTCTGAAATCCAAATCCGAAACGCCAGGATCGTAGAGCTCGAAAAGTAGAGTGAAATCAAGCTAAAAATCACCGAATTCAGAACTCGGAGTCAACGGATCTTCATAAAACCGTTTACGTAAAGAAACCACATTTCGCGGCTAACTAGGTGAAACGAGACCTACTAGCCACGAGTTCTGAAATCAAAATCCGAAATTCCAGGATTGTAGAGCTCGAAAAGTAGTGTGAAATCAAGCTAAAAATCACCGAATTCAGAACTCGGAGTCAACGGATATTCATAAAACCGTTTAAGTAAAGAGACCACATTTCGCGGCTCACTAGGTGAAACGAGACCAACTAGCGACGAGTTCTGAAATCAAAATCCAAAAACCAAGGATTGTAGAGCTCGAAAAGTAGTGTGAAATCAAGCTAAAAATCACCGAATTCAGAACTCGGAGTCAACGGATATTCATAAAACCGTTTACGTAAAAAAACCACATTTCGCGGCTAACTAGGTGAAAGAGACCTACTAGCCACGAGTTCTGAAATCAAAATCCGAAATGCTAGGATTGTAGAGCTCGAAAATAGTGTGTAATCAAGCTAAAAATAACCGAATTCAGAACTCGGAGTCAACGGATATTCATAAAACCGTTTACGTAAAGAAACCACATTTCGCGGCTAACTAGGTGAAACGAGACCTACTTGCCACGAGTTCTGAAATCAAAATCCGAAACACCAGGAATGTAGAGCTCGAAAAGTAGTGTGAAATCAAGCTAAAAATCACCGAATTCAGAAATCGGAGTCAACGGATATTCATAAAACCGTTTACGTAAAGAAACCACATTTCGCGGCTAACTAGGTGAAACGAGACCTACTAGCCACGAGTTCTGAAATCAAAATCCGATCACCAGGATTGTAGAGCTCGAAAAGTACTGTGAAATCAAGCTAAAAATCACCGAATTCGGAAGTCGGAGTAAACGGATGTTCATAAAACCGTTTACGTAAAGAAACCACATTTCGCGGCTAACTAGGTGAAACGAGACCTACTTGCCACGAGTTCTGAAATAAAAATCCGAAATGCCAGGATTGTAGAGCTCGAAAAGTAGCGTGAAATCAAGCTAAAAATCAACGAATTCAGAACTCGGAGTCAACGGATATTCATAAAACCGTTTACGTAAAGAAACCGCATTTCGCAGCTAACTAGGTGAAACGAGACCTACTAGCCACGAGTTCTGAAATGAAAATCCGAAACCCCAGGATTGTAGAGCTCGAAAAGTAGTGTGAAATCAAGCTAAAAATCACCGAATTCGGAAGTCGGAGTCAACGGATATTCATAAAACCGTTTACGTAAAGAAACCACATTTCGCGGCTAACTAGGTAAAGAAACCACATTTCGCGGCTAACAAGGTGAAACGAGACCTACTAGCCACGAGTTCTGAAATCAAAATCCGAAATGCCAGGATTGTAGAGCTCAAAAAGTAGCGTGAAATCAAGCTAAAAATCACCGAATTCAGAACTCGGAGTCAACGGATATTCATAAAACCGTTTACGTAAAGAAACCACATTTCGCAGCTAACTAGGTGACACGAGACCTACTAAGCACGAGTTCTGAAATCAAAATCCCAAACCCCAGGATTGTAGAGCTCGAAAAGTAGTGTGAAATCAAGCTAAAAATCACCGAATTCAGAAGTCGGAGTCAACGGATATTCATAAAACCGTTTACGTAAAGAAGCCACGTTTCGCGGCTAACTAGGTGAAACGAGACTTACTATACACGAGTTCTGAAATCAAAATCCGAAACGGCAGGATTGTAGAGCTCAAAAAGTAGTGTGAAATCAAGCTAAAAATCACCGAATTCAGAACTCGGAGTCAACGGATATTCATAAAACCGTTTACGTAAAGAAACCACATTTCGCGGCTAACTAGGTGAAAAGAGACCTACTAGCCACGAGTTCTGAAATCCAAATCCGAAACTCCAGGATTGTAGAGCTCAAAAAGTAGTGTGAAATCAAGCTAAAAATCACCGAATTCAGAACTCGGAGTCAACGGATATTCATAAAACCGTTTACGTAAAGAAACCACATTTCGCGGCTAACTAGGTGAAACGAGACCTACTAGCCACGAGTTCTAAAATCAAAATCCAAAATTCCAGGATTGTAGAGCTCGAAAAGTAGTGTGAAATCAAGCCAAAAATCCAAAAATTCGGAACTCGGAGTCAACGGATATTCAAAAAACCGTTTACGTAAAGAAACCACATTTCGCAGCTAACTAGGTGAAATGAGACCTACTATCCACGAGTTCTGAAATCAAAATTCGAAACGGCAGGATTGTAGAGCTCGAAAAGTAGTATGAAATCAAGCTAAAAATCACCGAATTCAGAACTCGGAGTCAACGGATATTCATAAAACCGTTTACGTAAAGAAACCACATTTCGCGGCTAACTAGGTGAAACGATACCTACTAGCCACGAGTTCTGAAATCAAAATCCGAAATGGCACGATTTTAGAGCTCGAAAATTAGTGTGAAATCAAGCTAAAAATCATCGAATTCAGAACTCGGAGTCAACGGATATTCATTAAACCGTTTACGTAAAGAAACCACATTTCGCGGCTAACTAGGTGAAACGAGAACTACTAGCCACGAGTTCTGAAATCAAAATCCGAAATGCCAAGATTGTAGAGCTCGAAGAGTAGTGTCAAATCAAGCTAAAAATCACCGAATTCAGAACTCGGAGTCAACGGATATTCATAAAACCGTGTATGTAAAGAAAGTACATTTCGCGACTAACTAGGTGAAACGAGACCTACTAGCCACGAGTTCTGAAATCAAAATCTGAAAGGCCAGGATTGTAGAGCTCGAAAAGTAGTGTGAAATCAAGCTAAAAATCACCGAATGCAGAACTCGGAGTCAACGGATATTCATAAAACCGTTTACGTAAAGAAACCACATTTCGCGGCTAACTAGGTGAAACGAGACCTATTAGCCACGAGTTCTGAAATCCAAATCCGAAACGCCAGAATTGTAGAGCTCCAAAAGTAGTGTGAAATCAAGCTAAAAATCACCGAATTCAGAACTCGGAGTCAACGGATATTTGTAAAACCGTTTACGTAAAGAAACCACATTTCGCGGCTAACTAGGTGAAACGAGACCTACTAGCCATGAGTTCTGAAATCAAAATCCGAAAGGTCAGGATTGTAGAGCTCGAAAAGTAGTGTGAAATCAAGCTAAAAATCACCAAATTCAGAACTCGGAGTCAACGAATATTCATAAAACCGTTTACGTAAAGAAACCACATTTCGCGGCTAACTAGGTGAAACGAGACCAACTAGCCACGAGTTCTGAAATCAAAATCCGAAACGCAAGGATTGTAGAGCTCGAAAAGTAGTGTGAAATCAAGATAAAAATCACCGAATTCAGAACTCGGAGTCAACGGATATTCATAAAACCGTTTACGTAAAGAAACCACATTTCGGGGCTAACTAGGTGAAACAAGACCTACTAGCCACGAGTTCTGAAATCAAAATCCGAAATTCCAAGATTGTAGAGCTCGAAAAGTAGTGTGAAATCAAGCTAAAAATCACCGAATTCAGAACTCGGAGTCAACGGATATTCATAAAACCGTTTACGTAAAGAAACCACGTTTCGCGGCTAACTAGGTGAAACGAGACTTACTATCCACGAGTTCTGAAATCAAAATCCGAAATGCCAGGATTGTAGAACTGGAAAAGTAGTGTGAAATCAAGCTAAAAATCACCGAATTCAGAACTCTGAGTCAACGGATATTCATAAAACCGTTTACGTAAAGAAACCACGTTTCGCGGCTAACTAGGTGAAACGAGACTTACTATCCACGAGTTCTGAAATCAAAATCCGAAAGGGCAGGATTGTAGAGCTCAAAAAGTAGTGTGAAATCAAGCTAAAAATCACCGAATTCAGAACTCGGAGTCAACGGATATTCATAAAACGTTTACGTAAAGAAACCACATTTCGCGGCTAACTTGGTCAAGCGAGACCTACTATCCACGAGTTCTGAAATCAAAATCCGAAAAGGCAGGATTCTAGAGCTCGAAAAGTAGTGTGAAATCAAGCTAAAAATCATCGAATTCAGAACTCGGAGTCAACGGATATTCATAAAACCGTTTACGTAAAGAAACCACATTTCGCGGCCCACTAGGTGAAACGAGACCTACTAGCCACGAGTTCTGAAATCAAAATCCGAAACACCAGGAATGTAGAGCTCGAAAAGTAGTGTGAAATCAAGCTAAAAATCACCGAATTCAGAAATCGGAGTCAACGGATATTCATAAAACCGTTTACGTAAAGAAACCACATTTCGCGGCTAACTAGGTGAAACGAGACCTACTAGCCACGAGTTCTGAAATCAAAATCCGATCACCAGGATTGTAGAGCTCGAAAAGTACTGTGAAATCAAGCTAAAAATCACCGAATTCGGAAGTCGGAGTAAACGGATGTTCATAAAACCGTTTACGTAAAGAAACCACATTTCGCGGCTAACTAGGTGAAACGAGACCTACTTGCCACGAGTTCTGAAATAAAAATCCGAAATGCCAGGATTGTAGAGCTCGAAAAGTAGCGTGAAATCAAGCTAAAAATCAACGAATTCAGAACTCGGAGTCAACGGATATTCATAAAACCGTTTACGTAAAGAAACCGCATTTCGCAGCTAACTAGGTGAAACGAGACCTACTAGCCACGAGTTCTGAAATGAAAATCCGAAACCCCAGGATTGTAGAGCTCGAAAAGTAGTGTGAAATCAAGCTAAAAATCACCGAATTCGGAAGTCGGAGTCAACGGATATTCATAAAACCGTTTACGTAAAGAAACCACATTTCGCGGCTAACTAGGTAAAGAAACCACATTTCGCGGCTAACAAGGTGAAACGAGACCTACTAGCCACGAGTTCTGAAATCAAAATCCGAAATGCCAGGATTGTAGAGCTCAAAAAGTAGCGTGAAATCAAGCTAAAAATCACCGAATTCAGAACTCGGAGTCAACGGATATTCATAAAACCGTTTACGTAAAGAAACCACATTTTGCAGCTAACTAGGTGACACGAGACCTACTAAGCACGAGTTCTGAAATCAAAATCCCAAACCCCAGGATTGTAGAGCTCGAAAAGTAGTGTGAAATCAAGCTAAAAATCACCGAATTCAGAAGTCGGAGTCAACGGATATTCATAAAACCGTTTACGTAAAGAAGCCACGTTTCGCGGCTAACTAGGTGAAACGAGACTTACTATACACGAGTTCCGAAATCAAAATCCGAAACGGCAGGATTGTAGAGCTCAAAAAGTAGTGTGAAATCAAGCTAAAAATCACCGAATTCAGAACTCGGAGTCAACGGATATTCATAAAACCGTTTACGTAAAGAAACCACATTTCGCGGCTAACTAGGTGAAAAGAGACCTACTAGCCACGAGTTCTGAAATCCAAATCCGAAACTCCAGGATTGTAGAGCTCAAAAAGTAGTGTGAAATCAAGCTAAAAATCACCGAATTCAGAACTCGGAGTCAACGGATATTCATAAAACCGTTTACGTAAAGAAACCACATTTCGCGGCTAACTAGGTGAAACGAGACCTACTAGCCACGAGTTCTAAAATCAAAATCCAAAATTCCAGGATTATAGAGCTCGAAAAGTAGTGTGAAATCAAGCTAAAAATCCAAAAATTCGGAACTCGGAGTCAACGGATATTCAAAAAACCGTTTACGTAAAGAAACCACATTTCGCAGCTAACTAGGTGAAACGAGACCTACTATCCACGAGTTCTGAAATCAAAATTCGAAACGGCAGGATTGTAGAGCTCGAAAAGTAGTATGAAATCAAGCTAAAAATCACCGAATTCAGAACTCGGAGTCAACGGATATTCATAAAACCGTTTACGTAAAGAAACCACATTTCGCGGCTAACTAGGTGAAACGATACCTACTAGCCACGAGTTCTGAAATCAAAATCCGAAATGGCACGATTTTAGAGCTCGAAAATTAGTGTGAAATCAAGCTAAAAATCATCGAATTCAGAACTCGGAGTCAACGGATATTCATTAAACCGTTTACGTAAAGAAACCACATTTCGCGGCCAACTAGGTGAAACGAGACCTACTAGCCACGAGTTCTGAAATCAAAATCCGAAATGCCAAGATTGTAGAGCTCGAAGAGTAGTGTCAAATCAAGCTAAAAATCACCGAATTCAGAACTCGGAGTCAACGGATATTCATAAAACCGTGTATGTAAAGAAAGTACATTTCGCGACTAACTAGGTGAAACGAGACCTACTAGCCACGAGTTCTGAAATCAAAATCTGAAAGGCCAGGATTGTAGAGCTCGAAAAGTAGTGTGAAATCAAGCTAAAAATCACCGAATGCAGAACTCGGAGTCAACGGATATTCATAAAACCGTTTACGTAAAGAAACCACATTTCGCGGCTAACTAGGTGAAACGAGACCTATTAGCCACGAGTTCTGAAATCCAAATCCGAAACGCCAGAATTGTAGAGCTCCAAAAGTAGTGTGAAATCAAGCTAAAAATCACCGAATTCAGAACTCGGAGTCAACGGATATTTGTAAAACCGTTTACGTAAAGAAACCACATTTCGCGGCTAACTAGGTGAAACGAGACCTACTAGCCATGAGTTCTGAAATCAAAATCCGAAAGGTCAGGATTGTAGAGCTCGAAAAGTAGTGTGAAATCAAGCTAAAAATCACCGAATTCAGAACTCGGAGTCAACGAATATTCATAAAACCGTTTACGTAAAGAAACCACATTTCGCGGCTAACTAGGTGAAACGAGACCTACTAGCCACGAGTTCTGAAATCAAAATCCGAAACGCAAGGATTGTAGAGCTCGAAAAGTAGTGTGAAATCAAGATAAAAATCACCGAATTCAGAACTCGGAGTCAACGGATATTCATAAAACCGTTTACGTAAAGAAACCACATTTCGGGGCTAACTAGGTGAAACAAGACCTACTAGCCACGAGTTCTGAAATCAAAATCCGAAATTCCAAGATTGTAGAGCTCGAAAAGTAGTGTGAAATCAAGCTAAAAATCACCGAATTCAGAACTCGGAGTCAACGGATATTCATAAAACCGTTTACGTAAAGAAACCACGTTTCGCGGCTAACTAGGTGAAACGAGACTTACTATCCACGAGTTCTGAAATCAAAATCCGAAATGCCAGGATTGTAGAACTGGAAAAGTAGTGTGAAATCAAGCTAAAAATCACCGAATTCAGAACTCTGAGTCAACGGATATTCATAAAACCGTTTACGTAAAGAAACCACGTTTCGCGGCTAACTAGGTGAAACGAGACTTACTATCCACGAGTTCTGAAATCAAAATCCGAAAGGGCAGGATTGTAGAGCTCAAAAAGTAGTGTGAAATCAAGCTAAAAATCACCGAATTCAGAACCCGGAGTCAACGGATATTCATAAAACCGTTTACGTAAAGAAACCACATTTCGCGGCTAACTAGGTGAAACGAGACCTACTAGCCACGAGTTCTAAAATCAAAATCCAAAATTCCAGGATTGTAGAGCTCGAAAAGTAGTGTGAAATCAAGCTAAAAATCCAAAAATTCGGAACTCGGAGTCAACGGATATTCAAAAAACCGTTTACGTAAAGAAACCACATTTCGCAGCTAACTAGGTGAAACGAGACCTACTATCCACGAGTTCTGAAATCAAAATTCGAAACGGCAGGATTGTAGAGCTCGAAAAGTAGTATGAAATCAAGCTAAAAATCACCGAATTCAGAACTCGGAGTCAACGGATATTCATAAAACCGTTTACGTAAAGAAACCACATTTCGCGGCTAACTAGGTGAAACGATACCTACTAGCCACGAGTTCTGAAATCAAAATCCGAAATGGCACGATTTTAGAGCTCGAAAATTAGTGTGAAATCAAGCTAAAAATCATCGAATTCAGAACTCGGAGTCAACGGATATTCATTAAACCGTTTACGTAAAGAAACCACATTTCGCGGCTAACTAGGTGAAACGAGACCTACTAGCCACGAGTTCTGAAATCAAAATCCGAAATGCCAAGATTGTAGAGCTCGAAGAGTAGTGTCAAATCAAGCTAAAAATCACCGAATTCAGAACTCGGAGTCAACGGATATTCATAAAACCGTGTACGTAAAGAAAGTACATTTCGCGACTAACTTGGTGAAACGAGACCTACTAGCCACGAGTTCTGAAATCAAAATCTGAAAGGCCAGGATTGTAGAGCTCGAAAAGTAGTGTGAAATCAAGCTAAAAATCACCGAATGCAGAACTCGGAGTCAACGGATATTCATAAAACCGTTTACGTAAAGAAACCACATTTCGCGGCTAACTAGGTGAAACGAGACCTATTAGCCACGAGTTCTGAAATCCAAATCCGAAACGCCAGAATTGTAGAGCTCCAAAAGTAGTGTGAAATCAAGCTAAAAATCACCGAATTCAGAACTCGGAGTCAACGGATATTTGTAAAACCGTTTACGTAAAGAAACCACATTTCGCGGCTAACTAGGTGAAATGAGACCTACTAGCCATGAGTTCTGAAATCAAAATCCGAAAGGTCAGGATTGTAGAGCTCGAAAAGTAGTGTGAAATCAAGCTAAAAATCACCGAATTCAGAACTCGGAGTCAACGAATATTCATAAAACCGTTTACGTAAAGAAACCACATTTCGCGGCTAACTAGGTGAAACGAGACCTACTAGCCACGAGTTCTGAAATCAAAATCCGAAACGCAAGGATTGTAGAGCTCGAAAAGTAGTGTGAAATCAAGATAAAAATCACCGAATTCAGAACTCGGAGTCAACGGATATTCATAAAACCGTTTACGTAAAGAAACCACATTTCGGGGCTAACTAGGTGAAACAAGACCTACTAGCCACGAGTTCTGAAATCAAAATCCGAAATTCCAAGATTGTAGAGCTCGAAAAGTATTGTGAAATCAAGCTAAAAATCACCGAATTCAGAACTCGGAGTCAACGGATATTCATAAAACCGTTTACGTAAAGAAACCACGTTTCGCGGCTAACTAGGTGAAACGAGACTTACTATCCACGAGTTCTGAAATCAAAATCCGAAATGCCAGGATTGTAGAACTGGAAAAGTAGTGTGAAATCAAGCTAAAAATCACCGAATTCAGAACTCTGAGTCAACGGATATTCATAAAACCGTTTACGTAAAGAAACCACGTTTCGCGGCTAACTAGGTGAAACGAGACTTACTATCCACGAGTTCTGAAATCAAAATCCGAAAGGGCAGGATTGTAGAGCTCAAAAAGTAGTGTGAAATCAAGCTAAAAATCACCGAATTCAGAACTCGGAGTCAACGGATATTCATAAAACCGTTTACGTAAAGAAACCACATTTCGCGGCTAACTAGGTGAAACGAGACCTACTAGCCACGAGTTCTGAAATCCAAATCCGAAACTCCAGGATTGTAGAGCTCAAAAACTAGTGTGAAATCAAGCTAAAAATCACCGAATTCAGAACTCGGAGTCAATGGATATTCATAAAACCGTTTACGTAAAGAAACCACATTTCGCGGCTAACTAGGTGAAACGAGACCTACTAGCCACGAGTTCTAAAATCAAAATCCAAAATTCCAGGATTGTAGAGCTCGAAAAGTAGTGTGAAATCAAGCTAAAAATCCAAAAATTCAGAACTCGGAGTCAACGGATATTCAAAAAACCGTTTACGTAAAGAAACCACATTTCGCAGCTAACTAGGTGAAATGAGACCTACTATCCACGAGTTCTGAAATCAAAATCCGAAACGGCAGGATTGTAGAGCTCGAAAAGTAGTATGAAATCAAGCTAAAAATCACCGAATTCAGAACTCGGAGTCAACGGATATTCATAAAACCGTTTACGTAAAGAAACCACATTTCGCGGCTAACTAGGTGAAATGATACCTACTAGCCACGAGTTCTGAAATCAAAATCCGAAATGGCACGATTTTAGAGCTCGAAAATTAGTGTGAAATCAAGCTAAAAATCATCGAATTCAGAACTCGGAGTCAACGGATATTCATTAAACCGTTTACGTAAAGAAACCACATTTCGAGGCTAACTAGGTGAAACAAGACCTACTAGCCACGAGTTCTGAAATCAAAATCCGAAATGCCAAGATTGTAGAGCTCGAAAAGTAGTTTCAAATCAAGCTAAAAATCACAGAATTCAGAACTCGGAGTCAACGGATATTCATAAAACCGTGCACGTAAAGAAACTACATTTCGCGACTAACTAGGTGAAACGAGACCTACTAGCCACGGGTTCTGAAATCAAAATCTGAAAGGCCAGGATTGTAGAGCTCGAAAAGTAGTGTGAAATCAAGCTAAAAATCACCGAATTCAGAACTCGGAGTCAACGGATATTCATAAAACCGTGTACGTAAAGAAACCACATTTCGCGGCTAACTAGGTGAAACGAGACCTACTAGCCACGAGTTCTGAAATCAAAATCCGAAATGCCAGGATTGTAGAACTGGAAAAATAGTGTGAAATCAAGCTAAAAATCACCGAATTCAGAACTCTGAGTCAACGGATATTCATAAAACCGTTTACGTAAAGAAACCACGTTTCGCGGCTAACTAGGTGAAAATAGACTTACTATCCACGAGTTCTGAAATCCAAATCCAAAATGGCAGGATTGTAGAGCTCAAAAAGTAGCGTGAAATCAAGCTAAAAATCACCGAATTCGGAAGTCGGAGTCAACGGATATTCAGAAAACCGTTTACGTAAAGAAACCACATTTCGCGGCTAACTAGGTGAAACGAGACCTACTAGTCACGAGTTCTGAAATCCAATCCGAAACTCCAGGATTGTAGAGCTCAAAAAGTAGTGTGAAATCAAGCTAAAAATCACCGAATTCAGAACTCGGAGTCAACGGATATTCATAAAACCGTTTACGTAAAGAAACCACATTTCGCGGCTAACTAGGTGAAACGAGACCTACTAGCCACGAGTTCTAAAATCAAAATCCAAAATTCCAGGATTGTAGAGCTCGAAAAGTAGTGTGAAATCAAGCTAAAAATAACCGAATTCAGAACTCGGAGTCAACGGATATTCATAAAACCGTTTACGTAAAGAAACCACATTTCGCGGCTAACTAGGTGAAACGAGACCTACTAGCCACGAGTTCTAAAATCAAAATCCGATACCCCAGGATTGTAGAGCTCGAAAAGTAGTGTGAAATCAAGCTAAAAATCACCGAATTCAGAACTCTTAGTCAATGGATATTCATAAAACCGTTTACGTAAAGAAACCACATTTCGCGGCTAACTAGGTAAAACGAGACCTACTATCCACGAGTTTTGAAATCAAAATCCGAAAAGGCAGGATTGTAGAGCTCGAAAAGTAGTGTGAAATCAAGCTAAAAATCATCGAATTCAGAACTCGGAGCCAACGGATATTCATAAAACCGTTTACGTAAACAAACCACATTTCGCGGCCCACTAGGTGAAACGAGACCTACTAGCCACGAGTTCTGAATCAAAATCCGAAACTCCAGGATTGTATAGCTCAAAAAGTAGTGTGAAATCAAGATAAAAATCACCGAATTCAGAACTCGGATTAAACGGATATTCATAAAACCGTTTACGTAAGGAAACCACATTTCGCGGCTAAGTAGGAGAAACGAGACCTACTAGGCACGAGTTCTGAAATCAAAATCCGAAACGCCAGGATTGTAGAGCTCGAAAAGTAATGTGAAATCAAGCTAAAAATCACTGAATTCAGAACTCGGAGTCAACGGATATTCATAAAACCGTTTACGTAAAGAAACCACATTTCGCGGCTAACTAGGTGAAACGAGACCTACTAGCCACGAGTTCTGAAATCAAAATCCAAAATGCCAGGATTGTAGAACTCGAAAATTAGTGTGAAATCAAGATAAAAATAATCGAATTCAGAACTCGGAGTCAACGGATATTCATAAAACCGTTTACGTAAAGAAACCACATTTCGCGGCTAACTAGGTGAAACGAGACCTACTAGCCACGAATTCTGAAATCAAAATCCGAAATGCCAGGATTGTAGATCTCGAAAAGTAGTATGAAATCAAGCTAAAAAACACCGAATTCTGAACTCGGAGTCAACGGATATTCATAAAACCGTTTACAGAAAGAAACCACATTTCGCGGCTAACTAGGTGAAACGAGACCTACTAGCCGCGAGTTCTGAAATAAAAATTCGAAAATACCAGGATTGTAGAGCCCGAAAAGTAGTGTCAAATCAAGGTAAAAATCACCGAACTCAGAACTCGGAGTCAACGGATATTCATAAAACCGTGTACGTAAAGAAACCACATTTCGCGGCTAACTAGGTGAAACGAGACCTACTAGCCACGAGTTCTGAAATCAAAATCCGAAATGCCTGGATTGTAGAGCTCGAAAAGTATTGTGAAATCAAGCTAAAAATCAACGAATTCAGAACTCTGAGTCAACGGATATTCATAAAACCGTTTACGTAAAGAAACCACATTTCGCGGCTAACTAGGTGAAACGAGACCGACTATCCACAAGTTCTGAAATCAAAATCCGAAATGGCAGGATTTTAGAGCTCGAAAAGTAGTGTGAAATCAAGCTAAAAATCATCGAATTCAGAACTCGGAGTCAACGGATATTCATAAAACCGTTTACGTAAGGAAACACATTTCGCGGCTAACTAGGTGAAACGAGACCTACTAGCGCGAGTTCTGAAATAAAATTCCGAAATGCCAGGATTGTAGAGCTCGAAAAGTAGTGTGAAATCAAGCTAAAAATCACCAAATTCAGAACTCGGAGTCAACGGATATTCATAAAACCGTTTACAGAAAGAAACCACATTTCGCGGCTAACTAGGTGAAACGAGACCTACTAGCCGCGAGTTCTGAAATAAAAATCCGAAAATACCAGGATTGTAGAGCCCGAAAAGTAGTGTCAAATCAAGGTAAAAATCACCGAACTCAGAACTCGGAGTCAACGGATATTCATAAAACCGTGTACGTAAAGAAACCACATTTCGCGGCTAACTAGGTGAAACGAGACCTACTAGCCACGAGTTCTGAAATCAAAATCCGAAATGCCAGGATTGTAGAACTGGAAAAATAGTGTGAAATCAAGCTAAAAATCACCGAATTCAGAACTCTGAGTCAACGGATATTCATAAAACCGTTTACGTAAAGAAACCACGTTTCGCGGCTAACTAGGTGAAAATAGACTTACTATCCACGAGTTCTGAAATCCAAATCCAAAATGGCAGGATTGTAGAGCTCAAAAAGTAGCGTGAAATCAAGCTAAAAATCACCGAATTCGGAAGTCGGAGTCAACGGATATTCAGAAAACCGTTTACGTAAAGAAACCACATTTCGCGGCTAACTAGGTGAAACGAGACCTACTAGTCACGAGTTCTGAAATCCAAATCCGAAACTCCAGGATTGTAGAGCTCAAAAAGTAGTGTGAAATCAAGCTAAAAATCACCGAATTCAGAACTCGGAGTCAACGGATATTCATAAAACCGTTTACGTAAAGAAACCACATTTCGCGGCTAACTAGGTGAAACGAGACCTACTAGCCACGAGTTCTAAAATCAAAATCCAAAATTCCAGGATTGTAGAGCTCAAAAAGTAGTGTGAAATCAAGCTAAAAATAACCGAATTCAGAACTCGGAGTCAACGGATATTCATAAAACCGTTTACGTAAAGAAACCACATTTCGCGGCTAACTAGGTGAAACGAGACCTACTAGCCACGAGTTCTAAAATCAAAATCCGATACCCCAGGATTGTAGAGCTCGAAAAGTAGTGTGAAATCAAGCTAAAAATCACCGAATTCAGAACTCTTAGTCAATGGATATTCATAAAACCGTTTACGTAAAGAAACCACATTTCGCGGCTAACTAGGTAAAACGAGACCTACTATCCACGAGTTTTGAAATCAAAATCCGAAAAGGCAGGATTGTAGAGCTCGAAAAGTAGTGTGAAATCAAGCTAAAAATCATCGAATTCAGAACTCGGAGCCAACGGATATTCATAAAACCGTTTACGTAAACAAACCACATTTCGCGGCCCACTAGGTGAAACGAGACCTACTAGCCACGAGTTCTGAATCAAAATCCGAAACTCCAGGATTGTATAGCTCAAAAAGTAGTGTGAAATCAAGATAAAAATCACCGAATTCAGAACTCGGATTAAACGGATATTCATAAAACCGTTTACGTAAGGAAACCACATTTCGCGGCTAAGTAGGAGAAACGAGACCTACTAGGCACGAGTTCTGAAATCAAAATCCGAAACGCCAGGATTGTAGAGCTCGAAAAGTAATGTGAAATCAAGCTAAAAATCACTGAATTCAGAACTCGGAGTCAACGGATATTCATAAAACCGTTTACGTAAAGAAACCACATTTCGCGGCTAACTAGGTGAAACGAGACCTACTAGCCACGAGTTCTGAAATCAAAATCCAAAATGCCAGGATTGTAGAACTCGAAAATTAGTGTGAAATCAAGATAAAAATAATCGAATTCAGAACTCGGAGTCAACGGATATTCATAAAACCGTTTACGTAAAGAAACCACATTTCGCGGCTAACTAGGTGAAACGAGACCTACTAGCCACGAATTCTGAAATCAAAATCCGAAATGCCAGGATTGTAGATCTCGAAAAGTAGTATGAAATCAAGCTAAAAAACACCGAATTCAGAACTCGGAGTCAACGGATATTCATAAAACCGTTTACAGAAAGAAACCACATTTCGCGGCTAACTAGGTGAAACGAGACCTACTAGCCGCGAGTTCTGAAATAAAAATCCGAAAATACCAGGATTGTAGAGCCCGAAAAGTAGTGTCAAATCAAGGTAAAAATCACCGAACTCAGAACTCGGAGTCAACGGATATTCATAAAACCGTGTACGTAAAGAAACCACATTTCGCGGCTAACTAGGTGAAACGAGACCTACTAGCCACGAGTTCTGAAATCAAAATCCGAAATGCCTGGATTGTAGAGCTCGAAAAGTATTGTGAAATCAAGCTAAAAATCAACGAATTCAGAACTCTGAGTCAACGGATATTCATAAAACCGTTTACGTAAAGAAACCACATTTCGCGGCTAACTAGGTGAAACGAGACCGACTATCCACGAGTTCTGAAATCAAAATCCGAAATAGCAGGATTTTAGAGCTCGAAAAGTAGTGTGAAATCAAGCTAAAAATCATCGAATTCAGAACTCGGAGTCAACGGATATTCATAAAACCGTTTACGTAAGGAAACACATTTCGCGGCTAACTAGGTGAAACGAGACCTACTAGCGCGAGTTCTGAAATAAAATTCCGAAATGCCAGGATTGTAGAGCTCGAAAAGTAGTGTGAAATCAAGCTAAAAATCACCAAATTCAGAACTCGGAGTCAACGGATATTCATAAAACCGTGTACATAAAGAAACCACATTTCGCGGCTAACTAGGTGAAACGAGACCTACTAGACACGAGTTCTGAAATGAAAATCCGATACCCCAGGATTGTAGAGCTCGAAAAGTAGTGTGAAATCAAGCTAAAAATCACCGAATTCAGAACTCTTAGTCAACGAATATTCATAAAACCGTTTACGTAAAGAAACCACATTTCGCGGCTAACTAAGTGAAACGAGACCTACTAGCCACGAGTTCTGAAATCCAAATCCGAAACTCCAGGATTGTAGAGCTCGAAAAGTAGTGTCAAATCAAGCTAAAAATCACCGAATTCAGAACTCGGAGTCAACGGATATTCATAAAATCGTGCACGTAAAGAAACTACATTTCGCGACTAACTAGGTGAAACGAGACCTACTAGCCACAGGTTCTGAAATCAAAATCTGAAAGGCCAGGATTGTAGAGCTCGAAAAGTAGTGTGAAATCAAGCTAAAAATCACCGAATTCAGAACTCGGAGTCAACGGATATTCATAAAACCGTGTACGTAAAGAAACCACATTTCGCGGCTAACTAGGTGAAACGAGACCTACTAGCCACGAGTTCTGAAATCAAAATCCGAAATGCCAGGATTGTAGAACTGGAAAAATAGTGTGAAATCAAGCTAAAAATCACCGAATTCAGAACTCTGAGTCAACGGATATTCATAAAACCGTTTACGTAAAGAAACCACGTTTCGCGGCTAACTAGGTGAAACGAGACTTACTATCCACGAGTTCTGAAATCAAAATCCAAAATGGCAGGATTGTAGAGCTCAAAAAGTAGCGTGAAATCAAGCTAAAAATCACCGAATTCGTAAGTCGGAGTCAACGGATATTCAGAAAACCGTTTACGTAAAGAAACCACATTTCGCGGCTAACTAGGTGAAACGAGACCTACTAGCCACGAGTTCTGAAATCCAAATCCGAAACTCCAGGATTGTAGAGCTCAAAAAGTAGTGTGAAATCAAGCTAAAAATCACCGAATTCAGAACTCGGAGTCAACGGATATTCATAAAACCGTTTACGTAAAGAAACCACATTTCGCGGCTAACTAGGTGAAACGAGACCTACTAGCCACGAGTTCTAAAATCAAAATCCAAAATTCCAGGATTGTAGAGCTCGAAAAGTAGTGTGAAATCAAGCTAAAAATAACCGAATTCAGAACTCGGAGTCAACGGATATTCATAAAACCGTTTACGTAAAGAAACCACATTTCGCGGCTAACTAGGTGAAACGAGACCTACTAGACACGAGTTCTGAAATCAAAATCCGATACCCCAGGATTGTAGAGCTCGAAAAGTAGTGTGAAATCAAGCTAAAAATCACCGAATTCAGAACTCTTAGTCAACGGATATTCATAAAACCGTTTACGTAAAGAAACCACATTTCGCGGCTAACTAGGTAAAACGAGACCTACTATCCACGAGTTTTGAAATCAAAATCCGAAAAGGCAGGATTGTAGAGCTCGAAAAGTAGTGTGAAATCAAGCTAAAAATCATCGAATTCAGAACTCGGAGCCAACGGATATTCATAAAACCGTTTACGTAAAGAAACCACATTTCGCGGCCCACTAGGTGAAACGAGACCTACTAGCCACGAGTTCTGAATCCAAATCCGAAACTCCAGGATTGTATAGCTCAAAAAGTAGTGTGAAATCAAGATAAAAATCACCGAATTCAGAACTCGGATTAAACGGATATTCATAAAACCGTTTACGTAAGGAAACCACATTTCGCGGCTAAGTAGGAGAAACGAGACCTACTAGGCACGAGTTCTGAAATCAAAATCCGAAATGCCAGGATTGTAGAGCTCGAAAAGTAATGTGAAATCAAGCTAAAAATCACCGAATTCAGAACTCGGAGTCAACGGATATTCATAAAACCGTTTACGTAAAGAAACCACATTTCGCGGCTAACTAGGTGAAACGAGACCTACTAGCCACGAGTTCTGAAATCAAAATCCAAAATGCCAGGATTGTAGAACTCGAAAATTAGTGTGAAATCAAGATAAAAATAATCGAATTCAGAACTCGGAGTCAACGGATATTCATAAAACCGTTTACGTAAAGAAACCACATTTCGCGGCTAACTAGGTGAAACGAGACCTACTAGCCACGAATTCTGAAATCAAAATCCGAAATGCCAGGATTGTAGATCTCGAAAAGTAGTATGAAATCAAGCTAAAAATCACCGAATTCAGAACTCGGAGTCAACGGATATTCATAAAACCGTTTACAGAAAGAAACCACATTTCGCGGCTAACTAGGTGAAACGAGACCTACTAGCCGCGAGTTCTGAAATCAAAATCCGAAACTCCAGGATTGTAGAGCCCGAAAAGTAGTGTCAAATCAAGGTAAAAATCACCGAACTCAGAACTCGGAGTCAACGGATATTCATAAAACCGTGTACGTAAAGAAACCACATTTCGCGGCTAACTAGGTGAAACGAGACCTACTAGCCACGAGTTCTGAAATCAAAATCCGAAACGCCTGGATTGTAGAGCTCGAAAAGTATTGTGAAATCAAGCTAAAAATCAACGAATTCAGAACTCTGAGTCAACGGATATTCATAAAACCGTTTACGTAAAGAAACCACATTTCGCGGCTAACTAGGTGAAACGAGACCGACTATCAACGAGTTCTGAAATAAAAATCCGAAAAGGCAGGATTTGAGAGCTCGAAAAGTAGTGTGAAATCAAGCTAAAAATCATCGAATTCAGAACTCGGAGCCAACGGATATTCATAAAACCGTTTACGTAAGAAAACACATTTCGCGGCTAACTAGGTGAAACGAGACCTACTAGCGCGAGTTCTGAAATAAAAATCCGAAATGCCAGGATTATAGAGCTCGAAAAGTAGTGTGAAATCAAGCTAAAAATCACCAAATTCAGAACTCGGAGTCAACGGATATTCATAAAACCGTGTACATAAAGAAACCACATTTCGCGGCTAACTAGGTGAAACGAGACCTACTAGACACGAGTTCTGAAATCAAAATCCGATACCCCAGGATTGTAGAGCTCGAAAAGTAGTGTGAAATCAAGCTAAAAATCACCGAATTCAGAACTCTTAGTCAACGGATATTCATAAAACCGTTTACGTAAAGAAACCACATTTCGCGGCTAACTAGGTCAAACGAGACCTACTATCAACGAGTTCTGAAATAAAAATCCGAAAAGGCAGGATTGTAGAGCTCGAAAAGTAGTGTGAAATCAAGCTAAAAATCATCGAATTCAGAACTCGGAGCCAACGGATATTCATAAAACCGTTTACGTAAAGAAACCACATTTCGCGGCCCACTAGCTGAAACGAGACCTACTAGCCACGAGTTCTGAAATCCAAATCCGAAACTCCAGGATTGTATAGCTCAAAAAGTAGTGTGAAATCAAGCTAAAAATCACCGAATTCAGAACTCGGAGTCAACGGATATTCATAAAACCATTTACGTAAAGAAACCACATTTCGCGGCTAACTAGGAGAAACGAGACCTACTAGCCACGAGTTCTGAAATCAAAATCCGAAACGCCAGGATTTTAGAGCTCGAAAAGTAATGTGAAATCAAGATAAAAATCACCGAATTCAGAACTCTGAGTCAACGGATATTCATAAAACCGTTTACGAAAAGAAACAACATTTCGCGGCTAACTAGGTGAAACGAGACCTACTATGCACGAGTTCTGAAATCAAAATCCGAAACCCCAGGATTGTAGAGCTCGAAAAGTAATGTGAAATCAAGCTAAAAATCACCGAATTCGGAAGTCGGAGTAAACGGATATTCATAAAACCGTTTACGTAAAGAAACCACATTTCGCGGCTAACTAGGTGAAACGAGACCAACTAGCCACGAGTTCTGAAATCAAAATCCGAAACACCAGGATTGTAGAGCTCGAAAAGTAGCGTGAAATCAAGCTAAAAATCACCGAATTCAGAACTCGGAGTCAACGGATATTCATAAAACCGTTTACGTAAAGAAACCACATTTCGCAGCTACCTAGGTGAAACGAGACCTACTAGCCACGAGTTCTGAAATCAAAATCCAAAACACCAGGATTGTAGAGCTCGAAAAGTAGCGTGAAATCAAGCTAAAAATCACCGAATTCAGAACTCGGAGTCAACGGATATTCATAAAACCGTTTACGTAAAGAAACCACATTTCGCAGCTACCTAGGTGAAACGAGACCTACTAGCCACGAGTTCTGAAATCAAAATCCAAAACCCCAGGATTGTAGAGCTCGAAAAGTAGTGTGAAATCAAGCTAAAAATCACCGAATTCAGAAGTCGAAGTTAACGGATATTCATAAAACCGTTTACGTAAAGAAACCACATTTCGCGGCCCACTAGGTGAAACGAGACCTACTAGCCACGAGTTCTGAAATCCAAATCCGAAACTCCAGGATTGTATAGCTCAAAAAATAGTGTTAAATCAAGCTAAAAATCACCGAATTCAGAACTCGGAGTCCACGGATATTCATAAAACCATTTACGTAAAGAAACCACATTTCGCGGCTAACTAGGAGAAACGAGACCTACTAGCCACGAGTTCTGAAATCAAAATCCGAAACGCCAGGATTTTAGAGCTCGAAAGGTAATGTGAAATCAAGATAAAAATCACCGAATTCAGAACTCTGAGTCAACGGATATTCATAAAACCGTTTACGAAAGGAAACAACATTTCGCGGCGAACTAGGTGAAACGAAACCTACTATGCACGAGTTCTGAAATCAAAATCCGAAACCCCAGGATTGTAGAGCTCGAAAAGTAATGTGAAATCAAGCTAAAAATCACCGAATTCAGAACTCTTAGTCAACGGATATTCATAAAACCGTTTACGTAAAGAAACCACATTTCGCGGCTAACTAGGTCAAACGAGACCTACTATCAACGAGTTCTGAAATAAAAATCCGAAAAGGCAGGATTTGGGAGCTCGAAAAGTAGTGTGAAATCAAGCTAAAAATCATCGAATTCAGAACTCGGAGCCAACGGATATTCATAAAACCGTTTACGTAAGGAAACACATTTCGCGGCTAACTAGGTGAAACGAGACCTACTAGCGCGAGTTCTGAAATAAAAATCCGAAATGCCAGGATTGTAGAGCTCGAAAAGTAGTGTGAAATCAAGCTAAAAATCACCAAATTCAGAACTCGGAGTCAACGGATATTCATAAAACCGTGTACATAAAGATACCACATTTCGCGGCTAACTAGGTGAAACGAGACCTACTAGACACGAGTTCTGAAATCAAAATCCGATACCCCAGGATTGTAGAGCTCGAAAAGTAGTGTGAAATCAAGCTAAAAATCACCGAATTCAGAACTCTTAGTCAACGGATATTCATAAAACCGTTTACATAAAGAAACCACATTTCGCGGCTAACTAGGTCAAACGAGACCTACTATCAACGAGTTCTGAAATAAAAATCCGAAAAGGCAGGATTGTAGAGCTCGAAAAGTAGTGTGAAATCAAGCTAAAAATCATCGAATTCAGAACTCGGAGCCAACGGATATTCATAAAACCGTTTACGTAAAGAAACCACATTTCGCGGCCCACTAGGTGAAACGAGACCTACTAGCCACGAGTTCTGAAATCCAAATCCGAAACTCCAGGATTGTATAGCTCAAAAAGTAGTTTGAAATCAAGCTAAAAATCACCGAATTCAGAACTCTGAGTCAACGGATATTCATAAAACCGTTTACGAAAAGAAACAACATTTCGCGGCTAACTAGGTGAAACGAAACCTACTATGCACGAGTTCTGAAATCAAAATCCGAAACCCCAGGATTGTAGAGCTCGAAAAGTAATGTGAAATCAAGCTAAAAATCACCGAATTCAGAACTCTTAGTCAACGGATATTCATAAAACCGTTTACGTAAAGAAACCACATTTCGCGGCTAACTAGGTCAAACGAGACCTACTATCAACGAGTTATGAAATAAAAATCCGAAAAGGCAGGATTTGAGAGCTCGAAAAGTAGTGTGAAATCAAGCTAAAAATCATCGAATTCAGAACTCGGAGCCAACGGATATTCATAAAACCGTTTACGTAAGGAAACACATTTCGCGGCTAACTAGGTGAAACGAGACCTACAAGCGCGAGTTCTGAAATAAAAATCCGAAATGCCAGGATTGTAGAGCTCGAAACGTAGTGTGAAATCAAGCTAAAAATCACCAAATTCAGAACTCGGAGTCAACGGATATTCATAAAACCGTGTACATAAAGATACCACATTTCGCGGCTAACTAGGTGAAACGAGACCTACTAGACACGAGTTCTGAAATCAAAATCCGATACCCCAGGATTGTAGAGCTCGAAAAGTAGTGTGAAATCAAGCTAAAAATCACCGAATTCAGAACTCTTAGTCAACGGATATTCATAAAACCGTTTACATAAAGAAACCACATTTCGCGGCTAACTAGGTCAAACGAGACCTACTATCAACGAGTTCTGAAATAAAAATCCGAAAAAGCAGGATTGTAGAGCTCGAAAAGTAGTGTGAAATCAAGCTAAAAATCATCGAATTCAGAACTCGGAGCCAACGGATATTCATAAAACCATTTACGTAAAGAAACCACATTTCGCGGCTAACTAGGAGAAACGAGACCTACTAGCCACGAGTTCTGAAATCAAAATCCGAAACGCCAGGATTTTAGAGCTCGAAAAGTAATGTGAAATCAAGATAAAAATCACCGAATTCAGAACTCTGAGTCAACGGATATTCATAAAACCGTTTACGAAAAGAAACAACATTTCGCGGCTAACTAGGTGAAACGAGACCTACTATGCACGAGTTCTGAAATCAAAATCCAAAACCCCAGGATTGTAGAGCTCGAAAAGTAATGTGAAATCAAGCGAAAAATCACCGAATTCGGAAGTCGGAGTAAACGGATATTCATAAAACCGTTTACGTAAAGAAACCACATTTCGCGGCTAACTAGGTGAAACGAGACCAACTAGCCACGAGTTCTGAAATCAAAATCCGAAAAGCCAGGATTGTAGAGCTCGAAAAGTTGTGTGAAATCAAGCTAAAAATCACCGAATTCAGAACTCTGAGTCAACGGATATTCATAAAACCGTTTACGAAAAGAAACCACATTTCGCGGCTAACTAGGTGAAACGTGACCTACTATCCACGAGTTCTGAAATCAAAATCCGAAATGGCAGGATTGTAGAGTTCGAAAAGTAGTGTGAAATCAAGCTAAAAATCACCGAATTCAGAACTCGGAGTCAACGGATATTCATAAAACCGTTTACGTAAAGAAACCACATTTCGCAGCTAACTAGGTGAAACGAGACCTACTAGCCACGAGTTCTGAAATCAAAATCCGAAACCCCAGGATTGTAGAGCTCGAAAAGTAGTGTGAAATCAAGCTACAAATCACCGAATTCAGAAGTCGGAGTCAACGGATATTCATAAAACCGTTTACGTAAAGAAACCACATTTCGCGGCTAACTAGGTGAAACGAGACCTACTAGCCACGAGTTCTGAAATAAAAATCCGAAACGCCAGGATTGTAGAGCTCGAAAAGTAGTGTGAAATCAAGCGAAAAATCACCGAATTCAGAACTCTGAGTCAATGGATATTCATAAAAACGTTTACGTAAAGAAACCACATTTCGCGGCTAACTAGGTGAAACGAGACCTACTAGCCACGAGTTCTGAAATCAAAATCCGATATGGCACGATTTTAGAGCTCAAAAATTAGTGTGAAATCAAGCTAAAAATCATCGAATTCAGAACTCGCAGTCAACGGATATTCAAAAAACCGTTTACGTAAAGAAATCACATTTCGCGGCTAACTAGGTGAAACGAGACCTACTAGCCACGAGTTCTGAAATCAAAATCCGAAATGCCAAGATTGTAGAGCTCGAAAAGTAGTGTCAAATCAAGCTAAAAATCACCGAATTCAGAACTCGGAGTCAACGGATATTCATAAAACCGTGTACGTAAAGAAACTACATTTCGCGACTAACTAGGTGAAACGAGACCTACTAGCCACGAGTTCTGAAATCAAAATCCGAAACTGCAGGATTGTAGAGCTCGAAAAGTAGTGTGAAATCAAACAAAAAATCACCGAATTCAGAACTCGGAGTCAACGGATATTCATAAAACCGTTTACGTAAAGAAACCACATTTCGCGGCTAACTAGGTCAAACGAGACCTACTATCCACGAGTTCTGAAATCAAAATCCGAAAAGGCAGGATTGTAGAGCTCGAAAAGTAGTGTGAAATCAAGCTAAAAATCATCGAATTCAGAACTCGGAGCCAACGGATATTCATAAAACCGTTTACGTAAAGAAACCACATTTCGCGGCCCACTAGGTGAAACGAGACCTACTAGCCACGAGTTCTGAAATCCAAATCCGAAACTCCAGGATTGTATAGCTCAAAAAGTAGTGTGAAATCAAGCTAAAAATCACCGAATTCAGAACTCGGAGTCAACGGATATTCATAAAACCATTTACGTAAAGAAATCACATTTCGCGGCTAACTAGGAGAAACGAGACCTACTAGCCACGAGTTCTGAAATCAAAATCCGAAATGCCAGGATTGTAGAGCTCGAAAAGTAATGTGAAATCAAGCTAAAAATCACCGAATTCATAACTCTGAGTCAACGGATATTCATAAAACCGTTTACGAAAAGAAACAACATTTCGCGGCTAACTAGGTGAAACGAGACCTACTATGCACGAGTTCTGAAATCAAAATCCGAAACCCCAGGATTGTAGAGCTCGAAAAGTAATGTGAAATCAAGCTAAAAATCACCGAATTCGGAAGTCGGAGTAAACGGATATTCATAAAACCGTTTACGTAAAGAAACCACATTTCGCGGCCAACTAGGTGAAACGAGACCAACTAGCCACGAGTTCTGAAATCCAAATCCGAAATGCCAGGATTGTAGAGCTCGAAAAGTAGCGTGAAATCAAGCTAAAAATCACCGAATTCAGAACTCGGAGTCAACGGATATTCATAAAACCGTTTACGTAAAGAAACCACATTTCGCAGCTACCTAGGTGAAACGAGACCTACTAGCCACGAGTTCTGAAATCAAAATCCAAAACCGCAGGATTGTAGAGCTCGAAAAGTAGTGTGAAATCAAGCTAAAAATCACCGAATTCAGAAGTCGAAGTCAATGGATATTCATAAAACCATTTACGTAAAGAAATCACATTTCGCGGCTAACTAGGAGAAACGAGACCTACTAGCCACGAGTTCTGAAATCAAAATCCGAAATGCCAGGATTGTAGAGCTCGAAAAGTAATGTGAAATCAAGCTAAAAATCACCGAATTCATAACTCTGAGTCAACGGATATTCATAAAACCGTTTACGAAAAGAAACAACATTTCGCGGCTAACTAGGTGAAACGAGACCTACTATGCACGAGTTCTGAAATCAAAATCCGAAACCCCAGGATTGTAGAGCTCGAAAAGTAATGTGAAATCAAGCTAAAAATCACCGAATTCGGAAGTCGGAGTAAACGGATATTCATAAAACCGTTTACGTAAAGAAACCACATTTCGCGGCCAACTAGGTGAAACGAGACCAACTAGCCACGAGTTCTGAAATCCAAATCCGAAATGCCAGGATTGTAGAGCTCGAAAAGTAGCGTGAAATCAAGCTAAAAATCACCGAATTCAGAACTCGGAGTCAACGGATATTCATAAAACCGTTTACGTAAAGAAACCACATTTCGCAGCTACCTAGGTGAAACGAGACCTACTAGCCACGAGTTCTGAAATCAAAATCCAAAACCCCAGGATTGTAGAGCTCGAAAAGTAGTGTGAAATCAAGCTAAAAATCACCGAATTCAGAAGTCGAAGTCAACGGATATTCATAAAACCGTTTACGTAAAGAAAACACATTTCGCGGCTAACTAGGTGAAACTAGACCTACTAGCCACGAGTTCTGAAATAAAAATCCGAAATGCCAGGATTGTAGAGCTCGAAAAGTAGTGTGAAATCAAGCGAAAAATCACCGAATTCAGAACTCTGAGTCAACGGATATTCATAAAACCGTTTACGTAAAGAAACCACATTTCGTGGCTAACTAGGTGAAACGAGACCTACTAGCCACGAGTTCTGAAATCAAAATCCGAAATGGCACGATTTTAAAGCTCGAAAATTAGTGTGAAATCAAGCTAAAAATCATCGAATTCAGAACTCAGAGTCAACGGATATTCATAAAACCATTTACGTAAAGAAACCACATTTCGCGGCTAACTAGGTGAAACGAGACCTACTAGCCACGAGTTCTAAAATCAAAATCCAAAATTCCACGATTTTAGAGCTCAAAAATTAGTGTGAAATCAAGCTAAAAATCCAAGAATTCAGAACTCGGAGTCAACGGATATTCATAAAACCGTTTACGTAAAGAAACCACATTTCGCAGCTAACTAGGTGAAACGGGACCTACTATCCACGAGTTCTGAAATCAAAATCCGAAATGGCAGGATTGTAGAGCTCGAAAAGTAGTATGAAATCAAGTTAAAAATCACCGAATTCCGAACTCGGAGTCAACGGATATTCATAAAACCGTTTACGTAAAGAAACCACATTTCGCGGCTAACTAGGTGAAACGAGACCTACTAGCCACGAGTTCTAAAATCCAAATCCGAAATGCCAGGATTGTAGAGCTCAAAAAGTAGTATGAAATCATGCTAAAAATCATCGAATTCAGAACTCGGAGTCAGCGGATATTCATAAAACCGTTTACGTAAAGAAACCAAATTTCGCGGCTAACTAGGTAAAACGAGACCTACTAGCCACGAGTTCTGAAATCAAAATCCGAAATGGCACGATTTTAGAGCTCAAAAATTAGTGTGAAATCAAGCTAAAAATCATCGAATTCAGAACTCGCAGTCAACGGATATTCATAAAACCGTTTACGTAAAGAAACCACATTTCGCGGCTAACTAGGTGAAACGAGACCTACTAGCCACGAGTTCTGAAATCAAAATCCAAAATGCCAGGATTGTAGATCTCGAAAAGTAGTGTGAAATCAAGCTAAAAATCACCGAATTCAGAACTCTGAGTCAAGGGATATTCATAAAACCGTTTACGTAAAGAAACCACATTTCGCGGCTAACTAGGTAAAACGAGACCTGCTAGCCACGAGTTCTGAAATCAAAATCAGAAATGCCAGGATTGTAGAGCTCGAAAAGTAGTGTCAAATCAAGCTAAAAATCACCGAATTCAGAACTCGGAGTCAACGAATATTCATAAAACCGTGTACGTAAAGAAACTACATTTCGCGGCTAACTAGGTGAAACGAGACCAACTAGCCACGAGTTCTGAAATCAAAATCCGAAACGCCAGGATTGTAGAGCTCGAAAAGTAGCGTGAAATCAAGCTAAAAATCACCGAATTCAGAACTCGGAGTCAACGGATATTCATAAAACCGTTTACGTAAAGAAACCACATTTCGCGGCTAAATAGGTGAAACGAGAGCTACTAGCCACGAGTTCTGAAATCGAAATCCGAAATGTCAGGATTGTAGAGCTCAAAAAGTAGTGTGAAATCAAGCTAAAAATCACCGAATTAAGAACTCGGAGTCAACGGATATTCATAAAACCGTTTACGTAAAGAAACCACATTTCGCGGCTAACTAAGTGAAACGAGACCTACTAGCCACGAGTTCGGAAATCAAAATCCGAAATGCCAAGATTGCAGAGCTCGAAAAGTAGTGTCAAATCAAGCTAAAAATCACCGAATTCAGAACTCGGAGTTAACGGATATTCATAAAACCGTGTACGTAAAGAAACTACATTTTGCGACTAACTAGGTGAAACGAGACCTACTAGCCACGAGTTCTGAAATCAAAATCCGAAACGGCAGGATTGTAGAGCTCGAAAAGTAGTGTGAAATCAAGCTAAAAATTACCGAATTCAGAACTCGGAGTCAACGGATATTCATAAAACCGTGTACATAAAGAAACCACATTTCGCGTCTAACTAGGTGAAACGAGACCTACTAGACACGAGTTCTGAAATCAAAATCCGATACTCCAGGATTGTAGAGCTCGAAAAGTAGTGTGAAATCAAGCTAAAAATCACCGAATTCAGAACTCGGAGTCAACGGATATTCATAAAACCGTTTACGTAAAGAAACCACATTTCGCGGCTAACTAGGTCAAACGAGACCTACTATCCACGAGTTCTGAAATCAAAATCCGAAAAGGCAGGATTGTAGAGCTCGAAAAGTAGTGTGAAATCAAGCTAAAAATCATCGAATTCAGAACTCGGAGCCAACGGATATTCATAAAACCGTTTACGTAAAGAAACCACATTTCGCGGCCCACTAGGTGAAACGAGACCTACTAGTCACGAGTTCTGAAATCCAAATCCGAAACTCCAGCATTGTATAGCTCAAAAAGTAGTGTGAAATCAAGCTAAAAATCACCGAATTCAGAACTCGGAGTCAACGGATATTCATAAAACCATTTACGTAAAGAAACCACTATTCGTGGCTAACTAGGTGAAACGAGACCTACTAGCCACGAGTTCTGAAATCAAAATCCAAAACCCCAGGATTGTAGAGCTCAAAAAGTAGTGTGAAATCAAGCTAAAAATCACCAAATTCAGAACTCGAAGTCAACGGATATTCATAAAACCGTTTACGTAAAGAAACCACATTTCGCGGCTAACTTGGTGAAACGAGACCTACTGGCCACGAGTTCTGAAATAAAAATCCGAAATGCCAGGATTGTAGAGCTCGAAAAGTAGTGTGAAATCAATCGAAAAATCACCGAATTCAGAACTCTGAGTCAACGGATATTCATAAAACCGTTTACGTAAAGAAACCACATTTCGCGGCTAACTAGGTGAAACGAGACCTACTAGCCACGAGTTCTGAAATCAAAATCCGAAATGGCACGATTTTAGATCTCCAAAATTAGTGTGAAATCAACTAAAAATCATCGAATTCAGATCTCGGAGTCAACGGATATTCATAAAACCGTTTACGTAAAGAAACCACATTTTGCGGCTAACTAGGTGAAACGAGATCTACTAGCCACGAGTTCTGAAATCAAAATCAGAAATGCCAGGATTGTAGAGCTCGAACAGTAGTGTCAAATCAAGCTAAAAATCACCGAATTCAGAACTCGGAGTCAACGGATATTAATAAAACCGTGTACGTAAAGAAACTACATTTCGGGACTAACTAGGTGAAACGAGACCTACTAGCCACGAGTTCTGAAATCAAAATCCGAAACGCCAGGATTGTAGAGCTCAAAAAGTAGTGTGAAATCAAGCTAAAAATCACCGAATTCAGAACTCTGAGTCAACGGATATTCATAAAACCGTTTACGAAAAGAAACCACATTTCGCGGCTAACTAGGTGAAACGAGACCTACTATCCACGAGTTCTGAAATCAAAATCCGATACGGCAGGATTGTAAAGCTCGAAAAGTAGTGTGAAATCAAGCTAAAAATCACCGAATTCAGAACTCGGAGTCAACGGATATTCATAAAACCGTTTACGTGAAAAAACCACATTTCGCAGCTAACTAGGTGAGACGAGACCTACTAGCCACGAGTTCTGAAATCAAAATCCCAAACCCCAGGATTGTAGAGCTCGAAAAGTAGTGTGAAATCAAGCTAAAAATCACCGAATTCGGAAGTCGGAGTCAACGGATATTCATAAAACCGTTTACGTAAAGAAACCACATTTCGCGGCTAACTAGGTGAAACGAGACCTACTAGCCACGAGTTCTGAAATAAAAATCCGAAACGCCAGGATTGTAGAGCTCGAAAAGTAGTGTGAAATCAAGCGAAAAATCACCTAATTCAGAACTCTGAGTCAACGGATATTCATAAAACCGTTTACGTAAAGAAACCACATTTCGCGGCTAACTAGGTGAAACGGGACCTACTAGCCACGAGTTCTGAAATCAAAATCCGAAATTGCAGGATTTTAGAGCTCAAAAATTAGTGTGAAATCAAGCTAAAAATCATCGAATTCAGAACTCGCAGTCAACGGATATTCATAAAACCGTTTACGTAAAGAAACCACATTTCGGGGCTAACTAGGTGAAACGAGACCTACTAGCCACGAGTTCTGAAATCAAAATCCGAAATGCCAAGATTGTAGAGCTCGAAAAATAGTGTCAAATCAAGCTAAAAATCACCGAATTCAGAACTCGGAGTCAATGGATATTTCATAAAACCGTGTACGTAAAGAAACTTCATTTCGCGACTAACTAGGTGAAACGAGACCTACTAGCCACGAGTTCTGAAATCAAAATCCAAAATGCCAGGATTGTAGATCTCGAAAAGTAGTGTGAAATCAAGCTAAAAATCACCGAATTCAGAACTCGGAGTCAACGGATATTCATAAAACCGTTTACGTAAAGAAACCACATTTCGCGGCTAAATAGGTGAAATGAGAGCTACTAGCCACGAGTTCTGAAATCGAAATCCGAAATGTCAGGATTGTAGAGCTCAAAAAGTAGTGTGAAATCAAGCTAAAAATCACCGAATTAAGAACTCGGAGTCAACGGATATTCATAAAACCGTTTACGTAAAGAAACCACATTTCGCGGCTAACTAGGTGAAACGAGACCTACTAGCCACGAGTTCGGAAATCAAAATCCGAAATGCCAAGATTGCAGAGCTCGAAAAGTAGTGTCAAATCAAGCTAAAAATCACCGAATTCAGAACTCGGAGTCAACGGATATTCATAAAACCGTGTACGTAAAGAAACTACATTTCGCGACTAACTAGGTGAAACGAGACCTACTAGCCACGAGTTCTGAAATCAAAATCCGAAACAGCAGGATTGTAGAGCTCGAAAAGTAGTGTGAAATCAAGCTAAAAATTACCGAATTCAGAACTCGGAGTCAACGGATATTCCTAAAACCGTGTACATAAAGAAACCACATTTCGCGGCTAACTAGGTGAAACGAGACCTACTAGACACGAGTTCTGAAATCAAAATCCGAAAAGGCAGGATTGTAGAGCTCGAAAAGTAGTGTGAAATCAAGCTAAAAATCATCGAATTCAGAACTCGGAGCCAACGGATATTCATAAAACCGTTTACGTAAAGAAACCACATTTCGCGGCCCACTAGGTGAAACGAGACCTACTAGCCACGAGTTCTGAAATCCAAATCCGAAACTCCAGCATTGTATAGCTCAAAAAGTAGTGTGAAATCAAGCTAAAAATCGCCGAATTCAGAACTCGGAGTCAACGGATATTCATAAAACCATTTACGTAAAGAAACCACTATTCGTGGCTAACTAGGTGAAACGAGACCTACTAGCCACGAGTTCTGAAATCAAAATCCAAAATGCCAGGATTGTAGAGCTCGAAAAGTAGTGTGAAATCAAGCTAAAAATCACCGAATTCAGAACTCGGAGTCAACGGATATTCATAAAACCGTTTACGTAAAGAAACCACATTTCGCGGCTAACTAGGTCAAACAAGACCTACTATCCACGAGTTCTGAAATCAAAATCCGAAAAGGCAGGATTGTAGAGCTCGAAAAGTAGTGTGAAATCAAGCTAAAAATCATCGAATTCAGAACTCGGAGCCAACGGATATTCATAAAACCGTTTACGTAAAGAAACCACATTTCGCGGCCCACTAGGTGAAACGAGACCTACTAGCCACGAGTTCTGAAATCCAAATCCGAAACTCCAGCATTGTATAGCTCAAAAAGTAGTGTAAAATCAAGCTAAAAATCACCGAATTCAGAACTCGGAGTCAACGGATATTCATAAAACCATTTACGTAAAGAAACCACTATTCGTGGCTAACTAGGTGAAACGAGACCTACTAGCCACGAGTTCTGAAATCAAAATCCAAAATGCCAGGATTGTAGAGCTCGAAAAGTAGTGTGAAATCAAGCTAAAAATCACCAAATTCAGAACTCGAAGTCAACGGATATTCATAAAACCGTTTACGTAAAGAAACCACATTTCGCGGCTAACTTGGTGAAACGAGACCTACGGGCCACGAGTTCTGAAATAAAAATCCGAAATGCCAGGATTGTAGAGCTCGAAAAGTAGTGTGAAATCAATCGAAAAATCAACGAATTCAGAACTCTGAGTCAACGGATATTCATAAAACCGTTTACGTAAAGAAACCACATTTCGCGGCTAACTAGGTGAAACGAGACCTACTAGCCACGAGTTCTGAAATCAAAATCCGAAATGGCACGATTTTAGATCTCCAAAATTAGTGTGAAATCAACTAAAAATCATCGAATTCAGATCTCGGAGTCAACGGATATTCATAAAACCGTTTACGTAAAGAAACCACATTTCGCGGCTAACTAGGTGAAACGAGATCTACTAGCCACGAGTTCTGAAATCAAAATCAGAAATGCCAGGATTGTAGAGCTCGAACAGTAGTGTCAAATCAAGCTAAAAATCACCGAATTCAGAACTCGGAGTCAACGGATATTCATAAAACCGTGTACGTAAAGAAACTACATTTCGGGACTAACTAGGTGAAACGAGACCTACTAGACACGAGTTCTGAAATCAAAATCCGAAACGCCAGGATTGTAGAGCTCAAAAAGTAGTGTGAAATCAAGCTAAAAATCACCGAATTCAGAACTCTGAGTCAACGGATATTCATAAAACCGTTTACGAAAAGAAACCACATTTCGCGGCTAACTAGGTGAAACGAGACCTACTATCCACGAGTTCTGAAATCAAAATCCGATACGGCAGGATTGTAAAGCTCGAAAAGTAGTGTGAAATCAAGCTAAAAATCACCGAATTCAGAACTCGGAGTCAACGGATATTCATAAAACCGTTTACGTAAAGAAACCACATTTCGCAGCTAACTAGGTGAAACGAGACCTACTAGCCACGAGTTCTGAAATCAAAATCCGAAACCCCAGGATTGTAGAGCTCGAAAAGTAGTGTGAAATCAAGATAAAAATCACCGAATTCGGAAGTCGGAGTCAACGGATATTCATAAAACCGTTTACGTAAAGAAACCACATTTCGCGGCTAACTAGGTGAAACGGGACCTACTAGCCACGAGTTCTGAAATCAAAATCCGAAATGGCACGATTTTAGAGCTCAAAAATTAGTGTGAAATCAAGCTAAAAATCATCGAATTCAGAACTCGCAGTCAACGGATATTCATAAAACCGTTTACGTAAAGAAACCACATTTCGGGGCTAACTAGGTGAAACGAGACCTACTAGCCACGAGTTCTGAAATCAAAATCCGAAATGCCAAGATTGTAGAGCTCGAAAAATAGTGTCAAATCAAGCTAAAAATCACCGAATTCAGAACTCGGAGTCAATGGATATTTCATAAAACCGTGTACGTAAAGAAACTTCATTTCGCGACTAACTAGGTGAAACGAGACCTACTAGCCACGAGTTCTGAAATCAAAATCCAAAATGCCAGGATTGTAGATCTCGAAAAGTAGTGTGAAATCAAGCTAAAAATCACCGAATTCAGAACTCGGAGTCAACGGATATTCATAAAACCGTTTACGTAAAGAAACCACATTTCGCGGCTAAATAGGTGAAACGAGAGCTACTAGCCACGAGTTCTGAAATCGAAATCCGAAATGTCAGGATTGTAGAGCTCAAAAAGTAGTGTGAAATCAAGCTAAAAATCACCGAATTAAGAACTCGGAGTCAACGGATATTCATAAAACCGTTTACGTAAAGAAACCACATTTCGCGGCTAACTAGGTGAAACGAGACCTACTAGCCACGAGTTCGGAAATCAAAATCCGAAATGCCAAGATTGCAGAGCTCGAAAAGTAGTGTCAAATCAAGCTAAAAATCACCGAATTCAGAACTCGGAGTCAACGGATATTCATAAAACCGTGTACGTAAAGAAACTACATTTCGCGACTAACTAGGTGAAACGAGACCTACTAGCCACGAGTTCTGAAATCAAAATCCGAAACGGCAGGATTGTAGAGCTCAAAAAGTAGTGTGAAATCAAGCTAAAAATTACCGAATTCAGAACTCGGAGTCAACGGATATTCCTAAAACCGTGTACATAAAGAAACCACATTTCGCGGCTAACTAGGTGAAACGAGACCTACTAGACACGAGTTCTGAAATCAAAATCCGAAAAGGCAGGATTGTAGAGCTCGAAAAGTAGTGTGAAATCAAGCTAAAAATCATCGAATTCAGAACTCGGAGCCAACGGATATTCATAAAACCGTTTACGTAAAGAAACCACATTTCGCGGCCCACTAGGTGAAACGAGACCTACTAGCCACGAGTTCTGAAATCCAAATCCGAAACTCCAGCATTGTATAGCTCAAAAAGTAGTGTGAAATCAAGCTAAAAATCACCGAATTCAGAACTCGGAGTCAACGGATATTCATAAAACCATTTACGTAAAGAAACCACTATTCGTGGCTAACTAGGTGAAACGAGACCTACTAGCCACGAGTTCTGAAATCAAAATCCAAAATGCCAGGATTGTAGAGCTCGAAAAGTAGTGTGAAATCAAGCTAAAAATCACCGAATTCAGAACTCGGAGTCAAAGGATATTCATAAAACCGTTTACGTAAAGAAACCACATTTCGCGGCTAACTAGGTCAAACGAGACCTACTATCCACGAGTTCTGAAATCAAAATCCGAAAAGGCAGGATTGTAGAGCTCGAAAAGTAGTGTGAAATCAAGCTAAAAATCATCGAATTCAGAACTCGGAGCCAACGGATATTCATAAAACCGTTTACGTAAAGAAACCACATTTCGCGGCCCACTAGGTGAAACGAGACCTACTAGCCACGAGTTCTGAAATCCAAATCCGAAACTCCAGCATTGTATAGCTCAAAAAGTAGTGTGAAATCAAGCTAAAAATCACCGAATTCAGAACTCGGAGTCAACGGATATTCATAAAACCATTTACGTAAAGAAACCACTATTCGTGGCTAACTAGGTGAAACGAGACCTACTAGCCACGAGTTCTGAAATCAAAATCCAAAATGCCAGGATTGTAGAGCTCGAAAAGTAGTGTGAAATCAAGCTAAAAATCACCAAATTCAGAACTCGAAGTCAACGGATATTCATAAAACCGTTTACGTAAAGAAACCACATTTCGCGGCTAACTTGGTGAAACGAGACCTACGGGCCACGAGTTCTGAAATAAAAATCCGAAATGCCAGGATTGTAGAGCTCGAAAAGTAGTGTGAAATCAATCGAAAAATCAACGAATTCAGAACTCTGAGTCAACGGATATTCATAAAACCGTTTACGTAAAGAAACCATATTTCGCGGCTAACTAGGTGAAACGAGACCTACTAGCCACGAGTTCTGAAATCAAAATCCGAAATGGCACGATTTTAGATCTCCAAAATTAGTGTGAAATCAACTAAAAATCATCGAATTCAGATCTCGGAGTCAACGGATATTCATAAAACCGTTTACGTAAAGAAACCACATTTCGCGGCTAACTAGGTGAAACGAGATCTACTAGCCACGAGTTCTGAAATCAAAATCAGAAATGCCAGGATTGTAGAGCTCGAACAGTAGTGTCAAATCAAGCTAAAAATCACCGAATTCAGAACTCGGAGTCAACGGATATTCATAAAACCGTGTACGTAAAGAAACTACATTTCGGGACTAACTAGGTGAAACGAGACCTACTAGCCACGAGTTCTGAAATCAAAATCCGAAACGCCAGGATTGTAGAGCTCAAAAAGTAGTGTGAAATCAAGCTAAAAATCACCGAATTCAGAACTCTGAGTCAACGGATATTCATAAAACCGTTTACGAAAAGAAACCACATTTCGCGGCTAACTAGGTGAAACGAGACCTACTATCCACGAGTTCTGAAATCAAAATCCGATACGGCAGGATTGTAAAGCTCGAAAAGTAGTGTGAAATCAAGCTAAAAATCACCGAATTCAGAACTCGGAGTCAACGGATATTCATAAAACCGTTTACGTAAAGAAACCACATTTCGCAGCTAACTAGGTGAAACGAGACCTACTAGCCACGAGTTCTGAAATCAAAATCCGAAACCCCAGGATTGTAGAGCTCGAAAAGTAGTGTGAAATCAAGATAAAAATCACCGAATTCGGAAGTCGGAGTCAACGGATATTCATAAAACCGTTTACGTAAAGAAACCACATTTCGCGGCTAACTAGGTGAAACGAGACCTACTGGCCACGAGTTCTGAAATAAAAATCCGAAACGCCAGGATTGTAGAGCTCGAAAAGTAGTGTGAAATCAAGCGAAAAATCGCCTAATTCAGAACTCTGAGTCAACGGATATTCATAAAACCGTTTACGTAAAGAAACCACATTTCGCGGCTAACTAGGTGAAACGGGACCTACTAGCCACGAGTTCTGAAATCAAAATCCGAAATGGCACGATTTTAGAGCTCAAAAATTAGTGTGAAATCAAGCTAAAAATCATCGAATTCAGAACTCGCAGTCAACGGATATTCATAAAACCGTTTACGTAAAGAAACCACATTTCGGGGCTAACTAGGTGAAACGAGACCTACTAGCCACGAGTTCTGAAATCAAAATCCGAAATGCCAAGATTGTAGAGCTCGAAAAATAGTGTCAAATCAAGCTAAAAATCACCGAATTCAGAACTCGGAGTCAATGGATATTTCATAAAACCGTGTACGTAAAGAAACTTCATTTCGCGACTAACTAGGTGAAACGAGACCTACTAGCCATGAGTTCTGAAATCAAAATCCAAAATGCCAGGATTGTAGATCTCGAAAAGTAGTGTGAAATCAAGCTAAAAATCACCGAATTCAGAACTCGGAGTCAACGGATATTCATAAAACCGTTTACGTAAAGAAACCACATTTCGCGGCTAAATAGGTGAAACGAGAGCTCCTAGCCACGAGTTCTGAAATCGAAATCCGAAATGTCAGGATTGTAAAGCTCAAAAAGTAGTGTGAAATCAAGCTAAAAATCACCGAATTAAGAACTCGGAGTCAACGGATATTCATAAAACCGTTTACGTAAAGAAACCACATTTCGCGGCTAACTAGGTGAAACGAGACCTACTAGCCACGAGTTTGGAAATCAAAATCCGAAATGCCAAGATTGCAGAGCTCGAAAAGTAGTGTCAAATCAAGCTAAAAATCACCGAATTCAGAACTCGGAGTCAACGGATATTCATAAAACCGTGTACGTAAAGAAACTACATTTCGCGACTAACTACGTGAAACGAGACCTACTAGCCACGAGTTCTGAAATCAAAATCCGAAACGGCAGGATTGTAGAGCTCGAAAAGTAGTGTGAAATCAAGCTAAAAATTACCGAATTCAGAACTCGGAGTCAACGGATATTCCTAAAACCGTGTACATAAAGAAACCACATTTCGCGGCTAACTAGGTGAAACGAGACCTACTAGACACGAGTTCTGAAATCAAAATCCGAAAAGGCAGGATTGTAGAGCTCGAAAAGTAGTGTGAAATCAAGCTAAAAATCATCGAATTCAGAACTCGGAGCCAACGGATATTCATAAAACCGTTTACGTAAAGAAACCACATTTCGCGGCCCACTAGGTGAAACGAGACCTACTAGCCACGAGTTCTGAAATCCAAATCCGAAACTCCAGCATTGTATAGCTCAAAAAGTAGTGTGAAATCAAGCTAAAAATCACCGAATTCAGAACTCGGAGTCAACGGATATTCGTAAAACCATTTACGTAAAGAAACCACTATTCGTGGCTAACTAGGTGAAACGAGACCTACTAGCCACGAGTTCTGAAATCAAAATCCAAAATGCCAGGATTGTAGAGCTCGAAAAGTAGTGTGAAATCAAGCTAAAAATCACCGAATTCAGAACTCGGAGTCAACGGATATTCATAAAACCGTTTACGTAAAGAAACTACATTTCGCGGCTAACTAGGTCAAACGAGACCTACTATCCACGAGTTCTGAAATCAAAATCCGAAAAGGCAGGATTGTAGAGCTCGAAAAGTAGTGTGAAATCAAGCTAAAAATCATCGAATTCAGAACTCGGAGCCAACGGATATTCATAAAACCGTTTACGTAAAGAAACCACATTTCGCGGCCCACTAGGTGAAACGAGACCTACTAGCCACGAGTTCTGAAATCCAAATCCGAAACTCCAGCATTGTATAGCTCAAAAAGTAGTGTGAAATCAAGCTAAAAATCACCGAATTCAGAACTCGGAGTCAACGGATATTCATAAAACCATTTACGTAAAGAAACCACTATTCGTGGCTAACTAGGTGAAACGAGACCTACTAGCCACGAGTTCTGAAATCAAAATCCAAAATGCCAGGATTGTAGAGCTCCAAAAGTAGTGTGAAATCAAGCTAAAAATCACCAAATTCAGAACTCGAAGTCAACGGATATTCATAAAACCGTTTACGTAAAGAAACCACATTTCGCGGCTAACTTGGTGAAACGAGACCTACGGGCCACGAGTTCTGAAATAAAAATCCGAAATGCCAGGATTGTAGAGCTCGAAAAGTAGTGTGAAATCAATCGAAAAATCAACGAATTCAGAACTCTGAGTCAACGGATATTCATAAAACCGTTTACGTAAAGAAACCACATTTCGCGGCTAACTAGGTGAAACGAGACCTACTAGCCACGAGTTCTGAAATCAAAATCCGAAATGGCAGGATTTTAGATCTCCAAAATTAGTGTGAAATCAACTAAAAATCATCGAATTCAGATCTCGGAGTCAACGGATATTCATAAAACCGTTTACGTAAAGAAACCACATTTCGCGGCTAACTAGGTGAAACGAGATCTACTAGCCACGAGTTCTGAAATCAAAATCAGAAATGCCAGGATTGTAGAGCTCGAACAGTAGTGTCAAATCAAGCTAAAAATCACCGAATTCAGAACTCGGAGTCAACGGATATTCATAAAACCGTGTACGTAAAGAAACTACATTTCGGGACTAACTAGGTGAAACGAGACCTACTAGCCACGAGTTCTGAAATCAAAATCCGAAACGCCAGGATTGTAGAGCTCAAAAAGTAGTGTGAAATCAAGCTAAAAATCACCGAATTCAGAACTCTGAGTCAACGGATATTCATAAAACCGTTTACGAAAAGAAACCACATTTCGCGGCTAACTAGGTGAAACGAGACCTACTATCCACGAGTTCTGAAATCAAAATCCGATACGGCAGGATTGTAAAACTCGAAAAGTAGTGTGAAATCAAGCTAAAAATCACCGAATTCAGAACTCGGAGTCAACGGATATTCATAAAACCGTTTACGTAAAGAAACCACATTTCGCAGCTAACTAGGTGAAACGAGACCTACTAGCCACGAGTTCTGAAATCAAAATCCGAAACCCCAGGATTGTAGAGCTCGAAAAGTAGTGTGAAATCAAGATAAAAATCACCGAATTCGGAAGTCGGAGTCAACGGATATTCATAAAACCGTTTACGTAAAGAAACCACATTTCGCGGCTAACTAGGTGAAACGAGACCTACTAGCCACGAGTTCTGAAATAAAAATCCGAAACGCCAGGATTGTAGAGCTCGAAAAGTAGTGTGAAATCAAGCGAAAAATCGCCTAATTCAGAACTCTGAGTCAACGGATATTCATAAAACCGTTTACGTAAAGAAACCACATTTCGCGGCTAACTAGGTGAAACGGGACCTACCAGCCACGAGTTCTGAAATCAAAATCCGAAATGGCACGATTTTAGAGCTCAAAAATTAGTGTGAAATCAAGCTAAAAATCATCGAATTCAGAACTCGCAGTCAACGGATATTCATAAAACCGTTTACGTAAAGAAACCACATTTCGCGGCTAACTAGGTGAAACGAGACCTACTAGCCATGAGTTCTGAAATCAAAATCCGAATTGCCAAGATTGTAGAGCTCGAAAAATAGTGTCAAATCAAGCTAAAAATCACCGAATTCAGAACTCGGAGTCAATGGATATTTCATAAAACCGTGTACGTAAAGAAACTTCATTTCGCGACTAACTAGGTGAAACGAGACCTACTAGCCACGAGTTCTGAAATCAAAATCCAAAATGCCAGGATTGTAGATCTCGAAAAGTAGTGTGAAATCAAGCTAAAAATCACCGAATTCAGAACTCTGAGTCAACGGATATTCATAAAACCGTTTACGTAAAGAAACCACATTTCGCGGCTAACTAGGTAAAACGAGACCTGCTAGCCACGAGTTCTGAAATCAAAATCAGAAATGCCAGGATTGTAGAGCTCGAAAAGTAGTGTCAAATCAAGCTAAAAATCACCGAATTCAGAACTCGGAGTCAACGGATATTCATAAAACCGTGTACGTAAAGAAACTACATTTCGCGGCTAACTAGGTGAAACGAGACCAACTAGCCACGAGTTCTGAAATCAAAATCCGAAACGCCAGGATTGTAGAGCTCGAAAAGTAGCGTGAAATCAAGCTAAAAATCACCGAATTCAGAACTCGGAGTCAACGGATATTCATAAAACCGTTTACGTAAAGAAACCACATTTCGCAGCTACCTAGGTGAAACGAGACCTACTAGCCACGAGTTCTGAAATCAAAATCAGAAATGCCAGGATTGTAGAGCTCGAAAAGTAGTGTCAAATCAAGCTAAAAATCACCGAATTCAGAATCGGAGTCAACGGATATTCATAAAACCGTGTACGTAAAGAAACTACATTTCGCGACTAACTAGGTGAAATGAGACCTACTAGCCACGAGTTCTGAAATCAAAATCCGAAACGCCAGGATTGTAGAGCTCGAAAAATAGTGTGAAATCAAGCTAAAAATCACCGAATTCAGAACTCGGAGTCAACGGATATTCATAAAACCGTTTACGTGAAGAAACTTCATTTCGCGACTAACTAGGTGAAATGAGACCTACTAGCCACGAGTTCTGAAATCAAAATCAAAAATGCCAGGATTGTAGATCTCGAAAAGTAGTGTGAAATCAAGCTAAAAATCACCGAATTCAGAACTCGGAGTCAACGGATATTCATAAAACCGTTTACGTAAAGAAACCACATTTCGCGGCTAACTAGGTGAAACGAGACCTGCTAGCCACGAGTTCTGAAATCAAAATCAGAAATGCCAGGATTGTAGAGCTCGAAAAGTAGTGTCAAATCAAGCTAAAAATCACCGAATTCAGAACTCGGAGTCAACGGATATTCATAAAACCGTGTACGTAAAGAAACTACATTTCGCGCCTAACTAGGTGAAACGAGACCTACTAGCCACGAGTTCTGAAATCAAAATCCGAAATGCCAGGATTGTAGAGCTCGAAAAGTAGTGTGAAATCAAGCTAAAAATCACCGAATTCAGAACTCTGAGTCAACGGATATTCATAAAACCGTTTACGAAAAGAAACCACATTTCGCGGCTAACTAGGTGAAACGAGACCTACTATCCACGAGTTCTGAAATCAAAATCCGATACGGCAGGATTGTAAAGCTCGAAAAGTAGTGTGAAATCAAGCTAAAAATCACCGAATTCAGAACTCGGAGTCAACGGATATTCATAAAACCGTTTACGTAAAGAAACCACATTTCGCAGCTAACTAGGTGAAACGAGACCTACTAGCCACGAGTTCTGAAATCAAAATCCGAAACCCCAGGATTGTAGAGCTCGAAAAGTAGTGTGAAATCAAGCTAAAAATCACCGAATTCGGAAGTCGGAGTCAACGGATATTCATAAAACCGTTTACGTAAAGAAACCACATTTCGCGGCTAACTAGGTGAAACGAGACCTACTAGCCACGAGTTCTGAAATAAAAATCCGAAATGCCAGGATTGTAGAGCTCGAAAAGTAGTGTGAAATCAAGCGAAAAATCACCTAATTCAGAACTCTGAGTCAACGGATATTCATAAAACCATTTACGTAAAGAAACCACATTTCGCGGCTAACTAGGTGAAACGAGACCTACTAGCCACGAGTTCTGAAATCAAAATCCGAAATGGCACGATTTTAGAGCTCAAAAATTAGTGTGAAATCAAGCTAAAAATCATCGAATTCAGAACTCGCAGTCAATGGATATTCATAAAACCGTTTACGTAAAGAAACCACATTTCGCGGCTAACTAGGTGAAACGAGACCTACTAGCCACGAGTTCTGAAATCAAAATCAGAAATGCCAGGATTGTAGAGCTCGAAAAGTAGTGTCAAATCAAGCTAAAAATCACCGAATTCAGAATCGGAGTCAACGGATATTCATAAAACCGTGTACGTAAAGAAACTACATTTCGCGACTAACTAGGTGAAATGAGACCTACTAGCCACGAGTTCTGAAATCAAAATCCGAAACGCCAGGATTGTAGAGCTCGAAAAATAGTGTGAAATCAAGCTAAAAATCACCGAATTCAGAACTCGGAGTCAACGGATATTCATAAAACCGTTTACGTGAAGAAACTTCATTTCGCGACTAACTAGGTGAAATGAGACCTACTAGCCACGAGTTCTGAAATCAAAATCAAAAATGCCAGGATTGTAGATCTCGAAAAATAGTGTGAAATCAAGCTAAAAATCACCGAATTCAGAACTCGGAGTCAACGGATATTCATAAAACCGTTTACGTAAAGAAACCACATTTCGCGGCTAACTAGGTGAAACGAGACCTGCTAGCCACGAGTTCTGAAATCAAAATCAGAAATGCCAGGATTGTAGAGCTCGAAAAGTAGTGTCAAATCAAGCTAAAAATCACCGAATTCAGAACTCGGAGTCAACGGATATTCATAAAACCGTGTACGTAAAGAAACTACATTTCGCGCCTAACTAGGTGAAACGAGACCTACTAGCCACGAGTTCTGAAATCAAAATCCGAAATGCCAGGATTGTAGAGCTCGAAAAGTAGTGTGAAATCAAGCTAAAAATCACCGAATTCAGAACTCTGAGTCAACGGATATTCATAAAACCGTTTACGAAAAGAAACCACATTTCGCGGCTAACTAGGTGAAACGAGACCTACTATCCACGAGTTCTGAAATCAAAATCCGATACGGCAGGATTGTAAAGCTCGAAAAGTAGTGTGAAATCAAGCTAAAAATCACCGAATTCAGAACTCGGAGTCAACGGATATTCATAAAACCGTTTACGTAAAGAAACCACATTTCGCAGCTAACTAGGTGAAACGAGACCTACTAGCCACGAGTTCTGAAATCAAAATCCGAAACCCCAGGATTGTAGAGCTCGAAAAGTAGTGTGAAATCAAGCTAAAAATCACCGAATTCGGAAGTCGGAGTCAACGGATATTCATAAAACCGTTTACGTAAAGAAACCACATTTCGCGGCTAACTAGGTGAAACGAGACCTACTAGCCACGAGTTCTGAAATAAAAATCCGAAATGCCAGGATTGTAGAGCTCGAAAAGTAGTGTGAAATCAAGCGAAAAATCACCTAATTCAGAACTCTGAGTCAACGGATATTCATAAAACCATTTACGTAAAGAAACCACATTTCGCGGCTAACTAGGTGAAACGAGACCTACTAGCCACGAGTTCTGAAATCAAAATCCGAAATGGCACGATTTTAGAGCTCAAAAATTAGTGTGAAATCAAGCTAAAAATCATCGAATTCAGAACTCGCAGTCAATGGATATTCATAAAACCGTTTACGTAAAGAAACCACATTTCGCGGCTAACTAGGTGAAACGAGACCTACTAGCCACGAGTTCTGAAATCAAAATCCGAAATGCCAAGATTGTAGAGCTCGAAAAATAGCGTCAAATCAAGCTAAAAATCACCGAATTCAGAACTCGGAGTCAATGGATATTCATAAAACCGTGTACGTAAAGAAACTTCATTTCGCGACTAACTAGGTGAAACGAGACCTACTAGCCACGAGTTCTGAAATCAAAATCCAAAATGCCAGGATTGTAGATCTCGAAAAGTAGTGTGAAATCAAGCTAAAAATCACCGAATTCAGAACTCGGAGTCAACGGATATTCATAAAACCGTTTACGTAAAGAAACCACATTTCGCGGCTAACTAGGTAAAACGAGACCTGCTAGCCACGAGTTCTGAAATCAAAATTCGAAATGCCAAGATTGTAGAGCTGGAAAAGTAGTGTGAAATCAAGCTAAAAATCACCGAATTCAGAACTCTGAGTCAACGGATATTCATAAAACCGTTTACGTAAAGAAACCACGTTTCGCGGCTAACTAGGTGAAACGAGACTTACTATCCACGAGTTCTGAAATCAAAATCCGAAATGGCAGGATTGTAGAGCTCAAAAAGTTGTGTGAAATCAAGCTAAAAATCACCGAATTCAGAACTCGGAGTCAACGGATATTCATAAAACCGTTTACGTAAAGAAACCACATTTCGCGGCTAACTAGGTGAAACGAGACCTACTAGCCACGAGTTCTGAAATCCAAATCCGAAACTCCAGGATTGTAGAGCTCAAAAAGTAGTGTGAAATCAAGCTAAAAATCACCGAATTCAGAACTCGGAGTCAACGGATATTCATAAAACCGTTTACGTAAAGAAACCACATTTCGCGGCTAACTAGGTGAAACGAGACCTACTAGCCACGAGTTCTAAAATCAAAATCCAAAATTCCGGGATTTAGGAGCTCGAAAAGTAGTGTGAAATCAAGCTAAAAATCCAAAAATTCAGAACTCGGAGTCAACGGATATTCAAAAAATCGTTTACGTAAAGAAACCACATTTCGCAGCTAACTAGGTGAAACGAGACCTACTATCCACGAGTTCTGAAATCAAAATCCGAAACGGCAGGATTGTAGAGCTCGAAAAGTAGTATGAAATCAAGCTAAAAATCACCGAATTCAGAACTCGGAGTCAACGGATATTCATAAAACCGTTTACGTAAAGAAACCACATTTCGCGGCTAACTAGGTCAAACGAGACCTACTAGCCACGAGTTCTAAAATCAAAATCCGAAAGGGCAGGATTGTAGAGCTCGAAAAGTGGTGTGAAATCAAGCTAAAAATCATCGAATTCAGAACTCGGAGTCAACGGATATTCATAAAACCGTTTACGTAAAGAAACCACATTTCGCGGCCCACTAGGTGAAACGAGACCTACTAGCCACGAGTTCTGAAATAAAAATCCGAAATGCCAGGATTGTAGAGCTCGAAAAGTAGTGTGAAATCAAGCTAAAAATCACCGAATTCAGAACTCGGAGTCAACGGATATTCATAAAACCGTTTACGTAAAGAAACCACATTTCGCGGCCCACTAGATGAAACGAGACCTACTAGCCACGAGTTCTGAAATCCAAATCCGAAACTCCAGGATTGTAAAGCTCAAAAAGTAGTGTGAAATCAAGCTAAAAATCACCGAATTCAGAACTCGGAGTCGACGGATATTCATAAAACCGTTTACGTAAAGAAACCACATTTCGCGGCTAACTAGGTGAAACGAGACCTACTAGCCACGAGTTCTGAAATCAAAATCCGAAACTCCAGGATTGTAGAGCTCGAAAAGTAGTGTCAAATCAATCTAAAAATCACCGAACTCAGAACTCGGAGTCAACGGATATTCATAAAACCGTGTACGTAAAGAAATCACATTTCGCGGCTAACTAGGTGAAACGAGACCTACTAGCCACGAGTTCTGAAATCAAAATCCGAAACGCCAGGATTGTAGAGCTCAAAAAGTATTGTGAAATCAAGCTAAAAATCACCGAATTCAGAACTCTAAGTCAACGGATATTCATAAAACCGTTTACGTAAAGAAACCACATTTCGCGGCTAACTAGGTGAAACGAGACCTACTATCCACGAGTTCTGAAATCAAAATCCGAAACGGCAGGATTTTAGAGCTCGAAAAGTAGTGTGAAATCAAGCTAAAAATCATCGAATTCAGAACTCGGAGTCAACGGATATTCATAAAAACGTTTACGTAAAGAAACCACATTTCGCGGCTAACTAGGTGAAACGATACCTACTAGCCACGAGTTCTGAAATAAAAATCCTAAATTCCAGGATTGTAGAGCTCGAAAAGTAGTGTGAAATCAAGCTAAAAATCACCGAATTCAGAACTCGGAGTCAACGGATATTCATAAAACCGTGTACGTAAAGAAACCACATTTTGCGGCTAACTAGGTGAAATGAGACCTACTAGACACGAGTTGTGAAATCAAAATCCAAAACCCCAGGATTGTAGAGCTCGAAAAGTAGTGTGAAATCAAGCTAAAAATCACCGAATTCAGAACTCTGAGTCAACGGATATTCATAAAACCGTTTACATAAAGAAACCACATTTCGCGGCTAACTAGGTCAAACGAGACCTACTATCCACGAGTTCTGAAATCAAAATCCGAAAGGGAAGGATTGTAGAGCTCGAAAAGTGGTGTGAAATCAAGCTAAAAATCATCGAATTCAGAACTCGGAGTCAACGGATATTCATAAAACCGTTTACGTAAAGAAACCACATTTCGCGGCCCACTAGGTGAAACGAGACCTACTAGCCACGAGTTCTGAAATAAAAATCCGAAATGCCAGGATTGTAGAGCTCGAAAGGTAGTGTGAAATCAAGCTAAAAATCACCGAATTCAGAACTCGGAGTCAACGGATATTCATAAAACCGTTTACGTAAAGAAACCACATTTCGCGGCCCACTAGGTGAAACGAGACCTACTATCCACGAGTTCTGAAATCAAAATCCGAAAGTGCAGGATTGTAGAGCTCGAAAAGTAATGTGAAATGAAGCTAAAAATCACCGAATTCAGAACTCGGAGTTGACGGATATTCATAAAACCGTTTACGTAAAGAAACCACATTTCGCGGCTAACTAGGTGAAACGAGACCTACTAGCCACGAGTTCTGAAATCAAAATCCGAAACTCCAGGATTGTAGAGCTCGAAAAGTAGTGTCAAATCAAGCTAAAAATCACCGAACTCAGAACTCGGAGTCAACGGATATTCATAAAATCGTGTACGTAAAGAAATCACATTTCGCGGCTAACTAGGTGAAACGAGACCTACTAGCCACGAGTTCTGAAATCAAAATCCGAAACGCCAGGATTGTAGAGCTCGAAAAGTATTGTGAAATCAAGCTAAAAATCACCGAATTCAGAACTCTGAGTTAACGGATATTCATAAAACCGTTTACGTAAAGAAACCACATTTCGCGGCTAACTAGGTGAAACGAGACCTACTATCCACGAGTTCTGAAATCAAAATCCGAAACGGCCGGATTTTAGAGCTCGAAAAGTAGTGTGAAATCAAGCTAAAAATCATCGAATTCAGAACTCGGAGTCAACGGATATTCATAAAACCGTTTACGTAAAGAAACCACATTTCGCGGCTAACTAGGTGAAACGAGACCTACTAGCCACGAGTTCTGAAATAAAAATCCTAAATGCCAGGATTGTAGAGCTCGAAAAGTAGTATGAAATCAAGCTAAAAATCACCGAATTCAGAACTCGGAGTCAACGGATATTCATAAAACCGTGTACGTAAAGAAACCACATTTTGCGGCTAACTAGGTGAAACGAGACCTACTAGACACGAGTTCTGAAATCAAAATCCAAAACCCCAGGATTGTAGAGCTCGAAAAGTAGTGTGAAATCAAGCTAAAAATCACCGAATTCAGAACTCTGAGTCAACGGATAGTCATAAAACCGTTTACGTAAAGAAACCACATTTCGCGGCTAACTTGGTCAAACGAGACCTACTATCCACGAGTTCTGAAATCAAAATCCGAAAGGGAAGGATTGTAGAGCTCGAAAAGTGGTGTAAAATCAAGCTAAAAATCATCGAATTCAGAACTCGGAGTCAACGGATATTCATAAAACCGTTTACGTAAAGAAACCACATTTCGCGGCCCACTAGGTGAAACGAGACCTACTAGCCACGAGTTCTAAAATAAAAATCCGAAATGCCAGGATTGTAGAGCTCGAAAAGTAGTGTGAAATCAAGCTAAAAATCACCGAATTCTAAACTCGGAGTCAACGGATATTCATAAAACCGTTTACGTAAAGAAACCACATTTCGCGGCCCACTAGGTGAAACGAGACCTACTAGCCACGAGTTCTGAAATCCAAATCCGAAACTCCAGGATTGTATAGCTCAAAAAGTAGTGTGAAATCAAGCTAAAAATCACCGAATTCAGAACTCGGAGTCAACGGATATTCATAAAACCGTTTACGTAAAGAAACCACATTTCGCGGCTAACTAGGTGAAACGAGACCTACTAGCCACGAGTTCTAAAATCCAAATCCGAAATGCCAGGATTGTGGAGCTCAAAAAGTAGTGTGAACTCAAGCTAAAAATCACCGAATTCAGAACTCGGAGTCAACGGATATTCATAAAACCGTTTACGTAAAAAAACCATATTTCGCGGCTAACTAGGTGAAACGAGACCTACGAGCTCAAGCTAAAAATCAACGAATTCAGAACACGGAGTCAACGGATATTCATAAAACCGTGTACGTAAAGAAACCTCATTTCGCGGTTAACTAGGTGAAACGTGACCTACTAGGCACGAGTTCTGAAATCAAAATCCGAAATGCCAGGATTGTAGAGCTCGAAAAGTAGTGTGAAATCAAGCTAAAAATCACCGAATTCAGTACTTTGAGTCAACGGATATTCATAAAACCGTTTACGTAAAGAAACCACATTTACCGGCTAACTAGGTGAAACAAGACCTACTATCCACGAGTTCTGAAATCAAAATCCGAAATGGCAGGATTGTAGAGCTCGTAAAGTAGTGTGAAATCAAGCTAAAAATCAACGAATTCAGAACTCGGAGTCAACGGATATTCATAAAACCGTTTACGTAAAGAAACCACATTTCGCGGCTAACTAGGTGAAACGAGACCTACTAGTCACGTGTTCTGAAATCCAAATCCAAAACTCCAGGATTGTAGAGCTCAAAAATTAGTGTGAAATCAAGCTTAAAATCATTGAATTCAGAACTCGGAGTCAACGGATATTCATAAAACCGTTTACGTAAAGAAACAACATTTCGCGTCTAACTAGGTGAAAAGAGACCTACTAGCCACGAGTTCTGAAATCAAAATCCGAAACGCCAGGATTGTGGCGCTCGAAAAGTAGTGTGAAATCAAGCTAAAAATCACCGAATTCAGAACTCTGAGTCAACGGATATTCATAAAACCGTTTACGAAAAGAAACCACATTTCGCGGCTAACTAGGTGAAACGAGACCTACTATCCACGAGTTCTGAAATCAAAATCCGAAATGGCAGGATTGTAGAGCTCGAAAAGTAGTGTGAAATCAAGCAAAAAATCACCGAATTCAGAACTCGGAGTCAACGGATATTCATAAAACCGTTTACGTAAAGAAACCACATTTCGCGGCTAACTAGGTGAAACGAGACCTACTAGCCACGATTTCTGAAATCAAAATCCGAAAGGCCAGGATATTAGAGCTCGAAAAGTAGTGTGAAATCAAGCTAAAAATCACCGAATTCAGAACTCGGAGTCAACGGATATTCATAAAACCGTTTACGTAAAGAAACCACATTTCGCGGCTAACTAGGTGAAACGAGACCTACTAGCCACGAGTTCTGAAATCAAAATCCGAAAGGCCAGGATTGTAGAGCTCAAAAAGTAGTGTGAAATCAAGCTAAAAATCACCGAATTCAGAACTCGGAGTCAACGGATATTCATAAAACCGTTTACATAAAGAAACCACATTTCGCGGCCGACTAGGTGAAACGAGACCAACTAGCCACGAGTTCTGAAATCAAAATCCGAAAGGCCAGGATTGTAGAGCTCCAAAAGTAGTGTGAAATCAAGCTAAAAATCACCGAATTCAGAACTCGGAGTCAACGGATATTCATAAAACCGTTTACGTAAAGAAACCACATTTCGCGTCTAACTGGGTGAAACGAGACCTACTAGCCACGAGTTCTGAAATCAAAATCCGAAACGCCAGGATTGTGGCGCTCGAAAAGTAGTGTGAAATCAAGCTAAAAATCACCGAATTCAGAACTCTGAGTCAACGGATATTCATAAAACCGTTTACGAAAAGAAACCACATTTCGCGGCTAACTAGGTGAAACGAGACCTACTATCCACGAGTTCTGAAATCAAAATCCGAAATGGCAGGATTGTAGAGCTCAAAAAGTAGTGTGAAATCAAGCAAAAAATCACCGAATTCAGAACTCGGAGTCAACGGATATTCATAAAACCGTTTACGTAAAGAAACAACATTTCGCGTCTAACTAGGTGAAACGAGACCTACTAGCCACGAGTTCTGAAATCAAAATCCGAAACGCCAGGATTGTGGCGCTCGAAAAGTAGTGTGAAATCAAGCTAAAAATCACCGAATTCAGAACTCTGAGTCAACGGATATTCATAAAACCGTTTACGAAAAGAAACCACATTTCGCGGCTAACTAGGTGAAACGAGACCTACTAGCCACGAGTTCTGAAATCAAAATCCGAAATGCCAAGATTGTAGAGCTCGAAAAATAGTGTGAAATCAAGCAAAAAATCATCGAATTCAGAACTCGGAGTCAACGGATATTCATAAAACCGTTTACGTAAAGGAACCACATTTCGCGGCTAACTAGGTGAAACGAGACCTACTAGCCACGATTTCTGAAATCAAAATCCGAAAGGCCAGGATATTAGAGCTCGAAAAGTAGTATGAAATCAAGCTAAAAATCACCGAATTCAGAACTCGGAGTCAACGGATATTCATAAAACCGTTTACGTAAAGAAACCACATTTCGCGGCTAACTAGGTGAAACGAGACCTACTAGCCACGAGTTCTGAAATCAAAATCTAATAGCCCAGGATTGTAGAGCTCAAAAAGTAGTGTGAAATCAAGCTAAAAATCACCGAATTCAGAACTCGGAGTCAACGGATATTCATAAAACCGTTTACGTAAAGAAACAACATTTCGCGGCTATTTAGGTGAAACGAGACCTACTAGCCACGAGTTCTGAAATCAAAATCCGAAAAAGCAGGAATGTAGAGCTCGAAAAGTAGTGTGTAATCAAGCTAAAAATCACCGAATTCAGAACTCGGAGTCAACGGATATTCATAAAACCGTTTACGTAAAGAAACCACATTTCGCGGCCGACTCGGTGAAACGAGACCAACTAGCCACGAGTTCTGAAATCAAAATCCGAAAGGCCAGGATTGTAGAGCTCCAAAAGTAGTGTGAAATCAAGCTAAAAATCACCGAATTCAGAACTCGGAGTCAACGGATATTCATAAAACCGTTTACGTAAAGAAACCACATTTCGCGGCCCACTAGGTGAAACGAGACCTACTAGCCACGAGTTCTGAAATCCAAATCCGAAACTCCAGGATTGTATAGCTCGAAAAGTAGTGTGAAATCAAGCTAAAAATCACAAAATTCAGAACTCGGAGTCAACGGATATTTAAAAAACCGTTTACGTAAAGAAACCACATTTCGCGGCTAACTAGGTGAAACGAGACCTACTAGTCACGAGTTCTGAAATCCAAATCCAAAACTCCAGGATTGTAGAGCTCAAAAATTAGTGTGAAATCAAGCTTAAAATCATTGAATTCAGAACTCGGAGTCAACGGATATTCATAAAACCGTTTACATAAAGAAACAACATTTCGCGTCTAACTAGGTGAAATGAGACCTACTAGCCACGAGTTCTGAAATCAAAATCCGAAACGCCAGGATTGTGGAGCTCGAAAAGTAGTGTGAAATCAAGCTAAAAATCACCGAATTCAGAACTCTGAGTCAACGGATATTCATAAAACCGTTTACGAAAAGAAACCACATTTCGCGGCTAACTAGGTGAAACGAGACCTACTATCCACTCATTCTGAAATCAAAATCCGAAAGGGCAGGATTGTAGAGCTCAAAAAGTAGTGTGAAATCAAGCAAAAAATCACCGAATTCAGAACTCGGAGTCAACGGATATTCATAAAACCGTTTACGTAAAGAAACCACATTTCGCGGCTAACTAGGTGAAACGAGTCCTACTAGCCACGAGTTCTAAAATCAAAATCCAAAATGCCAGGATTGTAGAGCTCGAAAAGTAGTGTGAAATCAAGCTAAAAATCACCGAATTCAGTACTTTGAGTCAACGGATATTCATAAAACCGTTTACGTAAAGAAACCACATTTCGCGGCTAACTAGGTGAAACGAGACCTACTAGCCACGAGTTCTAAAATCCAAATCCGAAATTCCAGGATTGTAGAGCTCAAAAAGTAGTGTGAACTCAAGCTAAAAATCACCGAATTCAGAACTCGGAGTCAACGAATATTCATAAAACCGTTTACGTAAAGAAACCACATTTCGCGGCTAACTAGGTGAAACGAGACCTACGAGCCACGAGTTCTGAAATAAAAATCCGAAATTCCAGGATTGTAGAGCTCGAAAAGTAGTGTGAAATCAAGCTAAAAATCACCGAATTCAGAACACGGAGTCAACGGATATTCATAAAACCGTGTACGTAAAGAAACCACATTTCGCGGCTAACTAGGTGAAACGAGACCTACTAGGCACGAGTTCTGAAATCAAAATCCGAAATGCCAGGATTGTAGAGCTCGAAAAGTAGTTTGAAATCAAGCTAAAAATCACCGAATTCAGTACTTTGAGTCAACGGATATTCATAAAACCGTTTACGTAAAGAAACCACATTTACCGGCTAACTAGGTGAAATGAGACCTACTATCCACGAGTTCTGAAATCAAAATCCGAAACAGCAGGATTGTAGAGCTCGAAAAGTAGTGTGAAATCAAGCTAAAAATCAACGAATTCAGAACTCGGAGTCAACGGATATTCATAAAACCGTTTACGTAAAGAAACAACATTTCGCGTCTAACTAGGTGAAACGAGACCTACTAGCCACGATTTCTGAAATCAAAATCCGAAACGCCAGGATTGTGGAGCTCGAAAAGTAGTGTGAAATCAAGCTAAAAATCACCGAATTCAGAACTCTGAGTCAACGGATATTCATAAAACCGTTTACGAAAAGAAACCACATTTCGCGGCTAACTAGGTGAAACGAGACCTACTATCCACGAGTTCTGAAATCAAAATCCGAAACGGCAGGATTGTAGAGCTCGAAAAGTAGTGTGAAATCAAGCAAAAAATCACCGAATTCAGAACTCGGAGTCAACGGATATTCATAAAACCGTTTACGTAAAGAAACCACATTTCGCGGCTAACTAGGTGAAACGAGACCTACTAGCCACGAGTTCTGAAATCAAAATCAGAAAGACCAGGATATTAGAGCTCGAAAAGTAGTGTGAAATCAAACTAAAAATCACCGAATTCAGAACTCGGAGTCAACGGATATTCATAAAACCGTTTACGTAAAGAAACCACATTTCGCGGCTAACTAGGTGAAACGAGACCTACTAGCCACGAGTTCTGAAATCAAAATCCGAAAGACCAGGATTGTAGAGCTCAAAAAGTAGTGTGAAATTAAGCTAAAAATCACCGAATTCAAAACTCGGAGTCAACGGATATTCATAAAACCGTTTACGTAAAGAAACCACATTTCGCGGCCCACTAGGTGAAACGAGACCAACTAGCCACGAGTTCTGAAATCAAAATCCGAAAGGCCAGGATTGTAGAGCTCCAAAAGTAGTGTGAAATCAAGCTAAAAATCACCGAATTCAGAACTCGGAGTCAACGGATATTCATAAAACCGTTTACGTAAAGAAACCACATTTTGCGGCCCACTAGGTGAAACGAGACCTACTAGCCACGAGTTCTGAAATCCAAATCCGAAACTCCAGGATTGTATAGCTCGAAAAGTAGTGTGAAATCAAGCTAAAAATCAAAAAATTCAGAACTCGGAGTCAACGGATATTTAAAAAACCGTTTACGTAAAGAAACCACATTTCGCGGCTAACTAGGTTAAACGAGACCTACTAGCCACGAGTTCTAAAATCAAAATCCAAAATTCCAGGATTGTAGAGCTCGAAAAGTAGTATGAAATCAAGCTAAAAATCACCGAATTCAGAACTCGGAGTCAACGGATATTCATAAAACCGTTTACGAAAAGAAACCACATTTCGCGGCTAACTAGGTCAAACGAGACCTACTATCCACGAGTTCTGAAATCAAAATCCGAAAAGGCAGGATTGTAGAGCTCGAAAAGTAGTGTGAAATCAAGCTGAAAATCACCGAATTCAGAACTCGGAGTCAACGGATATTCATAAAACTGTTTACGTAAAGAAATCACATTTCGCGGCCCACTAGGTGAAACGAGACCTACTAGCCACGATTTCTGAAATCAAAATCCGAAAGGCCAGGATATTAGAGCTCGAAAAGTAGTATGAAATCAAGCTAAAAATCACCGAATTCAGAACTCGGAGTCAACGGATATTCATAAAACCGTTTACGTAAAGAAACCACATTTCGCGGCTAACTAGGTGAAACGAGACCTACTAGCCACGAGTTCTGAAATCAAAATCCGAAAGGCCAGGATTGTAGAGCTCAAAAAGTAGTGTGAAATCAAGCTAAAAATCACCGAATTCAGAACTCGGAGTCAACGGATATTCATAAAACCGTTTACGTAAAGAAACCACATTTCGCGGCCGACTCGGTGAAACGAGACCAACTAGCCACGAGTTCTGAAATCAAAATCCGAAAGGCCAGGATTGTAGAGCTCCAAAAGTAGTGTGAAATCAATCTAAAAATCACCGAATTCAGAACTCGGAGTCAACGGATATTCATAAAACCGTTTACGTAAAGAAACCACATTTCGCGGCCCACTAGGTGAAACGAGACCTACTAGCCACGAGTTCTGAAATCCAAATCCGAAAATCCAGGATTGTATAGCTCGAAAAGTAGTGTGAAATCAAGCTAAAAATCACAAAATTCAGAACTCGGAGTCAACGGATATTTAAAAAACCGTTTACGTAAAGAAACTACATTTCGCGGCTAACTAGGTGAAACGAGACCTACTAGTCACGAGTTCTGAAATCCAAATCCAAAACTCCAGGATTGTAGAGCTCAAAAATTAGTGTGAAATCAAGCTTAAAATCATTGAATTCAGAACTCGGAGTCAACGGATATTCATAAAACCGTTTACATAAAGAAACAACATTTCGCGTCTAACTAGGTGAAATGAGACCTACTAGCCACGAGTTCTGAAATCAAAATCTGAAACGCCAGGATTGTGGAGCTCGAAAATTAGTGTGAAATCAAGCTAAAAATCACCGAATTCAGAACTCTGAGTCAACGGATATTCATAAAACCGTTTACGAAAAGAAACCACATTTCGCGGCTAACTAGGTGAAACGAGACCTACTATCCACGAGTTCTGAAATCAAAATCCGAAACGGCAGGATTGTAGAGCTCGAAAAGTAGTGTGAAATCAAGCAAAAAATCACCGAATTCAGAACTCGGAGTCAACGGATATTCATAAAACCGTTTACGTAAAGAAACCACATTTCGCGGCTAACTAGGTGAAACGAGACCTACTAGCCACGAGTTCTGAAATCAAAATCAGAAAGACCAGGATATTAGAGCTCGAAAAGTAGTGTGAAATCAAACTAAAAATCACCGAATTCAGAACTCGGAGTCAACGGATATTCATAAAACCGTTTACGTAAAGAAACCACATTTCGCGGCTAACTAGGTGAAACGAGACCTACTAGCCACGAGTTCTGAAATCAAAATCCGAAAGACCAGGATTGTAGAGCTCAAAAAGTAGTGTGAAATTAAGCTAAAAATCACCGAATTCAAAACTCGGAGTCAACGGATATTCATAAAACCGTTTACGTAAAGAAACCACATTTTGCGGCCCACTAGGTGAAACGAGACCTACTAGCCACGAGTTCTGAAATCCAAATCCGAAACTCCAGGATTGTATAGCTCGAAAAGTAGTGTGAAATCAAGCTAAAAATCAAAAAATTCAGAACTCGGAGTCAACGGATATTTAAAAAACCGTTTACGTAAAGAAACCACATTTCGCGGCTAACTAGGTTAAACGAGACCTACTAGCCACGAGTTCTAAAATCAAAATCCAAAATTCCAGGATTGTAGAGCTCGAAAAGTAGTATGAAATCAAGCTAAAAATCACCGAATTCAGAACTCGGAGTCAACGGATATTCATAAAACCGTTTACGAAAAGAAACCACATTTCGCGGCTAACTAGGTCAAACGAGACCTACTATCCACGAGTTCTGAAATCAAAATCCGAAAAGGCAGGATTGTAGAGCTCGAAAAGTAGTGTGAAATCAAGCTGAAAATCACCGAATTCAGAACTCGGAGTCAACGGATATTCATAAAACTGTTTACGTAAAGAAATCACATTTCGCGGCCCACTAGGTGAAACGAGACCTACTAGCCACGATTTCTGAAATCAAAATCCGAAAGGCCAGGATATTAGAGCTCGAAAAGTAGTATGAAATCAAGCTAAAAATCACCGAATTCAGAACTCGGAGTCAACGGATATTCATAAAACCGTTTACGTAAAGAAACCACATTTCGCGGCTAACTAGGTGAAACGAGACCTACTAGCCACGAGTTCTGAAATCAAAATCCGAAAGGCCAGGATTGTAGAGCTCAAAAAGTAGTGTGAAATCAAGCTAAAAATCACCGAATTCAGAACTCGGAGTCAACGGATATTCATAAAACCGTTTACGTAAAGAAACCACATTTCGCGGCCGACTCGGTGAAACGAGACCAACTAGCCACGAGTTCTGAAATCAAAATCCGAAAGGCCAGGATTGTAGAGCTCCAAAAGTAGTGTGAAATCAATCTAAAAATCACCGAATTCAGAACTCGGAGTCAACGGATATTCATAAAACCGTTTACGTAAAGAAACCACATTTCGCGGCCCACTAGGTGAAACGAGACCTACTAGCCACGAGTTCTGAAATCCAAATCCGAAAATCCAGGATTGTATAGCTCGAAAAGTAGTGTGAAATCAAGCTAAAAATCACAAAATTCAGAACTCGGAGTCAACGGATATTTAAAAAACCGTTTACGTAAAGAAACTACATTTCGCGGCTAACTAGGTGAAACGAGACCTACTAGTCACGAGTTCTGAAATCCAAATCCAAAACTCCAGGATTGTAGAGCTCAAAAATTAGTGTGAAATCAAGCTTAAAATCATTGAATTCAGAACTCGGAGTCAACGGATATTCATAAAACCGTTTACATAAAGAAACAACATTTCGCGTCTAACTAGGTGAAATGAGACCTACTAGCCACGAGTTCTGAAATCAAAATCTGAAACGCCAGGATTGTGGAGCTCGAAAATTAGTGTGAAATCAAGCTAAAAATCACCGAATTCAGAACTCTGAGTCAACGGATATTCATAAAACCGTTTACGAAAAGAAACCACATTTCGCGGCTAACTAGGTGAAACGAGACCTACTATCCACGAGTTCTGAAATCAAAATCCGAAACGGCAGGATTGTAGAGCTCGAAAAGTAGTGTGAAATCAAGCAAAAAATCACCGAATTCAGAACTCGGAGTCAACGGATATTCATAAAACCGTTTACGTAAAGAAACCACATTTCGCGGCTAACTAGGTGAAACGAGACCTACTAGCCACGAGTTCTGAAATCAAAATCAGAAAGACCAGGATATTAGAGCTCGAAAAGTAGTGTGAAATCAAACTAAAAATCACCGAATTCAGAACTCGGAGTCAACGGATATTCATAAAACCGTTTACGTAAAGAAACCACATTTCGCGGCTAACTAGGTGAAACGAGACCTACTAGCCACGAGTTCTGAAATCAAAATCCGAAAGACCAGGATTGTAGAGCTCAAAAAGTAGTGTGAAATTAAGCTAAAAATCACCGAATTCAAAACTCGGAGTCAACGGATATTCATAAAACCGTTTACGTAAAGAAACCACATTTTGCGGCCCACTAGGTGAAACGAGACCTACTAGCCACGAGTTCTGAAATCCAAATCCGAAACTCCAGGATTGTATAGCTCGAAAAGTAGTGTGAAATCAAGCTAAAAATCAAAAAATTCAGAACTCGGAGTCAACGGATATTTAAAAAACCGTTTACGTAAAGAAACCACATTTCGCGGCTAACTAGGTTAAACGAGACCTACTAGCCACGAGTTCTAAAATCAAAATCCAAAATTCCAGGATTGTAGAGCTCGAAAAGTAGTATGAAATCAAGCTAAAAATCACCGAATTCAGAACTCGGAGTCAACGGATATTCATAAAACCGTTTACGAAAAGAAACCACATTTCGCGGCTAACTAGGTCAAACGAGACCTACTATCCACGAGTTCTGAAATCAAAATCCGAAAAGGCAGGATTGTAGAGCTCGAAAAGTAGTGTGAAATCAAGCTGAAAATCACCGAATTCAGAACTCGGAGTCAACGGATATTCATAAAACTGTTTACGTAAAGAAATCACATTTCGCGGCCCACTAGGTGAAACGAGACCTACTAGCCACGATTTCTGAAATCAAAATCCGAAAGGCCAGGATATTAGAGCTCGAAAAGTAGTATGAAATCAAGCTAAAAATCACCGAATTCAGAACTCGGAGTCAACGGATATTCATAAAACCGTTTACGTAAAGAAACCACATTTCGCGGCTAACTAGGTGAAACGAGACCTACTAGCCACGAGTTCTGAAATCAAAATCCGAAAGGCCAGGATTGTAGAGCTCAAAAAGTAGTGTGAAATCAAGCTAAAAATCACCGAATTCAGAACTCGGAGTCAACGGATATTCATAAAACCGTTTACGTAAAGAAACCACATTTCGCGGCCGACTCGGTGAAACGAGACCAACTAGCCACGAGTTCTGAAATCAAAATCCGAAAGGCCAGGATTGTAGAGCTCCAAAAGTAGTGTGAAATCAATCTAAAAATCACCGAATTCAGAACTCGGAGTCAACGGATATTCATAAAACCGTTTACGTAAAGAAACCACATTTCGCGGCCCACTAGGTGAAACGAGACCTACTAGCCACGAGTTCTGAAATCCAAATCCGAAAATCCAGGATTGTATAGCTCGAAAAGTAGTGTGAAATCAAGCTAAAAATCACAAAATTCAGAACTCGGAGTCAACGGATATTTAAAAAACCGTTTACGTAAAGAAACTACATTTCGCGGCTAACTAGGTGAAACGAGACCTACTAGTCACGAGTTCTGAAATCCAAATCCAAAACTCCAGGATTGTAGAGCTCAAAAATTAGTGTGAAATCAAGCTTAAAATCATTGAATTCAGAACTCGGAGTCAACGGATATTCATAAAACCGTTTACATAAAGAAACAACATTTCGCGTCTAACTAGGTGAAATGAGACCTACTAGCCACGAGTTCTGAAATCAAAATCTGAAACGCCAGGATTGTGGAGCTCGAAAATTAGTGTGAAATCAAGCTAAAAATCACCGAATTCAGAACTCTGAGTCAACGGATATTCATAAAACCGTTTACGAAAAGAAACCACATTTCGCGGCTAACTAGGTGAAACGAGACCTACTATCCACGAGTTCTGAAATCAAAATCCGAAACGGCAGGATTGTAGAGCTCGAAAAGTAGTGTGAAATCAAGCAAAAAATCACCGAATTCAGAACTCGGAGTCAACGGATATTCATAAAACCGTTTACGTAAAGAAACCACATTTCGCGGCTAACTAGGTGAAACGAGTCCTACTAGCCACGGGTTCTAAAATCAAAATCCAAAATGTCAGGATTGTAGAGCTCGAAAAGTAGTGTGAAATCAAGCTAAAAATCACCGAATTCAGTACTTTGAGTCAACGGATATTCATAAAACCGTTTACGTAAAGAAACCACATTTCGCGGCTAACTAGGTGAAACGAGACCTACTAGCCACGAGTTCTAAAATCCAAATCCGAAATTCCAGGATTGTAGAGCTCAAAAAGTAGTGTGAACTCAAGCTAAAAATCACCGAATTCAGAACTCGGAGTCAACGGATATTCATAAAACCGTTTACGTAAAGAAACCACATTTCGCGGCTAACTAGGTGAAACGAGACCTACGAGCCACGAGTTCTGAAATAAAAATCCGAAATTCCAGGATTGTAGAGCTCGAAAAGTAGTGTGAAATCAAGCTAAAAATCACCGAATTCAGAACACGGAGTCAACGGATATTCATAAAACCGTGTACGTAAAGAAACCACATTTCGCGGCTAACTAGGTGAAACGAGACCTACTAGGCACGAGTTCTGAAATCAAAATCCGAAATGCCAGGATTGTAGAGCTCGAAAAGTAGTGTGAAATCAAGCTAAAAATCACCGAATTCAGTACTTTGAGTCAACGGATATTCATAAAACCGTTTACGTAAAGAAACCACATTTACCGGCTAACTAGGTGAAATGAGATCTACTATCCACGAGTTCTGAAATCAAAATCCGAAACGGCAGGATTGTAGAGCTCGAAAAGTAGTGTGAAATCAAGCTAAAAATCAACGAATTCAGAACTCGGAGTCAACGGATATTCATAAAACCGTTTACGTAAAGAAACAACATTTCGCGTCTAACTAGGTGAAACGAGACCTACTAGCCACGAGTTCTGAAATCAAAATCCGAAACGCCAGGATTATGGAGCTCAAAAAGTAGTGTGAAATCAAGCTAAAAATCACCGAATTCAGAACTCTGAGTCAACGGATATTCATAAAACCGTTTACGAAAAGAAACCACATTTCGCGGCTAACTAGGTGAAACGAGACCTACTATCCACGAGTTCTGAAATCAAAATCCGAAACGGCAGGATTGTAGAGCTCGAAAAGTAGTGTGAAATCAAGCAAAAAATCACCGAATTCAGAACTCGGAGTCAACGGATATTCATAAAACCGTTTACGTAAAGAAACCACATTTCGCGGCTAACTAGGTGAAACGAGACCTACTAGCCACGAGTTCTGAAATCAAAATCCGAAAGACCAGGATATTAGAGCTCGAAAAGTAGTATGAAATCAAACTAAAAATCACCGAATTCAGAACTCGGAGTCAACGGATATTCATAAAACCGTTTACGTAAAGAAACCACATTTCGCGGCTAACTAGGTGAAACGAGACCTACTAGCCACGAGTTCTGAAATCAAAATCCGAAAGACCAGGATTGTAGAGCTCAAAAAGTAGTGTGAAATCAAGCTAAAAATCACCGAATTCAAAACTCGGAGTCAACGGATATTCATAAAACCGTTTACGTAAAGAAACCACATTTCGCGGCCCACTAGGTGAAACGAGACCAACTAGCCACGAGTTCTGAAATCAAAATCCGAAAGGCCAGGATTGTAGAGCTCCAAAAGTAGTGTGAAATCAAGCTAAAAATCACCGAATTCAGAACTCGGAGTCAACGGATATTCATAAAACCGTTTACGTAAAGAAACCACATTTTGCGGCCCACTAGGTGAAACGAGACCTACTAGACACGAGTTCTGAAATCCAAATCCGAAACTCCAGGATTGTATAGCTCGAAAAGTAGTGTGAAATCAAGCTAAAAATCACAAAATTCAGAACTCGGAGTCAACGGATATTTAAAAAACCGTTTACGTAAAGAAACCACATTTCGCGGCTAACTAGGTTAAACGAGACCTACTAGCCACGAGTTCTAAAATCAAAATCCAAAATTCCAGGATTGTAGAGCTCGAAAAGTAGTATGAAATCAAGCTAAAAATCACCGAATTCAGAACTCGGAGTCAACGGATATTCATAAAACAGTTAACGAAAAGAAACCACATTTCGCGGCTAACTAGGTCAAACGAGACCTACTATCCACGAGTTCTGAAATCAAAATCCGAAAAGGCAGGATTGTAGAGCTCGAAAAGTAGTGTGAAATCAAGCTGAAAATCACCGAATTCAGAACTCGGAGTCAACGGATATTCATAAAACTGTTTACGTAAAGAAACCACATTTCGCGGCCCACTAGGTGAAACGAGACCTACTAGCCACGAGTTCTGAAATCCAAATCCGAAACTCCAGGATTGTATAGCTCAAAAAGTAGTGTGAAATCAAGCTAAAAATCACCGAATTCAGAACTCGGAGTCAACGGATATTCATAAAACCGTTTACGTAAAGAAACCACATTTCGCGGCTAACTAGGTGAAACGAGACCTACTAGTCACGAGTTCTGAAATCAAAATCCGAAATGCCAGGATTGTGGAGCTCGAAAAGTAGTGTGAAATCAAGCAAAAAATCACCGAATTCAGTACTCTGAGTCAACGGATATTCATAAAACCGTTTACGTAAAGAAACCACATTTACCGGCTAACTAGGTGAAATGAGACCTACTATCCACGAGTTCTGAAATCAAAATCCGAAACGCCAGGATTGTAGAGCTCGAAAAGTAGTGTGAAATCAAGCTAAAAATCAACGAATTCAGAACTCGGAGTCAACGGATATTCATAAAACCGTTTACGTAAAGAAACAACATTTTGCGTCTAACTAGGTGAAACGAGACCTACTAGCCACGAGTTCTGAAATCAAAATCCGAAATGCCAGGATTGTGGAGCTCGAAAAGTAGTGTGAAATCAAGCTAAAAATCACAAAATTCAGAACTCGGAGTCAACGGATATTTAAAAAACCGTTTACGTAAAGAAACCACATTTCGCGGCTAACTAGGTGAAACGAGACCTACTAGTCACGAGTTCTGAAATCCAAATCCAAAACTCCAGGATTGTAGAGCTCAAAAATTAGTGTGAAATCAAGCTTAAAATCATTGAATTCAGAACTCGGAGTCAACGGATATTCATAAAACCGTTTACGTAAAGAAACAACATTTCGCGTCTAACTAGGTGAAACGAGACCTACTAGCCACGAGTTCTGAAATCAAAATCCGAAACGCCAGGATTGTGGAGCTCGAAAAGTAGTGTGAAATCAAGCTAAAAATCACCGAATTCAGAACTCTGAGTCAACGGATATTCATAAAACCGTTTACGAAAAGAAACCACATTTCGCGGCTAACTAGGTGAAACGAGACCTACTATCCACGAGTTCTGAAATCAAAATCCGAAACGGCAGGATTATAGAGCTCGAAAAGTAGTGTGAAATCAAGCAAAAAATCACCGAATTCAGAACTCGGAGTCAACGGATATTCATAAAACCGTTTACGTAAAGAAACCACATTTCGCGGCTAACTAGGTAAAACGAGACCTACTAGCCACGAGTTCTCAAATCAAAATCCGAAAGGCCAGGATATTAGAGCTCGAAAAGTAGTGTGAAATCAAGCTAAAAATCACCGAATTTAGAACTCGGAGTAAACGGATATTCATAAAACCGTTTACGTAAGGAAACCACATTTCGCGGCTAACTAGGTGAAACGAGACCTACTAGCCACGAGTTCTGAAATCAAAATCCGAAAGGCCAGTATTGTAGAGCTCGAAAAGTAGTGTGAAATCAAGCTAAAAATCACCGAATTCAGAACTCGGAGTCAACGGATATTCATAAAACCGTTTACGTAAAGAAACCACATTTCGCGGCTAACTAGGTGAAACGAGACCTACTAGCCGCGAGTTCTGAAATCAAAATCCGAAAGGCCAGGATTGTAGAGCTCGAAAATTAGTGTGAAATCAAGATAAAAATAACCGAATTTAGAACTCGGAGTCAACGGATATTCAAAAAACCGTTTACGTAAAGAAACCACATTTCGCGGCTAACTAGGTGAAACGAGACCTACTAGCCACGAATTTTGAAATCAAAATCCGAAATGCCAGGATTGTAGAGCTCGAAAAGTAATATGAAATCAAGCTAAAAATCACCGAAATCAGAACTCGGAGTCAACGGATATTCATAAAACCGTTTACAGAAAGAAACCACATTTCGCGGCTAACTAGGTGAAATGAGACCTACTAGCCACGAGTTCTGAAATCAAAATCCGAAACTCCAGGATTGTAGAGCTCGAAAAGTAGTGTGAAATCAAGCTAAAAATCACCGAACTCAGAACTCGGAGTCAACGGATATTCATAAAACCATGTACGTAAAGAAACCACATTTCGCGGCTAACTAGGTGAAACGAGACCTACTAGCCACGAGTTCTGAAATCAAAATCCGAAATTCCAGGATTGTAGAGCTCGAAAAGTAGTATGAAATCAAGCTAAAAATCACCGAATTCAGAACTCGGAGTCAACGGATATTCATAAAACCGTTTACGTAAAGAAACCACATTTCGCGGCTAACTAGGTGAAACCAGACCTACTAGCCACGAGTTCTAAAATCCAAATCTGAAACGCCAGGATTGTAGAGCTCGAAAATTAGTATGAAATCAAGAGAAAAATAACCGAATTCAGAACTCGGAGTCAACGGATATTCATAAAACCGTTTACGTAAAGAAATCATATTTCGCGGCTAACTAGGTAAAACGAGACCTACTAGCCACGAGTTCTGAAATCAAAATCCGAAAGGCCAGGATATTAGAGCTCGAAAAGTAGTGTGAAATCAAGCTAAAAATCACCGAATTCAGAACTCGGAGTCAACGGATATTCATAAAACCGTTTACGTAAAGAAACCACATTTCGCGGCTAACTAGGTGAAACGAGACCTACTAGCCACGAGTTATGAAATCAAAATCCGAAAGGCCAGGATTGTAGAGCTCGAAAAGTAGTGTGAAATAAAGCTAAAAATCACCGAATTCAGAACTCGGAGTCAAAGAATATTCATAAAACCGTTTACGTAAAGAAACCACATTTCGTGGATAACTAGGTGAAACGAGACCTACTAGCCACGAGTTCTGAAATCCAAATCCGAAACTCCAGGATTGTAGAGCTCGAAAAGTAGTGTGAAATCAAGCTAAAAATCACCGAATTTAGAACTCGGAGTCAACGGATATTCATAAAACCGTTTACGTAAAGAAACCACATTTCGCGACCCACTAGGTGAAACGAGACCTACTAGCCACGAGTTCTGAAATCCAAATCCGAAACGCGAGGATTGTATAGCTCGAAAAGTAGTGTGAAATCAAGCTAAAAATCACAAAATTCAGAACTCGGAGTCAACGGATATTTAAAAAACCGTTTACGTAAAGAAACCACATTTCGCGGCTAACTAGGTGAAATGAGACCTACTAGACACGAGTTCTAAAATCAAAATCCAAAATTCCAGGATTGTAGAGCTCGAAAAGTAGTATGAAATCAAGCTAAAAATCACCGAATTCAGAACTCGGAGTCAACGGATATTCATAAAACCGTTTACGTAAAGAAACCACATTTCGCGGCCCACTAGGTGAAACGAGACCTACAAGCCACGAGTTCTGAAATCCAAATCCGAAACTCCAGGATTGTATAGCTCGAAAAGTAGTGTGAAATCAAGCTAAAAAAATAACCGAATTCAAAACTCGGAGTCAACGGATATTCATAAAACCGTTTACGTAAAGAAACCACATTTCGCGGCTAACTAGGTTAAACAAGACCTACTAGCCACGAGTTCTAAAATCAAAATCCAAAATTCCAGGATTGTAGAGCTCAAAAAGTAGTATGAAATCAAGCTAAAAATCACCGAATTCAGAACTCGGAGTCAACGGATATTCATAAAACCGTTTACGAAAAGAAACAACATTTCGCGGCTAACTAGTTGAAACGAGACCTACTAGCCACGAGTTCTGAAATCAAAATCCGAAACGCCAGGATTGTGGAGCTCGAAAAGTAGTGTGAAATCAAGCTAAAAATCACCGAATTCAGAACTCGGAGTCAACGGATATTCATAAAACCGTTTACGTAAAGAAACCACATTTCGTGGCCCACTAGGTGAAACGAGACCAACTAGCCACGAGTTCTGAAATCAAAATCCGAAAGGCCAGGATTGTAGAGCTCCAAAAGTAGTGTGAAATCAAGCTAAAAATCACCGAATTCAGAACTCAGAGTCAACGGATATTCATAAAACCGTTTACGTAAAGAAACCACATTTCGTGGCCCACTAGGTGAAACGAGACCAACTAGCCACGAGTTCTGAAATCAAAATCCGAAAGGCCAGGATTGTAGAGCTCCAAAAGTAGTGTGAAATCAAGCTAAAAATCACCGAATTCAGAACTCGGAGTCAACGGATATTCATAAAACCGTTTACGTAAAGAAACCACATTTCGCGGCCCACTAGGTGAAACGAGACCTACTAGCCACGAGTTCTGAAATCCAAATCCGAAACTCCAGGATTGTATAGCTCGAAAAATAGTGTGAAATCAAGCTAAAAATCACAAAATTCAGAACTCGGAGTCAACGGATATTTAAAAAACCGTTTACGTAAAGAAACCACATTTTGCGGCTAACTAGGTTAAACGAGACCTACTAGCCACGAGTTCTAAAATCAAAATCCAAAATTCCAGGATTGTAGAGCTCGAAAAGTAGTATGAAATCAAGCTAAAAATCACCGAATTCAGAACTCGGAGTCAACGGATATTCATAAAACCGTTTACGAAAAGAAACCACATTTCGCGGCTAACTAGGCCAAACGAGACCTACTATCCACGAGTTCTGAAATCAAAATCCGAAAAGGCAGGATTGTAGAGCTCGAAAAGTAGTGTGAAATCAAGCTAAAAATCATCGAATTCAGAACTCGGAGTCAACGGATATTCATAAAACTGTTTAAATAAAGAAACCACATTTCGCGGCCCACTAGGTGAAACGAGACCTACTAGCCACGAGTTCTGAAATCCAAATCCGAAACTCCAGGATATTAGAGCTCGAAAAGTAGTGTGAAATCAAGCTAAAAATCACCGAATTCAGAACTCGAAGTCAACGGATATTCATAAAACCGTTTACGTAAACAAACCACATTTCGCGGCTAACTAGGTGAAACGAGACCTACTAGCCACGAGTTCTAAAATCCAAATCCGAAACGCCAGGATTGTAGAGCTCGAAAATTAGTATGAAATCAAGAGAAAAATAACCGAATTCAGAACTCGGAGTCAACGGATATTCATAAAACCGTTTACGTAAAGAAACCATATTTCGCGGCTAACTAGGTAAAACGAGACGTACTAGCCACGAGTTCTGAAATCAAAATCCGAAAGGCCAGGATATTAGAGCTCGAAAAGTAGTGTGAAATCAAGCTAAAAATCACCGAATTTAGAACTCGGAGTCAACGGATATTCATAAAACCGTTTACGTAAGGAAACCACATTTCGCGGCTAACTAGGTGAAACGAGACCTACTAGCCACGAGTTCTGAAATCAAAATCCGAAAGGCCAGTATTGTAGAGCTCGAAAAGTAGTGTGAAATCAAGCTAAAAATCACCGAATTTAGAACTCGGAGTCAACGGATATTCATAAAACCGTTTACGTAAAGAAACCACATTTCGCGACCCACTAGGTGAAACGAGACCTACTAGCCACGAGTTCTGAAATCCAAATCCGAAACACGAGGATTGTATAGCTCGAAAAGTAGTGTGAAATCAAGCTAAAAATCACAAAATTCAGAACTCGGAGTCAACGGATATTTAAAAAACCGTTTACGTAAAGAAACCACATTTCGCGGCTAACTAGCTGAAATGAGACGTACTAGCCACGAGTTCTAAAATCAAAATCCAAAATTCCAGGATTGTAGAGCTCGAAAAGTAGTATGAAATCAAGCTAAAAATCACCGAATTCAGAACTCGGAGTCAACGGATATTCATAAAACCGTTTACGTAAAGAAACCACATTTTGCGGCTAACTAGGTGAAACCAGACCTACTAGCCACGAGTTCTAAAATCCAAATCCGAAACGCCAGGATTGTAGAGCTCGAAAATTAGTATGAAATCAAGAGAAAAATAACCGAATTCAGAACTCGGAGTCAACGGATATTCATAAAACCGTTTACGTAAAGAAACCATATTTCGCGGCTAACTAGGTAAAATTAGACCTACTAGCCACGAGTTCTGAAATCAAAATCCGAAAGGCCAGGATATTAGAGCTCGAAAAGTAGTGTGAAATCAAGCTAAAAATCACCGAATTTAGAACTCGGAGTCAACGGATATTCATAAAACCGTTTACGTAAGGAAACCACATTTCGCGGCTAACTAGGTGAAACGAGACCTACTAGCCACGAGTTCTGAAATCAAAATCCGAAAGGCCAGTATTGTAGAGCTCGAAAAGTAGTGTGAAATCAAGCTAAAAATCACCGAATTCAGAACTCGGAGTCAACGGATATTCATAAAACCGTTTACGTAAAGAAACAACATTTCGCGGCTAACTAGGTGAAACGAGACCTACTAGCCGCGAGTTCTGAAATCAAAATCCGAAAGAACAGGATTGTAGAGCTCGAAAATTAGTGTGAAATCAAGATAAAAATAACCGAATTTAGAACTCGGAGTCAACGGATATTCAAAAAACCGTTTACGTAAAGAAACCACATTTCGCGGCTAACTAGGTGAAACGAGACCTACTAGCCACGAATTTTGAAATCAAAATCCGAAATGCCAGAATTGTAGAGCTCGAAAAGTAGTATGAAATCAAGCTAAAAATCACCGAATTCAGAACTCGGAGTCAACGGATATTCATAAAACCGTTTACAGAAAGAAACCACATTTCGCGGCTAACTAGGTGAAACGAGACCTACTAGCCACGAGTTCTGAAATCAAAATCCGAAACTCCAGGATTGTAGAGCTCGAAAAGTAGTGTGAAATCAAGCTAAAAATCACCGAACTCAGAACTCGGAGTCAACGGATATTCATAAAACCATGTACGTAAAGAAACCACATTTCGCGGCTAAATAGGTGAAACGAGACCTACTAGCCACGAGTTCTTAAATCAAAATCCGAAATTCCAGGATTGTAGAGCTCGAAAAGTAGTATGAAATCAAGCTAAAAATCACCGAATTCAGAACTCGGAGTCAACGGATATTCATAAAACCGTTTACGAAAAGAAACCACATTTCGCGGCCACCAAGGTGAAACGAGACCTACTATCCACGAGTTCTGAAATCAAAATCCGAAATGGCAGGATTGTAGAGCTCGAAAAGTAGTGTGAAATCAAGCAAAAAATCACCGAATTCAGAACTCGGAGTCAACGGATATTCATAAAACCGTTTACTTAAAGAAACCACATTTCGCGGCTAACTAGGTGAAACGAGACCTACTAGCCACGAGTTCTGAAATCAAAATCTGAAAGGCCAGGATTGTAGTGCTCAAAAAATAGTGTGAAATCAAGCTAAAAATCACCGAATTCAGAACTCGGAGTCAACGGATATTCATAAAACCGTTTACGTAAAGGAACCACATTTCGCGGCTAACTAGGTGAAACGAGACCTACTATCCACGAGTTCTGAAATCAAAATCCGAAAGGCCAGGATATTAGAGCTCGAAAAGTAGTGTGAAATCAAGCTAAAAATCACCGAATTCAGAACTCGGAGTCAACGGATATTCATAAAACCGTTTACGTAAAGAAACCACATTTTGCGGCTAACTAGGTGAAACGAGACCTACTATCCACGAGTTCTGAAATCAAAATCCGAAACGGCAGGATTGTAGAGCTCGAAAAGTAGTGCGAAATCAAGCAAAAAATCACCTAATTCAGAACTCGGAGTCAACGGATATTCATAAAACCGTTTACGTAAAGAAACCACATTTCGCGGCTAACTAGGTGAAACGAGACCTACTAGCCACGAGTTCTGAAATCAAAATCCGAAAGGCCAGGATATTAGAGCTCGAAAAGTAGTGTGAAATCAAGCTAAAAATCACCGAATTCAGAACTCGGAGTCAACGGATATTCATAAAACCGTTTACGTAAAGAAACCACATTTTGCGGCTAACTAGGTGAAACGAGACCAACTAGCCACGAGTTCTGAAATCAAAATCCGAAAGGCCAGGATATTAGAGCTCGAAAAGTAGTGTGAAATCAAGCTAAAAATCACCGAATTCAGAACTCGGAGTCAACGGATATTCATAAAACCGTTTACGTAAAGAAACCACATTTTGCGGCTAACTAGGTGAAACGAGACCAACTAGCCACGAGTTCTGAAATCAAAATCCGAAAGGCCAGGATTGTAGAGCTCAAAAAGTAGTGTGAAATCAAGCTAAAAATCACCGAATTCAGAACTCGGAGTCAACGGATATTCATAAAACCGTTTACGTAAAGAAACCACATTTCGTGGCCCACTAGGTGAAACGAGACCAACTAGCCACGAGTTCTGAAATCAAAATCCGAAAGGCCAGGATTGTAGATCTCCAAAAGTAGTGTGAAATCAAGCTAAAAATCACCGAATTCAGAACTCGGAGTCAACGGATATTCATAAAACCGTTTACGTAAAGAAACCACATTTCGTGGCCCACTAGGTGAAACGAGACCAACTAGCCACGAGTTCTGAAATCAAAATCCGAAAGGCCAGGATTGTAGAGCTCCAAAAGTAGTGTGAAATCAAGCTAAAAATCACCGAATTCAGAACTCGGAGTCAACGGATATTCATAAAACCGTTTACGTAAAGAAACCACATTTCGCGGCCCACTAGGTGAAACGAGACCTACTAGCCACGAGTTCTGAAATCCAAATCCGAAACTCCAGGATTGTATAGCTCGAAAAGTAGTGTGAAATCAAGCTAAAAATCACAAAATTCAGAACTCGGAGTCAACGGATATTTAAAAAACCGTTTACGTAAAGAAACCACATTTTGCGGCTAACTAGGTTAAACGAGACCTACTAGCCACGAGTTCTGAAATCCAAATCCGAAACTCCAGGATTGTATAGCTCGAAAAGTAGTGTGAAATCAAGCTAAAAATCACAAAATTCAGAACTCGGAGTCAACGGATATTTAAAAAACCGTTTACGTAAAGAAACCACATTTTGCGGCTAACTAGGTTAAACGAGACCTACTAGCCACGAGTTCTAAAATCCAAATCCAAAATTCCAGGATTTTAGAGCTCGAAAAGTAGTATGAAATCAAGCTAAAAATCACCGAATTCAGAACTCGGAGTCAACGGATATTCATAAAACCGTTTACGTAAAGAAACCACATTTTGCGGCTAACTAGGTGAAACCAGACCTACTAGCCACGAGTTCTAAAATCCAAATCCGAAACGCCAGGATTGTAGAGCTCGAAAATTAGTCTGAAATCAAGAGAAAAATAACCGAATTCAGAACTCGGAGTCAACGGATATTCATAAAACCGTTTACGTAAAGAAACCATATTTCGCGGCTAACTAGGTAAAATGAGACCTACTAGCCACGAGTTCTGAAATCAAAATCCGAAAGGCCAGGATATTAGAGCTCGAAAAGTAGTGTGAAATCAAGCTAAAAATCACCGAACTCAGAACTCGGAGTCAACGGATATTCATAAAACCATGTACGTAAAGAAACCACATTTCGCGGCTAAATAGGTGAAACGAGACCTACTAGCCACGAGTTCTTAAATCAAAATCCGAAATTCCAGGATTGTAGAGCTCGAAAAGTAGTATGAAATCAAGCTAAAAATCACCGAATTCAGAACTCGGAGTCAACGGATATTCATAAAACCGTTTACGAAAAGAAACCACATTTCGCGGCCACCAAGGTGAAACGAGACCTACTATCCACGAGTTCTGAAATCAAAATCCGAAATGGCAGGATTGTAGAGCTCGAAAAGTAGTGTGAAATCAAGCAAAAAATCACCGAATTCAGAACTCGGAGTCAACGGATATTCATAAAACCGTTTACTTAAAGAAACCACATTTCGCGGCTAACTAGGTGAAACGAGACCTACTAGCCACGAGTTCTGAAATCAAAATCTGAAAGGCCAGGATTGTAGTGCTCAAAAAATAGTGTGAAATCAAGCTAAAAATCACCGAATTCAGAACTCGGAGTCAACGGATATTCATAAAACCGTTTACGTAAAGGAACCACATTTCGCGGCTAACTAGGTGAAACGAGACCTACTATCCACGAGTTCTGAAATCAAAATCCGAAACGGCAGGATTGTAGAGCTCGAAAAGTAGTGCGAAATCAAGCAAAAAATCACCTAATTCAGAACTCGGAGTCAACGGATATTCATAAAACCGTTTACGTAAAGAAACCACATTTCGCGGCTAACTAGGTGAAACGAGACCTACTAGCCACGAGTTCTGAAATCAAAATCCGAAAGGCCAGGATATTAGAGCTCGAAAAGTAGTGTGAAATCAAGCTAAAAATCACCGAATTCAGAACTCGGAGTCAACGGATATTCATAAAACCGTTTACGTAAAGAAACCACATTTTGCGGCTAACTAGGTGAAACGAGACCAACTAGCCACGAGTTCTGAAATCAAAATCCGAAAGGCCAGGATATTAGAGCTCGAAAAGTAGTGTGAAATCAAGCTAAAAATCACCGAATTCAGAACTCGGAGTCAACGGATATTCATAAAACCGTTTACGTAAAGAAACCACATTTTGCGGCTAACTAGGTGAAACGAGACCAACTAGCCACGAGTTCTGAAATCAAAATCCGAAAGGCCAGGATTGTAGAGCTCAAAAAGTAGTGTGAAATCAAGCTAAAAATCACCGAATTCAGAACTCGGAGTCAACGGATATTCATAAAACCGTTTACGTAAAGAAACCACATTTCGTGGCCCACTAGGTGAAACGAGACCAACTAGCCACGAGTTCTGAAATCAAAATCCGAAAGGCCAGGATTGTAGATCTCCAAAAGTAGTGTGAAATCAAGCTAAAAATCACCGAATTCAGAACTCGGAGTCAACGGATATTCATAAAACCGTTTACGTAAAGAAACCACATTTCGTGGCCCACTAGGTGAAACGAGACCAACTAGCCACGAGTTCTGAAATCAAAATCCGAAAGGCCAGGATTGTAGAGCTCCAAAAGTAGTGTGAAATCAAGCTAAAAATCACCGAATTCAGAACTCGGAGTCAACGGATATTCATAAAACCGTTTACGTAAAGAAACCACATTTCGCGGCCCACTAGGTGAAACGAGACCTACTAGCCACGAGTTCTGAAATCCAAATCCGAAACTCCAGGATTGTATAGCTCGAAAAGTAGTGTGAAATCAAGCTAAAAATCACAAAATTCAGAACTCGGAGTCAACGGATATTTAAAAAACCGTTTACGTAAAGAAACCACATTTTGCGGCTAACTAGGTTAAACGAGACCTACTAGCCACGAGTTCTGAAATCCAAATCCGAAACTCCAGGATTGTATAGCTCGAAAAGTAGTGTGAAATCAAGCTAAAAATCACAAAATTCAGAACTCGGAGTCAACGGATATTTAAAAAACCGTTTACGTAAAGAAACCACATTTTGCGGCTAACTAGGTTAAACGAGACCTACTAGCCACGAGTTCTAAAATCCAAATCCAAAATTCCAGGATTGTAGAGCTCGAAAAGTAGTATGAAATCAAGCTAAAAATCACCGAATTCAGAACTCGGAGTCAACGGATATTCATAAAACCGTTTACGTAAAGAAACCACATTTTGCGGCTAACTAGGTGAAACCAGACCTACTAGCCACGAGTTCTAAAATCCAAATCCGAAACGCCAGGATTGTAGAGCTCGAAAATTAGTCTGAAATCAAGAGAAAAATAACCGAATTCAGAACTCGGAGTCAACGGATATTCATAAAACCGTTTACGTAAAGAAACCATATTTCGCGGCTAACTAGGTAAAATGAGACCTACTAGCCACGAGTTCTGAAATCAAAATCCGAAAGGCCAGGATATTAGAGCTCGAAAAGTAGTGTGAAATCAAGCTAAAAATCACCGAACTCAGAACTCGGAGTCAACGGATATTCATAAAACCATGTACGTAAAGAAACCACATTTCGCGGCTAAATAGGTGAAACGAGACCTACTAGCCACGAGTTCTTAAATCAAAATCCGAAATTCCAGGATTGTAGAGCTCGAAAAGTAGTATGAAATCAAGCTAAAAATCACCAAATTCAGAACTCGGAGTCAACGGATATTCATAAAACCGTTTACGAAAAGAAACCACATTTCGCGGCCACCAAGGTGAAACGAGACCTACTATCCACGAGTTCTGAAATCAAAATCCGAAATGGCAGGATTGTAGAGCTCGAAAAGTAGTGTGAAATCAAGCAAAAAATCACCGAATTCAGAACTCGGAGTCAACGGATATTCATAAAACCGTTTACTTAAAGAAACCACATTTCGCGGCTAACTAGGTGAAACGAGACCTACTAGCCACGAGTTCTGAAATCAAAATCTGAAAGGCCAGGATTGTAGTGCTCAAAAAATAGTGTGAAATCAAGCTAAAAATCACCGAATTCAGAACTCGGAGTCAACGGATATTCATAAAACCGTTTACGTAAAGGAACCACATTTCGCGGCTAACTAGGTGAAACGAGACCTACTATCCACGAGTTCTGAAATCAAAATCCGAAACGGCAGGATTGTAGAGCTCGAAAAGTAGTGCGAAATCAAGCAAAAAATCACCTAATTCAGAACTCGGAGTCAACGGATATTCATAAAACCGTTTACGTAAAGAAACCACATTTCGCGGCTAACTAGGTGAAACGAGACCTACTAGCCACGAGTTCTGAAATCAAAATCCGAAAGGCCAGGATATTAGAGCTCGAAAAGTAGTGTGAAATCAAGCTAAAAATCACCGAATTCAGAACTCGGAGTCAACGGATATTCATAAAACCGTTTACGTAAAGAAACCACATTTTGCGGCTAACTAGGTGAAACGAGACCAACTAGCCACGAGTTCTGAAATCAAAATCCGAAAGGCCAGGATATTAGAGCTCGAAAAGTAGTGTGAAATCAAGCTAAAAATCACCGAATTCAGAACTCGGAGTCAACGGATATTCATAAAACCGTTTACGTAAAGAAACCACATTTTGCGGCTAACTAGGTGAAACGAGACCAACTAGCCACGAGTTCTGAAATCAAAATCCGAAAGGCCAGGATTGTAGAGCTCAAAAAGTAGTGTGAAATCAAGCTAAAAATCACCGAATTCAGAACTCGGAGTCAACGGATATTCATAAAACCGTTTACGTAAAGAAACCACATTTCGTGGCCCACTAGGTGAAACGAGACCAACTAGCCACGAGTTCTGAAATCAAAATCCGAAAGGCCAGGATTGTAGATCTCCAAAAGTAGTGTGAAATCAAGCTAAAAATCACCGAATTCAGAACTCGGAGTCAACGGATATTCATAAAACCGTTTACGTAAAGAAACCACATTTCGTGGCCCACTAGGTGAAACGAGACCAACTAGCCACGAGTTCTGAAATCAAAATCCGAAAGGCCAGGATTGTAGAGCTCCAAAAGTAGTGTGAAATCAAGCTAAAAATCACCGAATTCAGAACTCGGAGTCAACGGATATTCATAAAACCGTTTACGTAAAGAAACCACATTTCGCGGCCCACTAGGTGAAACGAGACCTACTAGCCACGAGTTCTGAAATCCAAATCCGAAACTCCAGGATTGTATAGCTCGAAAAGTAGTGTGAAATCAAGCTAAAAATCACAAAATTCAGAACTCGGAGTCAACGGATATTTAAAAAACCGTTTACGTAAAGAAACCACATTTTGCGGCTAACTAGGTTAAACGAGACCTACTAGCCACGAGTTCTGAAATCCAAATCCGAAACTCCAGGATTGTATAGCTCGAAAAGTAGTGTGAAATCAAGCTAAAAATCACAAAATTCAGAACTCGGAGTCAACGGATATTTAAAAAACCGTTTACGTAAAGAAACCACATTTTGCGGCTAACTAGGTTAAACGAGACCTACTAGCCACGAGTTCTAAAATCCAAATCCAAAATTCCAGGATTGTAGAGCTCGAAAAGTAGTATGAAATCAAGCTAAAAATCACCGAATTCAGAACTCGGAGTCAACGGATATTCATAAAACCGTTTACGTAAAGAAACCACATTTTGCGGCTAACTAGGTGAAACCAGACCTACTAGCCACGAGTTCTAAAATCCAAATCCGAAACGCCAGGATTGTAGAGCTCGAAAATTAGTCTGAAATCAAGAGAAAAATAACCGAATTCAGAACTCGGAGTCAACGGATATTCATAAAACCGTTTACGTAAAGAAACCATATTTCGCGGCTAACTAGGTAAAATGAGACCTACTAGCCACGAGTTCTGAAATCAAAATCCGAAAGGCCAGGATATTAGAGCTCGAAAAGTAGTGTGAAATCAAGCTAAAAATCACCGAATTTAGAACTCGGAGTCAACGGATATTCATAAAACCGTTTACGTAAGGAAACCTCATTTCGCGGCTAACTAGGTGAAACGAGACCTACTAGCCACGAGTTCTGAAATCAAAATCCGAAAGGCCAGTATTGTAGAGCTCGAAAAGTAGTGTGAAATCAAGCCAAAAATCACCGAATTCAGAACTCGGAGTCAACGGATATTCATAAAACCGTTTACGTAAAGAAACCACATTTCGCGGCTAACTAGGTGAAACGAGACCTACTAGCCGCGAGTTCTGAAATCAAAATCCGAAAGGCCAGGATTGTAGAGCTCGAAAATTAGTGTGAAATCAAGATAAAAATAACCGAATTTAGAACTCGGAGTCAACGGATATTCAAAAAACCGTTTACGTAAAGAAACCACATTTCGCGGCTAACTAGGTGAAACGAGACCTACTAGCCACGAATTTTGAAATCAAAATCCGAAATGCCAGAATTGTAGAGCTCGAAAAGTAGTATGAAATCAAGCTAAAAATCACCGAATTCAGAACTCGGAGTCAACGGATATTCATAAAACCGTTTACAGAAAGAAACCACATTTCGCGGCTAACTAGGTGAAACGAGACCTACTAGCCACGAGTTCTGAAATCAAAATCCGAAACTCCAGGATTGTAGAGCTCGAAAAGTAGTGTGAAATCAAGCTAAAAATCACCGAACTCAGAACTCGGAGTCAACGGATATTCATAAAACCATGTACGTAAAGAAACCACATTTCGCGGCTAACTAGGTGAAACGAGACCTACTAGCCACGAGTTCTTAAATCAAAATCCGAAATTCCAGGATTGTAGAGCTCGAAAAGTAGTATGAAATCAAGCTAAAAATCACCGAATTCAGAACTCGGAGTCAACGGATATTCATAAAACCGTTTACGAAAAGAAACCACATTTCGCGGCCAACTAGGTGAAACCAGACCTACTAGCCACGAGTTCTAAAATCCAAATCCGAAAAGCCAGGATTGTAGAGCTCGAAAATTAGTATGAAATCAAGAGAAAAATAACCGAATTCAGAACTCGGAGTCAACGGATATTCATAAAACCGTTTACTTAAAGAAACCACATTTCGCGGCTAACTAGGTGAAACGAGACCTATTAGCCACGAGTTCTGAAATCAAAATCTGAAAGGCCAGGATTGTAGAGCTCGAAAAATAGTGTGAAATCAAGCTAAAAATCACCGAATGCAGAACTCGGAGTCAACGGATATTCATAAAACCGTTTACGTAAAGAAACCACATTTCGCGGCTAACTAGGTGAAACGAGACCTACTATCCACGAGTTCTGAAATCAAAATCCGAAACGGCAGGATTGTAGAGCTCGAAAAGTAGTGTGAAATCAAGCAAAAAATCACCTAATTCAGAACTCGGAGTCAACGGATATTCATAAAACCGTTTACGTAAAGAAACCACATTTCGCGGCTAACTAGGTGAAACGAGACCTACTAGCCACGAGTTCTGAAATCAAAATCCGAAAGGCCAGGATATTAGAGCTCGAAAAGTAGTGTGAAATCAAGCTAAAAATCACCGAATTCAGAACTCGGAGTCAACGGATATTCATAAAACCGTTTACGTAAAGAAACCACATTTTGCGGCTAACTAGGTGAAACGAGACCAACTAGCCACGAGTTCTGAAATCAAAATCCGAAAGGCCAGGATTGTAGAGCTCAAAAAGTAGTGTGAAATCAAGCTAAAAATCACCGAATTCAGAACTCGGAGTCAAAGGATATTCATAAAACCGTTTACGTAAAGAAACCACATTTCGTGGCTAACTAGGTGAAACGAGACCTACTAGCCACGAGTTCTGAAATCCAAATCCGAAACTCCAGGATTGTAGAGCTCGAAAAGTAGTGTGAAATCAAGCTAAAAATCACCGAATTTAGAACTCGGAGTCAACGGATATTCATAAAACCGTTTACGTAAAGAAACCACATTTCGCGACCCACTAGGTGAAACGAGACCTACTAGCCACGAGTTCTGAAATCCAAATCCGAAACGCGAGGATTGTATAGCTCGAAAAGTAGTGTGAAATCAAGCTAAAAATCACAAAATTCAGAACTCGGAGTCAACGGATATTTAAAAAACCGTTTACGTAAAGAAACCACATTTCGCGGCCCACTAGGTGAAACGAGACCTACTAGCCACGAGTTCTGAAATCCAAATCCGAAACTCCAGGATTGTATAGCTCGAAAAGTAGTGTGAAATCAAGCTAAAAATCACAAAATTCAGAACTCGGAGTCAACGGATATTTAAAAAACCGTTTACGTAAAGAAACCACATTTTGCGGCTAACTAGGTTAAACGAGACCTACTAGCCACGAGTTCTGAAATCCAAATCCGAAACTCCAGGATTGTATAGCTCGAAAAGTAGTGTGAAATCAAGCTAAAAATCACAAAATTCAGAACTCGGAGTCAACGGATATTTAAAAAACCGTTTACGTAAAGAAACCACATTTTGCGGCTAACTAGGTTAAACGAGACCTACTAGCCACGAGTTCTAAAATCCAAATCCAAAATTCCAGGATTGTAGAGCTCGAAAAGTAGTATGAAATCAAGCTAAAAATCACCGAATTCAGAACTCGGAGTCAACGGATATTCATAAAACCGTTTACGTAAAGAAACCACATTTTGCGGCTAACTAGGTGAAACCAGACCTACTAGCCACGAGTTCTAAAATCCAAATCCGAAACGCCAGGATTGTAGAGCTCGAAAATTAGTCTGAAATCAAGAGAAAAATAACCGAATTCAGAACTCGGAGTCAACGGATATTCATAAAACCGTTTACGTAAAGAAACCATATTTCGCGGCTAACTAGGTAAAATGAGACCTACTAGCCACGAGTTCTGAAATCAAAATCCGAAAGGCCAGGATATTAGAGCTCGAAAAGTAGTGTGAAATCAAGCTAAAAATCACCGAATTTAGAACTCGGAGTCAACGGATATTCATAAAACCGTTTACGTAAGGAAACCTCATTTCGCGGCTAACTAGGTGAAACGAGACCTACTAGCCACGAGTTCTGAAATCAAAATCCGAAAGGCCAGTATTGTAGTGCTCGAAAAATAGTGTGAAATCAAGCTAAAAATCACCGAATGCAGAACTCGGAGTCAACGGATATTCATAAAACCGTTTACGTAAAGAAACCACATTTCGCGGCTAACTAGGTGAAACGAGACCTACTAGCCGCGAGTTCTGAAATCAAAATCCGAAAGGCCAGGATTGTAGAGCTCGAAAATTAGTGTGAAATCAAGATAAAAATAACCGAATTTAGAACTCGGAGTCAACGGATATTCAAAAAACCGTTTACGTAAAGAAACCACATTTCGCGGCTAACTAGGTGAAACGAGACCTACTAGCCACGAATTTTGAAATCAAAATCCGAAATGCCAGAATTGTAGAGCTCGAAAAGTAGTATGAAATCAAGCTAAAAATCACCGAATTCAGAACTCGGAGTCAACGGATATTCATAAAACCGTTTACAGAAAGAAACCACATTTCGCGGCTAACTAGGTGAAACGAGACCTACTAGCCACGAGTTCTGAAATCAAAATCCGAAACTCCAGGATTGTAGAGCTCGAAAAGTAGTGTGAAATCAAGCTAAAAATCACCGAACTCAGAACTCGGAGTCAACGGATATTCATAAAACCATGTACGTAAAGAAACCACATTTCGCGGCTAACTAGGTGAAACGAGACCTACTAGCCACGAGTTCTTAAATCAAAATCCGAAATTCCAGGATTGTAGAGCTCGAAAAGTAGTATGAAATCAAGCTAAAAATCACCGAATTCAGAACTCGGAGTCAACGGATATTCATAAAACCGTTTACGAAAAGAAACCACATTTCGCGGCCAACTAGGTGAAACCAGAACTACTAGCCACGAGTTCTAAAATCCAAATCCGAAAAGCCAGGATTGTAGAGCTCGAAAATTAGTATGAAATCAAGAGAAAAATAACCGAATTCAGAACTCGGAGTCAACGGATATTCATAAAACCGTTTACTTAAAGAAACCACATTTCGCGGCTAACTAGGTGAAACGAGACCTATTAGCCACGAGTTCTGAAATCAAAATCTGAAAGGCCAGGATTGTAGTGCTCGAAAAATAGTGTGAAATCAAGCTAAAAATCACCGAATGCAGAACTCGGAGTCAACGGATATTCATAAAACCGTTTACGTAAAGAAACCACATTTCGCGGCTAACTAGGTGAAACGAGACCTACTATCCACGAGTTCTGAAATCAAAATCCGAAACGGCCGGATTGTAGTGCTCGAAAAATAGTGTGAAATCAAGCTAAAAATCACCGAATGCAGAACTCGGAGTCAACGGATATTCAAAAAACCGTTTACGTAAAGAAACCACATTTCGCGGCTAACTAGGTGAAACGAGACCTACTAGCCACGAATTTTGAAATCAAAATCCGAAATGCCAGAATTGTAGAGCTCGAAAAGTAGTATGAAATCAAGCTAAAAATCACCGAATTCAGAACTCGGAGTCAACGGATATTCATAAAACCGTTTACAGAAAGAAACCACATTTCGCGGCTAACTAGGTGAAACGAGACCTACTAGCCACGAGTTCTGAAATCAAAATCCGAAACTCCAGGATTGTAGAGCTCGAAAAGTAGTGTGAAATCAAGCTAAAAATCACCGAACTCAGAACTCGGAGTCAACGGATATTCATAAAACCATGTACGTAAAGAAACCACATTTCGCGGCTAACTAGGTGAAACGAGACCTACTAGCCACGAGTTCTTAAATCAAAATCCGAAATTCCAGGATTGTAGAGCTCGAAAAGTAGTATGAAATCAAGCTAAAAATCACCGAATTCAGAACTCGGAGTCAACGGATATTCATAAAACCGTTTACGAAAAGAAACCACATTTCGCGGCCAACTAGGTGAAACCAGAACTACTAGCCACGAGTTCTAAAATCCAAATCCGAAAAGCCAGGATTGTAGAGCTCGAAAATTAGTATGAAATCAAGAGAAAAATAACCGAATTCAGAACTCGGAGTCAACGGATATTCATAAAACCGTTTACTTAAAGAAACCACATTTCGCGGCTAACTAGGTGAAACGAGACCTATTAGCCACGAGTTCTGAAATCAAAATCTGAAAGGCCAGGATTGTAGTGCTCGAAAAATAGTGTGAAATCAAGCTAAAAATCACCGAATGCAGAACTCGGAGTCAACGGATATTCATAAAACCGTTTACGTAAAGAAACCACATTTCGCGGCTAACTAGGTGAAACGAGACCTACTAGCCGCGAGTTCTGAAATCAAAATCCGAAAGGCCAGGATTGTAGAGCTCGAAAATTAGTGTGAAATCAAGATAAAAATAACCGAATTTAGAACTCGGAGTCAACGGATATTCAAAAAACCGTTTACGTAAAGAAACCACATTTCGCGGCTAACTAGGTGAAACGAGACCTACTAGCCACGAATTTTGAAATCAAAATCCGAAATGCCAGAATTGTAGAGCTCGAAAAGTAGTATGAAATCAAGCTAAAAATCACCGAATTCAGAACTCGGAGTCAACGGATATTCATAAAACCGTTTACAGAAAGAAACCACATTTCGCGGCTAACTAGGTGAAACGAGACCTACTAGCCACGAGTTCTGAAATCAAAATCCGAAACTCCAGGATTGTAGAGCTCGAAAAGTAGTGTGAAATCAAGCTAAAAATCACCGAACTCAGAACTCGGAGTCAACGGATATTCATAAAACCATGTACGTAAAGAAACCACATTTCGCGGCTAACTAGGTGAAACGAGACCTACTAGCCACGAGTTCTTAAATCAAAATCCGAAATTCCAGGATTGTAGAGCTCGAAAAGTAGTATGAAATCAAGCTAAAAATCACCGAATTCAGAACTCGGAGTCAACGGATATTCATAAAACCGTTTACGAAAAGAAACCACATTTCGCGGCCAACTAGGTGAAACCAGAACTACTAGCCACGAGTTCTAAAATCCAAATCCGAAAAGCCAGGATTGTAGAGCTCGAAAATTAGTATGAAATCAAGAGAAAAATAACCGAATTCAGAACTCGGAGTCAACGGATATTCATAAAACCGTTTACTTAAAGAAACCACATTTCGCGGCTAACTAGGTGAAACGAGACCTATTAGCCACGAGTTCTGAAATCAAAATCTGAAAGGCCAGGATTGTAGTGCTCGAAAAATAGTGTGAAATCAAGCTAAAAATCACCTAATTCAGAACTCGGAGTCAACGGATATTCATAAAACCGTTTACGTAAAGAAACCACATTTCGCGGCTAACTAGGTGAAACGAGACCTACTAGCCACGAGTTCTGAAATCAAAATCCGAAACTCCAGGATTGTAGAGCTCGAAAAGTAGTGTGAAATCAAGCTAAAAATCACCGAACTCAGAACTCGGAGTCAACGGATATTCATAAAACCATGTACGTAAAGAAACCACATTTCGCGGCTAACTAGGTGAAACGAGACCTACTAGCCACGAGTTCTGAAATCAAAATCCGAAATTCCAGGATTGTAGAGCTCGAAAAGTAGTATGAAATCAAGCTAAAAATCACCGAATTCAGAACTCGGAGTCAACGGATATTCATAAAACCGTTTACGTAAAGAAACCACATTTCGCGGCTAACTAGGTGAAACCAGACCTACTAGCCACGAGTTCTAAAATCCAAATCTGAAACGCCAGGATTGTAGAGCTCGAAAATTAGTATGAAATCAAGAGAAAAATAACCGAATTCAGAACTCGGAGTCAACGGATATTCATAAAACCGTTTACGTAAAGAAATCATATTTCGCGGCTAACTAGGTAAAACGAGACCTACTAGCCACGAGTTCTGAAATCAAAATCCGAAAGGCCAGGATATTAGAGCTCGAAAAGTAGTGTGAAATCAAGCTAAAAATCACCGAATTCAGAACTCGGAGTCAACGGATATTCATAAAACCGTTTACGTAAAGAAACCACATTTCGCGGCTAACTAGGTGAAACGAGACCTACTAGCCACGAGTTATGAAATCAAAATCCGAAAGGCCAGGATTGTAGAGCTCGAAAAGTAGTGTGAAATAAAGCTAAAAATCACCGAATTCAGAACTCGGAGTCAAAGGATATTCATAAAACCGTTTACGTAAAGAAACCACATTTCGTGGCTAACTAGGTGAAACGAGACCTACTAGCCACGAGTTCTGAAATCCAAATCCGAAACTCCAGGATTGTAGAGCTCGAAAAGTAGTGTGAAATCAAGCTAAAAATCACCGAATTTAGAACTCGGAGTCAACGGATATTCATAAAACCGTTTACGTAAAGAAACCACATTTCGCGACCCACTAGGTGAAACGAGACCTACTAGCCACGAGTTCTGAAATCCAAATCCGAAACGCGAGGATTGTATAGCTCGAAAAGTAGTGTGAAATCAAGCTAAAAATCACAAAATTCAGAACTCGGAGTCAACGGATATTTAAAAAACCGTTTACGTAAAGAAACCACATTTCGCGGCTAACTAGGTGAAATGAGACCTACTAGACACGAGTTCTAAAATCAAAATCCAAAATTCCAGGATTGTAGAGCTCGAAAAGTAGTATGAAATCAAGCTAAAAATCACCGAATTCAGAACTCGGAGTCAACGGATATTCATAAAACCGTTTACGTAAAGAAACCACATTTCGCGGCTAACTAGGTGAAACCAGACCTACTAGCCACGAGTTCTAAAATCCAAATCTGAAACGCCAGGATTGTAGAGCTCGAAAAGTAGTGTGAAATCAAGCTAAAAAAATAACCGAATTCAAAACTCGGAGTCAACGGATATTCATAAAACCGTTTACGTAAAGAAACCATATTTCGCGGCTAACTAGGTAAAATGAGACCTACTAGCCACGAGTTCTGAAATCAAAATCCGAAAGGCCAGAATATTAGAGCTCGAAAAGTAGTGTGAAATCAAGCTAAAAATCACCGAATTTAGAACTCGGAGTCAACGGATATTCATAAAACCGTTTACGTAAGGAAACCACATTTCGCGGCTAACTAGGTGAAACGAGACCTACTAGCCACGAGTTCTGAAATCAAAATCCGAAAGGCCAGTATTGTAGAGCTCGAAAAGTAGTGTGAAATCAAGCTAAAAATCACCGAATTCAGAACTCGGAGTCAACGGATATTCATAAAACCGTTTACGTAAAGAAACCACATTTCGCGGCTAACTAGGTGAAACGAGACCTACTAGCCGCGAGTTCTGAAATCAAAATCCGAAAGGCCAGGATTGTAGAGCTCGAAAATTAGTGTGAAATCAAGATAAAAATAACCGAATTTAGAACTCGGAGTCAACGGATATTCAAAAAACCGTTTACGTAAAGAAACCACATTTCGCGGCTAACTAGGTGAAACGAGACCTACTAGCCACGAATTTTGAAATCAAAATCCGAAATGCCAGAATAGTAGAGCTCGAAAAGTAGTATGAAATCAAGCTAAAAATCACCGAATTCAGAACTCGGAGTCAACGGATATTCATAAAACCGTTTACAGAAAGAAACCACATTTCGCGGCTAACAAGGTGAAACGAGACCTACTAGCCACGAGTTCTGAAATCAAAATCCGAAACTCCAGGATTGTAGAGCTCGAAAAGTAGTGTGAAATCAAGCTAAAAATCACCGAACTCAGAACTCGGAGTCAACGGATATTCATAAAACCATGTACGTAAAGAAACCACATTTCGCGGCTAACTAGGTGAAACGAGACCTACTAGCCACGAGTTCTGAAATCAAAATCCGAAAGGCCAGTATTGTAGAGCTCGAAAAGTAGTATGAAATCAAGCTAAAAATCACCGAATTCAGAACTCGGAGTCAACGGATATTCATAAAACCGTTTACGTAAATAAACCACATTTCGCGGCTAACTAGGTGAAACGAGACCTACTAGCCGCGAGTTCTGAAATCAAAATCCGAAAGGCCAGGATTGTAGAGCTCGAAAATTAGTGTGAAATCAAGATAAAAATAACCGAATTTAGAACTCGGAGTCAACGGATATTCAAAAAACCGTTTACGTAAAGAAACCACATTTCGCGGCTAACTAGGTGAAACTAGACCTACTAGCCACGAATTTTGAAATCAAAATCCGAAATGCCAGAATAGTAGAGCTCGAAAAGTAGTATGAAATCAAGCTAAAAATCACCGAATTCAGAACTCGGAGTCAACGGATATTCATAAAACCGTTTACAGAAAGAAACCACATTTCGCGGCTAACAAGGTGAAACGAGACCTACTAGCCACGAGTTCTGAAATCAAAATCCGAAACTCCAGGATTGTAGAGCTCGAAAAGTAGTGTGAAATCAAGCTAAAAATCACCGAACTCAGAACTCGGAGTCAACGGATATTCATAAAACCATGTACGTAAAGAAACCACATTTCGCGGCTAACTAGGTGAAACGAGACCTACTAGCCACGAGTTCTGAAATCAAAATCCGAAATTCCAGGATTGTAGAGCTCGAAAAGTAGTGTGAAATCAAGCTAAAAATCACCGAATTTAGAACTCGGAGTCAACGGATATTCATAAAACCGTTTACGTAAGGAAACCACATTTCGCGGCTAACTAGGTGAAACGAGACCTACTAGCCACGAGTTCTGAAATCAAAATCCGAAAGGCCAGTATTGTAGAGCTCGAAAAGTAGTGTGAAATCAAGCTAAAAATCACCGAATTCAGAACTCGGAGTCAACGGATATTCATAAAACCGTTTACGTAAAGAAACCACATTTCGCGGCTAACTAGGTGAAACGAGACCTACTAGCCGCGAGTTCTGAAATCAAAATCCGAAAGGCCAGGATTGTAGAGCTCGAAAATTAGTGTGAAATCAAGATAAAAATAACCGAATTTAGAACTCGGAGTCAACGGATATTCAAAAAACCGTTTACGTAAAGAAACCACATTTCGCGGCTAACTAGGTGAAACGAGACCTACTAGCCACGAATTTTGAAATCAAAATCCGAAATGCCAGAATAGTAGAGCTCGAAAAGTAGTATGAAATCAAGCTAAAAATCACCGAATTCAGAACTCGGAGTCAACGGATATTCATAAAACCGTTTACAGAAAGAAACCACATTTCGCGGCTAACAAGGTGAAACGAGACCTACTAGCCACGAGTTCTGAAATCAAAATCCGAAACTCCAGGATTGTAGAGCTCGAAAAGTAGTGTGAAATCAAGCTAAAAATCACCGAACTCAGAACTCGGAGTCAACGGATATTCATAAAACCATGTACGTAAAGAAACCACATTTCGCGGCTAACTAGGTGAAACGAGACCTACTAGCCACGAGTTCTGAAATCAAAATCCGAAATTCCAGGATTGTAGAGCTCGAAAAGTACTATGAAATCAAGCTAAAAATCACCGAATTCAGAACTCGGAGTCAACGGATATTCATAAAACCGTTTACGTAAAGAAACCACATTTCGCGGCTAACTAGGTGAAACCAGACCTACTAGCCATGAGTTCTAAAATCCAAATCTGAAATGCCAGGATTGTAGAGCTCGAAAATTAGTATGAAATCAAGAGAAAAATAACCGAATTCAGAACTCGGAGTCAACGGATATTCATAAAACCGTTTACGTAAAGAAATCATATTTCGCGGCTAACTAGGTAAAACGAGACCTACTAGCCACGAGTTCTGAAATCAAAATCCGAAAGGCCAGGATGTTAGAGCTCGAAAAGTAGTGTGAAATCAAGCTAAAAATCACCGAATTCAGAACTCGGAGTCAACGGATATTCATAAAACCGTTTACGTAAAGAAACCACATTTCGCGGCTAACTAGGTGAAACGAGACCTACTAGCCACGAGTTATGAAATCAAAATCCGAAAGGCCAGGATTGTATAGCTCAAAATTTAGTGTGAAATCAAGCTAAAAATCACCGAATTCAGAACTCGGAGTCAACGGATATTCATAAAACCGTTTACGTAAAGAAACCACATTTCGCGGCTAACTAGGTGAAACGAGACCTACTAGCCGCGAGTTCTGAATTCAAAATCCGAAAGGCCAGGATTGTAGAGCTCGAAAAATAGTGTGAAATCAAGATAAAAATAACCGAATTCAGAACTCGGAGTCAACGGATATTCAAAAAACCGTTTACGTAAAGAAACCACATTTCGCGGCTAACTAGGTGAAACGAGACCTACTAGCCACGAATTTTGAAATCAAAATCCGAAATGCCAGGATTGTAGAGCTCGAAAAGTAGTGTGAAATCAAGCTAAAAATCATCGAATTCAGAACTCGGAGTCAACGGATATTCATAAAACCGTTTACGTAAAGAAACCACATTTCGCGGCTAACTGGGTGAAACGAGACCTACTAGCCACGAGTTCTGAAATCAAAATCCGAAAGGACAGGATAGTAGAGCTCGAAAAGTAGTCTGAAATCAAGCTAAAAATCACCGAACTCAGAACTCGGAGTCAACGGATATTCATAAAACCGTTTACGTAAAGAAACCACATTTCGCGGCTAACTAGGTGAAACGAGACCTACTAGCCACGAGTTCTAAAATCCAAATCCGAAATTCCAGGATTGTAGAGCTCAAAAAGTAGTGTGAAATCAAGCTAAAAATCATCGAATTCAGAACTCGGAGTCAACGGATATTCATAAAACCGTTTACGTAAAGAAACCACATTTCGCGGCTAACTGGGTGAAACGAGACCTACTAGCCACGAGTTCTGAAATCAAAATCCGAAAGGGCAGGATAGTAGAGCTCGAAAAGTAGTCTGAAATCAAGCTAAAAATCACCGAATTCAGAACTCAGAGTCAACGGATATTCATAAAACCGTTTACGTAAAGAAACCACATTTCGCGGCTAACTAGGTGAATCGAGACCTACTAGCCACGAGTTCTAAAATCCAAATCCGAAATTCCAGGATTGTAGAGCTCAAAAAGTAGTGTGAAATCAAGCTAAAAATCACTGAATTCAGAACTCGGAGTCAACGGATATTCATAAAACCGTTTACGTAAAGAAACCACATTTCGCGGCTAACTAGGTGAAACGAGACCTACGAGCCACGAGTTCTGAAATAAAAATCCGAAATTCCAGGATTGTAGAGCTCGAAATGTAGTGTGAAATCAAGCTAAAAATCACCGAATTCAGAACTCGGAGTCAGCGGATATTCATAAAACCGTGTACGTAAAGAAACCACATTTCGCGGCTAACTAGGTGAAACGAGACCTACTAGGCACGAGTTCTGAAATCAAAATCCGAAATCCCAGGATTGTAGAGCTCGAAAAGTAGTGTGAAATCAAGCTAAAAATCACCGAATTCAGAACTCTGAGTCAACGGATATTCATAAAACCGTTTACGTAAAGAAACCACATTTACCGGCTAACTAGGTGAAACGAGACCTACTATCCACGAGTTATGAAATCAAAATCCGAAACGGCAGGATTGTAGAGCTCGAAAAGTAGTGTGAAATCAAGCTAAAAATCACCGAACTCAGAACTCGGAGTCAACGGATATTCATAAAACCATGTACGTAAAGAAACCACATTTCGCGGCTAACTAGGTGAAACGAGACCTACTAGCCACGAGTTCTGAAATCAAAATCCGAAAGGCCAGTATTGTAGAGCTCGAAAAGTAGTGTGAAATCAAGCTAAAAATCACCGAATTCAGAACTCGGAGTCAACGGATATTCATAAAACCGTTTACGTAAAGAAACCACATTTCGCGGCTAACTAGGTGAAACGAGACCTACTAGCCGCGAGTTCTGAAATCAAAATCCGAAAGGCCAGGATTGTAGAGCTCGAAAATTAGTGTGAAATCAAGATAAAAATAACCGAATTTAGAACTCGGAGTCAACGGATATTCAAAAAACCGTTTACGTAAAGAAACCACATTTCGCGGCTAACTAGGTGAAACGAGACCTACTAGCCACGAATTTTGAAATCAAAATCCGAAATGCCAGAATAGTAGAGCTCGAAAAGTAGTATGAAATCAAGCTAAAAATCACCGAATTCAGAACTCGGAGTCAACGGATATTCATAAAACCGTTTACAGAAAGAAACCACATTTCGCGGCTAACAAGGTGAAACGAGACCTACTAGCCACGAGTTCTGAAATCAAAATCCGAAACTCCAGGATTGTAGAGCTCGAAAAGTAGTGTGAAATCAAGCTAAAAATCACCGAACTCAGAACTCGGAGTCAACGGATATTCATAAAACCATGTACGTAAAGAAACCACATTTCGCGGCTAACTAGGTGAAACGAGACCTACTAGCCACGAGTTCTGAAATCAAAATCCGAAATTCCAGGATTGTAGAGCTCGAAAAGTAGTGTGAAATCAAGCTAAAAATCACCGAATTTAGAACTCGGAGTCAACGGATATTCATAAAACCGTTTACGTAAGGAAACCACATTTCGCGGCTAACTAGGTGAAACGAGACCTACTAGCCACGAGTTCTGAAATCAAAATCCGAAAGGCCAGTATTGTAGAGCTCGAAAAGTAGTGTGAAATCAAGCTAAAAATCACCGAATTCAGAACTCGGAGTCAACGGATATTCATAAAACCGTTTACGTAAAGAAACCACATTTCGCGGCTAACTAGGTGAAACGAGACCTACTAGCCGCGAGTTCTGAAATCAAAATCCGAAAGGCCAGGATTGTAGAGCTCGAAAATTAGTGTGAAATCAAGATAAAAATAACCGAATTTAGAACTCGGAGTCAACGGATATTCAAAAAACCGTTTACGTAAAGAAACCACATTTCGCGGCTAACTAGGTGAAACGAGACCTACTAGCCACGAATTTTGAAATCAAAATCCGAAATGCCAGAATAGTAGAGCTCGAAAAGTAGTATGAAATCAAGCTAAAAATCACCGAATTCAGAACTCGGAGTCAACGGATATTCATAAAACCGTTTACAGAAAGAAACCACATTTCGCGGCTAACAAGGTGAAACGAGACCTACTAGCCACGAGTTCTGAAATCAAAATCCGAAACTCCAGGATTGTAGAGCTCGAAAAGTAGTGTGAAATCAAGCTAAAAATCACCGAACTCAGAACTCGGAGTCAACGGATATTCATAAAACCATGTACGTAAAGAAACCACATTTCGCGGCTAACTAGGTGAAACGAGACCTACTAGCCACGAGTTCTGAAATCAAAATCCGAAATTCCAGGATTGTAGAGCTCGAAAAGTACTATGAAATCAAGCTAAAAATCACCGAATTCAGAACTCGGAGTCAACGGATATTCATAAAACCGTTTACGTAAAGAAACCACATTTCGCGGCTAACTAGGTGAAACCAGACCTACTAGCCATGAGTTCTAAAATCCAAATCTGAAATGCCAGGATTGTAGAGCTCGAAAATTAGTATGAAATCAAGAGAAAAATAACCGAATTCAGAACTCGGAGTCAACGGATATTCATAAAACCGTTTACGTAAAGAAATCATATTTCGCGGCTAACTAGGTAAAACGAGACCTACTAGCCACGAGTTCTGAAATCAAAATCCGAAAGGCCAGGATATTAGAGCTCGAAAAGTAGTGTGAAATCAAGCTAAAAATCACCGAATTCAGAACTCGGAGTCAACGGATATTCATAAAACCGTTTACGTAAAGAAACCACATTTCGCGGCTAACAAGGTGAAACGAGACCTACTAGCCACGAGTTATGAAATCAAAATCCGAAAGGCCAGGATTGTATAGCTCGAAATTTAGTGTGAAATCAAGCTAAAAATCACCGAATTCAGAACTCGGAGTCAACGGATATTCATAAAACCGTTTACGTAAAGAAACCACATTTCGCGGCTAACTAGGTGAAACGAGACCTACTAGCCGCGAGTTCTGAATTCAAAATCCGAAAGGCCAGGATTGTAGAGCTCGAAAATTAGTGTGAAATCAAGATAAAAATAACCGAATTCAGAACTCGGAGTCAACGGATATTCAAAAAACCGTTTACGTAAAGAAACCACATTTCGCGGCTAACTAGGTGAAACGAGACCTACTAGCCACGAATTTTGAAATCAAAATCCGAAATGCCAGGATTGTAGAGCTCGAAAAGTAGTGTGAAATCAAGCTAAAAATCATCGAATTCAGAACTCGGAGTCAACGGATATTCATAAAACCGTTTACGTAAAGAAACCACATTTCGCGGCTAACTGGGTGAAACGAGACCTACTAGCCACGAGTTCTGAAATCAAAATCCGAAAGGACAGGATAGTAGAGCTCGAAAAGTAGTCTGAAATCAAGCTAAAAATCACCGAACTCAGAACTCGGAGTCAACGGATATTCATAAAACCGTTTATGTAAAGAAACCACATTTCGCGGCTAACTAGGTGAAACGAGACCTACTAGCCACGAGTTCTAAAATCCAAATCCGAAATTCCAGGATTGTAGAGCTCAAAAAGTAGTGTGAAATCAAGCTAAAAATCATCGAATTCAGAACTCGGAGTCAACGGATATTCATAAAACCGTTTACGTAAAGAAACCACATTTCGCGGCTAACTGGGTGAAACGAGACCTACTAGCCACGAGTTCTGAAATCAAAATCCGAAAGGGCAGGATAGTAGAGCTCGAAAAGTAGTCTGAAATCAAGCTAAAAATCACCGAATTCAGAACTCAGAGTCAACGGATATTCATAAAACCGTTTACGTAAAGAAACCACATTTCGCGGCTAACTAGGTGAATCGAGACCTACTAGCCACGAGTTCTAAAATCCAAATCCGAAATTCCAGGATTGTAGAGCTCAAAAAGTAGTGTGAAATCAAGCTAAAAATCACTGAATTCAGAACTCGGAGTCAACGGATATTCATAAAACCGTTTACGTAAAGAAACCACATTTCGCGGCTAACTAGGTGAAACGAGACCTACGAGCCACGAGTTCTGAAATAAAAATCCGAAATTCCAGGATTGTAGAGCTCGAAATGTAGTGTGAAATCAAGCTAAAAATCACCGAATTCAGAACTCGGAGTCAACGGATATTCATAAAACCGTGTACGTAAAGAAACCACATTTCGCGGCTAACTAGGTGAAACGAGACCTACTAGGCACGAGTTCTGAAATCAAAATCCGAAATCCCAGGATTGTAGAGCTCGAAAAGTAGTGTGAAATCAAGCTAAAAATCACCGAATTCAGAACTCTGAGTCAACGGATATTCATAAAACCGTTTACGTAAAGAAACCACATTTACCGGCTAACTAGGTGAAACGAGACCTACTATCCACGAGTTATGAAATCAAAATCCGAAACGGCAGGATTGTAGAGCTCGAAAAGTAGTGTGAAATCAAGCTAAAAATCACCGAATTCAGAACTCGGAGTCAACGGATATTCATAAAACCGTTTACGTAAAGAAATCACATTTCGCGGCTAACTAGGTGAAACGAGACCTACTAGCCACGAGTTCTGAAATCAAATTCCGAAATGCCAGGATTGTAGAGCTCGAAAATTAGTGTGAAATCAAGATAAAAATAACCGAATTCAGAACTCCGAGTCAACGGATATTCAAAAAACCGTTTACGTAAAGAAACCACATTTCGCGGCTAACTAGGTGAAACGAGACCTACTAGCCACGAATTTCGAAATCAAAATACGAAATGCCAGGATTGTAGAGCTCGAAAAGTAGTATGAAATCAAGCTAAAAATCACCGAATTCAGAACTCGGAGTCAACGGATATTCATAAAACCGTTTACAGAAAGAAACCACATTTCGCGGCTAACTAGGTGAAACGAGACCTACTATCCACGAGTTCTTAAATCAAAATCCGAAACGGCAGGATTTTAGAGCTCGAAAATTAGTGTGAAATCAAGCAAAAAATCATCGAATTCAGAACTCGGAGTCAACGGATATTCATAAAACCGTTGAAGTAAAGAAACCACATTTCGCGGCTAACTAGGTGAAACGAGACCTACTAGCCACGAGTTCTGAAATAAAAATCCGAAATGCCAGGATTGTAGAGCTTGAAAAGTAGTGTGAAATCGAGCTAAAAATCAACGACTTCAGAACTCGGAGTCAACGGATATTCATAAAACCGTGTACGTAAAGAAACCATATTTCGCGGCTAAGTAGGTGAAACGAGACCTACTAGACACGAGTTCTGAAATCAAAATCCGAAACCCCAGGATTTTAGAGCTCGAAAACTAGTGTGAAATCAAGCTAAAAATCACCGAATTCAGAACTCGGAGTCAACGGATATTCATAAAACCGTTTACGTAAAGAAACCACATTTCGCGGCTAACTAGGTCAAACGAGACCTACTATCCACGAGTTCTGAAATCAAAATCCGAAATGCCAGGATTGTAGAGCTCGAAAAGTAGTGTGAAATCAAGCTAAAAATCATCGAATTCAGAACTCGGAGTCAACGGAAATTTATAAAACCCTTTACGTAACGAAACCACATTTCGCGGCCCACTAGGTGAAACGAGACCTACTAGCCACGAGATCTGAAATAAAAATCCGAATTCCAGGATTGTAGAGCTCGAAAAGTAGTGTGAAATCAAGCTAAAAATCACCGAATTCAGAACTCGGAGTCAACGGATATTCATAAAACCGTTTACGTAAAGAAACCACATTTCGCGGCCCACTAGGTGAAACGAGACCTACTAGCCACGAGTTCTGAAATCCAAATCCGAAACTCCAGGATTGTAAAGCTCAAAAAGTAGTGTGAAATCAAGCTAAAAATCAACGAATTCAGAACTCGGAGTCAACGGATATTCATAAAACCGTTTACGTAAAGAAACCACATTTCGCGGCTAACTAGGTGAAACGAGACCTACTAGCCACGGGTTCTAAAATCCAAATCCGAAATTCCAGGATTGTAGAGCTCAAAAAGTAGTGTGAAATCAAGCTAAAAATCATCGAATTCAGAACTCGGAGTCAACGGATATTCATAAAACTGTTTACGTAAAGAAACCACATTTCGCGGCTAACTAGGTGAAACGAGACCTACTAGCCACGAGTTCTAAAATCCAAATCCGAAATTCCAGGATTGTAGAGCTCAAAAAGTAGTGTGAAATCAAGCTAAAAATCATTGAATTCAGAACTCGGAGTCAACGGATATTCATAAAACCGTTTACGTAAAGAAACCACATTTCGCGGCTAACTGGGTGAAACGAGACCTACTAGCCACGAGTTCTGAAATCAAAATCCGAAAGGCCAGGATAGTAGAGCTCGAAAAGTAGTCTGAAATCAAGCTAAAAATCACCGAATTCAGAACTCGGAGTCAACGGATATTCATAAAACCGTTTACGTAAAGAAACCACATTTCGCGGCTAACTAGGTGAATCGAGACCTACTAGCCACGAGTTCTAAAATCCAAATCCGAAATGCCAGGATTGTAGAGCTCAAAAAGTAGTGTGAAATCAAGCTAAAAATCACTGAATTCAGAACTCGGAGTCAACGGATATTCATAAAACCGTTTACGTAAAGAAACCACATTTCGCGGCTAACTAGGTGAAACGAGACCTACGAGCCACGAGTTCTGAAATAAAAATCCGAAATTCCAGGATTGTAGAGCTCGAAATGTAGTGTGAAATCAAGCTAAAAATCACCGAATTCAGAACTCGGAGTCAACGGATATTCATAAAACCGTGTACGTAAAGAAAGCACATTTCGCGGCTAACTAGGTGAAACGAGACCTACTAGGCACGAGTTCTGAAATCAAAATCCGAAATCCCAAGATTGTAGAGCTCGAAAAGTAGTGTGAAATCAAGCTAAAAATCACCGAATTCAGAACTCTGAGTCAACGGATATTCATAAAACCGTTTACGTAAAGAAATCACATTTCGCGGCTAACTAGGTGAAACGAGACCTACTAGCCACGAGTTCTGAAATCAAAATCCGAAATGCCAGGATTGTAGAGCTCGAAAAGTAGTGTGAAATCAAGCTAAAAATCACCGAATTCAGAACTCGGAGTCAACGGATATTCATAAAACCGTTTACGTAAAGAAACCACATTTCGCGGCTAACTAGGTGAAACGAGACCTACTAGCCGCGAGTTCTGAAATCAAAATCCGAAAGGTCAGGATTGTAGAGCTCGAAAATTAGTGTGAAATCAAGATAAAAATAACCGAATTTAGAACTCGGAGTCAACGGATATTCAAAAAACCGTTTACGTAAAGAAACCACATTTCGCGGCTAACTAGGTGAAACGAGACCTACTAGCCACGAATTTTGAAATCAAAATCCGAAATGCCAGAATAGTAGAGCTCGAAAAGTAGTATGAAATCAAGCTAAAAATCACCGAATTCAGAACTCGGAGTCAACGGATATTCATAAAACCGTTTACAGAAAGAAACCACATTTCGCGGCTAACAAGGTGAAACGAGACCTACTAGCCACGAGGTCTGAAATCAAAATCCAAAACTCCAGGATTGTAGAGCTCGAAAAGTAGTGTGAAATCAAGCTAAAAATCACCGAACTCAGAACTCGGAGTCAACGGATATTCATAAAACCATGTACGTAAAGAAACCACATTTCGCGGCTAACTAGGTGAAACGAGACCTACTAGCCACGAGTTCTGAAATCAAAATCCGAAATTCCAGGATTGTAGAGCTCGAAAAGTACTATGAAATCAAGCTAAAAATCACCGAATTCAGAACTCGGAGTCAACGGATATTCATAAAACCGTTTACGTAAAGAAACCACATTTCGCGGCTAACTAGGTGAAACCAGACCTACTAGCCATGAGTTCTAAAATCCAAATCTGAAATGCCAGGATTGTAGAGCTCGAAAATTAGTATGAAATCAAGAGAAAAATAACCGAATTCAGAACTCGGAGTCAACGGATATTCATAAAACCGTTTACGTAAAGAAATCATATTTCGCGGCTAACTAGGTAAAACGAGACCTACTAGCCACGAGTTCTGAAATCAAAATCCGAAAGGCCAGGATATTAGAGCTCGAAAAGTAGTGTGAAATCAAGCTAAAAATCACCGAATTCAGAACTCGGAGTCAACGGATATTCATAAAACCGTTTACGTAAAGAAACCACATTTCGCGGCTAACTAGGTGAAACGAGACCTACTAGCCACGAGTTATGAAATCAAAATCCGAAAGGCCAGGATTGTAGAGCTCGAAATTTAGTGTGAAATCAAGCTAAAAATCACCGAATTCAGAACTCGGAGTCAACGGATATTCATAAAACCGTTTACGTAAAGAAACCACATTTCGCGGCTAACTAGGTGAAACGAGACCTACTAGCCGCGAGTTCTGAATTCAAAATCCGAAAGGCCAGGATTGTAGAGCTCGAAAATTAGTGTGAAATCAAGATAAAAATAACCGAATTCAGAACTCGGAGTCAACGGATATTCAAAAAACCGTTTACGTAAAGAAACCACATTTCGCGGCTAACTAGGTGAAACGAGACCTACTAGCCACGAATTTTGAAATCAAAATCCGAAATGCCAGGATTGTAGAGCTCGAAAAGTAGTGTGAAATCAAGCTAAAAATCATCGAATTCAGAACTCGGAGTCAACGGATATTCATAAAACCGTTTACGTAAAGAAACCACATTTCGCGGCTAACTGGGTGAAACGAGACCTACTAGCCACGAGTTCTGAAATCAAAATCCGAAAGGACAGGATAGTAGAGCTCGAAAAGTAGTCTGAAATCAAGCTAAAAATCACCGAACTCAGAACTCGGAGTCAACGGATATTCATAAAACCGTTTACGTAAAGAAACCACATTTCGCGGCTAACTAGGTGAAACGAGACCTACTAGCCACGAGTTCTAAAATCCAAATCCGAAATTCCAGGATTGTAGAGCTCAAAAAGTAGTGTGAAATCAAGCTAAAAATCATCGAATTCAGAACTCGGAGTCAACGGATATTCATAAAACCGTTTACGTAAAGAAACCACATTTCGCGGCTAACTGGGTGAAACGAGACCTACTAGCCACGAGTTCTGAAATCAAAATCCGAAAAGGCAGGATAGTAGAGCTCGAAAAGTAGTCTGAAATCAAGCTAAAAATCACCGAATTCAGAACTCAGAGTCAACGGATATTCATAAAACCGTTTACGTAAAGAAACCACATTTCGCGGCTAACTAGGTGAATCGAGACCTACTAGCCACGAGTTCTAAAATCCAAATCCGAAATTCCAGGATTGTAGAGCTCAAAAAGTAGTGTGAAATCAAGCTAAAAATCACTGAATTCAGAACTCGGAGTCAACGGATATTCATAAAACCGTTTACGTAAAGAAACCACATTTCGCGGCTAACTAGGTGAAACGAGACCTACGAGCCACGAGTTCTGAAATAAAAATCCGAAATTCCAGGATTGTAGAGCTCGAAATGTAGTGTGAAATCAAGCTAAAAATCACCGAATTCAGAACTCGGAGTCAACGGATATTCATAAAACCGTGTACGTAAAGAAACCACATTTCGCGGCTAACTAGGTGAAACGAGTCCTACTAGGCACGAGTTCTGAAATCAAAATCCGAAATCCCAGGATTGTAGAGCTCGAAAAGTAGTGTGAAATCAAGCTAAAAATCACCGAATTCAGAACTCTGAGTCAACGGATATTCATAAAACCGTTTACGTAAAGAAACCACATTTACCGGCTAACTAGGTGAAACGAGACCTACTATCCACGAGTTATGAAATCAAAATCCGAAACGGCAGGATTGTAGAGCTCGAAAAGTAGTGTGAAATCAAGCTAAAAATCACCGAATTCAGAACTCGGAGTCAACGGATATTCATAAAACCGTTTACGTAAAGAAATCACATTTCGCGGCTAACTAGGTGAAACGAGACCTACTAGCCACGAGTTCTGAAATCAAAATCCAAAATGCCAGGATTGTAGAGCTCAAAAAGTAGTGTGAAATCAAGCTAAAAATCACTGAATTCAGAACTCGGAGTCAACGGATATTCATAAAACCGTTTACGTAAAGAAACCACATTTCGCGGCTAACTAGGTGAAACGAGACCTACGAGCCACGAGTTCTGAAATAAAAATCCGAAATTCCAGGATTGTAGAGCTCGAAATGTAGTGTGAAATCAAGCTAAAAATCACCGAATTCAGAACTCGGAGTCAACGGATATTCATAAAACCGTGTACGTAAAGAAACCACATTTCGCGGCTAACTAGGTGAAACGAGACCTACTAGGCACGAGTTCTGAAATCAAAATCCGAAATCCCAGGATTGTAGAGCTCGAAAAGTAGTGTGAAATCAAGCTAAAAATCACCGAATTCAGAACTCTGAGTCAACGGATATTCATAAAACCGTTTACGTAAAGAAACCACATTTACCGGCTAACTAGGTGAAACGAGACCTACTATCCACGAGTTATGAAATCAAAATCCGAAACGGCAGGATTGTAGAGCTCGAAAAGTAGTGTGAAATCAAGCTAAAAATCACCGAATTCAGAACTCGGAGTCAACGGATATTCATAAAACCGTTTACGTAAAGAAATCACATTTCGCGGCTAACTAGGTGAAACGAGACCTACTAGCCACGAGTTCTGAAATCAAAATCCGAAATGCCAGGATTGTAGAGCTCGAAAATTAGTGTGAAATCAAGATAAAAATAACCGAATTCAGAACTCGGAGTCAACGGATATTCAAAAAACCGTTTACGTAAAGAAACCACATTTCGCGGCTAACTAGGTGAAACGAGACCTACTAGCCACGAATTTTGAAATCAAAATACGAAATGCCAGGATTGTAGAGCTCGAAAAGTAGTATGAAATCAAGCTAAAAATCACCGAATTCAGAACTCGGAGTCAACGGATATTCATAAAACCGTTTACAGAAAGAAACCACATTTCGCGGCTAACTAGGTGAAACGAGACCTACTATCCACGAGTTCTTAAATCAAAATCCGAAACGGCAGGATTTTAGAGCTCGAAAATTAGTGTGAAATCAAGCAAAAAATCATCGAATTCAGAACTCGGAGTCAACGGATATTCATAAAACCGTTGAAGTAAAGAAACCACATTTCGCGGCTAACTAGGTGAAACGAGACCTACTAGCCACGAGTTCTGAAATAAAAATCCGAAATGCCAGGATTGTAGAGCTTGAAAAGTAGTGTGAAATCGAGCTAAAAATCAACGACTTCAGAACTCGGAGTCAACGGATATTCATAAAACCGTGTACGTAAAGAAACCATATTTCGCGGCTAAGTAGGTGAAACGAGACCTACTAGACACGAGTTCTGAAATCAAAATCCGAAACCCCAGGATTGTAGAGCTCGAAAAGTAGTGTGAAATCAAGCTAAAAATCACCGAATTCAGAACTCGGAGTCAACGGATATTCATAAAACCGTTTACGTAAAGAAACCACATTTCGCGGCTAACTAGGTCAAACGAGACCTACTATCCACGAGTTCTGAAATCAAAATCCGAAATGCCAGGATTGTAGAGCTCGAAAAGTAGTGTGAAATCAAGCTAAAAATCATCGAATTCAGAACTCGGAGTCAACGGATATTTATAAAACCCTTTACGTAAAGAAACCACATTTCGCGGCCCACTAGGTGAAACGAGACCTACTAGCCACGAGATCTGAAATAAAAATCCGAATTCCAGGATTGTAGAGCTCGAAAAGTAGTGTGAAATCAAGCTAAAAATCACCGAATTCAGAACTCGGAGTCAACGGATATTCATAAAACCGTTTACGTAAAGAAACCACATTTCGCGGCCCACTAGGTGAAACGAGACCTACTAGCCACGAGTTCTGAAATCCAAATCCGAAACTCCAGGATTGTAAAGCTCAAAAAGTAGTGTGAAATCAAGCTAAAAATCACCGAATTCAGAACTCGGAGTCAACGGATATTCATAAAACCGTTTACGTAAAGAAACCACATTTCGCGGCTAACTAGGTGAAACGAGACCTACTAGCCACGGGTTCTAAAATCCAAATCCGAAATTCCAGGATTGTAGAGCTCAAAAAGTAGTGTGAAATCAAGCTAAAAATCATCGAATTCAGAACTCGGAGTCAACGGATATTCATAAAACCGTTTACGTAAAGAAACCACATTTCGCGGCTAACTAGGTGAAACGAGACCTACTAGCCACGAGTTCTAAAATCCAAATCCGAAATTCCAGGATTGTAGAGCTCAAAAAGTAGTGTGAAATCAAGCTAAAAATCATTGAATTCAGAACTCGGAGTCAACGGATATTCATAAAACCGTTTACGTAAAGAAACCACATTTCGCGGCTAACTGGGTGAAACGAGACCTACTAGCCACGAGTTCTGAAATCAAAATCCGAAAGGCCAGGATAGTAGAGCTCGAAAAGTAGTCTGAAATCAAGCTAAAAATCACCGAATTCAGAACTCGGAGTCAACGGATATTCATAAAACCGTTTACGTAAAGAAACCACATTTCGCGGCTAACTAGGTGAATCGAGACCTACTAGCCACGAGTTCTAAAATCCAAATCCGAAATGCCAGGATTGTAGAGCTCAAAAAGTAGTGTGAAATCAAGCTAAAAATCACTGAATTCAGAACTCAGAGTCAACGGATATTCATAAAACCGTTTACGTAAAGAAACCACATTTCGCGGCTAACTAGGTGAAACGAGACCTACGAGCCACGAGTTCTGAAATAAAAATCCGAAATTCCAGGATTGTAGAGCTCGAAATGTAGTGTGAAATCAAGCTAAAAATCACCGAATTCAGAACTCGGAGTCAACGGATATTCATAAAACCGTGTACGTAAAGAAAGCACATTTCGCGGCTAACTAGGTGAAACGAGACCTACTAGGCACGAGTTCTGAAATCAAAATCCGAAATCCCAGGATTGTAGAGCTCGAAATGTAGTGTGAAATCAAGCTAAAAATCACCGAATTCAGAACTCTGAGTCAACGGATATTCATAAAACCGTTTACGTAAAGAAACCACATTTACCGGCTAACTAGGTGAAACGAGACCTACTATCCACGAGTTATGAAATCAAAATCCGAAACGGCAGGATTGTAGAGCTCGAAAAGTAGTGTGAAATCAAGCTAAAAATCACCGAATTCAGAACTCGGAGTCAACGGATATTCATAAAACCGTTTACGTAAAGAAATCACATTTCGCGGCTAACTAGGTGAAACGAGACCTACTAGCCACAAGTTCTGAAATCAAAATCCGAAATGCCAGGATTGTAGAGCTCGAAAATTAGTGTGAAATCAAGATAAAAATAACCGAATTCAGAACTCGGAGTCAACAGATATTCAAAAAACCGTTTACGTAAAGAAACCACATTTCGCGGCTAACTAGGTGAAACGAGACCTACTTGCCACGAATTTTGAAATCAAAATACGAAATGCCAGGATTGTAGAGCTCGAAAAGTAGTATGAAATCAAGCTAAAAATCACCGAATTCAGAACTCGGAGTCAACGGATATTCATAAAACCGTTTACAGAAAGAAACCACATTTCGCGGCTAACTAGGTGAAACGAGACCTACTATCCACGAGTTCTTAAATCAAAATCCGAAACGGCGGGATTTTAGAGCTCGAAAAGTAGTGTGAAATCAAGCAAAAAATCATCGAATTCAGAACTCGGAGTCAACGGATATTCATAAAACCGTTGAAGTAAAGAAACCACATTTCGCGGCTAACTAGGTGAAACGAGACCTACTAGCCACGAGTTCTGAAATAAAAATCCGAAATGCCAGGATTGTAGAGCTTGAAAAGTAGTGTCAAATCAGGCTACAAATCAACGACTTCAGAACTCGGAGTCAACGGATATTCATAAAACCGTGTACGTAAAGAAACCATATTTCACGGCTAAGTAGGTGAAACGAGACCTACTAGAAATCAAAATCCGAATTCCAGGATTGTAGAGCTCGAAAAGTAGTGTGAAATCAAGCTAAAAATCACCGAATTCAGAACTCGGAGTCAACGGATATTCATAAAACCGTTTACGTAAAGAAACCACATTTCGCGGCCCACTAGGTGAAACGAGACCTACTAGCCACGAGTTCTGAAATCCAAATCCGAAATGCCAGGATTGTAAAGCTCAAAAAGTAGTGTGAAATCAAGCTAAAAATCACCGAATTCAGAACTCGGAGTCAACGGATATTCATAAAACCGTTTACGTAAAGAAACCACATTTCGCGGGTAACTAGGTGAAACGAGACCTACTAGCCACGGGTTCTAAAATCCAAATCCGAAATTCCAGGATTGTAGAGCTCAAAAAGTAGTGTGAAATCAAGCTAAAAATCATCGAATTCAGAACTTGGAGTCAACGGATATTCATAAAACCGTTTACGTAAAGAAACCACATTTCGCGGCTAACTAGGTGAAACGAGACCTACTAGGCACGAGTTCTGAAATCAAAATCCGAAATGCCAGGATTGTAGAGCTCGAAATGTAGTGTGAAATCAAGCTAAAAATCACCGAATTCAGAACTCTGAGTCAATGGATATTCATAAAACCGTTTACGTAAAGAAACCACATTTATCGGCTAACTAGGTGAAACGAGACCTACTATCCACGAGTTCTCAAAGCAAAATCCGAAATGGCAGGATTGTAGAGCTCGAAAATTAGTGTTAAATCAAGCTAAAAATCACCGAATTCAGAACTCGGAGTCAACGGATATTCATAAAACCGTTTACGTAAAGAAACCACATTTCGCGGCTAACTAGGTGAATCGAGACCTACTAGTAACGAGTTCTGAAATCCAAATCCGAAACTCCAGGATTGTAGAGCTCAAAAATTAGTGTGAAATCAAGCTAAAAATCACCGAATTCAGAACTCGGAGTCAACGGATATTCATAAAACCGTTTACGTAAAGAAACCACATTTCGCGGCTAACTAGGTGAAACGAGACCTACTAGCCACGGGTTCTAAAATCCAAATCCGAAATTCCAGGATTGTAGAGCTCAAAAAGTAGTGTGAAATCAAGCTAAAAATCATCGAATTCAGAACTCGGAGTCAACGGATATTCATAAAACCGTTTACGTAAAGAAACCACATTTCGCGGCTAACTAGGTGAAACGAGACCTACTAGCCACGAGTTCTAAAATCCAAATCCGAAATTCCAGGATTGTAGAGCTCAAAAAGTAGTGTGAAATCAAGCTAAAAATCACCGAATTCAGAACTCTGAGTCAACGGATATTCATAAAACCGTTTACGTAAAGAAACTACATTTCGCGGCTAACTAGGTGAAACCAGACCTACTAGCCACGAGTTCTGGAATAAAAATTTAAAATGCCAGGATTGTAGAGCTCGAAAAGTAGTGTGAAATCAAGCTAAAAATCATCGAATTCAGAACTCGAAGTCAACGGATATTCATAAAACCGTTTACGTAAAGAAACCACATTTCGCGGCTAACTAGGTGAAACGAGACCTACTAGCCACGGGTTCTAAAATCCAAATCCGAAATTCCAGGATTGTAGAGCTCAAAAAGTAGTGTGAAATCAAGCTAAAAATCACCGAATTCAGAACTCGGAGTCAACGGATATTCATAAACCGTTTACGTAAAGAAACCACATTTCGCGGCTAACTAGGTGAAACGAGACCTACTAGCCACGAGTTCTAAAATCCAAATCCGAAATTCCAGGATTGTAGAGCTCAAAAAGTAGTGTGAAATCAAGCTAAAAATCACCGAATTCAGAACTCTGAGTCAACGGATATTCATAAAACCGTTTACGTAAAGAAACTTCATTTCGCGGCTAACTAGGTGAAACCAAACCTACTAGCCACGAGTTCTGGAATAAAAATTTAAAATGCCAGGATTGTAGAGCTCGAAAAGTAGTGTGAAATCAAGCTAAAAATCATCGAATTCAGAACTCGAAGTCAACGGATATTCATAAAACCGTTTACGTAAAGAAACCACATTTCGCGGCTAAATAGGTGAAACGCGACCTACTAGCCACGAGTTCGGAAATCAAAATTCGAAACACCAGGATTGTAGAGCTCAAAAAGTAGTGTGAAATCAAGCTAAAAATCACCGAATTCAGAACTCGGAGTCAACGGATATTCATAAAACCGTTTACGTAAAGAAACCACATTTCGCGGCTAACTAGGTGAATCGAGACCTACTAGCCACGAGTTCTGAAATCAAAATACGAAATGCCAGGATTGTAGAGCTCGAAAAGTAGTGTGAAATCAAGCTAAAAATCACCGAATTCAGAACTCGGAGTCAACGGATATTCATAAAACCGTGTACGTAAAGAAACCACATTTCGCGGCTAAGTAGGTAAAACGATACCTAATATCCACGAGTTCTGAAATCAAAATCCGAAACGGCAGGATTTTAGAGCTCGAAAAGTAGTGTGAAATCAAGCTAAAAATCATCGAATTCAGAACTCGGAGTCAGTGGATATTCATAAAACCGTTTACGTAAAGAAACCACATTTTGCGGCTAACTAGGTGAAACGAGACCTACTAGCCACGAGTTCTGAAATAAAAATCTGAAATGCCAGGATTGTAGAGCTCGAAAAGTAGTGTGAAATCAAGCTAAAAATCACCGAATTCAGAACTCGGAGTCAACGGATATTCATAAAACCGTGTACGTAAAGAAACCACATTTCGCGGCTAAGTAGGTGAAACGAGACCTACTAGACACGAGTTCCGAAATCAAAATCCGAAACCCCAGGATAGTAGAGCTCGAAAAGTAGTGTGAAATCAAGCTAAAAATCACCGAATTCAGAACTCTGAGTCAACGGATATTCATAAAACCGTTTACGTAAAGAAACCACATTTTGCGGCTAACTAGGTCAAACGAGACCTACTATCCACGAGTTCTGAAATCAAAATCCGAAAAGGCAGGATTGTAGAGCTCGAAAAGTAGTGTGAAATCAAGCTAAAAATCATCGAATTCAGAACTCGGAGTCAACGGATATTCATAAAACCGTTTACGTAAAGAAACCACATTTCGCGGCCCACTAGGTGAAACGATACCTACTAGCCACGTGTTCTGAAATAAAAATCCGAAATGCCAGGATTGTATAACTCGAAAAGTAGTGTGAAATCAAGCTAAAAATCACCGAATTCAGAACTCGGAGTCAACGGATATTCATAAAACCGTTTACGTAAAGAAACCACATTTCGCGGCCCACTAGGAGAAACGAGACCAAATAGCCACGAGTTCTGAAATCCAAATCCGAAACTACAGGATTGTAAAGCTCAAAAAGTAGTGTGAAATCAAGCTAAAAATCACCGAATTCAGAACTCGGAGTCAACGGATATTCATAAAACCGTTTACGTAAAGAAACCACATTTCGCGGCTAAGTAGGTGAAACGAGACCTACTAGCCACGAGTTCTGAAATCCAAATCCGAAACTCCAGGATTGTAGAGCTCAAAAATTAGTGTGAAATCAAGCTTAAAATCACCGAATTCAGAACTCGGAGTCAACGGATATTCATAAAACCGTTTACGTAAAGAAACCACATTTCGCGGCTAACTAGGTGAAACGAGACCTACTAGCCACGAGTTCTGAAATAAAAATCCGAAATGCCAGGATTGTAGAGCTCGAAAAGTAGTGTGAAATCAAGCTAAAAATCACCGAATTCAGAACTCGGAGTCAACGGATATTCATAAAACCGTTTACGTAAAGAAACCACATTCCGCGGCTAAGTTTGTGAAACGAGAACTACTAGCCACGAGTTCTGAAATCCAAATCCGAAACTCCAGGATTGTAGAGCTCAAAAATTAGTGTGAAATCAAGCTTAAAATCACCGAATTCAGAACTCGGAGTCAACGGATATTCATAAAACCGTTTACGTAAAGAAACCACATTTCGCGGCTAACAAGGTCAAACAAGACCTACTAGCCACGATTTCTGAAATCAAAATCCGAAATGCCAGGATTGTAGAGCTCGAAAAGTAGTGTGAAATCAAGCTAAAAATCACCGAATTCAGAACTCGGAGTCAACGGATATTCATAAAACCGTGTACGTAAAGAAACCACATTTCGCGGCTAACTAAATGAAACGAGACCTACTAGGCACGAGTTCTGAAATCAAAATCCGAAATGCCAGGATTGTAGAGCTCGAAAAGTAGTATGAAATCAAGCTAAAAATCACCGAATTCAGAACTCTGAGTCAACGGATATTCATAAAACCGTTTACGTAAAGAAACCACATTTCGCGGCTAACTAGGTGAAACGAGACCTACTAGCCACGAGTTCTGAAATCCAAATCCGAAACTCCAGGATTGTAGAGCTCAAAAATTAGTGTGAAATCAAGCTTAAAATCACCGAATTCAGAACTCGGAGTCAACGGATATTCATAAAACCGTTTACGTAAAGAAACCACATTTCGCGGCTAAGTAGGTGAAACGAGACCTACTAGACACGAGTTCCGAAATCAAAATCCGAAACCCCAGGATTGTAGAGCTCGAAAAGTAGTGTGAAATCAAGCTAAAAATCACCGAATTCAGAACTCTGAGTCAATGGATATTCATAAAACGTTTACGTAAAGAAACCACATTTCGCGGCTAACTAGGTGAAACCAGACCTACTAGCCACGAGTTCTGGAATAAAAATTTAAAATGCCAGGATTGTAGAGCTCGAAAAGTAGTGTGAAATCAAGCTAAAAATCACCGAATTCAGAACTCTGAGTCAACGGATATTCATAAAACCGTTTACGTAAAGAAACCACATTTTGCGGCTAACTAGGTCAAACGAGACCTACTATCCACGAGTTCTGAAATCAAAATCCGAAAAGGCAGGATTCTAGAGCTCGAAAAGTAGTGTGAAATCAAGCTAAAAATCATCGAATTCAGAACTCGGAGTCAACGGATATTCATAAAACCGTTTACGTAAAGAAACCACATTTCGCGGCCCACTAGGTGAAACGAGACCTACTAGCCACGAGTTCTGAAATAAAAATCCGAAATGCCAGGATTGTATAACTCGAAAAGTAGTGTGAAATCAAGCTAAAAATCACCGAATTCAGAACTCGGAGTCAACGGATATTCATAAAACCGTTTACGTAAAGAAACCACATTTCGCGGCCCACTAGGTGAAACGAGACCAACTAGCCACGAGTTCTGAAATCCAAATCCGAAACTCCAGGATTGTAAAGCTCAAAAAGTAGTGTGAAATCAAGCTAAAAATCACCGAATTCAGAACTCGGAGTCAACGGATATTCATAAAACCGTTTACGTAAAGAAACCACATTTCGCGGCTAAGTAGGTGAAACGAGACCTACTAGCCACGAGTTCTGAAATCCAAATCCGAAACTCAAGGATTGTAGAGCTCAAAAATTAGTGTGAAATCAAGCTTAAAATCACCGAATTCAGAACTCGGAGTCAACGGATATTCATAAAACCGTTTACGTAAAGAAACCACATTTCGCGGCTAACTAGGTGAAACGAGACCTACTAGCCACGAGTTCTGAAATAAAAATCCGAAATGCCAGGATTGTAGAGCTCGAAAAGTAGTGTGAAATCAAGCTAAAAATCACCGAATTCAGAACTCGGAGTCAATGGATATTCATAAAACCGTTTACGTAAAGAAACCACATTTCGCGGCTAAGTAGGTGAAACGAGAACTACTAGCCACGAGTTCTGAAATCCAAATCCGAAACTCCAGGATTGTAGAGCTCAAAAATTAGTGTGAAATCAAGCTTAAAATCACCGAATTCAGAACTCGGAGTCAACGGATATTCATAAAACCGTTTACGTAAAGAAACCACATTTCGCGGCTAACTAGGTGAAACGAGACCTACTAGCCACGAGTTCTGAAATCAAAATCCGAAAAGGCAGGATTGTAGAGCTCGAAAAGTAGTGTGAAATCAAGCTAAAAATCACCGAATTCAGAACTCTGAGTCAACGGATATTCATAAAACCGTTAACGTAAAGAAACCACATTTTGCGGCTAACTGGGTCAAACGAGACCTACTATCCACGAGTTCTGAAATCAAAATCCGAAAAGGCAGGATTCTAGAGCTCGAAAAGTAGTGTGAAATCAAGCTAAAAATCATCGAATTCAGAACTCGGAGTCAACGGATATTCATAAAACCGTTTACGTAAAGAAACCACATTTCGCGGCCCACTAGGTGAAACGAGACCTACTAGCCACGAGTTCTGAAATAAAAATCCGAAATGCCAGGATTGTATAACTCGAAAAGTAGTGTGAAATCAAGCTAAAAATCACCGAATTCAGAACTCGGAGTCAACGGATATTCATAAAACCGTTTACGTAAAGAAACCACATTTCGCGGCCCACTAGGTGAAACGAGAACTACTAGCCACGAGTTCTGAAATCCAAATCCGAAACTCCAGGATTGTAAAGCTCAAAAAGTAGTGTGAAATCATGCTAAAAATCACCGAATTCAGAACTCGGAGTCAACGGATATTCATAAAACCGTTTACGTAAAGAAACCACATTTCGCGGCTAACTAGGTGAAATGAGACCTACTAGCCACGAGTTCTAAAATCCAAATCCGAAATGCCAGGATTGTAGAGCTCAAAAAGTAGTGTGAAATCAAGCTAAAAATCACCGAATTCAGAACTCGGAGTCAACGGATATTCATAAATTCGTTTACATAAAGAAACCACATTTCGCGGCTAACTAGGTGAAACGAGACCTACTAGCCACGAGTTCTGAAATCAAAATCCGAAATGCCAGGATTGTATAGCTCGAAAATTAGTGTGAAATCAAGATAAAAATAACCGAATTCAGAACTCGGAGTCAACGGATATTCAAAAAACCGTTTACGTAAAGAAAACACATTTCGCGGCTAACTAGGTGAAACGAGACCTACTAGCCATGAATTTTGAAATCAAAATCCGAAATGCCAGGATTGTAGAGCTCGAAAAGTAGTATGAAATCAAGCTAAAAATCACCAAATTCAGAACTCGGAGTCAACGGATATTCATAAAACCGTTTACAGAAAGAAACCACATTTCGCGGCTAACTAGGTGAAACGAGACCTACTAGCCACGAGTTCTGAAATAAAACTCCGAAACTCCAGGATTGTAGAGCTCGAAAAGTAGTGTCAAATCAAGCTAAAAATCACCGAACTCAGAACTCGGAGTCAACGGATATTCATAAAACCGTTTACGTAAAGAAACCACATTTCGCGGCTAACTAGGTGAAACGAGACCTACTAGCCACGAGTTCTGAAATCCAAATCCGAAATGCCAGGATTGTGGAGCTTGAAAAGCAGTGTGAAATCAAGCTAAAAATCACCGAATTGAGAACTCGGAGTCAACGGATATTCATAAAACCGTTTACGTAAAGAAACCACATTTCGCGGCTAACTAGGTCAAACGAGACCTACTAGCCACGAGTTCTGAAATCAAAATCCGAAAGGTCAGGATTTTAGAGCTCGAAAAGTAGTGTGAAATCACGCTAAAAATCACCGAATTCAGAACTCGGAGTCAACGGATATTCATAAAACCGTTTACGTAAAGAAACCACATTTCGAGGCTAACTAGGTGAAACGAGACCTACTAGCCACGAGTTCTGAAATCAAAATCCGAAATCCCAGGATTGTAGGGCTTGAAAAGTAGTGTGAAATCAATCTAAAAATCACCGAATTCAGAACTCGGAGTCAACGGATATTCATAAAACCGTTTACGTAAAGAAACCACATTTCGCGGCCCACTAGGTAAAACGAGACCTCCTAGCCACGAGTTCTGAAATAAAAATCCGAAACGCCGAGATTGTAGAGCTCAAAAAGTAGTGTGAAATCATGCTAAAAATCACCGAATTCAGAACTCGGAGTCAACCGATATTCATAAAACCGTTTACGTAAAGAAACCACATTTCGCGGCTAACTAGGTGAAACGAGACCTACTAGCCACGAGTTCTGAAATCCAAATCCGAAATGCCAGGATTGTAGAGCTCAAAAAGTAGTGTGAAATCAAGCTAAAAATCACCGAATTCAGAACTCGGAGTCAACGGATATTCATAAAACTGTTTACATAAAGAAACCACATTTCGCGGCTAACTAGGTGAAACGAGACCTACTAGCCACAAGTTCTGAAATCTAAATCCGAAATGCCATGATTGTAGAGCTCGAAAAGTAGTGTGAAATCAAGCTAAAAATCACTGAATTCAGAACTCGGAGTCAACGGATATTCAAAAAACCGTTTAAGTAAAGAAACCACATTTCGCAGCTAACTAGGTGAAACGAGACCTACTAGCCACGAATTTTGAAATCAAAATCCGAAATGCCAGGATTGTAGAGCTCGAAAAGTAGTATGAAATCAAGCTAAAAATCACCGAATTCAGAACTCGGAGTCAACGGATATTCATAAAACCGTTTACAGAAAGAAACCACATTTCGCGGCTAACTAGGTGAAACGAGACCTACTATCCACGAGTTCTTAAATCAAAATCCGAAACCGCAGGATTTTAGAGCTCGAAAAGTAGTGTGAAATCAAGCTAAAAATCATCGAATTCAGAACTCGGAGTCAACGGATATTCATAAAACCGTTTACGTAAAGAAACCACATTTCGCGGCTAACAAGGTGAAACGAGACCTACTAGCCACGAGTTCTGAAATCAAAATCCGAAAGGCCAGGATTTTAGAGCTCGAAAAGTAGTGTGAAATCACGCTAAAAATCACCGAATTCAGAACTCGGAGTCAACGGATATTCATAAAACCGTTTACGTAAAGAAACCACATTTCGCGGCCCACTAGGTGAAACGAGACCTACTAGCCACGAGTTCTGAAATCCAAATCCGAAACTCCAGGATTGTAAAGCTCAAAAAGTAGTGTGAAATCATGCTAAAAATCACCGAATTCAGAACTCGGAGTCAACGGATATTCATAAAACCGTTTACGTAAAGAAACCACATTTCGCGGCTAACTAGGTGAAATGAGACCTACTAGCCACGAGTTCTAAAATCCAAATCCGAAATGCCAGGATTGTAGAGCTCAAAAAGTAGTGTGAAATCAAGCTAAAAATCACCGAATTCAGAACTCGGAGTCAACGGATATTCATAAAACCGTTTACATAAAGAAACCACATTTCGCGGCTAACTAGGTGAAACGAGACCTACTAGCCACGAGTTCTGAAATCAAAATCCGAAATGCCAGGATTGTATAGCTCGAAAATTAGTGTGAAATCAAGATAAAAATAACCGAATTCAGAACTCGGAGTCAACGGATATTCAAAAAACCGTTTACGTAAAGAAACCACATTTCGCGGCTAACTAGGTGAAACGAGACCTACTAGCCACGAATTTTGAAATCAAAATCCGAAATGCCAGGATTGTAGAGCTCGAAAAGTAGTATGAAATCAAGCTAAAAATCACCGAATTCAGAACTCGGAGTCAACGGATATTCATAAAACCGTTTACAGAAAGAAACCACATTTCGCGGCTAACTAGGTGAAACGAGACCTACTAGCCACGAGTTCTGAAATAAAAATCCGAAACTCCAGAATTGTAGAGCTCGAAAAGTAGTGTGAAATCAAGATAAAAATAACCGAATTCAGAACTCGGAGTCAACGGATATTCAAAAAACCGTTTACGTAAAGAAACCACATTTCGCGGCTAACTAGGTGAAACGAGACCTACTAGCCACGAATTTTGAAATCAAAATCCGAAATGCCAGGATTGTAGAGCTCGAAAAGTAGTATGAAATCAAGCTAAAAATCACCGAACTCAGAACTCGGAGTCAACGGATATTCAAAAAACCGTTTACGTAAAGAAACCACATTTCGCGGCTAACAAGGTGAAACGAGACCTCCTAGGCACGAGTTCTGAAATCCAAATCCGAAAAGCCAGGATTGTGGAGCTCGAAAAGTAGTGTGAAATCAAGCTAAAAATCACCAAATTCAGAACTCGGAGTCAACGGATATTCATAAAACCGTTTACGTAAAAAAACCACATTTCGCGGCTAACTAGGTCAAACGAGACCTACTAGCCACGAGTTCTGAAATCAAAATCCGAAAGGCCAGGATTTTAGAGCTCGAAAAGTAGTGTGGAATCACGCTAAAAATCACAGAATTCAGAACTCGGAGTCAACGGATATTCATAAAACCGTTTACGTAAAGAAACCACATTTTGCGGCTAACTAGGTGAAACGAGACCTACTAGCCACGAGTTCTGAAATCAAAATCCGAAACCCCAGGATTGTAGTGCTCGAAAAGTAGTGTGAAATCAATCTAAAAATCACCGAATTCAGAACTCGGAGTCAACGGATATTCATAAAACCGTTTACGTAAAGAAACCACATTTCGCGGCCCACTAGGTGAAACGAGACCTACTAGCCACGAGTTCTGAAATAAAAATCCGAAATGCCGAGATTGTAGAGCTCAAAAAGTAGTGTGAAATCATGCTAAAAATCACCGAATTCAGAACTCGGAGTCAACGGATATTCATAAAACCGTTTACATAAAGAAACCACATTTCGCGGCTAACTAGGTGAAACGAGACCTACTAGCCACGAGTTCTGAAATCCAAATCCGAAATGCCAGGATTGTAGAGCTCGAAAAGTAGTGTGAAATCAAGCTAAAAATCACCGAATTCAGAACTCGGAGTCAACGGATATTCATAAAACTGTTTACATAAAGAAACCACATTTCGCGGCTAACTAGGTGAAACGAGACCTCCTAGCCACGAGTTCTGAAATCCAAATCCGAAAAGCCAGGATTGTGGAGCTCGAAAAGTAGTGTGAAATCAAGCTAAAAATCACCGAATTCAGAACTCGGAGTCAACGGATATTCATAAAACCGTTTACGTAAAGAAACCACATTTCGCGGCTAACTAGGTCAAACGAGACCTACTAGCCACGAGTTCTGAAATCAAAATCCGAAACTCCAGGATTGTAGAGCTCAAAAAGTAGTGTGAAATCACGCTAAAAATCACCGAATTCAGAACTCGGAGTCAACGGATATTCATAAAACCGTTTACGTAAAGAAACCACATTTCGCGTCTAACTAGGTGAAACGAGACCCACTAGCCACGAGTTCTGAAATTAAAATCCGAAACGCCAGGATTGTGGGGCTCGAAAAGTAGTGTGAAATCAATCTAAAAATCACCGAATTCAGAACTCGGAGTCAACGGATATTCATAAAACCGTTTACGTAAAGAAACCACATTTCGCGGCCCACTAGGTGAAACGAGACCTACTAGCCACGAGTTCTGAAATAAAAATCCGAAACGCCGAGATTGTAGAGCTCAAAAAGTAGTGTGAAATCATGCTAAAAATCACCGAATTCAGAACTCGGAGTCAACGGATATTCATAAAACCGTTTACGTAAAGAAACCACATTTCGCGGCAAACTAGGTGAAACGAGACCTACTAGCCACGAGTTCTGAAATCCAAATCCGAAATGCCAGGATTGTAGAGCTCGAAAAGTAGTGTGAAATCAAGCTAAAAATCACCGAATTCAGAACTCGGAGTCAACGGATATTCATAAAACTGTTTACATAAAGAAACCACATTTCGCGGCTAACTAGGTGAAACGAGACCTACTAGCCACGAGTTCTGAAATCAAAATCCGAAATGCCAGGATTGTAGAGCTCGAAAAGTAGTGTGAAATCAAGCTAAAAATCACTGAATTCAGAACTCGGAGTCAACGGATATTCAAAAAACCGTTTACGTAAAGAAACCACATTTCGCGGCTAACTAGGTGAAACGAGACCTACTAGCCACGAATTTTGAAATCAAAATCCGAAATGCCAGGATTGTAGAGCTCGAAAAGTAGTATGAAATCAAGCTAAAAATCACCAAATTCAGAACTCGGAGTCAACGGATATTCATAAAAACGTTTACAGAAAGAAACCACATTTCGCGGCTAACTAGGTGAAACGAGACCTACTAGCCACGAGTTCTGAAATAAAAATTCGAAACTCCAGGATTGTAGAGATCGAAAAGTAGTGTCAAATCAAACTAAAAATCACCGAACTCAGAACTCGGAGTCAACGGATATTCATAAAACCGTGTACGTAAAGAAACCACATTTCGCGGCTAACTAGGTGAAACGAGACCTACTAGCCACGAGTTCTGAAATCAAAATCCGAAATGCCAGGATTGTGGAGCTCGAAAAGTATTGTGAAATCAAGCTAAAAATCACCGAATTCAGAACTCTGAGTCAACGGATATTAATAAAACCGTTTACGTAAAGAAACCACATTTCGTGGCTAACTAGGTGAAACGAGACCTACTATCCACGAGTTCTTAAATCAAAATCCGAAACCGCAGGATTTTAGAGCTCGAAAAATAGTGTGAAATCAAGCTAAAAATCATCGAATTCAGAACTCGGAGTCAACGGATATTCATAAAACCGTTTACGTAAAGAAAGCACATTTCGCGGCTAACAAGGTGAAACGAGACCTACTAGCCACGAGTTCTGAAAACAAAATCCGAAAGGCCAGGATTTTAGAGCTCGAAAAGTAGTGTGAAATTACGCTAAAAATCACCGAATTCAGAACTCGGAGTCAACGGATATTCATAAAACCGTTTACGTAAAGAAACCACATTTCGCGGCTAAATAGGTGAAACGAGACCTACTAGCCACGAGTTCTGAAATCAAAATCCGAAACGCCGAGATTGTAGAGCTCAAAAAGTAGTGTGAAATCAAGCTAAAAATAACCGAATTCAGAACTCGGAGTCAACGGATATTCATAAAACCCTTTACAGAAAGAAACCACATTTCGCGGCTAACTAGGTGAAACGAGACCTACTAGCCACGAGTTCTGAAATCAAAATTCGAAACTCCAGGATTGTAGAGCTCGAAAAGTAGTGTCAAATCAAACTAAAAATCACCGAACTCAGAACTCGGAGTCAACGGATATTCATAAAACCGTGTACGTAAAGAAACCACATTTCGCGGCTAACTAGGTGAAACGAGACCTACTAGCCACGAGTTCTGAAATCAAAATCCGAAACGCCAGGATTGTGGAGCTCGAAAAGTATTGTGAAATCAAGCTAAAAATCACCGAATTCAGAACTCGGAGTCAACGGATATTCATAAAACTGTTTACATAAAGAAACCACATTTCGCGGCTAACTAGGTGAAATGAGACCTACTAGCCACGAGTTCTGAAATCAAAATCCGAAATTCCAGGATTGTAGAGCTCGAAAAGTAGTGTGAAATCAAACTAAAAATCTCTGAATTCAGAACTCGGAGTCAACGGATATTCAAAAAACCGTTTACGTAAAGAAACCACATTTCGCGGCTAACTAGGTGAAACGAGACCTACTAGCCACGAATTTTGAAATCAAAATCCGAAATGCCAGGATTGTAGAGCTCGAAAAGTAGTATGAAATCAAGCTAAAAATCACCGAATTCAGAACTCGGAGTCAACGGATATTCATAAAAACGTTTACAGAAAGAAACCACATTTCGCGGCTAACTAGGTGAAACGAGACCTACTAGCCACGAGTTCTGAAATAAAAATTCGAAACTCCAGGATTGTAGAGCTCGAAAAGTAGTGTCAAATCAAACTAAAAATCACCGAACTCAGAACTCGGAGTCAACGGATATTCATAAAACCGTGTACGTAAAGAAACCACATTTCGCGGCTAACTAGGTGAAACGAGACCTACTAGCCACGAGTTCTGAAATCAAAATCCGAAATGCCAGGATTGTGGAGCTCGAAAAGTATTGTGAAATCAAGCTAAAAATCACCGAATTCAGAACTCTGAGTCAACGGATATTAATAAAACCGTTTACGTAAAGAAACCACATTTCGCGGCTAACTAGGTGAAACGAGACCTACTATCCACGAGTTCTTAAATCAAAATCCGAAACCGCAGGATTTTAGAGCTCGAAAAATAGTGTGAAATCAAGCTAAAAATCATCGAATTCAGAACTCGGAGTCAACGGATATTCATAAAACCGTTTACGTAAAGAAACCACATTTCGCGGCTAACAAGGTGAAACGAGACCTACTAGCCACGAGTTCTGAAAATAAAATCCGAAAGGCCTGGATTTTAGAGCTCGAAAAGTAGTGTGAAATCACGCTAAAAATCACCGAATTCAGAACTCGGAGTCAACGGATATTCATAAAACCGTTTACGTAAAGAAACCACATTTCGCGGCTAAATAGGTGAAACGAGACCTACTAGCCACGAGTTCTGAAATCAAAATCCGAAACGCCGAGATTGTAGAGCTCGAAAAGTAGTGTGAAATCAAGCTAAAAATAACCGAATTCAGAACTCGGAGTCAATGGATATTCATAAAACCGTTTACAGAAAGAAACCACATTTCGCGGCTAACTAGGTGAAACGAGACCTACTAGCCACGAGTTCTGAAATCAAAATTCGAAACTCCAGGATTGTAGAGCTCAAAAAGTAGTGTCAAATCAAACTAAAAATCACCGAACTCAGAACTCGGAGTCAACGGATATTCATAAAACCGTGTACGTAAAGAAACCACATTTCGCGGCTAACTAGGTGAAACGAGACCTACTAGCCACGAGTTCTGAAATCAAAATCCGAAATGCCAGGATTGTGGAGCTCGAAAAGTATTGTGAAATCAAGCTAAAAATCACCGAATTCAGAACTCTGAGTCAACGGATATTCATAAAACCGTTTACGTAAAGAAACCACATTTCGCGGCCAACTAGGTGAAACGAGACCTACTATCCACGAGTTCTTAAATCATAATCCGAAACCGCAGGATTTTAGAGCTCGAAAAGTAGTGTGAAATCAAGCTAAAAATCATCGAATTCAGAACTCGGAGTCAACGGATATTCATAAAACCGTTTACGTAAAGAAACCACATTTCGCGGCTAACAAGGTGAAACGAGACCTACTAGCCACGAGTTCTGAAATCAAAATCCGAAAGGCCAGGATTTTAGAGCTCGAAAAGTAGTGTGAAATCACGCTAAAAATCACCGAATTCAGAACTCGGAGTCAACGGATATTCATAAAACCGTTTACGTAAAGAAACCACATTTCGCGGCTAACTAGGTGAAACGAGACCTACTAGCCACGAGTTCTGAAATCAAAATCCGAAATGCCAGGATTGTAGAGCTCGAAAAGTAGTGTGAAATCAAGCTAAAAATCACTGAATTCAGAACTCGGAGTCAACGGATATTCAAAAAACCGTTTACGTAAAGAAACCACATTTCGCGGCTAACTAGGTGAAACGAGACCTACTAGCCACGAATTTTGAAATCAAAATCCGAAATGCCAGGATTGTAGAGCTCGAAAAGTAGTATGAAATCAAGCTAAAAATCACCGAATTCAGAACTCGGAGTCAACGGATATTCATAAAAACGTTTACAGAAAGAAACCACATTTCGCGGCTAACTAGGTGAAACGAGACCTACTAGCCACGAGTTCTGAAATAAAAATTCGAAACTCCAGGATTGTAGAGCTCGAAAAGTAGTGTCAAATCAAACTAAAAATCACCGAACTCAGAACTCGGAGTCAACGGATATTCATAAAACCGTGTACGTAAAGAAACCACATTTCGCGGCTAACTAGGTGAAACGAGACCTACTAGCCACGAGTTCTGAAATCAAAATCCGAAATGCCAGGATTGTGGAGCTCGAAAAGTATTGTGAAATCAAGCTAAAAATCACCGAATTCAGAACTCTGAGTCAACGGATATTAATAAAACCGTTTACGTAAAGAAACCACATTTCGCGGCTAACTAGGTGAAACGAGACCTACTATCCACGAGTTCTTAAATCAAAATCCGAAACCGCAGGATTTTAGAGCTCGAAAAATAGTGTGAAATCAAGCTAAAAATCATCGAATTCAGAACTCGGAGTCAACGGATATTCATAAAACCGTTTACGTAAAGAAACCACATTTCGCGGCTAACAAGGTGAAACGAGACCTACTAGCCACGAGTTCTGAAAACAAAATCCGAAAGGCCAAGATTTTAGAGCTCGAAAAGTAGTGTGAAATCACGCTAAAAATCACCGAATTCAGAACTCGGAGTCAATGGATATTCATAAAACCGTTTACGTAAAGAAACCACATTTCGCGGCTAAATAGGTGAAACGAGACCTACTAGCCACAAGTTCTGAAATCAAAATCCGAAACGCCGAGATTGTAGAGCTCGAAAAGTAGTGTGAAATCAAGCTAAAAATAACCGAATTCAGAACTCGGAGTCAACGGATATTCATAAAACCGTTTACAGAAAGAAACCACATTTCGCGGCTAACTAGGTGAAACGAGACCTACTAGCCACGAGTTCTGAAATCAAAATTCGAAACTCCAGGATTGTAGAGCTCAAAAAGTAGTGTCAAATCAAACTAAAAATCACCGAACTCAGAACTCGGAGTCAACGGATATTCATAAAACCGTGTACGTAAAGAAACCACATTTCGCGGCTAACTAGGTGAAACGAGACCTACTAGCCCGAGTTCTGAAATCAAAATCCGAAACGCCAGGATTGTGGAGCTCGAAAAGTATTGTGAAATCAAGCTAAAAATCACCGAATTCAGAACTCTGAGTCAACGGATATTCATAAAACCGTTTACGTAAAGAAACCACATTTCGCGGCCAACTAGGTGAAACGAGACCTACTATCCACGAGTTCTTAAATCAAAATCCGAAACCGCAGGATTTTAGAGCTCGAAAAGTAGTGTGAAATCAAGCTAAAAATCATCGAATTCAGAACTCGGAGTCAACGGATATTCATAAAACCGTTTACGTAAAGAAACCACATTTCGCGGCTAACAAGGTGAAACGAGACCTACTAGCCACGAGTTCTGAAATCAAAATCCGAAAGGCCAGGATTTTAGAGCTCGAAAAGTAGTGTGAAATCACGCTAAAAATCACCGAATTCAGAACTCGGAGTCAACGGATATTCATAAAACCGTTTACGTAAAGAAACCACATTTCGCGGCTAAATAGGTGAAACGAGACCTACTAGCCACGAGTTCTGAAATAAAAATCCGAAACGCCGAGATTGTAGAGCTCGAAAAGTAGTGTGAAATCATGCTAAAAATCACCGAATTCAGAACTCTGAGTCAACGGATATTCATAAAACCGTTTACGTAAAGAAACCACATTTCGCGGCTAACTATGTGAAACGAGACCTACTAGCCACGAGTTCTGAAATCAAAATCGGAAATGCCAGGATTGTAGAGCTCGAAAAGTAGTGTGAAATCAAGCTAAAAATCACCGAATTCAGAACTCGGAGTCAACGGATATTCATAAAACCGTTTGCGTAAAGAAACCACATTTCGCGGCTAACTAGGTGAAACGAGACCTACTAGCCACGAATTCTGAAATCAAAATCCGAAATGCCAGGATTGTAGAGCTCGAAAAGTAGTGTGAAATCAAGCTAAAAATCACCGAATTCAGAACTCTGAGTCAACGGATATTCATAAAACCGTTTAGGTAAAGAAACCACATTTCGCGGCTAACTAGGTGAAACGAGACCTACTTGCTAAGAGTTCTGAAATCAAAATCCCAAACGCCAGGATTGTAGAGCTCGAAAAGTAGTGTGAAATCAATCTAAAAATCACCGAATTCAGAACTCGGAGTCAACGGATATTCATAAAACCGTTTACGTAAAGAAACCACATTTCGCGGCTAACTATGTGAAACGAGACCTACTAGCCACGAGTTTTGAAATCAAAATCCGAAACTCTAGGATTGTATAGCTCAAAAAGTAGTGTCAAATCAAGCTAAAAATCACCGAACTCAGAACTCGGAGTCAACGGATATTTATAAAACCGTGTACGTAAAGAAACCACATTTCGCGGCTAACTAGGTGAAACAAGACATACTAGCCACGAGTTCTGAAATCAAAATCCGAAACGCCAGGATTGTAAAGCTCGAAAAGTATTGTGAAATCAAGCTAAAAATCACTGAATTCAGAACTCTGAGTCAATGGATATTCATAAAACCGTTTACGTAAAGAAACCACATTTCGCGGCAAACTAGGTGAAACGAGACCTACTAGCCAGGAGTTCTGAAATCAAAATCCGAAACAGCAGGATTTTGGAGCTCGAAAAGTAGTGTGAAATCAAGCTAAAAATCATCGAATTCAGAACTCGGAGTCAACGGATATTCATAAAACCGTTTACGTAAAGAAACCACATTTCGCGGCTAACTAGGTGAAACGAGTCCTACTAGCCACGAGTTCTGAAATCAAAATCCGAAATGCCAGGATTGTAGAGCTCGAAAAGTAGTGTGAAATCAAGCTAAAAATCACCGAATTCAGAACTCGGAGTCAACGGATATTCATAAAACCGTGTACGTAAAGAAACCACATTTCGCGGCTAACTAGGTGAAACGAGACCTACTAGCCACGAGTTCTGAAATCAAAATCCGACATGCCAGGATTGTAGAACTCGAAAAGTAGTTTGAAATCAAGCTAAAAATCACCGAATTCAGAACTCAGAGTCAACGAATATTCATCGAATTCAGAACTCGGAGTCAACGGATATTCATAAAACCGTTTACGTAAAGAAACCACATTTCGTGGCTAACTAGGTGAAACGAGACCTACTAGCCACGAGTTCTGAAATCAAAATCCGAAATGCCAGGATTGTAGAGCTCGAAAAGTAGTGTGAAATCATGCTAAAAATCACCGAATTCAGAACTCGGAGTCAATGGATATTCATAAAACCGTTTACGTAAAGAAACCACATTTCGCGGCTAACTAGGTGAAATGAGACCTACTAGCCACGAATTCTGAAATCAAAATCCGAAAGGCCTGGATTTTAGAGCTCGAAAAGTAGTGTGAAATCACGCTAAAAATCACCGAATTCAGAACTCGGAGTCAACGGATATTCATAAAACCGTTTACGTAAAGAAACCACATTTCGCGGCTGACTAGGTGAAACGAGACCTACTAGCCACGAGTTCTGAAATCAAAATCCGAAACCGCAGGATTGTTGGGCTCGAAAAGTAGTGTGAAATCAATCTAAAAATCACCGAATTCAGAACTCGGAGTCAACGGATATTCATAAAACCGTGTACGTAAAGAAATCACATTTCGCGGCTAACTAGGTGAAACGAGACATACTAGCCACGAGTTCTGAAATAAAAATCCGAAATTCCAGGATTGTAGAGCTCCAAAAGTAGTATGAAATCAAGCTAAAAATCACCTAATTCAGAACTCGGAGTCAACGGATATTCATAAAACCGTTTACGTAAGGAAACCACATTTCGCGGCTAACTAGGTGAAACGAAACCTACTAGCCACGAGTTTTGAAATGAAAATCCGAAATGCAGGATTGTAGAGCTCGAAAAGTAGTGTGAAATCAAGCTAAAAATCACCGAATTCAGAACTCTGAGTCAACGGATATTCATAAAACCGTTTACGTAAAGAAACCACATTTCGCGGCCAACTAGGTGAAACGAGACCTACTATCCACGAGTTCTTAAATCAAAATCCGAAACCGCAGGATTTTAGAGCTCGAAAAGTAGTGTGAAATCAAGCTAAAAATCATCGAATTCAGAACTCGGAGTCAACGGATATTCATAAAACCGTTTACGTAAAGAAACCACATTTCGCGGCTAACAAGGTGAAACGAGACCTACTAGCCACGAGTTCTGAAATCAAAATCCGAAAGGCCAGGATTTTAGAGCTCGAAAAGTAGTGTGAAATCACGCTAAAAATCACCGAATTCAGAACTCGGAGTCAACGGATATTCATAAAACCGTTTACGTAAAGAAACCACATTTCGCGGCTAAATAGGTGAAACGAGACCTACTAGCCACGAGTTCTGAAATAAAAATCCGAAACGCCGAGATTGTAGAGCTCGAAAAGTAGTGTGAAATCATGCTAAAAATCACCGAATTCAGAACTCTGAGTCAACGGATATTCATAAAACCGTTTACGTAAAGAAACCACATTTCGCGGCTAACTATGTGAAACGAGACCTACTAGCCACGAGTTCTGAAATCAAAATCGGAAATGCCAGGATTGTAGAGCTCGAAAAGTAGTGTGAAATCAAGCTAAAAATCACCGAATTCAGAACTCGGAGTCAACGGATATTCATAAAACCGTTTGCGTAAAGAAACCACATTTCGCGGCTAACTAGGTGAAACGAGACCTACTAGCCACGAGTTCTGAAATCAAAATCCGAAATGCCAGGATTGTAGAGCTCGAAAAGTAGTGTGAAATCAAGCTAAAAATCACCGAATTCAGAACTCTGAGTCAACGGATATTCATAAAACCGTTTAGGTAAAGAAACCACATTTCGCGGCTAACTAGGTGAAACGAGACCTACTTGCTAAGAGTTCTGAAATCAAAATCCCAAACGCCAGGATTGTAGAGCTCGAAAAGTAGTGTGAAATCAATCTAAAAATCACCGAATTCAGAACTCGGAGTCAACGGATATTCATAAAACCGTTTACGTAAAGAAACCACATTTCGCGGCTAACTATGTGAAACGAGACCTACTAGCCACGAGTTTTGAAATCAAAATCCGAAACTCTAGGATTGTATAGCTCAAAAAGTAGTGTCAAATCAAGCTAAAAATCACCGAACTCAGAACTCGGAGTCAACGGATATTTATAAAACCGTGTACGTAAAGAAACCACATTTCGCGGCTAACTAGGTGAAACAAGACATACTAGCCACGAGTTCTGAAATCAAAATCCGAAACGCCAGGATTGTAAAGCTCGAAAAGTATTGTGAAATCAAGCTAAAAATCACTGAATTCAGAACTCTGAGTCAATGGATATTCATAAAACCGTTTACGTAAAGAAACCACATTTCGCGGCAAACTAGGTGAAACGAGACCTACTAGCCAGGAGTTCTGAAATCAAAATCCGAAACAGCAGGATTTTGGAGCTCGAAAAGTAGTGTGAAATCAAGCTAAAAATCATCGAATTCAGAACTCGGAGTCAACGGATATTCATAAAACCGTTTACGTAAAGAAACCACATTTCGCGGCTAACTAGGTGAAACGAGTCCTACTAGCCACGAGTTCTGAAATCAAAATCCGAAATGCCAGGATTGTAGAGCTCGAAAAGTAGTGTGAAATCAAGCTAAAAATCACCGAATTCAGAACTCGGAGTCAACGGATATTCATAAAACCGTGTACGTAAAGAAACCACATTTCGCGGCTAACTAGGTGAAACGAGACCTACTAGCCACGAGTTCTGAAATCAAAATCCGACATGCCAGGATTGTAGAACTCGAAAAGTAGTTTGAAATCAAGCTAAAAATCACCGAATTCAGAACTCAGAGTCAACGAATATTCATCGAATTCAGAACTCGGAGTCAACGGATATTCATAAAACCGTTTACGTAAAGAAACCACATTTCGTGGCTAACTAGGTGAAACGAGACCTACTAGCCACGAGTTCTGAAATCAAAATCCGAAATGCCAGGATTGTAGAGCTCGAAAAGTAGTGTGAAATCATGCTAAAAATCACCGAATTCAGAACTCGGAGTCAATGGATATTCATAAAACCGTTTACGTAAAGAAACCACATTTCGCGGCTAACTAGGTGAAATGAGACCTACTAGCCACGAATTCTGAAATCAAAATCCGAAAGGCCTGGATTTTAGAGCTCGAAAAGTAGTGTGAAATCACGCTAAAAATCACCGAATTCAGAACTCGGAGTCAACGGATATTCATAAAACCGTTTACGTAAAGAAACCACATTTCGCGGCTGACTAGGTGAAACGAGACCTACTAGCCACGAGTTCTGAAATCAAAATCCGAAATGCCAGGATTGTTGGGCTCGAAAAGTAGTGTGAAATCAATCTAAAAATCACCGAATTCAGAACTCGGAGTCAACGGATATTCATAAAACCGTGTACGTAAAGAAATCACATTTCGCGGCTAACTAGGTGAAACGAGACATACTAGCCACGAGTTCTGAAATAAAAATCCGAAATTCCAGGATTGTAGAGCTCCAAAAGTAGTATGAAATCAAGCTAAAAATCACCTAATTCAGAACTCGGAGTCAACGGATATTCATAAAACCGTTTACGTAAGGAAACCACATTTCGCGGCTAACTAGGTGAAACGAAACCTACTAGCCACGAGTTTTGAAATGAAAATCCGAAATGCAGGATTGTAGAGCTCGAAAAGTAGTGTGAAATAAAGCTAAAAATCATCGAATTCAGAACTCGGAGTCAACGGATATTCATAAAATCGTTTACGTAAAGAAACCACATTTCGCGGCTAACTAGGTGAAACGAGACCTAATAGACACGAGTTCTGAAATCAAAATCCGAAATGCCAGGATTGTAGAGCTCGAAAAGTAGTGTGAAATCAAGCTAAAAATCACCGAATTCAGAACTCTGAGTCAACGGATATTCATAAAACCGTTTACGTAAAGAAACCACATTTCGCGGCTAACTAGGTGAAACGAGACCTACTATCCACGAGTACTGAAATCAAAATCCGAAATGCCAGGATTGTAGAGCTCGAAAAGTAGTCTGAAATCAAGCTAAAAATCACCGAATTCAGAACTCTGAGTCAACGGATATTCATAAAACCGTTTACGTAAAGAAACCACATTTCGCGGCTAACTAGGTGAAACGAGACCTACTATCCACGATTACTGAAATCAAAATCCGAAATGGCAGGATTGTAGAGCTCGAAAAGTAGTGTGAAATCAAGCTAAAAATCACCGAATTCAGAACTCGGAGTCAACGGATATTCATAAAACCGTTTACGTAAAGAAACCACATTTCGCGGCTAAATAGGTGAAACGAGACCTACTAGCCACGAGTTCTGAAATCAAAATTCGAAACACCAGGATTGTAGAGCTCGAAAAGTAGAGTTAAACCAAGATAAAAATCACCGATTTCAGAACTCGGAGTCAACGGATTTTCATAAAACCGTTTACGTAAAGAAACCAAATTTCGCGGCTAACTAGGTTAAACGAGACCTACTAGCCACGTGTTCTGAAATTAAAATCCGAAACAGCAGGATTGTAGAGCTCGAAAAGTAGTGTGAAATCAAGCTAAAAATCACTGAATTCAGAACTCTGAGTCAACGGATATTTATAAAACCGTTTACGTAAAGAAACCACATTTCGCGGCTAAATAGGTGAAACGAGACCTACTAGCCACGAGTTTTGAAATCAAAATCCGAAACGCCAGGATTGTAGAGCTCAAAAAGTAGTGTCAAATCAAGCTAAAAATCACCGAACTCAGAACTCGGAGTCAACGGATATTCATAAAACCGTTTACGTAAAGAAACCACATTTCGCGGCTAACTAGGTGAAACGAGACCTACTAGCCTCGAGTTCTGAAATCAAAATCCGAAATGCCAGGATTTTAGAGCTCGAAAAGTAGTGTGAAATCAAGCTAAAAATCACCGAATTCAGAACTTTGAGTCAACGGATATTCATAAAACCGTTTACGTAAAGAAACCACATTTCGCGGCAAACTAGGTGAAACGAGACCTACTAGCCACGAGTTCTGAAATCAAAATCCAAAAATGCAGGATTGTAGAGCTCGAAAAGTAGTGTGAAATCAAGCTAAAAATCATCGAATTCAGAACTCGGAGTCAACGGATATTCATAAAATCGTTTACGTAAAGAAACCACATTTCGCGGCTAACTAGGTGAAACGAGACCTACTAGACACGAGTTCTGAAATAAAAATTCGAAACTCCAGGATTGTAGAGCTCGAAAAGTAGTGTCAAATCAAACTAAAAATCACCGAACTCAGAACTCGGAGTCAACGGATATTCATAAAACCGTGTACGTAAAGAAACCACATTTCGCGGCTAACTAGGTGAAACGAGACCTACTAGCCACGAGTTCTGAAATCAAAATCCGAAATGCCAGGATTGTGGAGCTCGAAAAGTATTGTGAAATCAAGCTAAAAATCACCGAATTCAGAACTCTGAGTCAACGGATATTAATAAAACCGTTTACGTAAAGAAACCACATTTCGCGGCTAACTAGGTGAAACGAGACCTACTATCCACGAGTTCTTAAATCAAAATCCGAAACCGCAGGATTTTAGAGCTCGAAAAATAGTGTGAAATCAAGCTAAAAATCATCGAATTCAGAACTCGGAGTCAACGGATATTCATAAAACCGTTTACGTAAAGAAACCACATTTCGCGGCTAACAAGGTGAAACGAGACCTACTAGCCACGAGTTCTGAAAACAAAATCCGAAAGGCCAGGATTTTAGAGCTCGAAAAGTAGTGTGAAATCACGCTAAAAATCACCGAATTCAGAACTCGGAGTCAACGGATATTCATAAAACCGTTTACGTAAAGAAACCACATTTCGCGGCTAAATAGGTGAAACGAGACCTACTAGCCACGAGTTCTGAAATCAAAATCCGAAACGCCGAGATTGTAGAGCTCGAAAAGTAGTGTGAAATCAAGCTAAAAATAACCGAATTCAGAACTCGGAGTCAACGGATATTCATAAAACCGTTTACAGAAAGAAACCACATTTCGCGGCTAACTAGGTGAAACGAGACCTACTAGCCACGAGTTCTGAAATCAAAATTCGAAACTCCAGGATTGTAGAGCTCAAAAAGTAGTGTCAAATCAAACTAAAAATCACCGAACTCAGAACTCGGAGTCAACGGATATTCATAAAACCGTGTACGTAAAGAAACCACATTTCGCGGCTAACTAGGTGAAACGAGACCTACTAGCCACGAGTTCTGAAATCAAAATCCGAAACGCCAGGATTGTGGAGCTCGAAAAGTATTGTGAAATCAAGCTAAAAATCACCGAATTCAGAACTCTGAGTCAACGGATATTCATAAAACCGTTTACGTAAAGAAACCACATTTCGCGGCTAAATAGGTGAAACGAGACCTACTAGCCACGAGTTCTGAAATCAAAATTCGAAACACCAGGATTGTAGAGCTCGAAAAGTAGAGTTAAACCAAGATAAAAATCACCGATTTCAGAACTCGGAGTCAACAGATTTTCATAAAACCGTTTACGTAAAGAAACCAAATTTCGCGGCTAACTAGGTTAAACGAGACCTACTAGCCACGTGTTCTGAAATTAAAATCCGAAATGGCAGGATTGTAGAGCTCGAAAAGTAGTGTGAAATCAAGCTAAAAATCACTGAATTCAGAACTCTGAGTCAACGGATATTTATAAAACCGTTTACGTAAAGAAACCACATTTCGCGGCTAAATAGGTGAAACGAGACCTACTAGCCACGAGTTTTGAAATCAAAATCCGAAACGCCAGGATTGTAGAGCTCAAAAAGTAGTGTCAAATCAAGCTAAAAATCACCGAACTCAGAACTCGGAGTCAACGGATATTCATAAAACCGTTTACGTAAAGAAACCACATTTCGCGGCTAACTAGGTGAAACGAGACCTACTAGCCACGAGTTCTGAAATCAAAATCCGAAATGCCAGGATTTTAGAGCTCGAAAAGTAGTGTGAAATCAAGCTAAAAATCACCGAATTCAGAACTTTGAGTCAACGGATATTCATAAAACCGTTTACGTAAAGAAACCACATTTCGCGGCAAACTAGGTGAAACGAGACCTACTAGCCACGAGTTCTGAAATCAAAATCCAAAAATGCAGGATTGTAGAGCTCGAAAAGTAGTGTGAAATCAAGCTAAAAATCATCGAATTCAGAACTCGGAGTCAACGGATATTCATAAAATCGTTTACGTAAAGAAACCACATTTCGCGGCTAACTAGGTGAAACGAGACCTACTAGACACGAGTTCTGAAATAAAAATTCGAAACTCCAGGATTGTAGAGCTCGAAAAGTAGTGTCAAATCAAACTAAAAATCACCGAACTCAGAACTCGGAGTCAACGGATATTCATAAAACCGTGTACGTAAAGAAACCACATTTCGCGGCTAACTAGGTGAAACGAGACCTACTAGCCACGAGTTCTGAAATCAAAATCCGAAATGCCAGGATTGTGGAGCTCGAAAAGTATTGTGAAATCAAGCTAAAAATCACCGAATTCAGAACTCTGAGTCAACGGATATTAATAAAACCGTTTACGTAAAGAAACCACATTTCGCGGCTAACTAGGTGAAACGAGACCTACTATCCACGAGTTCTTAAATCAAAATCCGAAACCGCAGGATTTTAGAGCTCGAAAAATAGTGTGAAATCAAGCTAAAAATCATCGAATTCAGAACTCGGAGTCAACGGATATTCATAAAACCGTTTACGTAAAGAAACCACATTTCGCGGCTAACAAGGTGAAACGAGACCTACTAGCCACGAGTTCTGAAAACAAAATCCGAAAGGCCAGGATTTTAGAGCTCGAAAAGTAGTGTGAAATCACGCTAAAAATCACCGAATTCAGAACTCGGAGTCAACGGATATTCATAAAACCGTTTACGTAAAGAAACCACATTTCGCGGCTAAATAGGTGAAACGAGACCTACTAGCCACGAGTTCTGAAATCAAAATCCGAAACGCCGAGATTGTAGAGCTCGAAAAGTAGTGTGAAATCAAGCTAAAAATAACCGAATTCAGAACTCGGAGTCAACGGATATTCATAAAACCGTTTACAGAAAGAAACCACATTTCGCGGCTAACTAGGTGAAACGAGACCTACTAGCCACGAGTTCTGAAATCAAAATTCGAAACTCCAGGATTGTAGAGCTCAAAAAGTAGTGTCAAATCAAACTAAAAATCACCGAACTCAGAACTCGGAGTCAACGGATATTCATAAAACCGTGTACGTAAAGAAACCACATTTCGCGGCTAACTAGGTGAAACGAGACCTACTAGCCACGAGTTCTGAAATCAAAATCCGAAACGCCAGGATTGTGGAGCTCGAAAAGTATTGTGAAATCAAGCTAAAAATCACCGAATTCAGAACTCTGAGTCAACGGATATTCATAAAACCGTTTACGTAAAGAAACCACATTTCGCGGCCAACTAGGTGAAACGAGACCTACTATCCACGAGTTCTTAAATCAAAATCCGAAACCGCAGGATTTTAGAGCTCGAAAAGTAGTGTGAAATCAAGCTAAAAATCATCGAATTCAGAACTCGGAGTCAACGGATATTCATAAAACCGTTTACGTAAAGAAACCACATTTCGCGGCTAACAAGGTGAAACGAGACCTACTAGCCACGAGTTCTGAAATCAAAATCCGAAAGGCCAGGATTTTAGAGCTCGAAAAGTAGTGTGAAATCACGCTAAAAATCACCGAATTCAGAACTCGGAGTCAACGGATATTCATAAAACCGTTTACGTAAAGAAACTACATTTCGCGGCTAAATAGGTGAAACGAGACCTACTAGCCACGAGTTCTGAAATAAAAATCCGAAACGCCGAGATTGTAGAGCTCGAAAAGTAGTGTGAAATCAAGCTAAAAATCACCGAATTCAGAACTCTGAGTCAACGGATATTCATAAAACCGTTTACGTAAAGAAACCACATTTCGCGGCTAACTATGTGAAACGAGACCTACTAGCCACGAGTTCTGAAATCAAAATCGGAAATGCCAGGATTGTAGAGCTCGAAAAGTAGTGTGAAATCAAGCTAAAAATCACCGAATTCAGAACTCGGAGTCAACGGATATTCATAAAACCGTTTGCGTAAAGAAACCACATTTCGCGGCTAACTAGGTGAAACGAGACCTACTAGCCACGAGTTCTGAAATCAAAATCCGAAATGCCAGGATTGTAGAGCTCGAAAAGTAGTGTGAAATCAAGCTAAAAATCACCGAATTCAGAACTCTGAGTCAACGGATATTCATAAAACCGTTTAGGTAAAGAAACCACATTTCGCGGCTAACTAGGTGAAACGAGACCTACTTGCTAAGAGTTCTGAAATCAAAATCCCAAACGCCAGGATTGTAGAGCTCGAAAAGTAGTGTGAAATCAATCTAAAAATCACCGAATTCAGAACTCGGAGTCAACGGATATTCATAAAACCGTTTACGTAAAGAAACCACATTTCGCGGCTAACTATGTGAAACGAGACCTACTAGCCACGAGTTTTGAAATCAAAATCCGAAACTCTAGGATTGTATAGCTCAAAAAGTAGTGTCAAATCAAGCTAAAAATCACCGAACTCAGAACTCGGAGTCAACGGATATTTATAAAACCGTGTACGTAAAGAAACCACATTTCGCGGCTAACTAGGTGAAACAAGACATACTAGCCACGAGTTCTGAAATCAAAATCCGAAACGCCAGGATTGTAAAGCTCGAAAAGTATTGTGAAATCAAGCTAAAAATCACTGAATTCAGAACTCTGAGTCAATGGATATTCATAAAACCGTTTACGTAAAGAAACCACATTTCGCGGCAAACTAGGTGAAACGAGACCTACTAGCCAGGAGTTCTGAAATCAAAATCCGAAACAGCAGGATTTTGGAGCTCGAAAAGTAGTGTGAAATCAAGCTAAAAATCATCGAATTCAGAACTCGGAGTCAACGGATATTCATAAAACCGTTTACGTAAAGAAACCACATTTCGCGGCTAACTAGGTGAAACGAGTCCTACTAGCCACGAGTTCTGAAATCAAAATCCGAAATGCCAGGATTGTAGAGCTCGAAAAGTAGTGTGAAATCAAGCTAAAAATCACCGAATTCAGAACTCGGAGTCAACGGATATTCATAAAACCGTGTACGTAAAGAAACCACATTTCGCGGCTAACTAGGTGAAACGAGACCTACTAGCCACGAGTTCTGAAATCAAAATCCGACATGCCAGGATTGTAGAACTCGAAAAGTAGTTTGAAATCAAGCTAAAAATCACCGAATTCAGAACTCAGAGTCAACGAATATTCATCGAATTCAGAACTCGGAGTCAACGGATATTCATAAAACCGTTTACGTAAAGAAACCACATTTCGCGGCTAACTAGGTGAAACGAGACCTACTAGCCACGAGTTCTGAAATCCAAATCCGAAATGCCAGGATTGTAGAGCTCGAAAAGTAGTGTGAAATCAAGCTAAAAATCACCGAATTCAGAACTCGGAGTCAATGGATATTCATAAAACCGTTTACGTAAAGAAACCACATTTCGCGGCTAACTAGGTGAAATGAGACCTACTAGCCACGAATTCTGAAATCAAAATCCGAAAGGCCTGGATTTTAGAGCTCGAAAAGTAGTGTGAAATCACGCTAAAAATCACCGAATTCAGAACTCGGAGTCAACGGATATTCATAAAACCGTTTACGTAAAGAAACCACATTTCGCGGCTAACTAGGTGAAACGAGACCTACTAGCCACGAGTTCTGAAATCAAAATCCGAAACCGCAGGATTGTTGGGCTCGAAAAGTAGTGTGAAATCAATCTAAAAATCACCGAATTCAGAACTCGTAGTCAACGGATATTCATAAAACCGTGTACGTAAAGAAATCACATTTCGCGGCTAACTAGGTGAAACGAGACATACTAGCCACGAGTTCTGAAATAAAAATCCGAAATTCCAGGATTGTAGAGCTCCAAAAGTAGTATGAAATCAAGCTAAAAATCACCTAATTCAGAACTCGGAGTCAACGGATATTCATAAAACCGTTTACGTAAGGAAACCACATTTCGCGGCTAACTAGGTGAAACGAAACCTACTAGCCACGAGTTTTGAAATGAAAATCCGAAATGCAGGATTGTAGAGCTCGAAAAGTAGTGTGAAATAAAGCTAAAAATCATCGAATTCAGAACTCGGAGTCAACGGATATTCATAAAATCGTTTACGTAAAGAAACCACATTTCGCGGCTAACTAGGTGAAACGAGACCTAATAGACACGAGTTCTGAAATCAAAATCCGAAATGCCAGGATTGTAGAGCTCGAAAAGTAGTGTGAAATCAAGCTAAAAATCACCGAATTCAGAACTCTGAGTCAACGGATATTCATAAAACCGTTTACGTAAAGAAACCACATTTCGCGGCTAACTAGGTGAAACGAGACCTACTATCCACGAGTACTGAAATCAAATTCCGAAATGCCAGGATTGTAGAGCTCGAAAAGTAGTCTGAAATCAAGCTAAAAATCACCGAATTCAGAACTCTGAGTCAACGGATATTCATAAAACCGTTTACGTAAAGAAACCACATTCCGCGGCTAACTAGGTGAAACGAGACCTACTATCCACGATTACTGAAATCAAAATCCGAAATGGCAGGATTGTAGAGCTCGAAAAGTAGTGTGAAATCAAGCTAAAAATCACCGAATTCAGAACTCGGAGTCAACGGATATTCATAAAACCGTTTACGTAAAGAAACCACATTTCGCGGCTAACTAGGTGAAACGAGACCTACTAGCCACGAGTTCTGAAATCCAAATCCGAAACTTCAAGATTGTAGAGCTCAAAAAGTAGTGTGAAATCAAGCTTAAAATCACCGAATTCAGAACTCGGAGTCAACGGATATTCATAAAACCGTTTACGTAAAGAAACCATATTTCGCGGCCAACTTGGTGAAACGAGACCTACTAGCCACGAGTTCTAAAATTAAAATCCAAAATGCCAGGATTGTAGAGCTCGAAATGTAGTGTGAAATCAAGCTAAAAATCACCGAATTTAGAACTCGGAGTCAACGGATATTCATAAAACCATTTACGTAAAGAAACCACATTTCACGGCTAACTAGGTGAAATGAGACCTACTTGCCAAGAGTTCTGAAATCAAAATCCCAAACGCCAGGATTGTAGAGCTCAAAAAGTAGTGTGAAATCAAGCTAAAAATCACCGAATTCAGAACTCTGTGTCAACGGATATTCATAAAACCGTTTGCGTAAAGAAACCACATTTCGCGGCTAACTAGGTGAAACGAGACCTACTAGCCACGAGTTCTGAAATCCAAATCCGAAACTCAAGGATTGTAGAGCTCGAAATGTAGTGTGAAATCAAGCTAAAAATCACCGAATTCAGAACTCGAAGTCAACGGATATTCATAAAACCGTTTACGTAAAGAAACCACATTTCGCGGCTAAATAGGTGAAACGAGACCTACTAGCCACGAGTTCTGAAATCAAAATTCGAAACAACAGGATTGTAGAGCTCGAAAAGTAGTGTGAAACCAAGCTAAAAATCATCGATTTCAGAACTCGGAGTCAACGGATTTTCGTAAAACCGTTTACGTAAAGAAACCAAATTTCGCTGCTAACTAGGTGAAACGAGACCTACTAGCCTCGAGTTCTGAAATCAAAATCCGAAATGGCAGAATTGTAGACCTCGAAAAGTAGTGTGAAATCAAGCTAAAAATAAATGAATTCAGAACTCTGAGTCAACGGATATTTATAAAACCGTTTATGTAAAGAAACCACATTTCGCGGCTAACCAGGTGAAACGAGACCTACTAGCCACGAGTTCTGAAATCAAAATCGGAAATGCCAGGATTGTAGAGCTCGAAAAGTAGTGTGAAATCAAGCTAAAAATCACCGAATTTAGAACTCGGAGTCAACGGATATTCATAAAACCATTTACGTAAAGAAACCACATTTCACGGCTATTTAGGTGAAACGAGACCAACTATCCACGAGTACTGAAATCAAAATCCGAAACTCCAGGATTGTAGAGCTCAAAAAGTAGTGTGAAATCAAGTTTAAAATCACCGAATTCAGAACTCTGAGTCAACGGATATTCATAAAACCGTTTACGTAGAGAAACCACGTTTCGCGGCTAACTAGGTGAAACGAGACCTACTAGCCACGAGTTCTGAAATCAAAATCCCAAACGCCGGGAATGTAGAGCTCAAAAAGTAGTGTGAAATCAAGCTAAAAATCACAGAATTCAGAACTCTGAGTCAACGGATATTCATAAAACCGTTTACGTAAAGAAACCACGTTTCGCGGCTAACTAGGTGAAACGAGACCTACTAGCCACGAGTTCTGGAATCAAAATCCGAAATGCCAGGATTGTAGAGCTCGAAAAGTAGTTTGAAATCAAGCTAAAAATCACCGAATTCAGAACTCGAAGTCAACGGATATTCATAAAACCGTTTACGTAAAGAAACCACATTTCGCGGCTAAATAGGTGAAACGAGACCTACTAGCCACGAGTTCTGAAATCAAAATTCGAAACACCAGGATTGTAGAGCTCGAAAAGTAGTGTCAAACCAAGCTAAAAATCACCGAATTCAGAACTCGAAGTCAACGGATATTCATAAAACCGTTTACGTAAAGAAACCACATTTCGCGGCTAAATAGGTGAAACGAGACCTACTAGCCACGAGTTCTGAAATCAAAATTCGAAACACCTGGATTGTAGAGCTCGAAAAGTAGTGTCAAACCAAGCTAAAAATCACCGATTTCAGAACTCGGAGTCAATGGATTTTCGTAAAACCGTTTACGTAAAGAAACCAAATTTCGCGGCTAACTAGGTGAAACGAGACCTACTAGCCACGAGTTCTGAAATCAAAATCCGAAACTCCAGGATTGTAGAGCTCAAAAAGTAGTGTGAAATCAAGCTTAAAATCACCGAATTCGGAACTCGGAGTCAACGGATATTCATAAAACCGTTTACGTAAAGAAACCACATTTCGCGGCTAACTAGGTGAAACGAGACCTACTTGCCAAGAGTTCTGAAATCAAAATCCCAAACGCCGGGATTGTAGAGCTCAAAAAGTAGTGTGAAATCAAGCTAAAAATCACCGAATTCCGAACTCTGAGTCAACGGATATTCATAAAACCGTTTACGTAAAGAAACCACGTTTCGCGGCTAACTAGGTGAAACGAGACCTACTAGCCACGAGTTCTGGAATCAAAATCCGAAATTCCAGGATTGTAGAGCTCGAAAAGTAGTGTGAAATCAAGCTAAAAATCACCGAATTCAGAACTCGAAGTCAACGGATATTCATAAAACCGTTTACGTAAAGAAACCACATTTCGCGGCTAAATAGGTGAAACGAGACCTACTAGCCACGAGTTCTGAAATCAAAATTCGAAAAACCAGGATTGTAGAGCTCGAAAAGTAGTGTGAAATCAAGCTAAAAATCACCGAATTCAGAACTCTGAGTCAACGGATATTCATAAAACCGTTTACGTAAAGAAACCACATTTCGCGGCTAACTAGGTGAAACGAGACCTACTAGCCACGAGTTCTGGAATCAAAATCCGAAATGCCAGGATTGTAGAGCTCGAAAAGTAGTGTGAAATCAAGCTAAAAATCACCGAATTCAGAACTCGAAGTCAACGGATATTCATAAAACCGTTTACGTAAAGAAACCACATTTCGCGGCTAAATAGGTGAAACGAGACCTACTAGCCACGAGTTCTGAAATCAAAATTCGAAACACCAGGATTGTAGAGCTCGAAAAGTAGTGTCAAACCAAGCTAAAAATCATCGATTTCAGAACTCGGAGTCAACGGATTTTCGTAAAACCGTTTACGTAAAGAAACCAAATTTCGCGGCTAACTAGGTGAAACGAGACCTACTAGCCTCGAGTTCTGAAATCAAAATCCGAAATGGCAGAATTGTAGAGCTCGAAAAGTAGTGTGAAATCAAGCTAAAAATCAATGAATTCAGAACTCTGAGTCAACGGATATTTATAAAACCGTTTACGTAAAGAAACCACATTTCGCGGCTAACCAGGTGAAACGAGACCTACTAGCCACGAGTTCTGAAATCAAAATCGGAAATGCCAGGATTGTAGAGCTCGAAAAGTAGTGTGAAATCAAGCTAAAAATCACCGAATTTAGAACTCGGAGTCAACGGATATTCATAAAACCATTTACGTAAAGAAACCACATTTCGCGGCTATTTAGGTGAAACGAGACCTACTATCCACGAGTACTGAAATCAAAATCTGAAACTCCAGGATTGTAGAGCTCAAAAAGTAGTGTGAAATCAAGCTTAAAATCACCGAATTCGGAACTCGGAGTCAACGGATATTCATAAAACCGTTTACGTAAAGAAACCACATTTCGCGGCTAACTAGGTGAAACGAGACCTACTTGCCAAGAGTTCTGAAATCAAAATCCCAAACGCCGGGATTGTAGAGCTCAAAAAGTAGTGTGAAATCAAGCTTAAAATCACCGAATTCGGAACTCGGAGTCAACGGATATTCATAAAACCGTTTACGTAAAGAAACCACATTTTGCGGCTAACGAGGTGAAACGAGACCTACTTGCCAAGAGTTCTGAAATCAAAATCCCAAATGCCGGGATTGTAGAGCTCAAAAAGTAGTGTGAAATCAAGCTAAAAATCACCGAATTCAGAACTCTGAGTCAACGGATATTCATAAAACCGTTTACGTAAAGAAACCACGTTTCGCGGCTAACTAGGTGAAACGAGACCTACTAGCCACGAGTTCTGGAATCAAAATCCGAAATGCTAGGATTGTAGAGCTCGAAAAGTAGTGTGAAATCAAGCTAAAAATCAACGAATTCAGAACTCGAAGTCAATGGATATTCATAAAACCGTTTACGTAAAGAAACCACATTTCGCGGCTAACTAGGTGAAACGAGACCTACTTGCCAAGAGTTCTGAAATCAAAATCCCAAACGCCGGGATTGTAGAGCTCAAAAAGTAGTGTGAAATCAAGCTAAAAATCACCGAATTCAGAACTCTGAGTCAACGGATATTCATAAAACCGTTTACGTAAAGAAACCATATTTCGCGGCTAACTAGGTGAAACGAGATCTACTAGCCACGTGTTCTGGAATCAAAAACCAAAACGCCAGGATTGTAGAGCTCGAAAAGTAGTGTGAAATCAAGTTAAAAATCACCGAATTCAGAACTCGAAGTCAACGGATATTCATAAAACCGTTTACGTAAAGAAACCACATTTCGCGGCTAAATAGGTGAAACGAGACTTACTAGCCACGAGTTCTGAAATCAAAATTCGAAACACCAGGATTGTAGAGCTCGAAAAGTAGTGTCAAACCAAGAAAAAAATCATCGATTTCAGAACTCGGAGTCAACGGATTTTCGTAAAACCGTTTACATAAAGAAACCAAATTTCGCGGCTAACTAGGTGAAACAAGACCTACTAGCCTCGAGTTCTGAAATCAAAATCCGAAATGGCAGAATTGTAGAGCTCGAAAAGTAGTGTGAAATCAAGCTAAAAATCAATGAATTCAGAACTCTGAGTCAACGGATATTTATAAAACCGTTTACGTAAAGAAACCACATTTCGCGGCTAACCAGGAGAAACGAGACCTACTAGCCACGAGTTCTGGAATTAAAATCGGAAATGCCAGGATTGTAGAGCTCGAAAAGTAGTGTGAAATCAAGCTAAAAATCACCGAATTTAGAACTCGGAGTCAATGAATATTCATAAAACCATTTACGTAAAGAAACCATATTTCGCGGCTATTTAGGTGAAACGAGACCTACTATCCACGAGTACTGAAATCAAAATCCGAAACTCCAGGATTGTAGAGCTCAAAAAGTAGTGTGAAATCAAGCTTAAAATCACCGAATTCGGAACTCGGAGTCAACGGATATTCATAAAACCGTTTACGTAAAGAAACCACATTTCACGGCTAACTAGGTGAAACGAGACCTACTTGCCAAGAGTTCTGAAATCAAAATCCCAAACGCCGGGATTGTAGAGCTCAAAAAGTAGTGTGAAATCAAGCTAAAAATCACCGAATTCAGAACTCTGAGTCAACGGATATTCATAAAACCGTTTACGTAAAGAAACCACGTTTCGCGGCTAACTAGGTGAAACGAGACCTACTAGCCACGAGTTCTGGATCAAAATCCGAAATGCCAGGATTGTAGAGCTCAAAAGGTAGTGTGAAATCAAGCTAAAAATCACCGAATTCAGAACTCGAAGTCAACGGATATTCATAAAACCGTTTACGTAAAGAAACCACATTTCGCGGCTAAATAGGTGAAACGAGACCTACTAGCCACGAGTTCTGAAATCAAAATCCGAAACTCCAGGATTGTAGAGCTCAAAAAGTAGTGTGAAATCAAGTTTAAAATCACCGAATTCGGAACTCGGAGTCAACGGATATTCATAAAACGGTTTACGTAAAGAAACCACATTTTGCGGCTAACTAGGTGAAACGAGACCTACTAGCCACGAGTTCTGAAATCAAAATCCCAAATGCCGGGATTGTAGAGCTCGAAAAGTAGTGTGAAATCAAGCTAAAAATCACCGAATTCAGAACTCGAAGTCAACGGATATTCATAAAACCGTTTACGTAAAGAAACCACATTTCGCGGCTAAATAGGTGAAACGAGACCTACTAGCCACGGGTTCTGAAATCAAAATTCGAAACACCAGGATTGTAGAGCTCGAAAAGTAGTGTCAAATCAAGCTAAAAATCACCGATTTCAGAACTCGGAGTCAACGGATTTTCGTAAAACCGTTTACGTAAAGAAACCAAATTTCGCGGCTAACTAGGTGAAACGAGACCTACTAGCCTCGAGTTCTGAAATCAAAATCAGAAATGGCAGAATTGTAGAGCTCGAAAAGTAGTGTGAAATCAAGCTAAAAATCACCGATTTCAGAACTCGGAGTCAACGGATATTCATAAAACCGTTTACGTAAAGAAACCACATTTTGCGGCTAACTAGGTGAAACGAGACCTACTAGCCACGAGTACTGAAATCAAAATCCGAAACCCCAGGATTGTAGAGCTCGAAAAGTAGTGTGAAATCAAGCTAAAAATCACCGAATTCGAAACTCGGAGTAAAGGGATATTCATAAAACCGTTTACGTAAAGAAACCACATTTCGCGGCTAACTAGGTGAAACGAGACCTACTAGCCACGAGTTCTGAAATAAAAATCGGAAACGCAAGGATTGTAGAGCTCGAAAAGTAGTGTGAAATCAAGCTTAAAATCACCGAATTCGGAACTCGGAGTCAACGGATATTCATAAAACCGTTTACGTAAAGAAACCACATTTCGCGGCTAACTAGGTGAAACGAGACCTACTTGCCAAGAGTTCTGAAATCAAAATCCCAAACGCCGGGATTGTAGAGCTCAAAAAGTAGTGTGAAATCAAGCTAAAAATCACCGAATTCAGAACTCTGAGTCAACATATATTCATAAAACCGTTTACGTAAAGAAACCACGTTTCGCGGCTAACTAGGTGAAACGAGACCTACTAGCCACGAGTTCTGGAATCAAAATCCGAAATGTCAGGATTGTAGAGCTCGAAAAGTAGTGTGAAATAAAGCTAAAAATCACCGAATTCAGAACTCGAAGTCAACGGATATTCATAAAACCGTTTACGTAAAGAAACCACATTTCGCGGCTAAATAGGTGAAACGAGACCTACTAGCCACGAGTTCTGAAATCAAAATTCGAAACACCAGGATTGTAGAGCTCGAAAAGTAGTGTCAAACGAAGCTAAAAATCACCGAATTCAGAACTCGGAGTCAACGGATATTCATAAAACCGTTTGCGTAAAGAAACCACATTTCGCGGCTAACTAGGTGAAACGAGACCTACTAGCCACGAGTTCTGAAATCAAAATCCGAAACTCCAGGATTGTAGAGCTCAAAAAGTAGTGTGAAATCAAGCTAAAAATCACCGAATTCAGAACTCGAAGTCAACGGATATTCATAAAACCGTTTACGTAAAGAAACCACATTTCGCGGCTAACTAGGTGAAACGAGACCTACTAGCCACGAGTTCTGAAATCAAAATTCGAAACACCAGGATTGTAGAGCTCGAAAAGTAGTGTCAAACGAAGCTAAAAATCACCGAATTCAGAACTCGGAGTCAACGGATATTCATAAAACCGTTTACGTAAAGAAACCACATTTCGCGGCTAAATAGGTGAAACGAGACCTACTAGCCACGGGTTCTGAAATCAAAATTCGAAACACCAGGATTGTAGAGCTCGAAAAGTAGTGTCAAATCAAGCTAAAAATCACCGATTTCAGAACTCGGAGTCAACGGATTTTCGTAAAACCGTTTACATAAAGAAACCAAATTTCGCGGCTAACTAGGTGAAACAAGACCTACTAGCCTCGAGTTCTGAAATCAAAATCCGAAATGGCAGAATTGTAGAGCTCGAAAAGTAGTGTGAAATCAAGCTAAAAATCAATGAATTCAGAACTCTGAGTCAACGGATATTTATAAAACCGTTTACGTAAAGAAACCACATTTCGCGGCTAACCAGGTGAAACGAGACCTACTAGCCACGAGTTCTGGAATTAAAATCGGAAATGCCAGGATTGTAGAGCTCGAAAAGTAGTGTGAAATCAAGCTAAAAATCACCGAATTTAGAACTCGGAGTCAATGAATATTCATAAAACCATTTACGCAAAGAAACCACATTTCGCGGCTGTTTAGGTGAAACGAGACCTACTATCCACGAGTACTGAAATCAAAATCCGAAACTCCAGGATTGTAGAGCTCAAAAAGTAGTGTGAAATCAAGCTTAAAATCACCGAATTCGGAACTCGGAGTCAACGGATATTCATAAAACCGTTTACGTAAAGAAACCACATTTCGCGGCTAACTAGGTGAAACGAGACCTACTAGCCACGAGTTCTAGAATCAAAATCCGAAATGCCAGGATTCTAGAGCTCGAAAAGTAGTGTGAAATCAAGCTAAAAATCACCGAATTCAGAACTCGAAGTCAACGGATATTCATAAATCCGTTTACGTAAAGAAACCACATTTCGCGGCTAAATAGGTGAAACGAGACCTACTAGCCACGAGTTCTGAAATCAAAATTCGAAACACCTGGATTGTAGAGCTCGAAAAGTAGTGTCAAACCAAGCTAAAAATCACCGATTTCAGAACTCGGAGTCAACGGATTTTCATAAAACCGTTTACGTAAAGAAACCAAATTTCGCGGCTAACTAGGTGAAACGAGACCTACTAGCCACGAGTTCTGAAATCAAAATCCGAAACTCCAGGATTGTAGAGCTCAAAAATTAGTGTGAAATCAAGCTTAAAATCACCGAATTCGGAACTCGGAGTCAACGGATATTGATAAAACGGTTTACGTAAAGAAACCACATTTCGCGGCTAACTAGGTGAAACGAGACCTACTAGCCACGAGTTCTGATTTCAAAATTCGAAACACCTGGATTGTAGAGCTCGAAAAGTAGTGTCAAACCAAGCTAAAAATCACCGATTTCAGAACTCGGAGTCAACGGATTTTCATAAAACCGTTTACGTAAAGAAACCAAATTTCGCGGCTAACTAGGTGAAACGAGACCTACTAGCCACGAGTTCTGAAATCAAAATCCGAAACTCCAGGATTGTAGAGCTCAAAAATTAGTGTGAAATCAAGCTTAAAATCACCGAATTCGGAACTCGGAGTCAACGGATATTCATAAAACCGTTTACGTAAAGAAACCACATTTCGGGGCTAACTAGGTGAAACGAGACCTACTATCCACGAGTACTGAAATCAAAATCCGAAACTCCAGGATTGTAGAGCTCAAAAAGTAGTGTGAAATCAAGCTTAAAATAACCGAATTCAGAACTCGGAGTCAACGGATATTCATAAAACCGTTTACGTAAAGAAACCACATTTCGCGGCTAACTAGGTGAAACGAGACCTACTAGCCACGAGTTCTAAAATCAAAATCCAAAAATCCAGGATTGTAGAGCTCGAAAAGTAGTGTGAAATCAAGCTAAAAATCACCGAATTTAGAACTCGGAGTCAACGGATATTCATAAAACCGTTTACGTAAAGAAACCACATTTCGCGGCTAACTAGGTGAAACGAGACCTACTTGCCAAGAGTTCTGAAATCAAAATCCCAAACGCCAGGATTGTAGAGCTCAAAAAGTAGTGTGAAATCAAGCTAAAAATCACCGAATTCAGAACTCTGAGTCAACGGATATTCATAAAACCGTTTACGTAAGGAAACCACATTTCGCGGCTAACTAGGTGAAACGAGACCTACTAGCCACGAGTTCTGGATCAAAATCCGAAATGCCAGGATTGTAGAGCTCAAAAGGTAGTGTGAAATCAAGCTAAAAATCACCGAATTCAGAACTCGAAGTCAACGGATATTCATAAAACCGTTTACGTAAAGAAACCACATTTCGCGGCTAAATAGGTGAAACGAGACCTACTAGCCACGAGTTCTGAAATCAAAATCCGAAACTCCAGGATTGTAGAGCTCAAAAAGTAGTGTGAAATCAAGTTTAAAATCACCGAATTCGGAACTCGGAGTCAACGGATATTCATAAAACGGTTTACGTAAAGAAACCACATTTTGCGGCTAACTAGGTGAAACGAGACCTACTTGCCAAGAGTTCTGAAATCAAAATCCCAAATGCCGGGATTGTAGAGCTCAAAAAGTAGTGTGAAATCAAGCTAAAAATCACCGAATTCAGAACTCTGAGTCAACGGATATTCATAAAACCGTTTACGTAAAGAAACCACGTTTCGCGGCTAACTAGTTGAAACGAGACCTACTAGCCACGAGTTCTGGAATCAAAATCCGAAATGCCAGGATTGTAAAGCTCGAAAAGTAGTGTGAAATCAAGCTAAAAATCACCGAATTCAGAACTCGAAGTCAACGGATATTCATAAAACCGTTTACGTAAAGAAACCACATTTCGCGGCTAACTAGGTGAAACGAGACCTACTTGCCAAGAGTTCTGAAATCAAAATCCCAAACTCCGGGATTGTAGAGCTCAAAAAGTAGTCTGAAATCAAGCTAAAAATCACCGAATTCAGAACTCTGAGTCAACGGATATTCATAAAACCGTTTACGTAAAGAAACCACATTTCGCGGCTAACTAGGTGAAACGAGACCTACTAGCCACGAGTTCTGGAATCAAAATCCGAAATGCCAAGATTGTAGAGCTCGAAAAGTAGTGTGAAATCAAGCTAAAAATCACCGAATTCAGAACTCGAAGTCAACGGATATTCATAAAACCGTTTACGTAAAGAAACCACATTTCGCGGCTAAATAGGTGAAACGAGACCTACTAGCCACGGGTTCTGAAATCAAAATTCGAAACACCAGGATTGTAGAGCTCGAAAAGTAGTGTCAAATCAAGCTAAAAATCACCGATTTCAGAACTCGGAGTCAACGGATTTTCGTAAAACCGTTTACGTAAAGAAACCAAATTTCGCGGCTAACTAGGTGAAACGAGACCTACTAGCCTCGAGTTCTGAAATCAAAATCAGAAATGGCAGAATTGTAGAGCTCGAAAAGTAGTGTGAAATCAAGCTAAAAATCACCGATTTCAGAACTCGGAGTCAACGGATATTCATAAAACCGTTTACGTAAAGAAACCACATTTTGCGGCTAACTAGGTGAAACGAGACCTACTAGCCACGAGTACTGAAATCAAAATCCGAAACCCCAGGATTGTAGAGCTCGAAAAGTAGTGTGAAATCAAGCTAAAAATCACCGAATTCGAAACTCGGAGTAAAGGGATATTCATAAAACCGTTTACGTAAAGAAACCACATTTCGCGGCTAACTAGGTGAAACGAGACCTACTAGCCACGAGTTCTGAAATAAAAATCGGAAACGCAAGGATTGTAGAGCTCGAAAAGTAGTGTGAAATCAAGCTTAAAATCACCGAATTCGGAACTCGGAGTCAACGGATATTCATAAAACCGTTTACGTAAAGAAACCACATTTCGCGGCTAACTAGGTGAAACGAGACCTACTTGCCAAGAGTTCTGAAATCAAAATCCCAAACGCCGGGATTGTAGAGCTCAAAAAGTAGTGTGAAATCAAGCTAAAAATCACCGAATTCAGAACTCTGAGTCAACATATATTCATAAAACCGTTTACGTAAAGAAACCACGTTTCGCGGCTAACTAGGTGAAACGAGACCTACTAGCCACGAGTTCTGGAATCAAAATCCGAAATGTCAGGATTGTAGAGCTCGAAAAGTAGTGTGAAATAAAGCTAAAAATCACCGAATTCAGAACTCGAAGTCAACGGATATTCATAAAACCGTTTACGTAAAGAAACCACATTTCGCGGCTAAATAGGTGAAACGAGACCTACTAGCCACGAGTTCTGAAATCAAAATTCGAAACACCAGGATTGTAGAGCTCGAAAAGTAGTGTCAAACGAAGCTAAAAATCACCGAATTCAGAACTCGGAGTCAACGGATATTCATAAAACCGTTTGCGTAAAGAAACCACATTTCGCGGCTAACTAGGTGAAACGAGACCTACTAGCCACGAGTTCTGAAATCAAAATCCGAAACTCCAGGATTGTAGAGCTCAAAAAGTAGTGTGAAATCAAGCTAAAAATCACCGAATTCAGAACTCTGAGTCAACGGATATTCATAAAACCGTTTACGTAAAGAAACCACATTTCGCGGCTAACTAGGTGAAACGAGACCTACTAGCCACGAGTTCTGAAATCAAAATTCGAAACACCAGGATTGTAGAGCTCGAAAAGTAGTGTCAAACGAAGCTAAAAATCACCGAATTCAGAACTCGGAGTCAACGGATATTCATAAAACCGTTTGCGTAAAGAAACCACATTTCGCGGCTAACTAGGTGAAACGAGACCTACTAGCCACGAGTTCTGAAATCAAAATCCGAAATGCCAGGATTGTAGAGCTCGAAAAGTAGTGTGAAAACAAGCTAAAAATCACCGAATTCAGAACTCTGAGTCAACGGATATTCATAAAACCGTTTAGGTAAAGAAACCACATTTCGCGGCTAACTAGGTGAAATGAGACCTACTTGCCAAGAGTTCTGAAATCAAAATCCCAAACGCCAGGATTGTAGAGCTCGAAAAGTAGTGTGAAATCAATCTAAAAATCACCGAATTCAGAACTCGGAGTCAACGGATATTCATAAAACCGTGTACGTAAAGAAATCACATTTCGCTGCTAACTAGGTGAAACGAGACCTACTAGCCACGAGTTCTCAAATCAAAATCCGAAATGCCAGGATTGTAGAGCTCGAAAGTAGTGTGAAATCAAGCTAAAAATCACCGAATTCAGAACTCTGAGTCAACGGATATTCATAAAACCGTTTACGTAAAGAAACCACATTTCGCGGCTAACTAGGTGAAACGAGACCTACTAGCCACGAGTTTTGAAATCAAATTCCGAAACTCTAGGATTGTATAGCTCAAAAAGTAGTGTCAAATCAAGCTAAAAATCACCGAACTCAGAACTCGGAGTCAACGGATATTTATAAAACCGTGTACGTAAAGAAACCACATTTCGCGGCTAACTAGGTGAAACAAGACATACTAGCCACGAGTTCTGAAATCAAAATTCGAAACACCAGGATTGTAGAGCTCGAAAAGTAGTGTCAAACCAAGCTAAAAATCACCGAATTCAGAACTCGAAGTCAACGGATATTCATAAAACCGTTTACGTAAAGAAACCACATTTCGCGGCTAAATAGGTGAAACGAGACCTACTAGCCACGAGTTCTGAAATCAAAATCCGAAACTCCAGGATTGTAGAGCTCAAAAAGTAGTGTGAAATCAAGTTTAAAATCACCGAATTCGGAACTCGGAGTCAACGGATATTCATAAAACGGTTTACGTAAAGAAACCACATTTTGCGGCTAACTAGGTGAAACGAGACCTACTTGCCAAGAGTTCTGAAATCATAATCCCAAATGCCGGGATTGTAGAGCTCAAAAAGTAGTGTGAAATCAAGCTAAAAATCACCGAATTCAGAACTCTGAGTCAACGGATATTCATAAAACCGTTTACGTAAAGAAACCACGTTTCGCGGCTAACTAGTTGAAACGAGACCTACTAGCCACGAGTTCTGGAATCAAAATCCGAAATGCCAGGATTGTAAAGCTCGAAAAGTAGTGTGAAATCAAGCTAAAAATCACCGAATTCAGAACTCGAAGTCAACGGATATTCATAAAACCGTTTACGTAAAGAAACCACATTTCGCGGCTAACTAGGTGAAACGAGACCTACTTGCCAAGAGTTCTGAAATCAAAATCCCAAACTCCGGGATTGTAGAGCTCAAAAAGTAGTGTGAAATCAAGCTAAAAATCACCGAATTCAGAACTCTGAGTCAACGGATATTCATAAAACCGTTTACGTAAAGAAACCACATTTCGCGGCTAACTAGGTGAAACGAGACCTACTAGCCACGAGTTCTGGAATCAAAATCCGAAATGCCAAGATTGTAGAGCTCGAAAAGTAGTGTGAAATCAAGCTAAAAATCACCGAATTCAGAACTCGAAGTCAACGGATATTCATAAAACCGTTTGAGTAAAGAAACCACATTTCGCGGCTAAATAGGTGAAACGAGACCTACTAGCCACGGGTTCTGAAATCAAAATTCGAAACACCAGGATTGTAGAGCTCGAAAAGTAGTGTCAAATCAAGCTAAAAATCACCGATTTCAGAACTCGGAGTCAACGGATTTTCGTAAAACCGTTTACGTAAAGAAACCAAATTTCGCGGCTAACTAGGTGAAACGAGACCTACTAGCCTCGAGTTCTGAAATCAAAATCCGAAATGGCAGAATTGTAGAGCTCGAAAAGTAGTGTGAAATCAAGCTAAAAATCACCGATTTCAGAACTCGGAGTCAACGGATATTCATAAAACCGTTTACGTAAAGAAACCACATTTTGCGGCTAACTAGGTGAAACGAGACCTACTAGCCACGAGTTCTGAAATCAAAATTCGAAACACCAGGATTGTAGAGCTCGAAAAGTAGTGTCAAACGAAGCTAAAAATCACCGAATTCAGAACTCGGAGTCAACGGATATTCATAAAACCGTTTGCGTAAAGAAACCACATTTCGCGGCTAACTAGGTGAAACGAGACCTACTAGCCACGAGTTCTGAAATCAAAATCCGAAACTCCAGGATTGTAGAGCTCAAAAAGTAGTGTGAAATCAAGCTAAAAATCACCGAATTCAGAACTCTGAGTCAACGGATATTCATAAAACCGTTTACGTAAAGAAACCACATTTCGCGGCTAACTAGGTGAAACGAGACCTACTAGCCACGAGTTCTGAAATCAAAATTCGAAACACCAGGATTGTAGAGCTCGAAAAGTAGTGTCAAACGAAGCTAAAAATCACCGAATTCAGAACTCGGAGTCAACGGATATTCATAAAACCGTTTGCGTAAAGAAACCACATTTCGCGGCTAACTAGGTGAAACGAGACCTACTAGCCACGAGTTCTGAAATCAAAATCCGAAATGCCAGGATTGTAGAGCTCGAAAAGTAGTGTGAAAACAAGCTAAAAATCACCGAATTCAGAACTCTGAGTCAACGGATATTCATAAAACCGTTTAGGTAAAGAAACCACATTTCGCGGCTAACTAGGTGAAATGAGACCTACTTGCCAAGAGTTCTGAAATCAAAATCCCAAACGCCAGGATTGTAGAGCTCGAAAAGTAGTGTGAAATCAATCTAAAAATCACCGAATTCAGAACTCGGAGTCAACGGATATTCATAAAACCGTGTACGTAAAGAAATCACATTTCGCTGCTAACTAGGTGAAACGAGACCTACTAGCCACGAGTTCTCAAATCAAAATCCGAAATGCCAGGATTGTAGAGCTCGAAAGTAGTGTGAAATCAAGCTAAAAATCACCGAATTCAGAACTCTGAGTCAACGGATATTCATAAAACCGTTTACGTAAAGAAACCACATTTCGCGGCTAACTAGGTGAAACGAGACCTACTAGCCACGAGTTTTGAAATCAAATTCCGAAACTCTAGGATTGTATAGCTCAAAAAGTAGTGTCAAATCAAGCTAAAAATCACCGAACTCAGAACTCGGAGTCAACGGATATTTATAAAACCGTGTACGTAAAGAAACCACATTTCGCGGCTAACTAGGTGAAACAAGACATACTAGCCACGAGTTCTGAAATCAAAATTCGAAACACCAGGATTGTAGAGCTCGAAAAGTAGTGTCAAACCAAGCTAAAAATCACCGAATTCAGAACTCGAAGTCAACGGATATTCATAAAACCGTTTACGTAAAGAAACCACATTTCGCGGCTAAATAGGTGAAACGAGACCTACTAGCCACGAGTTCTGAAATAAAAATCGGAAACGCAAGGATTGTAGAGCTCGAAAAGTAGTGTGAAATCAAGCTTAAAATCACCGAATTCGGAACTCGGAGTCAACGGATATTCATAAAACCGTTTACGTAAAGACACCACATTTCGCGGCTAACTAGGTGAAACGAGACCTACTTGCCAAGAGTTCTGAAATCAAAAGCCCAAACGCCGGGATTGTAGAGCTCAAAAAGTAGTGTGAAATCAAGCTAAAAATCACCGAATTCAGAACTCTGAGTCAACATATATTCATAAAACCGTTTACGTAAAGAAACCACATTTCGCGGCTAACTAGGTGAAACGAGACCTACTAGCCACGAGTTCTGGAATCAAAATCCGAAATGTCAGGATTGTAGAGCTCGAAAAGTAGTGTGAAATCAAGCTAAAAATCACCGAATTCAGAACTCGAAGTCAACGGATATTCATAAAACCGTTTACGTAAAGAAACCACATTTCGCGGCTAAATAGGTGAAACGAGACCTACTAGCCACGAGTTCTGAAATCAAAATTCGAAACACCAGGATTGTAGAGCTCGAAAAGTAGTGTCAAACCAAGCTAAAAATCACCGAATTCAGAACTCGGAGTCAACGGATATTCATAAAACCGTTTGCGTAAAGAAACCACATTTCGCGGCTAACTAGGTGAAACGAGACCTACTAGCCACGAGTTCTGAAATCAAAATCCGAAATGCCAGGATTGTAGAGCTCGAAAAGTAGTGTGAAATCAAGCTAAAAATCACCGAATTCAGAACTCTGAGTCAACGGATATTCATAAAACCGTTTAGGTAAAGAAACCACATTTCGCGGCTAACTAGGTGAAACGAGACCTACTTGCCAAGAGTTCTGAAATCAAAATCCCAAACGCCAGGATTGTAGAGCTCGAAAAGTAGTGTGAAATCAATCTAAAAATCACCGAATTCAGAACTCGGAGTCAACGGATATTCCTAAAACCGTGTACGTAAAGAAATCACATTTCGCTGCTAACTAGGTGAAACGAGACCTACTAGCCACGAGTTCTCAAATCAAAATCCGAAATGCCAGGATTGTAGAGCTCGAAAGTAGTGTGAAATCAAGCTAAAAATCACCGAATTCAGAACTCTGAGTCAACGGATATTCATAAAACCGTTTACGTAAAGAAACCACATTTCGCGGCTAACTAGGTGAAACGAGACCTACTAGCCACGAGTTTTGAAATCAAATTCCGAAACTCTAGGATTGTATAGCTCAAAAAGTAGTGTCAAATCAAGCTAAAAATCACCGAACTCAGAACTCGGAGTCAACGGATATTTATAAAACCGTGTACGTAAAGAAACCACATTTCGCGGCTAACTAGGTGAAACAAGACATACTAGCCACGAGTTCTGAAATCAAAATTCGAAACACCAGGATTGTAGAGCTCGAAAAGTAGTGTCAAACCAAGCCAAAAATCACCGAATTCAGAACTCGAAGTCAACGGATATTCATAAAACCGTTTACGTAAAGAAACCACATTTCGCGGCTAAATAGGTGAAACGAGACCTACCGGCCACGAGTTCTGAAATCAAAATCCGAAATGCCAGGATTGTAGAGCTCAAAAAGTTGTGTGAAATCAAGCTAAAAATCAACGAATTCAGAACTCGAAGTCAACGGATATTCATAAAACCGTTTACGTAAAGAAACCACATTTCGCGGCTAACTAGGTGAAACGAGACCTACTAGCCACGAGTTCTAAAATCAAAATCCAAAAATCCAGGATTGTAGAGCTCAAAAAGTAGTGTGAAATCAAGCTAAAAATCACCGAATTTTGAACTCGGAGTCAACGGATATTCATAAAACCGTTTACGTAAATAAACCACATTTCGCGGCTAACTAGGTGAAACGAGACCTACTAGCCACGAGTTCTGGAATCAAAATCCGAAATGCCAGGATTGTAGAGCTCGAAAATAGTGTGAAATCAAGCTAAAAATCACCGAATTCAGAACTCGAAGTCAACGGATATTCATAAAACCGTTTACGTAAAGAAACCACATTTCGCGGCTAAATAGGTGAAACGAGACCTACTAGCCACGAGTTCTGAAATCAAAATTCGAAACACCAGGATTGTAGTGCTCGAAAAGTAGTGTCAAACCAAGCTAAAAATCACCGAATTGAGAACTCGGAGTCAACGGATATTCATAAAACCATTTACGTAAAGAAACCACATTTCGCGGCTATTTATGTGAAACGAGACCTACTATCCACGAGTACTGAAATCAAAATCCGAAACTCCAGGATTGTAGAGCTCAAAAAGTAGTGTGAAATCAAGCTTAAAATCAACGAATTCGGAACTCGGAGTCAACGGATATTCATAAAACCGTTTACGTAAAGAAACCACATTTCGCGGCTAACTAGGTGAAACGAGACCTACTTGCCAAGAGTTCTGAAATCAAAATCCCAAACGCCGGGATTGTAGAGCTCAAAAAGTAGTGTGAAATCAAGCTAAAAATCACCGAATTCAGAACTCTGAGTCAACGGATATTCATAAAACCGTTTACGTAAAGAAACCACGTTTCGCGGCTAACTAGGTGAAACGAGACCTACTAGCCACGAGTTCTGGAATCAAAATCCGAAATGCCAGGATTGTAGAGCTCGAAAAGTAGTGTGAAATCAAGATAAAAATCACCGAATTCAGAACTCGAAGTCAACGGATATTCATAAAACCGTTTACGTAAAGAAACCACATTTCGCGGCTAAATAGGTGAAACGAGAACTACTAGCCACGAGTTCTGAAATCAAAATTCGAAACACCAGGATTGTAGAGCTCGAGTGTCAAACCAAGCTAAAAATCACCGAATTCAGAACTCGAAGTCAACGGATATTCATAAAACCGTTTACGTAAAGAAACCACATTTCGCGGCTAACTAGGTGAAACGACACCTACTAGCCACGAGTTCTGGAATCAAAATCCGAAATGCCAGGATTGTAGAGCTCGAAAAGTAGTGTGAAATCAAGCTAAAAATCACCGAATTCAGAACTCGAAGTCAACGGATATTCATAAAACCGTTTACGTAAAGAAACCACATTTCGCGGCTAAATAGGTGAAACGAGACCTACTAGCCACGAGTTCTGAAATCAAAATCCGAAACTCCAGGATTGTAGAGCTCAAAAAGTAGTGTCAAATCAAGCTTAAAATCACCGAATTCGGAACTCGGAGTCAACGGATATTCATAAAACCGTTTACGTAAAGAAACCACATTTTGCGGCTAACTAGGTGAAACGAGACCTACTTGCCAAGAGTTCTGAAATCAAAATCCCAAACGCCGGGATTGTAGAGCTCAAAAAGTAGTGTGAAATCAAGCTAAAAATCACCGAATTCAGAACTCTGAGTCAACGGATATTCATAAAACCGTTTACGTAAAGAAACCATGTTTCGCGGCTAACGAGGTGAAACGAGACCTACTAGCCACGAGTTCTGGAATCAAAATCCGAAATGCCAGGATTGTAGAGCTCGAAAAGTAGTGTGAAATCAAGCTAAAAATCACCGAATTCAGAACTCGAAGTCAACGGATATTCATAAAACCGTTTACGTAAAGAAACCACATTTCGCGGCTAACTAGGTGAAACGAGACCTACTTGCCAAGAGTTCTGAAATCAAAATCCCAAACGCCGGGATTGTAGAGCTCAAAAAGTAGTGTGAAATCAAGCTAAAAATCACCGAATTCAGAAATCTGAGTCAACGGATATTCATAAAACCGTTTACGTAAAGAAACCACATTTCGCGGCTAACTAGGTGAAACGAGACCTACTAGCCACGAGTTCTGGAATCAAAATCCGAAATGCCAGGATTGTAGAGCTCGAAAAGTAGTGTCAAATCAAGCTAAAAATCACCGAATTCAGAACTCGAAGTCAACGGATATTCATAAAATCGTTTACGTAAAGAAACCACGTTTCGCGGCTAACTAGGTGAAACGAGACCTACTAGCCACGAGTTCTGGAATCAAAATCCGAAATGCCAGGACTGTAGAGCTCGAAAAGTAGTGTGAAATCAAGCTAAAAATCACCGAATTCAGAACTCGAAGTCAACGGATATTCATAAAACCGTTTACGTAAAGAAACCACATTTCGCGGCTAACTAGGTGAAACGAGACCTACTAGCCTCGAGTTCTGAAATCAAAATCCGAAATGGCTAAATTGTAGAGCTCGAAAAGTAGTGTGAAATCAAGCTAAAAATCAATGAATTCATAACTCTGAGTCAACGGATATTTATAAAACCGTTTACGTAAAGAAACCACATTTCGCGGCTAACCAGGTGAAACGAGACCTACTAGCCACGAGTTCTGAAATCAAAATCGGAAATACCAGGATTGTAGAGCTCGAAAAGTAGTGTGAAATCAAGCTAAAAATCACCGAATTTAGAACTCGGAGTCAACGGATATTCATAAAACCATTTACGTAAAGAAACCACATTTCGCGGCTATTTAGGTGAAACGAGACCTACTATCCACGAGTACTGAAATCAAAATCCGAAACTCCAGGATTGTAGAGCTCAAAAAGTAGTGTGAAATCAAGCTTAAAATCACCGAATTCGGAACTCGGAGTCAACGGATATTCATAAAACCGTTTACGTAAAGAAACCACATTTCGCGGCTAACTAGGTGAAACGAGACCTACTTGCCAAGAGTTCTGAAATCAAAATCCCAAACGCCGGGATTGTAGAGCTCAAAAAGTAGTGTGAAATCAAGCTAAAAATCACCGAATTCAGAACTCTGAGTCAACGGATATTCATAAAACCGTTTACGTAAAGAAACCACGTTTCGCGGCTAACTAGGTGAAACGAGACCTACTAGCCACGAGTTCTGGAATCAAAATCCGAAATGCCAGGATTGTAGAGCTCGAAAAGTAGTGTCAAACCAAGTTAAAAATCACCGAATTTAGAACTCGGAGTCAACGGATATTCATAAAACCGTTTACGTAAAGAAACCACATTTCGCGGCTAAATTGGTGAAACGAGACCTACTAGCCACGAGTTCTGAAATCAAAATTCGAAACTCCAGGATTGTAGAGCTCAAAAAGTAGTGTGAAATCAAGCTTAAAATCACCGAATTCGGAACTCGGAGTCAACGGATATTCATAAAACCGTTTACGTAAAGAAACCACATTTCGCGGCTAACTAGGTGAAAGGAGACCTACTTGCCAAGAGTTCTGAAATCAAAATCCCAAACGCCGGGATTGTAGAGCTCAAAAAGTAGTGTGAAATCAAGCTAAAAATCACCGAATTCAGAACTCTGAGTCAACGGATATTCATAAAACCGTTTGCGTAAAGAAACCACGTTTCGCGGCTAACTAGGTGATGCGAGACCTACTAGCCACGAGTTCTGGAATCAAAATCCGAAATACCAGGACTGTAGAGCTCGAAAAGTAGTGTGAAATCAAGCTAAAAATCACCGAATTCAGAACTCGAAGTCAACGGATATTCATAAAACCGTTTACGTAAAGAAACCACATTTCGCGGCTAACTAGGTGAAACGAGACCTACTAGCCTCGAGTTCTGAAATCAAAATCCGAAATGGCTAAATTGTAGAGCTCGAAAAGTAGTGTGAAATCAAGCTAAAAATCAATGAATTCAGAACTCTGAGTCAACGGATATTTATAAAACCGTTTACGTAAAGAAACCACATTTCGCGGCTAACCAGGTGAAACGAGACCTACTAGCCACGAGTTCTGAAATCAAAATCGGAAATACCAGGATTGTAGAGCTCGAAAAGTAGTGTGAAATCAAGCTAAAAATCACCGAATTTAGATCTCGGAGTCAACGGATATTCATAAAACCATTTACGTAAAGAAACCACATTTCGCGGCTATTTAGGTGAAACGAGACCTACTATCCACGAGTACTGAAATCAAAATCCGAAACTCCAGGATTGTAGAGCTCAAAAAGTAGTGTGAAATCAAGCTTAAAATCACCGAATTCGGAACTCGGAGTCAACGGATATTCATAAAACCGTTTACGTAAAGAAACCACATTTCGCGGCTAACTAGGTGAAAGGAGACCTACTTGCCAAGAGTTCTGAAATCAAAATCCCAAACGCCGGGATTGTAGAGCTCAAAAAGTAGTGTGAAATCAAGCTAAAAATCACCGAATTCAGAACTCTGAGTCAACGGATATTCATAAAACCGTTTACGTAAAGAAACCACGTTTCGCGGCTAACTAGGTGAAACGAGACCTACTAGCCACGAGTTCTGGAATCAAAATCCGAAATGCCAGGATTGTAGAGCTCGAAAAGTAGTGTGAAATCAAACTAAAAATCACCGAATTCAGAACTCGAAGTCAACGGATATTCATAAAACCGTTTACGTAAAGAAACCAAATTTCGCGGCTAAATAGGTGAAACGAGACCTACTAGCCACGAGTTCTGAAATCAAAATTCGAAACACCAGGATTGTAGAGCTCGAGTGTCAAACCAAGCAAAAAATCACCGAATTCAGAACTCGAAGTCAACGGATATTCATAAAACCGTTTACGTAAAGAAACCACATTTCGCGGCTAACTAGGTGAAACGGGACCTACTAGCCACGAGTTCTGGAATCAAAATCCGAAATGCCAGGATTGTAGAGCTCGAAAAGTAGTTTGAAATCAAGCTAAAAATCACCGAATTCAGAACTCGAAGTCAACGGATATTCATAAAACCGTTTACGTAAAGAAATACATTTCGCGGCTAAATAGGTGAAACGAGACCTACTAGCCACGAGTTCTAAAATCAAAATCCGAAACTCCAGGATTGTAGAGCTCAAAAAGTAGTGTGAAATCAAGCTTAAAATCACCGAATTCGGAACTCGGAGTCAACGGATATTCATAAAACCGTTTACGTAAAGAAACCACATTTTGCGGCTAACTAGGTGAAACGAGACCTACTTGCCAAGAATTCTGAAATCAAAATCCCAAACGCCGGGATTGTAGAGCTCAAAAAGTAGTGTGAAATCAAGCTAAAAATCACCGAATTCAGAACTCTGAGTCAACGGATATTCATAAAACCGTTTAAGTAAAGAAACTATGTTTCGCGGCTAACGAGGTGAAACGAGACCTACTAGCCACGAGTTCTGGAATCAAAATCCGAAATGCCAGGATTGTAGAGCTCGAAAAGTAGTGTGAAATCAAGCTAAAAATCACCGAATTCAGAACTCGAAGTCAACGGATATTCATAAAACCGTTTACGTAAAGAAACCACATTTCGCGGCTAACAAGGTGAAACGAGACCTACTTGCCAAGAGTTCTGAAATCAAAATCCCAAACGCCGGGATTGTAGAGCTCAAAAAGTAGTGTGAAATCAAGCTAAAAATCACCGAATTCAGAACTCTGAGTCAACGGATATTGATAAAACCGTTTACGTAAAGAAACCACATTTCGCGGCTAACTAGGTGAAACGAGACCTACTAGCCACGAGTTCTGGAATCAAAATCCGAAATGCCAGGATTGTAGAGCTCGAAAAGTAGTGTGAAATCAAGCTAAAAATCACCGAATTCAGAACTCGAAGTCAACGGATATTCATAAAACCGTTTACGTAAAGAAACCAAATTTCGCGGCTAAATAGGTGAAACGAGACCTACTAGCCACAAGTTCTGAAATCAAAATTCGAAACACCAGGATTGTAGAGCTCGAAAAGTAGTGTCAAACCAAGCTAAAAATCATCGATTGCAGAACTCGGAGTCAACGGATTTTCGTAAAACCGTTTACGTAAAGAAACCAAATTTCGCGGCTAACTAGGTGAAACGAGACCTACTAGCCTCGAGTTCTGAAATCAAAATCCGAAATGGCAGAATTATAGAGCTCGAAAAGTAGTGTGAAATCAAGCTAAAAATCAATGAATTCAGAACTCTGAGTCAACGGATATTTATAAAACCGTTTACGTAAAGAAACCACATTTCGCGGCTAACCAGGTGAAACGAGACCTACTAGCCACGAGTTCTGAAATCAAAATCGGAAATTCCAGGATTGTAGAGCTCGAAAAGTAGTGTGAAATCAAGCTAAAAATCACCGAATTTAGAACTCGGAGTCAACAGATATTCATAAAACGATTTACGTAAAGAAACCACATTTCGCGGCTATTTAGGTGAAACGAGACCTACTATCCACGAGTACTGAAATCAAAATCCGAAACTCCAGGATTGTAGAGCTCAAAAAGTAGTGTGAAATCAAGCTTAAAATCACCGAATTGGGAACTCGGAGTCAACGGATATTCATAAAACCGTTTACGTAAAGAAACCACATTTCGCGGCTAACTAGGTGAAACGAGACCTACTTGCCAAGAGTTCTGAAATCAAAATCCCAAATGCCGGGATTGTAGAGCTCAAAACGTAGTGTGAAATCAAGCTAAAAATCACCGAATTCAGAACTCTGAGTCAGCGGATATTCATAAAACCGTTTACGTAAAGAAACCACGTTTCGCGGCTAACTAGGTGAAACGAGACCTACTAGCCACGAGTTCTGGAATCAAAATCCGAAATACCAGTATTGTAGAGCTCGAAAAGTAGTGTGAAATCAAGCTAAAAATCACCGAATTCAGAACTCGAAGTCAACGGATATTCATAAAACCGTTTACGTAAAGAAACCACATTTCGCGGCTAAATAGGTGAAACGAGACCTACTAGCCACGAGTTCTGAAATCAAAATTCGAAACACCAGGATTGTAGAGCTCGAAAAGTAGTGTCAAACAAAGCTAAAAATCACCGATTTCAGAACTCGGAGTCAACGGATTTTCATAAAACCGTTTACGTAAAGAAACCAAATTTCGCGGCTAACTAGGTGAAACGAGACCTACTAGCCACGAGTACTGAAATCAAAATCCAAAACGGCAGAATTGTAGAGCTCGAAAAGTAGTGTGAAATCAAGCTAAAAATCACTGAATTCAGAACTCTGAGTCAACGGATATTTATAAAACGGTTTACGTAAAGAAACCACATTTCGCGGCTAACTAGGTGAAACGAGACCTACTAGCCACGAGTTCTGAAATCAAAATCCGAAATTCCAGGATTGTAGAGCTCGAAAAGTAGTGTGAAATCAAGCTAAAAATCACCGAATTCAGAACTCTGAGTCAACGGATATTCATAAAACCGTGTACGTAAAGAAATCACATTTCGCGGCTAACTAGGTGAAACGAGACCTAATAGCCATGAGTTCTGAAATCAAAATCCGAAATGCCAGGATTGTAGAGCTCGAAAATTAGTGTGAAATCAAGCTAAAAATCACCGAATTCAGAACTCGGAGTCAACGGATATTCATAAAACCGTTTACGTAAAGAAACCACATTTCGGGGCTAACTAGGTGAAACGAGACCTACCATCCACGAGTACTGAAATCAAAATCTGAAACTCCAGGATTGTAGAGCTCAAAAAGTAGTGTGAAATCAAGCTTAAAATCACCGAATTCAGAACTCGGAGTCAACGGATATTCATAAAACCGTTTACGTAAAGAAACCACATTTCGGGGCTAACTAGGTGAAACGAGACCTACCATCCACGAGTACTGAAATCAAAATCTGAAACTCCAGGATTGTAGAGCTCAAAAAGTAGTGTGAAATCAAGCTTAAAATCACCGAATTTAGAACTCGGAGTCAACGGATATTCATAAAACCGTTTACGTAAAAAAACCACATTTCGCGGCTAACTAGGTGAAACGAGACCTACTTGCCAAGAGTTCTGAAATCAAAATCCCAAACGCCAGGATTGTAGAGCTCAAAAAGTAGTGTGAAATCAAGCTAAAAATCACCAAATTCAGAACTCTGAGTCAACGGATATTCATAAAACCGTTTACGTAAAGAAACCACATTTCGCGGCTAACTAGGTGAAACGGGACCTACTAGCCACGAGTTCTGGAATAAAAATCCGAAATGCAAGGATTGTAGAGCTCGAAAAGTAGTGTTCAATCAAGCTAAAAATCACCAAATTCAGAACTCGAAGTCAACGGATATTCATAAAATCGTTTACATAAAGAAACCAAATTTTGCGGCTAAATAGGTGAAACGAGACCTACTAGCCACGAGTTCTGAAATCAAAATTCGAAACACCAGGATTGTAGAGCTCTTAAAGTAGTGTCAAACCAAGCTAAAAAACATCGATTTCAGAACTCGGAGTCAACGGATTTTCATAAAACCGTTTACGTAAAGAAACCAAATTTCGCGGCTAACTAGGTGAAAGGAGACCTACTAGCCTCGAGTTCTGAAATCAAAATTCGAAATGGCAGAATTGTAGAGCTCGAAAAGTAGTGTGAAATCAAGCTAAAAATCACTGAATTCAGAACTCTGAGTCAACGGATTTTCATAAAACCGTTTACGTAAGGAAACCAAATTTCGCGGCTAACTAGGTGAAACGAGACCTACTAGCCTCGAGTTCTGAAATCAAAATCCGAAATGCAAGGATTGTAGAGCTCGAAAAGTAGTGTGAAATCAAGCTAAAAATCACCGAATTTAGAACTCGGAGTCAACGGATATTCATAAAACCATTTACGTAAAGAAACCACATTTCGCGGCTAACTAGGTGAAATGAGACCTACTTGCCACGAGTTCTGAAATCAAAATCCGAAATGCGAGGATTGTAGAGCTCGAAAAGTAGTGTGAAATCAAGCTAAAAATCACCGAATTTAGAACTCGGAGTCAACGGATATTCATAAAACCGTTTACGTAAAGAAACCACATTTCGCGGCTAACTAGGTGAAACGAGACCTATTAGCCACGAGTACTGAAATCAAAATCCGAAATGCCAGGATTGTAGAGCTCGAAAAGTAGTGTGAAATCAAGCTAAAAATCACCGAATTCAGAACTCGAAGTCAACGGATATTCATAAAACCGTTTACGTAAAGAAACCACATTTTGCGGCTAACTAGGTGAAACGAGACCTACTAGCCACGAGTTCTGAAATAAAAATCGGAAACGCAAGGATTGTAGAGCTCGAAAAGTAGTGTGAAATCAAGCTAAAAATCACTTAATTCAAAACTCGGAGTCAACGGATATTTATAAAACCGTGTACGTAAAGAAACCACATTTCGCGGCCAACTAGGTGTAACGAGACCTACTAGCCACGAGTTCTGAAATCAAAATCCGAAACCCCAGGATTGTAGTGCTCGAAAACTAGTGTGAAATCAAGCTAAAAATCACCGAATTCAGAACTCTGAGTCAACGGATATTCATAAAACCGTTTACGTAAAAAAACCACATTTCGCGGCTAACTAGGTGAAACGAGACCTACTATCTACGAGTACTGAAATCAAAATCCGAAATGGCAGGATTGTAGAGCTCGAAAAGTAGTGTGAAATCAAGCTAAAAATCACCGAATTCAAAACTCGGAGTCAACGGATATTCATAAAACCGTTTACGTAAAGAAACCACATTTTGCGGCTAACTAGGTGAAACGAGACATACTAGCCACGAGTTCTGAAATCCAAATCCGAAACTCCAGGATTGTAGAGCTCAAAAAGTAGTGTGAAATCAAGCTTAAAATCAACGAATTCAGAACTCGGAGTCAACGGATATTCATAAAACCGTTTACGTAAAGAAACCACATTTCGCGGCTAACTAGGTGAAACGAGACCTACTAGCCACGAGTTCTAAAATCAATATCCAAAATTCCAGGATTGTAGAGCTCGAAAAGTAGTGTGAAATCAAGCTAAAAATCACCGAATTTAGAACTCGGAGTCAACGGATATTCATAAAACCGTTTACGTAAAGAAACTACATTTCGCGGCTAACTAGGTGAAACGAGACCTACTTGCCAAGAGTTCTGAAATCAAAATCCCAAACGCCAGGATTGTAGAGCTCAAAAAGTAGTGTGAAATCAAGCTAAAAATCACCGAATTCAGAACTCTGAGTCAACGGATATTCATAAAACCGTTTACGTAAAGAAACCACATTTCGCGGCTAACTAGGTGAAACGAGACCTACTAGCCACGAGTTCCGGAATCAAAATCCGAAATGCCAGGATTATAGAGCTCAAAAAGTAGTGTGAAATCAAGCTAAAAATCACCGAATTCAGAACTCGAAGTCAACCGATATTCATAAAACCGTTTACGTAAAGAAACCAGATTTCGCGGCTAAATAGGTGAAACGAGACCTACTAGCCACGAGTTCTGGAATCAAAATCCGAAATGCCAGGATTGTAGAGCTCGAAAAGTAGTGTGAAATCAAGCTAAAAATCAACGAATTCAGAACTCGAAGTCAACGGATATTCATAAAACCGTTTACGTAAAGAAACCAGATTTCGCGGCTAAATAGGTGAAACGAGACCTACTAGCCACGAATTCTGAAATCAAAATTCGAAACACCAGGATTGTAGAGCTCGAAAAGTAGTGTCAAACCAAGCTAAAAATCACCGATTTCAGAACTCGGAGTCAACGGATTTTCATAAAACCGTTTACGTAAAGAAACCAAATTTCGCGGCTAACTAGGTGAAACGAGACCTACTAGCTTCGAGTTCTGAAATCAAAATCCGAAACGGCAGAATTGTAGAGCTCGAAAAGTAGTGTGAAATCAAGCTAAAAATCACTGAATTCAGAACTCTGAGTCAACGGATATTTATAAAACCGTTTACGTAAAGAAACCACATTTCGCGGCTAACTAGGTGAAACGAGACCTACTAGCCACGAGTTCCGAAATCAAAATCCGAAATGCCAGGATTGTAGAGCTCGAAAAGTAGTGTGAAATCAAGCTAAAAATCACCGAATTTAGAACTCGGAGTCAACGGATATTCATAAAACCGTTTACGTAAAGAAACCACATTTCGCGGCTAACTAGGTGAAACGAGACCTACTTGCCAAGAGTTCTGAAATCAAAATCCCAAACGCCAGGATTTTAGAGCTCAAAAAGTAGTGTGAAATCAAGCTAAAAATCACCGAATTCAGAACTCTGAGTCAACGGATATTCATAAAACCGTTTACGTAAAGAAACCACATTTCGCGGCTAACTAGGTGAAACGAGACCTACTAGCCACGAGTTCTGGAATCAAAATCCGAAATGCCAGGATTGTAGAGCTCGAAAAGTAGTGTGAAATCAAGCTAAAAATCACCAAATTCAGAACTCGAAGTCAACTGATATTCATAAAACCGTTTACGTAAAGAAACCACATTTCGCGGCTAAATAGGTGAAACGAGACCTACTAGCCACGAGTTCTGAAATCAAAATTCGAAACACCAGGATTGTAGAGCTCGAAAAGTACTGTCAAACCAAGCTAAAAATCACCGAATTCAGAACTCTGAGTCAACGGATATTCATACAACCATTTACGTAAAGAAACCACATTTCGCGGCTAACTAGGTGAAACGGGACCAACTAGCCACGAGTTCTGAAATCAAAATCGGAAACGCCAGGATTGTAGAGCTCGAAAATTAGTGTGAAATCAAGCTAAAAATCACCGAATTTAGAACTCGGAGTCAACGGTTATTCATAAAACCATTTACGTAAAGAAACCACATTTCGCGGCTAACTAGGTGAAATGAGACCTACTAGCCACGAGTTCTGAAATCAAAATCCGAAATGCGAGGATTGTAGAGCTCGAAAAGTAGTGTGAAATCAAGCTAAAAATCACAGAATTCAGAACTCGAAGTCAACGGATATTCATAAAACCGTTTACGTAAAGAAACCACATTTTGCGGCTAACTATGTGAAACGAGACCTATTAGCCACGAGTACTGAAATCAAAATCCGAAACACCAGGATTGTAGAGCTCGAAAAGTAGTGTGAAATCAAGCTAAGGATCACCGAATTCAGAACTCGGAGTCAACGGATATTCATAAAACCGTTTACGTAAAGAAACCACATTTCTCGGCTAACTAGCTGAAACGAGACCTACTAGCCACGAGTTCTGGAATCAAAATCCGAAATGCCAGGATTATAGAGCTCGAAAAGTAGTGTGAAATCAAGCTAAAAATCACCGAATTCAGAACTCGGAGTCAACGGATATTCATAAAACCGTTTACGTAAAGAAACCAGATTTCGCGGCTAAATAGGTGAAACGAGACCTACTAGCCACGAATTCTGAAATCAAAATTCGAAACACCAGGATTGTAGAGCTCGAAAAGTAGTGTCAAACCAAGCTATAAATCACCGATTTCAGAACTCGGAGTCAACGGATTTTCATAAAACCGTTTACGTAAAGAAACCAAATTTCGCGGCTAACTAGGTGAAACGAGACCTACTAGCTTCGAGTTCTGAAATCAAAATCCGAAACGGCAGAATTGTAGAGCTCGAAAAGTAGTGTGAAATCAAGCTAAAAATCACTGAATTCAGAACTCTGAGTCAACGGATATTTATAAAACCGTTTACGTAAAGAAACCACATTTCGCGGCTAACTAGGTGAAACGAGACCTACTAGCCACGAGTTCTGAAATCAAAATCCGAAATGCCAAGATTGTAGAGCTCGAAAAGTAGTGTGAAATCAAGCTAAAAATCACCGAATTTAGAACTCGGAGTCAACGGATATTCATAAAACCGTTTACGTAAAGAAACCACATTTCGCGGCTAACTAGGTGAAACGAGACCTACTTGCCAAGAGTTCTGAAATCAAAATCCCAAATGCCAGGATTTTAGAGCTCAAAAAGTAGTGTGAAATCAAGCTACAAATCACCGAATTCAGAACTCTGAGTCAACGGATATTCATAAAATCGTTTACGTAAAGAAACCACATTTCGCGGCTAACTAGGTGAAACGAGACCTACTAGCCACGAGTTCTGGAATCAAAATCCGAAATGCCAGGACTGTAGAGCTCGAAAAGTAGTGTGAAATCAAGCTAAAAATCACCGAATTCAGAACTCGAAGTCAACTGATATTCATAAAACCGTTTACGTAAAGAAACCACATTTCGCGGCTAAATAGGTGAAACGAGACCTACTAGCCACGAGTTCTGAAATCAAAATTCGAAACACCAGGATTGTAGAGCTCGAAAAGTACTGTCAAACCAAGCTAAAAATCACCGAATTCAGAACTCTGAGTCAACGGATATTCATACAACCATTTACGTAAAGAAACCACATTTCGCGGCTAACTAGGTGAAACGGGACCAACTAGCCACGAGTTCTGAAATCAAAATCGGAAATGCCAGGATTGTAGAGCTCGAAAATTAGTGTGAAATCAAGCTAAAAATCACCGAATTTAGAACTCGGAGTCAACGGTTATTCATAAAACCATTTACGTAAAGAAACCACATTTCGCGGCTAACTAGGTGAAATGAGACCTACTAGCCACGAGTTCTGAAATCAAAATCCGAAATGCGAGGATTGTAGAGCTCAAAAAGTAGTGTGAAATCAAGCTAAAAATCACAGAATTCAGAACTCGAAGTCAACGGATATTCATAAAACCGTTTACGTAAAGAAACCACATTTTGCGGCTAACTATGTGAAACGAGACCTATTAGCCACGAGTACTGAAATCAAAATCCGAAACACCAGGATTGTAGAGCTCGAAAAGTAGTGTGAAATCAAGCTAAGGATCACCGAATTCAGAACTCGGAGTCAACGGATATTCATAAAACCGTTTACGTAAAGAAACCACATTTCTCGGCTAACTAGCTGAAACGAGACCTACTAGCCACGAGTTCTGGAATCAAAATCCGAAATGCCAGGATTATAGAGCTCGAAAAGTAGTGTGAAATCAAGCTAAAAATCACCGAATTCAGAACTCGGAGTCAACGGATATTCATAAAACCGTTTACGTAAAGAAACCAGATTTCGCGGCTAAATAGGTGAAACGAGACCTACTAGCCACGAATTCTGAAATCAAAATTCGAAACACCAGGATTGTAGAGCTCGAAAAGTAGTGTCAAACCAAGCTAAAAATCACCGATTTCAGAACTCGGAGTCAACGGATTTTCATAAAACCGTTTACGTAAAGAAACCAAATTTCGCGGCTAACTAGGTGAAACGAGACCTACTAGCTTCGAGTTCTGAAATCAAAATCCGAAACGGCAGAATTGTAGAGCTCGAAAAGTAGTGTGAAATCAAGCTAAAAATCACTGAATTCAGAACTCTGAGTCAACGGATATTTATAAAACCGTTTACGTAAAGAAACCACATTTCGCGGCTAACTAGGTGAAACGAGACCTACTAGCCACGAGTTCTGAAATCAAAATCCGAAATGCCAAGATTGTAAAGCTCGAAAAGTAGTGTGAAATCAAGCTAAAAATCACCGAATTTAGAACTCGGAGTCAACGGATATTCATAAAACCGTTTACGTAAAGAAACCACATTTCGCGGCTAACTAGGTGAAACGAGACCTACTTGCCAAGAGTTCTGAAATCAAAATCCCAAATGCCACGATTTTAGAGCTCAAAAAGTAGTGTGAAATCAAGCTACAAATCACCGAATTCAGAACTCTGAGTCAACGGATATTCATAAAACCGTTTACGTAAAGAAACCACATTTCGCGGCTAACTAGGTGAAACGAGACCTACTAGCCACGAGTTCTGGAATCAAAATCCGAAATGCCAGGACTGTAGAGCTCGAAAAGTAGTGTGAAATCAAGCTAAAAATCACCGAATTCAGAACTCGAAGTCAACTGATATTCATAAAACCGTTTACGTAAAGAAACCACATTTCGCGGCTAAATAGGTGAAACGAGACCTACTAGCCACGAGTTCTGAAATCAAAATTCGAAACACCAGGATTGTAGAGCTCGAAAAGTACTGTCAAACCAAGCTAAAAATCACCGAATTCAGAACTCGGAGTCAACGGATATTCATACAACCATTTACGTAAAGAAACCACATTTCGCGGCTAACTAGGTGAAACGGGACCAACTAGCCACGAGTTCTGAAATCAAAATCGGAAACGCCAGGATTGTAAAGTTCGAAAATTAGTGTGAAATCAAGCTAAAAATCACCGAATTTAGAACTCGGGGTCAACGGATATTCATAAAACCATTTACGTAAAGAAACCACATTTCGCGGCTAACTAGGTGAAATGAGACCTACTAGCCACGAGTTGTAAAATCAAAATCCGAAATGCGAGGATTGTAGAGCTCGAAAAGTAGTGTGAAATCAAGCTAAAAATCACCGAATTCAGAACTCGAAGTCAACGGATATTCATAAAACCGTTTACGTAAAGAAACCACATTTTGCGGCTAACTATGTGAAACGAGACCTATTAGCCACGAGTACTGAAATCAAAATCCGAAACACCAGGATTGTAGAGCTCGAAAAGTAGTGTGAAATCAAGCTAAGAATCACCGAATTCAGAACTCGGAGTCAACGGATATTCATAAAACCGTTTACGTAAAGTAACCACATTTCGCGGCTAACTAGGTGAAACGAGACCTACTAGCCACGAGTTCTGGAATCAAAATCCGAAATGCCAGGATTATAGAGCTCGAAAAGTAGTGTGAAATCAAGCTAAAAATCACCGAATTCAGAACTCGGAGTCAACGGATATTCATAAAACCGTTTACGTAAAGAAACCAGATTTCGCGGCTAAATAGGTGAAACGAGACCTACTAGCCACGAATTCTGAAATCAAAATTCGAAACACCAGGATTGTAGAGCTCGAAAAGTAGTGTCAAACCAAGATAAAAATCACCGATTTCAGAACTCGGAGTCAACGGATTTTCATAAAACCGTTTACGCAAGGAAACCAAATTTCGCGGCTAACTAGGTGAAACGAGACCTACTAGCCTCGAGTTCTGAAATCAAAATCCGAAACGGCAGAATTGTAGAGCTCGAAAGGTAGTGTGAAATCAAGCTAAAAATCACTGAATTCAGAACTCTGAGTCAACGGATATTTATAAAACCGTTTACGTAAAGAAACCACATTTCGCGGCTAACTAGATGAAACGAGACCTACTAGCCACGAGTTCTGAAATCAAAATCCGAAACGCCAAGATTGTAGAGCTCGAAAAGTAGTGTGAAATCAAGCTAAAAATCACCGAATTTAGAACTCGGAGTCAACGGATATTCATAAAACCGTTTACGTAAAGAAACCACATTTCGCGGCTAACTAGGTGAAACGAGACCTACTTGCCAAGAGTTCTGAAATCAAAATCCCAAAAGCCAGGATTTTAGAGCTCGAAAAGTAGTGTGAAATCAAGCTAAAAATCACCTAATTCAGAACTCGGAGTCAACAGATATTCATAAAACCGTTTACGTAAAGAAACCACATTTCGCGGCTAACTAGGTGAAACGAGACCTACTAGCCACGAGTTTTGAAATCAAAATCCGAAACGACAGGATTGTAGAGCTCAAAAAGTAGTGTCAAATCAAGTTAAAAATCACCGAACTCAGAACTCGGAGTCAACGGATATTTATAAAACCGTGTACGTAAAGAAACGACATTTCGCGGCTAACTAGGTGAAACGAGACCTACTAGCCACGAGTTCTGAAATCAAAATCCGAAACCCCAGGATTGTAGTGCTCGAAAAGTAGTGTGAAATCAAGCTAAAAATCACCGAATTCAGAACTCTGAGTCAACGGATATTCATAAAACCGTTTACGTAAAAAAACCACATTTCGCGGCTAACTAGGTGAAACGAGACCTACTATCCACGAGTACTGAAATCAAAATCCGAAACGGCAGGATTGTAGAGCTCGAAAAGTAGTGTGAAATCTAGCTAAAAATCACCGAATTCAAAACTCGGAGTCAACGGATATTCATAAAACCGTTTACGTAAAGAAACCACATTTTGCGGCTAACTAGGTGAAACGAGACATACTAGCCACGAGTTCTGAAATCCAAATCCGAAACTCCGGGATTGTAGAGCTCAAAAAGTAGTGTGAAATCAAGCTTAAAATCACCAAATTCAGAACTCGGAGTCAACGGATATTCATAAAACCGTTTACGTAAAGAAACCACATTTCGCGGCTAACTAGGTGAAACGAGACCTACTAGCCACGAGTTCTGGAATCAAAATCCGAAATGCCAGGATTATAGAGCTCGAAAAGTAGTGTGAAATCAAGCTAAAAATCACCGAATTCAGAACTCGGAGTCAACGGATATTCATAAAACCGTTTACGTAAAGAAACCAGATTTCGCGGCTAAATAGGTGAAACGAGACCTACTAGCCACGAATTCTGAAATCAAAATTCGAAACACCAGGATTGTAGAGCTCGAAAAGTAGTGTCAAACCAAGCTAAAAATCACCGATTTCAGAACTCGGAGTCAACGGATTTTCATAAAACCGCTTACGTAAAGAAACCAAATTTCGCGGCTAACTAGGTGAAACGAGACCTACTAGCCTCGAGTTCTGAAATCAAAATCCGAAACGGCAGAATTGTAGAGCTCGAAAGGTAGTGTGAAATCAAGCTAAAAATCACTGAATTCAGAACTCTGAGTCAACGGATATTTATAAAACCGTTTACATAAAGAAACCACATTTCGCGGCTAACTAGATGAAACGAGACCTACTAGCCACGAGTTCTGAAATCAAAATCCGAAACGCCAAGATTGTAGAGCTCGAAAAGTAGTGTGAAATCAAGCTAAAAATCACCGAATTTAGAACTCGGAGTCAACGGATATTCATAAAACCGTTTACGTAAAGAAACCACATTTCGCGGCTAACTAGGTGAAACGAGACCTACTTGCCAAGAGTTCTGAAATCAAAATCCCAAACGCCAGGATTTTAGAGCTCAAAAAGTAGTGTGAAATCAAGCTACAAATCACCGAATTCAGAACTCTGAGTCAACGGATATTCATAAAACCGTTTACGTAAAGAAACCACATTTCACGGCTAACTAGGTGAAACGAGACCTACTAGCCACGAGTTCTGGAATCAAAATCCGAAATGCCAGGATTGTAGAGCTCGAAAAGTAGTGTGAAATCAAGCTAAAAATCACCTAATTCAGAACTCGGAGTCAACAGATATTCATAAAACCGTTTACGTAAAGAAACCACATTTCGCGGCTAACTAGGTGAAACGAGACCTACTAGCCACGAGTTTTGAAATCAAAATCCGAAATGACAGGATTGTAGAGCTCAAAAAGTAGTGTCAAATCAAGTTAAAAATCACCGAACTCAGAACTCGGAGTCAACGGATATTTATAAAACCGTGTACGTAAAGAAACGACATTTCGCGGCTAACTAGGTGAAACGAGACCTACTAGCCACGAGTTCTGAAATCAAAATCCGAAACCCCAGCATTGTAGTGCTCGAAAAGTAGTGTGAAATCAAGCTAAAAGTCACCGAATTCAGAACTCTGAGTCAACGGATATTCATAAAACCGTTTACGTAAAAAAACCACATTTCGCGGCTAACTAGGTGAAACGAGACCTACTATCCACGAGTACTGAAATCAAAATCCGAAACGGCAGGATTGTAGAGCTCGAAAAGTAGTGTGAAATCTAGCTAAAAATCACCGAATTCAAAACTCGGAGTCAACGGATATTCATAAAACCGTTTACGTAAAGAAACCACATTTTGCGGCTAACTAGGTGAAACGAGACATACTAGTCACGAGTTCTGAAATCCAAATCCGAAACTCCAGGATTGTAGAGCTCAAAAAGTAGTGTGAAATCAAGCTTAAAATCACCAAATTCAGAACTCGGAGTCAACGGATATTCATAAAACCGTTTACGTAAAGAAACCACATTTCGCGGCTAACTAGGTGAAACGAGACCTACTAGCCACGAGTTCTAAAATCAAAATCCAAAATGCCAGGACTGTAGAGCTCGAAAAGTAGTGTGAAATCAAGCTAAAAATCACCGAATTCGAAACTCGGAGTCAACGGATATTCATAAAACCGTTTACGTAAAGAAACCACATTTCGCGGCTAACTAGGTGAAACGAGACCTACTAGCCACGAGTTCTGGAATCAAAATCCGAAATGCCAGGATTGTAGAGTTCGAAAAGTAGTGTTAAATCAAGCTAAAAATCACCAAATTCAGAACTCGAAGTCAACGGATATTCATAACCCCGTTTACGTAAAGAAACCACATTTCGCGGCTAACTAGGTGAAACGATACCTACTAGCCACGAGTACTGAAACCAAAATCCGAAACACCAGGATTGTAGAGCTCGAAAAGTAGTGTGAAATCAAGCTAAAAATCACCGAATTCGAAACTCGGAGTAAAGGGATATTCATAAAACCGTTTACGTAAAGAAACCACATTTCGCGGCTAACTAGGTGAAACGAGACCTACTAGCCACGAGTTCTGAAATAAAAATCGGAAACGCAAGGATTGTAGAGCTCGAAAAGTAATGTGAAATCAAGCTAAAAATCACCGAATTCAAAACTCGGAGTCAACGGATATTCATAAAACCGTTTACGTAAAGAAACCACATTTCGCGGCTAACTAGGTGAAACGAGACCTACTAGCCACGTGTTCTGAAATCGAAATTCGAAACACCAGGATTGTAGAGCTCGAAAAGTAGTGTCAAACCAAGCTAAAAATCACCGATTTCAGAACTCGGAGTCAACGGATTTTCATAAAACCGTTTACGTAAAGAAACCAAATTTCGGGGCTAACTAGGTGAAACGAGACCTACTAGCCTCGAGTTCTGAAATCAAAATCCGAAAAGGCAAAATTGTAGAGCTCGAAAAGTAGTGTGAAATCAAGCTAAAAATCACTGAATTCAGAACTCTGAGTCAACGGATATTTATAAAACCGTTTACGTAAAGAAACCACATTTCGCGGCTAACAAGGTGAAACGAGACCTACTAGCCACGAGTTCTGGAATCAAAATCCAAAATGCCAGGATTGTAGAGCTCGAAAAGTAGTGTGAAATCAAGTTAAAAATCACCGAATTCAGAACTCGAAGTCAACTGATATTCATAAAACCGTTTACGTAAAGAAACCACATTTCGCGGCTAAATAGCTGAAACGAGACCTACTAGCCACGAGTTCTGAAATCAAAATTCGAAACACCAGGATTGTAGAGCTCAAAAAGTAGTGTCAAACCAAGCTAAAAATCACCGATTTCAGAACTCGGAGTCAAAGGATTTTCATAAAACCGTTTACGTAAAGAAACCAAATTTCGCGGCTAACTAGGTGAAACGAGACCTACTAGCCTCGAGTTCTGAAATCAAAATCCGAAACGGCAGAATTGTAGAGCTCGAAAAGTAGTGTGAAATCAAGCTAAAAAACAACGAATTCAGAACTCTGAGTCAACGGATATTTATAAAACCGTTTACGTAAAGAAACCACATTTCGCGGCTAACCAGGTGAAACGAGACCTACTAGCCACGAGTTCTGAAATCAAAATCCGAAATTCCAGGATTGTAGAGCTCGAAAAGTAGTGTGAAATCAAGCTAAAAATCACCGAATTTAGAACTCGGAGTCAACGGATATTCATAAAACCGTTTACGTAAAGAAACCACATTTCGCGGCTAACTAGGTGAAACGAGACCTACTAGCCACGAGTTCTGAAATCAAAATCCGAAAGGCTAGGATTTTAGAGCTCAAAAAGTAGTGTGAAATCAAGCTAAAAATCACCGAATTCAGAACTCGGAGTCAACGGATATTCATAAAACCGTTTACGTAAAGAAACTACATTTCGCGGCTAACTAGGTGAAACGGGACCTACTAGCCACGAGTTCTGAAATCAAAATCCGAAACGACAGGATTGTAGAGCTCGAATAGTAGTGTGAAATCAAGATAAAAATAACCGAATTCAGAACTCGGAGTCAACGGATATTCATAAAACCGTTTACGTAAAGAAACCACATTTCGCGGCTAACTAGGTGAAACAAGACCTACTAGCCACGAGTTCTGAAATCAAAATCCGAAGTTCCAGGATTGTAGAGCTCGAAAAGTAGTATGAAATCAAGCTAAAAATCACCTAATTCAGAACTCGGAGTCAACAGATATTCATAAAACCGTTTACGTAAAGAAACCACATTTCGCGGCTAACTAGGTGAAACGAGACCTACTAGCCACGAGTTTTGAAATCAAAATCCGAAACGACAGGATTGTAGAGCTCAAAAAGTAGTGTCAAATCAAGTTAAAAATCACCGAACTCAGAACTCGGAGTCAACGGATATTTATAAAACCGTGTACGTAAAGAAACCACATTTCGCGGCTAACTAGGTGAAACGAGACCTACTAGCCACGAGTTCTGAAATCAAAATCTGAAACCCCAGGATTGTAGTGCTCGAAAAGTAGTGTGAAATCAAGCTAAAAATCACCGAATTCAGAACTCTGAGTCAACGGATATTCATAAAACCGTTTACGTAAAAAACCACATTTCGCGGCTAACTAGGTAAAACGAGACCTACTATCCACGAGTAATGAAATCAAAATCCGAAACGGCAGGATTGTAGAGCTCGAAAAGTAGTGTGAAATCTAGCTAAAAATCACTGAATTCAAAACTCGGAGTCAACGGATATTCATAAAACCGTTTATGTAAAGAAACCACATTTTGCGGCTAACTAGGTGAAACGAGACATACTAGCCACGAGTTCTGAAATCCAAATCCGAAACTCCAGGATTGTAGAGCTCAAAAAGTAGTGTGAAATCAAGCTTAAAATCACCAAATTCAGAACTCGGAGTCAACGGATATTCATAAAACCGTTTACGTAAAGAAACCACATTTCGCGGCTAAATAGGTGAAACGAGACCTACTAGCCACGAGTTCTAAAATCAAAATCCAAAATGCCAGGACTGTAGAGCTCGAAAAGTAGTGTGAAATCAAGATAAAAATCACCGAATTCGAAACTCGGAGTCAACGGATATTCATAAAACCGTTTACGTAAAGAAACCACATTTCGCGGCTAACTAGGTGAAACGAGACCTACTAGCCACGAGTTCTGGAATCAAAATCCGAAATGCCAGGATTGTAGAGCTCGAAAAGTAGTGTTAAATCAAGCTAAAAATCACCAAATTCAGAACTCGAAGTCAAGGGATATTCATAAAACCGTTTACGTAAAGAAACCACATTTCGCGGCTAACTAGGTGAAACGAGACCTACTAGCCACGAGTTCTGAAATCAAAATCCGAAATGCCAGGATTGTAGAGCTCGAAAAGTAGTGTGAAATCAAGCTAAAAATCACCGAATTCAGAACTCGAAGTCAACGGATATTCATAAAACCGTTTACGTAAAGAAACCAAATTTCGCGGCTAAATAGGTGAAACGAGACCTACTAGGCACGAGTTCCGAAATCAGAATTCGAAACACCAGGATTGTAGAGCTCGAAAAGTAGTGTCAAACCAAGCTAAAAATCACCGATTTCAGAACTCGGAGTCAACGGATATTCATAAAACCGTTTACGTAAAGAAACCACATTTTGCGGCTAACTAGGTGAAACGAGACCTACTAGCCACGAGTACTGAAATCAAAATCCGAAACACCAGGATTGTAGAGCTCGAAAAGTAGTGTGAAATCAAGCTAAAAATCACCGAATTCGAAACTTGGAGTCAACGGATATTCATAAAACCGTTTACGTAAAGAAACCACATTTCGCGGCTAACTAGGTGAAACGAGACCTACTAGCCACGAGTTCTGGAATCAAAATCCGAAATGCCAGGATTGTAGAGCTCGAAAAGTAGTGTGAAATCAAGCTAAAAATCACCGAATTCAGAACTCGAAGTCAACGGATATTCATAAAACCGTTTACGTAAAGAAACCACATTTCGCGGCTAAATAGGTGAAACGAGACCTACTAGCCACGAGTTCCGAAATCAAAATTCGAAACACCAGGATTGTAGAGCTCGAAAAGTAGTGTCAAACCAAGCTAAAAATCACCGATTTCAGAACTCGGAGTCAACGGTTATTCATAAAACCGTTTACGTAAAGAAACCACATTTTGCGGCTAACTAGGTGAAACGAGACCTACTAGCCTCGAGTACTGAAATCAAAATCCGAAACACCAGGATTGTAGAGCTCGAAAAGTAGTGTGAAATCAAGCTAAAAATCACCGAATTCGAAACTCGGAGTAAAGGGATATTCATAAAACCGTTTACGTAAAGAAACCACATTTCGCGGCTAACTAGGTGAAACGAGACCTACTAGCCACGAGTTCTGAAATAAAAATCGGAAATGCAAGGATTGTAGAGCTCGAAAAGTAGTGTGAAATCAAGCTAAAAATCACCGAATTCAGAACTCGGAGTCAACGGATATTCATAAAACCGTTTACGTAAAGAAACCATATTTCGCGGCTAACTAGGTGAAACGAGACCTACTAGCCACGAGTTCTGAAATAAAAATCCGAAATGCCAGGATTGTAGAGCTCGAAAAGTAGTCTGAAATCAAGCTAAAAATCACCGAATTCAGAACTCTGAGTCAACGGATATTCATAAAACCGTTTACGTAAAGAAACCACATTTCGCGGCTAACTAGATGAAACGAGACCTACTAGCCACGAGTTCTGAAATCAAAGTCGAAAACGCCAGGATTGTAGAGCTCGAAAAGTAGTGTGAAATCAAGCTAAAAATCACCGAATTAAGAACTCGGAGTCAACGGATATTCATAAAACCGTTTACGTAAAGAAACCACATTTCGATGCTAACTAGGTGAAACGAGACCTACTAGCCACGAGTTCTGCAATCAAAATCCGAAACTCCAGGATTGTAGAGCTCGAAAAGTAGTGTGAAATCGAGCTAAAAATCACCGAATTCAGAACTCTGAGTCAACGGATATTCATAAAACCGTTTACGTAAAGAAACCACATTTCGCGGCTAACTAGGTAAAACGAGACCTACTAGCCACGAGTTCTGAAATCAAAATCCGAAACGCCAGGATTGTAGAGCTCGAAAAGTAGTGTGAAATCAAGCTAAAAATCACCGAATTCAGAACTCGAAGTCAACGGATATTCATAAAACCGTTTACGTAAAGAAACCACATTTTGCGGCTAACTAGGTGAAACGAGACCTACTAGCCACGAGTACTGAAATGAAAATCCGAAACACCAGGATTGTAGAGCTCGAAAAGTAGTGTGAAATCAAGCTAAAAATCACCGAATTCGAAAATCGGAGTCAACGGATATTCATAAAACCGTTTACGTAAAGAAACCACATTTCGCGGCTAACTAGGTGAAACGAGACCTACTAGCCACGAGTTCTGGAATCAAAATCCGAAATGCCAGGATTGTAGAGCTCGAAAAGTAGTGTGAAATCAAGCTAAAAATCACCGAATTCAGAACTCGAAGTCAACGGATATTCATAAAACCGTTTACGTAAAGAAACCACATTTCGCGGCTAAATAGGTGAAACGAGACCTACTAGCCACGAGTTCTGAAATCAAAACCCGAAACGGCAGGATTGTAGAGCTCGAAAAGTAGTGTGAAATCTAGCTAAAAATCACCGAATTCAAAACTCGGAGTCAACGGATATTCATAAAACCGTTTACGTAAAGAAACCACATTTTGCGGCTAACTAGGTGAAACGAGACATACTAGCCACGAGTTCTGAAATCCAAATCCGAAACTCCAGGATTGTAGAGCTCAAAAAGTAGTGTGAAATCAAGCTTAAAATCACCAAATTCAGAACTCGGAGTCAACGGATATTCATAAAACCGTTTACGTAAAGAAACCACATTTCGCGGCAAACTAGGTGAAACGAGACCTACTAGCCACGAGTTCTAAAATCAAAATCCAAAATGCCAGGACTGTAGAGCTCGAAAAGTAGTGTGAAATCAAGATAAAAATCACCGAATTCGAAACTCGGAGTCAACGGATATTCATAAAACCGTTTACGTAAAGAAACCACATTTCGCGGCTAACTAGGTGAAACGAGACCTACTAGCCACGAGTTCTGGAATCAAAATCCGAAATGCCAGGATTGTAGAGCTCGAAAAGTAGTGTTAAATCAAGCTAAAAATCACCAAATTCAGAACTCGAAGTCAAGGGATATTCATAAAACCGTTTACGTAAAGAAACCACATTTCGCGGCTAACTAGGTGAAACGAGACCTACTAGCCACGAGTTCTGAAATCAAAATCCGAAATGCCAGGATTGTAGAGCTCGAAAAGTAGTGTGAAATCAAGCTAAAAATCACCGAATTCAGAACTCGAAGTCAACGGATATTCATAAAACCGTTTACGTAAAGAAACCAAATTTCGCGGCTAAATAGGTGAAACGAGACCTACTAGCCACGAGTTCCGAAATCAAAATTCGAAACACCAGGATTGTAGAGCTCGAAAAATAGTGTCAAACCAAGCTAAAAATCACCGATTTCAGAACTCGGAGTCAACGGATATTCATAAAACCGTTTACGTAAAGAAACCACATTTTGCGGCTAACTAGGTGAAACGAGACCTACTAGCCACGAGTACTGAAATCAAAATCCGAAACACCAGGATTGTAGAGCTCGAAAAGTAGTGTGAAATCAAGCTAAAAATCACCGAATTCGAAACTCGGAGTCAACGGATATTCATAAAACCGTTTACGTAAAGAAACCACATTTCGCGGCTAACTAGGTGAAACGAGACCTACTAGCCACGAGTTCTGGAATCAAAATCCGAAATGCCAGGATTGTAGAGCTCGAAAAGTAGTGTGAAATCAAGCAAAAAATCACCGAATTCAGAACTCGAAGTCAACGGATATTCATAAAACCGTTTACGTAAAGAAACCACATTTCGCGGCTAAATAGGTGAAACGAGACCTACTAGCCACGAGTTCCGAAATCAAAATTCGAAACACCAGGATTGTAGAGCTCGAAAAGTAGTGTCAAACCAAGCTAAAAATCACCGATTTCAGAACTCGGAGTCAACGGTTATTCATAAAACCGTTTACGTAAAGAAACCACATTTTGCGGCTAACTAGGTGAAACGAGACCTACTAGCCTCGAGTACTGAAATCAAAATCCGAAACACCAGGATTGTAGAGCTCGAAAAGTAGTGTGAAATCAAGCTAAAAATCACCGAATTCGAAACTCGGAGTAAAGGGATATTCATAAAACCGTTTACGTAAAGAAACCACATTTCGCGGCTAACTAGGTGAAACGAGACCTACTAGCCACGAGTTCTGAAATAAAAATCGGAAATGCAAGGATTGTAGAGCTCAAAAAGTAGTGTGAAATCAAGCTAAAAATCACCGAATTCAGAACTCGGAGTCAACGGATATTCATAAAACCGTTTACGTAAAGAAACCATATTTCGCGGCTAACTAGGTGAAACGAGACCTACTAGCCACGAGTTCTGAAATAAAAATCCGAAATGCCAGGATTGTAGAGCTCGAAAAGTAGTCTGAAATCAAGCTAAAAATCACCGAATTCAGAACTCTGAGTCAACGGATATTCATAAAACCGTTTACGTAAAGAAACCACATTTCGCGGCTAACTAGGTGAAACGAGACCTACTAGCCACGAGTTCTGAAATCAAAATCCGAAATGCCAGGATTGTAGAGCTCGAAAAGTAGTGTGAAATCAAGCTAAAAATCACCGAATTCAGAACTCGAAGTCAACGGATATTCATAAAACCGTTTACGTAAAGAAACCAAATTTCGCGGCTAAATAGGTGAAACGAGACCTACTAGCCACGAGTTCCGAAATCAAAATTCGAAACACCAGGATTGTAGAGCTCGAAAAATAGTGTCAAACCAAGCTAAAAATCACCGATTTCAGAACTCGGAGTCAACGGATATTCATAAAACCGTTTACGTAAAGAAACCACATTTTGCGGCTAACTAGGTGAAACGAGACCTACTAGCCACGAGTACTGAAATCAAAATCCGAAACACCAGGATTGTAGAGCTCGAAAAGTAGTGTGAAATCAAGCTAAAAATCACCGAATTCGAAACTCGGAGTCAACGGATATTCATAAAACCGTTTACGTAAAGAAACCACATTTCGCGGCTAACTAGGTGAAACGAGACCTACTAGCCACGAGTTCTGGAATCAAAATCCGAAATGCCAGGATTGTAGAGCTCGAAAAGTAGTGTGAAATCAAGCAAAAAATCACCGAATTCAGAACTCGAAGTCAACGGATATTCATAAAACCGTTTACGTAAAGAAACCACATTTCGCGGCTAAATAGGTGAAACGAGACCTACTAGCCACGAGTTCCGAAATCAAAATTCGAAACACCAGGATTGTAGAGCTCGAAAAGTAGTGTCAAACCAAGCTAAAAATCACCGATTTCAGAACTCGGAGTCAACGGTTATTCATAAAACCGTTTACGTAAAGAAACCACATTTTGCGGCTAACTAGGTGAAACGAGACCTACTAGCCTCGAGTACTGAAATCAAAATCCGAAACACCAGGATTGTAGAGCTCAAAAAGTAGTGTGAAATCAAGCTAAAAATCACCGAATTCGAAACTCGGAGTAAAGGGATATTCATAAAACCGTTTACGTAAAGAAACCACATTTCGCGGCTAACTAGGTGAAACGAGACCTACTAGCCACGAGTTCTGAAATAAAAATCGGAAATGCAAGGATTGTAGAGCTCAAAAAGTAGTGTGAAATCAAGCTAAAAATCACCGAATTCAGAACTCGGAGTCAACGGATATTCATAAAACCGTTTACGTAAAGAAACCATATTTCGCGGCTAACTAGGTGAAACGAGACCTACTAGCCACGAGTTCTGAAATAAAAATCCGAAATGCCAGGATTGTAGAGCTCGAAAAGTAGTCTGAAATCAAGCTAAAAATCACCGAATTCAGAACTCTGAGTCAACGGATATTCATAAAACCGTTTACGTAAAGAAACCACATTTCGCGGCTAACTAGATGAAACGAGACCTACTAGCCACGAGTTCTGAAATCAAAATCGAAAACGCCAGGATTGTAGAGCTCGAAAAGTAGTGTGAAATCAAGCTAAAAATCACCGAATTAAGAACTCGGAGTCAACGGATATTCATAAAACCGTTTACGTAAAGAAACCACATTTCGCGGCTAACTAGGTGAAACGAGACCTACTAGCCACGAGTTCCGAAATCAAAATTCGAAACACCAGGATTGTAGAGCTCGAAAAATAGTGTCAAACGAAGCTAAAAATCACCGATTTCAGAACTCGGAGTCAACGGATATTCATAAAACCGTTTACGTAAAGAAACCACATTTTGCGGCTAACTAGGTGAAACGAGACCTACTAGCCACGAGTACTGAAATCAAAATCCGAAACACCAGGATTGTAGAGCTCGAAAAGTAGTGTGAAATCAAGCTAAAAATCACCGAATTCGAAACTCGGAGTCAACGGATATTCATAAAACCGTTTACGTAAAGAAACCACATTTCGCGGCTAACTAGGTGAAACGAGACCTACTAGCCACGAGTTCTGGAATCAAAATCCGAAATGCCAGGATTGTAGAGCTCGAAAATTAGTGTGAAATCAAGCAAAAAATCACCGAATTCAGAACTCGAAGTCAACGGATATTCATAAAACCGTTTACGTAAAGAAACCACATTTCGCGGCTAAATAGGTGAAACGAGACCTACTAGCCACGAGTTCCGAAATCAAAATTCGAAACACCAGGATTGTAGAGCTCGAAAAGTAGTGTCAAACCAAGCTAAAAATCACCGATTTCAGAACTCGGAGTCAACGGTTATTCATAAAACCGTTTACGTAAAGAAACCACATTTTGCGGCTAACTAGGTGAAACGAGACCTACTAGCCTCGAGTACTGAAATCAAAATCCGAAACACCAGGATTGTAGAGCTCGAAAAGTAGTGTGAAATCAAGCTAAAAATCACCGAATTCGAAACTCGGAGTAAAGGGATATTCATAAAACCGTTTACGTAAAGAAACCACATTTCGCGGCTAACTAGATGAAACGAGACCTACTAGCCACGAGTTCTGAAATAAAAATCGGAAATGCAAGGATTGTAGAGCTCAAAAAGTAGTGTGAAATCAAGCTAAAAATCACCGAATTCAGAACTCGGAGTCAACGGATATTCATAAAACCGTTTACGTAAAGAAACCATATTTCGCGGCTAACTAGGTGAAACGAGACCTACTAGCCACGAGTTCTGAAATAAAAATCCGAAATGCCAGGATTGTAGAGCTCGAAAAGTAGTCTGAAATCAAGCTAAAAATCACCGAATTCAGAACTCTGAGTCAACGGATATTCATAAAACCGTTTACGTAAAGAAACCACATTTCGCGGCTAACTAGATGAAACGAGACCTACTAGGCACGAGTTCTGAAATCAAAATCGAAAACGCCAGGATTGTAGAGCTCGAAAAGTAGTGTGAAATCAAGCTAAAAATCACCGAATTAAGAACTCGGAGTCAACGGATATTCATAAAACCGTTTACGTAAAGAAACCACATTTCGCGGCTAACTAGGTGAAACGAGACCTACTAGCCACGAGTTCTGCAATCAAAATCCGAAACTCCAGGATTGTAGAGCTCGAAAAGTAGTGTGAAATCGAGCTAAAAATCACCGAATTCAGAACTCTGAGTCAACGGATATTCATAAAACCGTTTACGTAAAGAAACCACATTTCGCGGCTAACTAGGTAAAACGAGACCTACTAGCCACGAGTTCTGAAATCAAAATCCGAAACGCCAGGATTGTAGAGCTCGAAAAGTAGTGTGAAATCAAGCTAAAAATCACTGAATTCAGAACTCTGAGTCAACGGATATTTATAAAACCGTTTACGTAAAGAAACCACACTTCGCGGCTAACCAGGTGAAACGAGACCTACTAGCCACGAGTTCTGAAATCAAAATCCAAAATGCCAGGATTGTAGAGCTCGAAAAGTAGTGTGAAATCAAGCTAAAAATCACCGAATTTAGAACTCGGAGTCGACGGATATTCATAAAACCGTTTACGTAAAGAAACCACATTTCGCGGCTAACTAGGTGAAAAGAGACCTACTGGCCACGAGTTCTGAAATCAAAATCCGAAATGCCAGGATTGTAGAGCTCGAAAAGTAGTGTGAAATCAAGCTAAAAATCACCGAATTCAGAACTCGAAGTCAACGGATATTCATAAAACCGTTTACGTAAAGAAACCACATTTTGCGGCTAACTAGGTGAAACGAGACCTACTAGCCACGAGTACTGAAATCAAAATCCGAAACACCAGGATTGTAGAGCTCGAAAAGTAGTGTGAAATCAAGCTAAAAATCACCGAATTCGAAACTCGGAGTCAACGGATATTCATAAAACCGTTTACGTAAAGAAACCACATTTCGCGGCTAACTAGGTGAAACGAGACCTACTAGCCACGAGTTCTGAAATAAAAATCGGAAACGCAAGGATTGTAGAGCTCGAAAAGTAGTGTGAAATCAAGCTAAAAATCACCGAATTCAGAACTCGGAGTCAACGGATATTCATAAAACCGTTTACGTAAAGAAACCACATTTCGCGGCTAACTAGGTGAAACGAGACCTACTAGCCACGAGTACTGAAATCAAAATCCGAAACACCAGGATTGTAGAGCTCAAAAAGTAGTGTGAAATCAAGCTAAAAATCACCGAATTCGAAACTCGGAGTCAACGGATATTCATAAAACCGTTTACGTAAAGAAACCACATTTCGTGGCTAACTAGGTGAAACGAGACCTACTAGCCACGAGTTCTGAAATAAAAATCGGAAACGCAAGGATTGTAGAGCTCGAAAAGTAGTGTGAAATCAAGTGAAAAATCACCGAATTCAGAACTCGGAGTCAACGGATATTCATAAAACCGTTTACGTAAAAAAACCACATTTCGCGGCTAACTAGGTGAAACGAGACCTACTATCCACGAGTACTGAAATCAAAATCCGAAACGGCAGGATTGTAGAGCTCAAAAAGTAGTGTGAAATCAAGCTAAAAATCACCGAATTCAAAACACGGAGTCAACGGATATTCATAAAACCGTTTACGTAAAGAAACCACATTTTGCGGCTAACTAGGTGAAACAAGACATACTAGCCACGAGTTCTGAAATCCAAATCCGAAACTCCAGGATTGTAGAGCTCAAAAAGTAGTGTGAAATGAAGCTTAAAATCACCGAATTCAGAACTCGGAGTCAACGGATATTCATAAAACCGTTTACGTAAAGAAATCACATTTCGCGGCTAACTAGGTGAAACGAGACCTACTAGCCACGAGTTCTAAAATCAAAATCCAAAACGCCAGGATTGTAGAGCTCAAAAAGTAGTGTGAAATCAAGCTAAAAATCACCGAATTTAGAACTCGGAGTCAACGGATATTCGTAAAACCGTTTACGTAAAGAAACCACATTTCGCGGGTAACTAGGTGAAACGAGACCTACTTGCCAAGAGTTCTGAAATCAAAATCCCAAACGCCAGGATTGTAGAGCTCAAAAAGTAGTGTGAAATCAAGCTTAAAATCACCGAATTCAGAACTCGGAGTCAACGGATATTCATAAAACCGTTTACGTAAAGAAACCACATTTTGCGGCTAACTAGGTGAAACGAGACCTACTAGCCACGAGTTCTAAAATCAAAATCCAAAACGCCAGGATTGTAGAGCTCAAAAAGTAGTGTGAAATCAAGCTAAAAATCACCGAATTTAGAACTCGGAGTCAACGGATATTCATAAAACCGTTTACGTAAAGAAACCACATTTCGCGGCTAACTAGGTGAAACGAGACCTACTAGCCACGAGTTCTGGAATCAAAATCCGAAATGCCATGATTGTAGAGCTCGAAAAGTAGTGTGAAATCAAGCTAAAAATCACCGAATTCAGAACTCGAAGTCAACGGATATTCATAAAACCGTTTACGTAAAGAAACCAAATTTTGCGGCTAAATAGGTGAAACGAGACCTACTAGCCACGAGTTCCGAAATCAAAATTCAAAACACCAGGATTGTAGAGCTCGAAAAGTAGTGTCAAACCAAGCTAAAAATCACCGATTTCAGAACTCGGAGTCAACGGATATTCATAAAACCGTTTACGTAAAGAAACCACATTTTGCGGCTAACTAGGTGAAACGAGACCTACTAGCCACGAGTACTGAAATCAAAATCCGAAACACCAGGATTGTAGAGCTCGAAAAGTAGTGTGAAATCAAGCTAAAAATCACCGAATTCGAAACTCGGAGTCAACGGATATTCATAAAACCGTTTACGTAAAGAAACCACATTTCGCGGCTAACTAGGTGAAACGAGACCTACTAGCCACGAGTTCTGGAATCAAAATCCGAAATGCCAGGATTGTAGAGCTCGAAAAGTAGTGTGAAATCAAGCTAAAAATCACCGAATTCAGAACTCAAAGTCAACGGATATTCATAAAACCGTTTACGTAAAGAAACCACATTTCGCGGCTAAATAGGTGAAACGAGACCTACTAGCCACGAGTTCCGAAATCAAAATTCGAAACACCAGGATTGTAGAGCTCGAAAAGTAGTGTCAAACCAAGCTAAAAATCACCGATTTCAGAACTCGGAGTCAACGAATATTCATAAAACCGTTTACGTAAAGAAACCACATTTTGCGGCTAACTAGGTGAAACGAGACCTACTAGCCACGAGTACTGAAATCAAAATCCGAAACACCAGGATTGTAGAGCTCGAAAAGTAGTGTGAAATCAAGCAAAAAGTCACCGAATTCGAAACTCGGAGTAAAGGGATATTCATAAAACCGTTTACGTAAAGAAACCACATTTCGCGGCTAACTAGGTGAAATGAGACCTACTAGCCACGAGTTCTGAAATAAAAATCGGAAACGCAAGGATTGTAGAGCTCGAAAAGTAGTGTGAAATCAAGCTAAAAATCACCGAATTCAGAACTCGGAGTCAACGGATATTCATAAAACCGTTTACGTAAAGAAACCATATTTCGCGGCTAACTAGGTGAAACGAGACCTACTAGCCACGAGTTCTGAAATAAAAATCCGAAATGCCAGGATTGTAGAGCTCGAAAAGTAGTCTGAAATCAAGCTAAAAATCACCGAATTCAGAACTCTGAGTCAACGGATATTCATAAAACCGTTTACGTAAAGAAACCACATTTCGCGGCTAATAGATGAAACGAGACCTACTAGCCACGAGTTCTGAAATCAAAATCGAAAATGCCAGGATTGTAGAGCTCGAAAAGTAGTGTGAAATCAAGCTAAAAATCACCGAATTAATAACTCGGAGTCAACGGATATTCATAAAACCGTTTACGTAAAGAAACCACATTTCGCGGCTAACTAGGTGAAACGAGACCTACTAGCCACGAGTTCTGCAATCAAAATCCGAAACTCCAGGATTGTAGAGCTCGAAAAGTAGTGTGAAATCGAGCTAAAAATCACCGAATTCAGAACTCTGAGTCAACGGATATTCATAAAGCCGTTTACGTAAAGAAACCACATTTCGCGGCTAACTAGGTAAAACGAGACCTACTAGCCACGAGTTCTGAAATCAAAATCTGAAACGCGAGGATTGTAGAGCTCGAAAAGTAGTGTGAAATCAAACTAAAAATCACCGAATTCAGAACTCGGAGTCAACGGATATTCATAAAACCGTTTACGTAAAGAAACCATATTTCGCGGCTAACTAGGTGAAACGAGACCTACTAGCCACGAGTTCTGAAATAAAAATCCGAAATGCCAGGATTGTAGAGCTCGAAAAGTAGTCTGAAATCAAGCTAAAAATCACCGAATTCAGAACTCTGAGTCAACGGATATTCATAAAACCGTTTACGTAAAGAAACCACATTTCGCGGCTAATAGATGAAACGAGACCTACTAGCCACGAGTTCTGAAATCAAAATCGAAAACGCCAGGATTGTAGAGCTCGAAAAGTAGTGTGAAATCAAGCTAAAAATCACCGAATTAATAACTCGGAGTCAACGGATATTCATAAAACCGTTTACGTAAAGAAACCACATTTCGCGGCTAACTAGGTGAAACGAGACCTACTAGCCACGAGTTCTGCAATCAAAATCCGAAACTCCAGGATTGTAGAGCTCGAAAAGTAGTGTGAAATCGAGCTAAAAATCACCGAATTCAGAACTCTGAGTCAACGGATATTCATAAAACCGTTTACGTAAAGAAACCACATTTCGCGGCTAACTAGGTAAAACGAGACCTACTAGCCACGAGTTCTGAAATCAAAATCTGAAACGCCAGGATTGTAGAGCTCGAAAAGTAGTGTGAAATCAAGCTAAAAATCACCGAATTCAGAACTCGAAGTCAACGGATATTCATAAAACCGTTTACGTAAAGAAACCACATTTTGCGGCTAACTAGGTGAAACGAGACCTACTAGCCACGAGTACTGAAATCAAAATCCGAAACACCAGGATTGTAGAGCTCGAAAAGTAGTGTGAAATCAAGCTAAAAATCACCGAATTCGAAACTCGGAGTCAACGGATATTCATAAAACCGTTTACGTAAAGAAACCACATTTCGCGGCTAACTAGGTGAAACGAGACCTACTAGCCACGAGTACTAAAATCAAAATCCGAAACACCAGGATTGTAGAGCTCGAAAAGTAGTGTGAAATCAAGCTAAAAATCACCGAATTCGAAACTCGGAGTCAACGGATATTCATAAAACCGTTTACGTAAAGAAACCACATTTCGCGGCTAAATAGGTGAAACGAGACCTACTAGCCACGAGTTCTGAAATAAAAATCGGAAACGCAAGGATTGTAGAGCTCGAAAAGTAGTGTGAAATCAAGCTAAAAATCACCGAATTCAGAACTCGGAGTCAACGGATATTCATAAAACCGTTTACGTAAAAAAACCACATTTCGCGGCTAACTAGGTGAAACGAGACCTACTATCCACGAGTACTGAAATCAAAATCCGAAACGGCAGGATTGTAGAGCTCGAAAAGTAGTGTGAAATCAAGCTAAAAATCACCGAATTCAAAACACGGAGTCAACGGATATTCATAAAACCGTTTACGTAAAGAAACCACATTTTGCGGCTAACTAGGTGAAAGAAGACATACTAGCCACGAGTTCTGAAATCCAAATCCGAAACTCCAGGATTGTAGAGCTCGAAAAGTAGTGTGAAATCAAGCTTAAAATCACCGAATTCAGAACTCGGAGTCAACGGATATTCATAAAACCGTTTAAGTAAAGAAACCACATTTCGCGGCTAACTAGGTGAAACGAGACCTACTAGCCACGAGTTCTAAAATCAAAATCCAAAACGCCAGGATTGTAGAGCTCAAAAAGTAGTGTGAAATCAAGCTAAAAATCACCGAATTTAGAACTCGGAGTCAACGGATATTCGTAAAACCGTTTACGTAAAGAAACCACATTTCGCGGGTAACTAGGTGAAACGAGACCTACTTGCCAAGAGTTCTGAAATCAAAATCCCAAACGCCAGGATTGTAGAGCTCAAAAAGTAGTATGAAATCAAGCTTAAAATCACCGAATTCAGAACTCGGAGTCAACGGATATTCATAAAACCGTTTACGTAAAGAAACCACATTTCGCGGCTAACTAGGTGAAACGAGACCTACTAGCCACGAGTTCTAAAATCAAAATCCAAAACGCCAGGATTGTAGAGCTCAAAAAGTAGTGTGAAATCAAGCTAAAAATCACCGAATTTAGAACTCGGAGTCAACGGATATTCATAAAACCGTTTACGTAAAGAAACCACATTTCGCGGCTAACTAGGTGAAACGAGACCTACTAGCCACGAGTTCTGGAATCAAAATCCGAAATGCCAGGATTGTAGAGCTCGAAAAGTAGTGTGAAATCAAGCTAAAAATCACCGAATTCAGAACACGAAGTCAACGGATATTCATAAAACCGTTTACGTAAAGAAACCAAATTTCGCGGCTAAATAGGTGAAACGAGACCTACTAGCCACGAGTTCCGAAATCAAAATTCGAAACACCAGGATTGTAGAGCTCGAAAAGTAGTGTCAAAACAAGCTAAAAATCACCGATTTCAGAACTCGGAGTCAACGGATATTCATAAAACCGTTTACGTAAAGAAACCACATTTTGCGGCTAACTAGTTGAAACGAGACCTACTAGCCACGAGTACTGAAATCAAAATCCGAAACACCAGGATTGTAGAGCTCGAAAAGTAGTGTGAAATCAAGCTAAAAATCACCGAATTCGAAACTCGGAGTCAACGGATATTCATAAAACCGTTTACGTAAAGAAACCACATTTCGCGGCTAACTAGGTGAAACGAGACCTACTAGCCACGAGTTCTGGAATCAAAATCCGAAATGCCAGGATTGTAGAGCTCGAAAAGTAGTGTGAAATCAAGCTAAAAATCACCGAATTCAGAACTCGAAGTCAACGGATATTCATAAAACCGTTTACGTAAAGAAACCACATTTCGCGGCTAAATGGGTGAAACGAGACCTACTAGCCACGAGTTCCGAAATCAAAATTCGAAACACAAGGATTGTAGAGCTCGAAAAGTAGTGTCAAACCAAGCTAAAAATCACCGATTTCAGAACTCGGAGTCAACGGATATTCATAAAACCGTTTACGTAAAGAAACCACATTTTGCGGCTAACTAGGTGAAACGAGACCTACTAGCCACGAGTACTGAAATCAAAATCCGAAACACCAGGATTGTAGAGCTCGAAAAGTAGTGTGAAATCAAGCTAAAAGTCACCGAATTCGAAACTCGGAGTAAAGGGATATTCATAAAACCGTTTACGTAAAGAAACCACATTTCGCGGCTAACTAGGTGAAACGAGACCTACTAGCCACGAGTTCTGAAATAAAAATCGGAAACGCAAGGATTGTAGAGCTCGAAAAGTAGTGTGAAATCAAGCTAAAAATCACCGAATTCAGAACTCGGAGTCAACGGATATTCATAAAACCGTTTACGTAAAGAAACCATATTTCGCGGCTAACTAGGTGAAACGAGACCTACTAGCCACGAGTTCTGAAATAAAAATCCGAAATGCCAGGATTGTAGAGCTCGAAAAGTAGTCTGAAATCAAGCTAAAAATCACCGAATTCAGAACTCTGAGTCAACGGATATTCATAAAACCGTTTACGTAAAGAAACCACATTTCGCGGCTAACTAGATGAAACGAGACCTACTAGCCACGAGTTCTGAAATCAAAATCGAAAACGCCAGGATTGTAGAGCTCGAAAAGTAGTGTGAAATCAAGCTAAAAATCACCGAATTAAGAACTCGGAGTCAACGGATATTCATAAATCCGTTTACGTAAAGAAACCACATTTCGCGGCTAACTAGGTGAAACGAGACCTACTAGCCACGAGTTCTGCAATCAAAATCCGAAACTCCAGGATTGTAGAGCTCGAAAAGTAGAGTGAAATCGAGCTAAAAATCACCGAATTCAGAACTCTGAGTCAACGGATATTCATAAAACCGTTTACGTAAAGAAACCACATTTCGCGGCTAACTAGGTAAAACGAGACCTACTAGCCACAAGTTCTGAAATCAAAATCCGAAACGCCAGGATTGTAGAGCTCGAAAAGTAGTGTGAAATCAAGCTAAAAATCACCGAATTCAGAACTCGAAGTCAACGGATATTCATAAAACCGTTTATGTAAAGAAACCACATTTTGCGGCTAACTAGGTGAAACGAGACCTACTAGCCACGAGTACTGAAATCAAAATCCGAAACACCAGGATTGTAGAGCTCGAAAAGTAGTGTGAAATCAAGCTAAAAATCACCGAATTCGAAAATCGGAGTCAACGGATATTCATAAAACCGTTTACGTAAAGAAACCACATTTCGCGGCTAACTAGGTGAAACGAGACCTACTAGCCACGAGTTCTGGAATCAAAATCCGAAATGCCAGGATTGTAGAGCTCGAAAAGTAGTGTGAAATCAAGCTAAAAATCACCGAATTCAGAACTCGAAGTCAACGGATATTCATAAAACCGTTTACGTAAAGAAACCACATTTCGCGGCTAAATAGGTGAAACGAGACCTACTAGCCACGAGTTCTGAAATCAAAATTCGAAACACCAGGATTGTAGAGCTCGAAAAGTAGTGTCAAACCAAGCTAAAAATCACCGATTTCAGAACTCGAAGTCAACGGATATTCATAAAACCGTTTACGTAAAGAAACCACATTTCGCGGCTAAATAGGTGAAACGAGACCTACTAGCCACGAGTTTTGGAATCAAAATCCGAAATTCCAGGATTGTAGAGCTCGAAAAGTAGTGTCAAACCAAGCTAAAAATCACCGATTTCAGAACTCGGAGTCAACGGATTTTCATAAAACCGTTTACGTAAAGAAACCAAATTTCGCGGCTAACTAAGTGAAACGAGACCTACTAGCCTCGAGTTCTGAAATCAAAATCCGAAATGACAGAATTGTAGAGCTCGAAAAGTAGTGTGAAATCAAGCTAAAAATCACTGAATTCAGAACTCTGAGTCAACGGATATTTATAAAACCGTTTACGTAAAGAAACCACATTTCGCGGCTAACCAGGTGAAACGAGACCTACTAGCCACGAGTTCTGAAATCAAAATCCGAAATGCCAGGATTGTAGAGCTCGAAAAGTAGTGTGAAATCAAGCTAAAAATCACCGAATTTAGAACTCGGAGTCGACGGATATTCATAAAACCGTTTACGTAAAGAAACCACATTTCGCGGCTAACTAGGTGAAAAGAGACCTACTAGCCACGAGTTCTGAAATCAAAATTCGAAATGCCAGGATTGTAGAGCTCGAAAAGTAGTATGAAATCAAGCTAAAAATCACCGAATTCAGAACTCGAAGTCAACGGATATTCATAAAACCGTTTACGTAAAGAAACCACATTTTGCGGCTAACTAGGTGAAACGAGACCTACTAGCCACGAGTACTGAAATCAAAATCCGAAATGCCAGGATTGTAGAGCTCGAAAAGTAGTCTGAAATCAAGCTAAAAATCACCGAATTCAGAACTCTGAGTCAACGGATATTCATAAAACCGTTTACGTAAAGAAACCACATTTCGCGGCTAACTAGGTGAAACGAGACCTACTAGCCACGAGTTCTGAAAAAAAAATCCGAAATGCCAGGATTGTAGAGCTCGAAAAGTAGTCTGAAATCAAGCTAAAAATCACCGAATTCAGAACTCTGAGTCAACGGATATTCATAAAACCGTTTACGTAAAGAAACCACATTTCGCGGCTAACTAGATGAAACGAGACCTACTAGCCACGAGTTCTGAAATCAAAATCGAAAATGCCAGGATTTTGGAGCTCGAAAAGTAGTGTGAAATCAAGCTAAAAATCACCGAATTAAGAACTCGGAGTCAACGGATATTCATAAAACCGTTTACGTAAAGAAACCACATTTTGCGGCTAACTAGGTGAAACGAGACCTACTAGCCACGAGTACTGAAATCAAAATCCGAAACACCAGGATTGTAGAGCTCGAAAAGTAGTGTGAAATCAAGCTAAAAATCACCGAATTCGAAAATCGGAGTCAACGGATATTCATAAAACCGTTTACGTAAAGAAACCACATTTCGCGGCTAACTAGGTGAAACGAGACCTACTAGCCACGAGTTCTGGAATCAAAATCCGAAATGGCAGGATTGTTGAGCTCGAAAAGTAGTGTGAAATCAAGCTAAAAATCACCGAATTCAGAACTCGAAGTCAACGGATATTCATAAAACCGTTTACGTAAAGAAACCACATTTCGCGGCTAAATAGGTGAAACGAGACCTACTAGCCACGAGTTCTGAAATCAAAATTCGAAACACCAGGATTGTAGAGCTCGAAAAGTAGTGTCAAACCAAGCTAAAAATCACCGATTTCAGAACTCGGAGTCAACGGATTTTCATAAAACCGTTTACGTAAAGAAACCAAATTTCGCGGCTAACTAGGTGAAACGAGACCTACTAGCCTCGAGTTCTGAAATCAAAATCCGAAACGGCAGAATTGTAGAGCTCGAAAAGTAGTGTGAAATCAAGCTAAAAATCACTGAATTCAGAACTCTGAGTCAACGGATATTTATTAAACCGTTTACGTAAAGAAACCACATTTCGCGGCTAACCAGGTGAAACGAGACCTACTAGCCACGAGTTCTGAAATCAAAATCCGAAATGCCAGGATTGTAGAGCTCGAAAAGTAGTGTGAAATCAAGCTAAAAATCACCGAATTTAGAACTCGGAGTCGACGGATATTCATAAAACTGTTTACGTAAAGAAACCACATTTCGCGGCTAACTAGGTGAAAAGAGACCTACTAGCCACGAGTTCTGAAATCAAAATTCGAAATGCCAGGATTTTAGAGCTCGAAAAGTAGTGTGAAATCAAGCTAAAAATCACCGAATTCAGAACTCGAAGTCAACGGATATTCATAAAACCGTTTACGTAAAGAAACCACATTTTGCGGCTAACTAGGTGAAACGAGACCTACTAGCCACGAGTACTGAAATCAAAATCCGAAACACCAGGATTGTAGAGCTCGAAAAGTAGTGTGAAATCAAGCTAAAAATCACCGAATTCGAAACTCGGAGTCAACGGATATTCATAAAACCGTTTACGTAAAGAAACCACATTTCGCGGCTAACTAGGTGAAACGAGACCTACTAGCCACGAGTTCTGAAATAAAAATCAGAAACGCAAGGATTGTAGAGCTCGAAAAGTAGTGTGAAATCAAGCTAAAAATCACCGAATTCAGAACTCGTAGTCAACGGATATTCATAAAACCGTTTACGTAAAGAAACCATATTTCGCGGCTAACTAGGTGAAACGAGACCTACTAGCCACGAGTTCTGAAATAAAAATCCGAAATGCCAGGATTGTAGAGCTCGAAAAGTAGTCTGAAATCAAGCTAAAAATCACCGAATTCAGAACTCTGAGTCAACGGATATTCATAAAACCGTTTACGTAAAGAAACCACATTTCGCGGCTAACTAGATGAAACGAGACCTACTAGCCACGAGTTCTGAAATCAAAATCGAAAACGCCAGGATTGTAGAGCTCGAAAAGTAGTGTAAAATCAAGCTAAAAATCACCGAATTAAGAACTCGGAGTCAACGGATATTCATAAAACCGTTTACGTAAAGAAACCACATTTCGCGGCTAACTAGGTGAAACGAGACCTACTAGCCACGAGTTCTGCAATCAAAATCCGAAACTCCAGGATTGTAGAGCTCGAAAAGTAGTGTGAAATCGAGCTAAAAATCACCGAATTCAGAACTCTGAGTCAACGGATATTCATAAAACCGTTTACGTAAAGAAACCACATTTCGCGGCTAACTAGGTAAAACGAGACCTACTAGCCACGAGTTCTGAAATCAAAATCCGAAACGCCAGGATTGTAGAGCTCGAAAAGTAGTGTGAAATCAAGCTAAAAATCACCGAATTCAGAACTCGAGTCAACGGATATTCATAAAACCGTTTACGTAAAGAAACCACATTTTGCGGCTACCTAGGTGAAACGAGACCTACTAGCCACGAGTACTGAAATCAAAATCCGAAACACCAGGATTGTAGAGCTCGAAAAGTAGTGTGAAATCAAGCTAAAAATCACCGAATTCGAAAATCGGAGTCAACGGATATTCATAAAACCGTTTACATAAAGAAACCACATTTCGCGGCTAACTAGGTGAAACGAGACCTACTAGCCACGAGTTCTGGAATCAAAATCCGAAATGCCAGGATTGTAGAGCTCGAAAAGTAGTGTGAAATCAAGCTAAAAATCACTGAATTAAGAACTCTGAGTCAACGGATATTTATAAAACCGTTTACGTAAAGAAACCACATTTCGCGGCTAACCAGGTGAAACGAGACCTACCAGCCACGAGTTCTGAAATCAAAATCCGAAATGCCAGGATTGTAGAGCTCGAAAAGTTGTGTGAAATCAAGCTAAAAATCACCGAATTTAGAACTCGGAGTCAACGGATATTCATAAAACCGTTTACGTAAAGAAACCACATTTCGCGGCTAACTAGGTGAAACGAGACCTACTAGCCACGAGTTCTGGAATCAAAATCCGAAATGCCAGGATTGTAGAGCTCGAAAATTAGTGTGAAATCAAGCTAAAAATCACCGAATTCAGAATTCGAAGTCAACGGATATTCATAAAACCGTTTACGTAAAGAAACCACATTTCGCGGCTAACTAGGTGAAACGAGACCTACTAGCCACGAGTTCTGAAATCAAAATTCGAAACACCAGGATTGTAGAGCTCGAAAAGTAGTGTGAAATGAAGCTAAAAATCACCGAATTCAGAACTCGAAGTCAACGGATATTCATAAAACCGTTTACGTAAAGAAACCACATTTTGTGGCTAACTAGGTGAAACGAGACCTACTAGCCACGAGTACTGAAATCAAAATCCGAAACACCAGGATTGTAGAGCTCGAAAAGTAGTGTGAAATCAAGCTAAAAATCACCGAATTCGAAACTCGGAGTCAACGGATATTCATAAAACCGTTTACGTAAAGAAACCACATTTCGCGGCTAACTAGGTGAAACGAGACCTACTAGCCACGAGTTTTGAAATAAAAATCGGAAACGCAAGGATTGTAGAGCTCGAAGAGTAGTGTGAAATCAAGCTAAAAATCACCGAATTCAGAACTCAGAGTCAACGGATATTCATAAAACCGTTTACGTAAAGAACCACATTTCGCGGCTAACTAGGTGAAACGAGACCTACTAGCCACGAGTTCTGAAATAAAAATCCGAAATGCCAGGATTGTAGAGCTCGAAAAGTAGTGTGAAATCAAGCTAAAAATCACCGAATTCAGAACTCTGAGTCAACGGATATTCATAAAACCGTTTACGTAAAGAAACCACATTTCGCGGCTAACTAGGTTAAACGAGACCTACTAGCCACGAGTTCTGAAATCAAAATCGGAAACGCCAGGATTGTAGAGCTCGAAAATTAGTGTGAAATCAAGCTAAAAATCACCGAATTCAGAACTCGGAGTCAACGGATATTCATAAAACCGTTTACGTAAAGAAACCACATTTTGCGGCTAACTAGGTGAAACGAGACCTACTAGCCACGAGTACTGAAATCAAAATCCGAAACACCAGGATTGTAGAGCTCGAAAAGTAGTGTGAAATCAAGCTAAAAATCACCGAATTCGAAACTCGGAGTCAACGGATATTCATAAAACCGTTTACGTAAAGAAACCACATTTCGCGGCTAACTAGGTGAAACGAGACCTACTAGCCACGAGTTCTGGAATCAAAATCCGAAATGCCAGGATTGTAGAGCTCGAAAAGTAGTGTGAAATCAAGCTAAAAATCACCGAATTCAGAACTCGAAGTCAACGGATATTCATAAAACCGTTTACGTAAAGAAACCACATTACGCGGCTAAATAGGTGAAACGAGACCTACTAGCCACGAGTTCCGAAATCAAAATTCGAAACACCAGGATTGTAGAGCTCGAAAAGTAGTGTCAAACCAAGCTAAAAATCACCGATTTCAGAACTCGGAGTCAACGGATATTCATAAAACCGTTTACGTAAAGAAACCACATTTTGCGGCTAACTAGGTGAAACGAGACCTACTAGCCACGAGTACTGAAATCAAAATCCGAAACACCAGGATAGTAGAGCTCGAAAAGTAGTGTGAAATCAAGCTAAAAATCACCGAAAGCGAAACTCGGAATCAACGGATATTCATAAAACCGTTTACGTAAAGAAACCACATTTCGCGGCTAACTAGGTGAAACGAGACCTACTAGCCACGAGTTCTGGAATCAAAATCCGAAATACCAGGATTGTAGAGCTCGAAAAGTAGTGTGAAATCAAGCTAAAAATCACCGAATTCAGAACTCGAAGTCAACGGATATTCATAAAACCGTTTACGTAAAGAAACCACATTTCGCGGCTAAATAGGTGAAACGAGACCTACTAGCCACGAGTTCCGAAATCAAAATTCGAAACACCAGGATTGTAGAGCTCGAAAAGTAGTGTCAAACCAAGCTAAAAATCACCGATTTCAGAACTCGGAGTCAACGGATATTCATAAAACCGTTTACGTAAAGAAACCAAATTTCGAGGCTAACTAGGTGAAACGAGACCTACTATCCTCGAGTTCTGAAATCAAAATCCGAAACCGCAGAATTGTAGAGCTCGAAAAGTAGTGTGAAATCAAGCTAAAAATCACTGAATTCAGAACTCTGAGTCAACGGATATTTATAAAACCGTTTACGTAAAGAAACCACATTTCGCGGCTAACCAGGTGAAACGTAACCTACTAGCCACGAGTACTGAAATCAAAATTCGAAATGCCAGGATTTTAGAGCTCGAAAAGTAGTGTGAAATCAAGCTAAAAATCACCGAATTCAGAACTCGAAGTCAACGGATATTCATAAAACCGTTTACGTAAAGAAACCACATTTTGCGGCTAACTAGGTGAAACGAGACCTACTAGCCACGAGTACTGAAATCAAAATCCGAAACACCAGGATTGTAGAGCTCGAAAAGTAGTGTGAAATCAAGCTAAAAATCACCGAATTCGAAACTCGGAGTCAACGGATATTCATAAAACCGTTTACGTAAAGAAACCACATTTCGCGGCTAACTAGGTGAAACGAGACCTACTAGCCACGAGTTCTGAAATAAAAATCAGAAACGCAAGGATTGTAGAGCTCGAAAAGTAGTGTGAAATCAAGCTAAAAATCACCGAATTCAGAACTCGTAGTCAACGGATATTCATAAAACCGTTTACGTAAAGAAACCATATTTCGCGGCTAACTAGGTGAAACGAGACCTACTAGCCACGAGTTCTGAAATAAAAATCCGAAATGCCAGGATTGTAGAGCTCGAAAAGTAGTCTGAAATCAAGCTAAAAATCACCGAATTCAGAACTCTGAGTCAACGGATATTCATAAAACCGTTTACGTAAAGAAACCACATTTCGCGGCTAACTAGATGAAACGAGACCTACTAGCCACGAGTTCTGAAATCAAAATCGAAAACGCCAGGATTGTAGAGCTCGAAAAGTAGTGTAAAATCAAGCTAAAAATCACCGAATTAAGAACTCGGAGTCAACGGATATTCATAAAACCGTTTACGTAAAGAAACCACATTTCGCGGCTAACTAGGTGAAACGAGACCTACTAGCCACGAGTTCTGCAATCAAAATCCGAAACTCCAGGATTGTAGAGCTCGAAAAGTAGTGTGAAATCGAGCTAAAAATCACCGAATTCAGAACTCTGAGTCAACGGATATTCATAAAACCGTTTACGTAAAGAAACCACATTTCGCGGCTAACTAGGTAAAACGAGACCTACTAGCCACGAGTTCTGAAATCAAAATCCGAAACGCCAGGATTGTAGAGCTCGAAAAGTAGTGTGAAATCAAGCTAAAAATCACCGAATTCAGAACTCGAAGTCAACGGATATTCATAAAACCGTTTACGTAAAGAAACCACATTTTGCGGCTACCTAGGTGAAACGAGACCTACTAGCCACGAGTACTGAAATCAAAATCCGAAACACCAGGATTGTAGAGCTCGAAAAGTAGTGTGAAATCAAGCTAAAAATCACCGAATTCGAAAATCGGAGTCAACGGATATTCATAAAACCGTTTACATAAAGAAACCACATTTCGCGGCTAACTAGGTGAAACGAGACCTACTAGCCACGAGTTCTGGAATCAAAATCCGAAATGCCAGGATTGTAGAGCTCGAAAAGTAGTGTGAAATCAAGCTAAAAATCACTGAATTAAGAACTCTGAGTCAACGGATATTTATAAAACCGTTTACGTAAAGAAACCACATTTCGCGGCTAACCAGGTGAAACGAGACCTACCAGCCACGAGTTCTGAAATCAAAATCCGAAATGCCAGGATTGTAGAGCTCGAAAAGTTGTGTGAAATCAAGCTAAAAATCACCGAATTTAGAACTCGGAGTCAACGGATATTCATAAAACCGTTTACGTAAAGAAACCACATTTCGCGGCTAACTAGGTGAAACGAGACCTACTAGCCACGAGTTCTGGAATCAAAATCCGAAATGCCAGGATTGTAGAGCTCGAAAATTAGTGTGAAATCAAGCTAAAAATCATCGAATTCAGAATTCGAAGTCAACGGATATTCATAAAACCGTTTACGTAAAGAAACCACATTTCGCGGCTAACTAGGTGAAACGAGACCTACTAGCCACGAGTTCTGAAATCAAAATTCGAAACACCAGGATTGTAGAGCTCGAAAAGTAGTGTGAAATGAAGCTAAAAATCACCGAATTCAGAACTCGAAGTCAACGGATATTCATAAAACCGTTTACGTAAAGAAACCACATTTTGTGGCTAACTAGGTGAAACGAGACCTACTAGCCACGAGTACTGAAATCAAAATCCGAAACACCAGGATTGTAGAGCTCGAAAAGTAGTGTGAAATCAAGCTAAAAATCACCGAATTCGAAACTCGGAGTCAACGGATATTCATAAAACCGTTTACGTAAAGAAACCACATTTCGCGGCTAACTAGGTGAAACGAGACCTACTAGCCACGAGTTTTGAAATAAAAATCGGAAACGCAAGGATTGTAGAGCTCGAAGAGTAGTGTGAAATCAAGCTAAAAATCACCGAATTCAGAACTCAGAGTCAACGGATATTCATAAAACCGTTTACGTAAAGAACCACATTTCGCGGCTAACTAGGTGAAACGAGACCTACTAGCCACGAGTTCTGAAATAAAAATCCGAAATGCCAGGATTGTAGAGCTCGAAAAGTAGTGTGAAATCAAGCTAAAAATCACCGAATTCAGAACTCTGAGTCAACGGATATTCATAAAACCGTTTACGTAAAGAAACCACATTTCGCGGCTAACTAGGTTAAACGAGACCTACTAGCCACGAGTTCTGAAATCAAAATCGGAAACGCCAGGATTGTAGAGCTCGAAAATTAGTGTGAAATCAAGCTAAAAATCACCGAATTCAGAACTCGGAGTCAACGGATATTCATAAAACCGTTTACGTAAAGAAACCACATTTTGCGGCTAACTAGGTGAAACGAGACCTACTAGCCACGAGTACTGAAATCAAAATCCGAAACACCAGGATTGTAGAGCTCGAAAAGTAGTGTGAAATCAAGCTAAAAATCACCGAATTCGAAACTCGGAGTCAACGGATATTCATAAAACCGTTTACGTAAAGAAACCACATTTCGCGGCTAACTAGGTGAAACGAGACCTACTAGCCACGAGTTCTGGAATCAAAATCCGAAATGCCAGGATTGTAGAGCTCGAAAAGTAGTGTGAAATCAAGCTAAAAATCACCGAATTCAGAACTCGAAGTCAACGGATATTCATAAAACCGTTTACGTAAAGAAACCACATTACGCGGCTAAATAGGTGAAACGAGACCTACTAGCCACGAGTTCCGAAATCAAAATTCGAAACACCAGGATTGTAGAGCTCGAAAAGTAGTGTCAAACCAAGCTAAAAATCACCGATTTCAGAACTCGGAGTCAACGGATATTCATAAAACCGTTTACGTAAAGAAACTACATTTTGCGGCTAACTAGGTGAAACGAGACCTACTAGCCACGAGTACTGAAATCAAAATCCGAAACACCAGGATAGTAGAGCTCGAAAAGTAGTGTGAAATCAAGCTAAAAATCACCGAATTCGAAACTCGGAGTCAACGGATATTCATAAAACCGTTTACGTAAAGAAACCACATTTCGCGGCTAACTAGGTGAAACGAGACCTACTAGCCACGAGTTCTGAAAAAAAAATCCGAAATTCCAGGATTGTAGAGCTCGAAAAGTAGTCTGAAATCAAGCTAAAAATCACCGAATTCAGAACTCTGAGTAAACGGATATTCATAAAACCGTTTACGTAAAGAAACCACATTACGCGGCTAAATAGGTGAAACGAGACCTACTAGCCACGAGTTCCGAAATCAAAATTCGAAACACCAGGATTGTAGAGCTCGAAAAGTAGTGTCAAACCAAGCTAAAAATCACCGATTTCAGAACTCGGAGTCAACGGATATTCATAAAACCGTTTACGTAAAGAAACCACATTTCGCGGCTAACTAGGTGAAACACGACCTACTAGCCACGAGTACTGAAATCAAAATCCGAAACACCAGGATTGTAGAGCTCGAAAAGTAGTGTGAAATCAATCTAAAAATCACCGAATTCGAAACTCGGAGTCAACGGATATTCATAAAACCGTTTACGTAAAGAAACCACATTTCGCGGCTAACTAGGTGAAACGAGACCTACTAGCCACGAGTTCTGAAAAAAAAATCCGAAATTCCAGGATTGTAGAGCTCGAAAAGTAGTCTGAAATCAAGCTAAAAATCACCGAATTCAGAACTCTGAGTCAACGGATATTCATAAAACCGTTTACGTAAAGAAACCACATTTCGCGGCTAACTAGATGAAACGAGACCTACTAGCCACAAGTTCTGAAATCAAAATCGGAAAAGCCAGGATTGTAGAGCTCGAAAAGTAGTGTGAAATCAAGCTAAAAATCACCGAATTAAGAACTCGGAGTCAACGGATATTCATAAAACCGTTTACGTAAAGAAACCACATTTCGCGGCTAACTAGGTGAAACGAGACCTACTAGCCACGAGTTCTGCAATCAAAATCTGAAACTCCAGGATTGTAGAGCTCGAAAAGTAGTGTGAAATCGAGCTAAAAATCATCGAATTCAGAACTCTGAGTCAACGGATATTCATAAAACCGTTTACGTAAAGAAACCACATTTCGCGGCTAACTAGGTGAAACGAGACCTACTAGCCACGAGTTCTGAAATCAAAATCCGAAATGCCAGGATTGTAGAGCTCAAAAAGTAGTGTGAAATCAAGCTAAAAATCACCGAATTCAGAACTCGAAGTCAACGGATATTCATAAAACCGTTTACGTAAAGAAACCACATTTCGCGGCTAACTAGGTGAAACGAGACCTACTAGCCACAAGTTCTGAAATCAAAATCCGAAACTCCAGGATTGTAGAGCTCGAAAAGTTGTGTGAAATCAAGCTAAAAATCACCGAATTAAGAACTCGGAGTCAACGGATATTCATAAAACCGTTTACGTAAAGAAACCACATTTCGCGGCTAACTAGGTGAAACGAGACCTACTAGCCACGAGTTCTGAAATCAAAATCCGAAACTCCAGGATTGTAGAGCTCAAAAAGTTGTGTGAAATCAAGCTAAAAATCACCGAATTCAGAACTCTGAGTCAACGGATATTCATAAAACCGTTTACGTAAAGAAACCACATTTCGCGGCTAACTAGGTGAAACGAGAGCTACTAGCCACGAGTTCTGAAATCAAAATCCGAAATTCCACGATTGTAGAGCTCGAAAAGTAGTGTGAAATCAAGCTTAAAATCACCGAATTCAGAACTCGGTGTCAACGAATATTCATAAAACCGTTTACGTAAAGAAACCACGTTTCGCGGCTAACTAGGTGAAACGAGACCTACTAGCCACGAGTTTTGAAATCAAAATCCGAAATTCCAGGATTGTAGAGCTCGAAAAGTAGTGTGAAATCAAGCTAAAAATCACCGAATTCAGAACTCTGAGTCAACGGATATTCATAAAACCGTTTACGTAAAGAAACCACATTTCAAGGCTAACTAGGTGAAATGAGACCTACTAGCCACGAGTTCTGAAATCAAAATCGGAAACGCCAGGATTGTAGAGCTCGTAAAGTAGTGTGAAATCAAGCTAAAAATCTCCGAATTCAGAACTCGGAGTCAACGGATATTCATAAAACCGTTTACGTAAACAAACCACATTTCAAGGCTAACTAGGTGAAACGAGACCTACTAGCCACGAGTTCTGAAATCAAAATCCGAAATGGCAGGATTGTAGAGCTCGAAAAGTAGTGTGAAATCAAGCTAAAAATCACTGAATTCAGAACTCTGAGTCAACGGATATTCATAAAACCGTTTACGTAAAGAAACCACATTTAAAGGCTAACTAGGTGAAACGAGACCTACTAGCCACGAGTTCTGAAATCAAAATTCGAAACACCAGGATTGTAGAGCTCGAAAAGTAGTGTCAAACCAAGCTAAAAATCACCGATATCAGAACTTGGAGTCAACGGATTTTCATAAAACCGTTTACGTAAAGAAACCAAATTTCGCGGCTAACTAGGTGAAACGAGACCTACTAGCCTCGAGTTCTGAAATCAAAATCCGAAATGGCAGAATTGTAGAGCTCAAAAAGTAGTGTGAAATCAAGCTAAAAATCACCAAATTCAGAACTCTGAGCCAACGGATATTTATAAAACCGTTTACGTAAAGAAACCACATTTCGCGGCTAACTAGGTGAAACGAGACCTACTAGCCACGAGTTCTGAAATCAAAATCGGAAACGCCAGGATTGTAGAGCTCGAAAAGTAGTGTGAAATGAAGCTAAAAATCACCGAATTCAGAACTCGAAGTCAACGGATATTCATAAAACCGTTTACGTAAAGAAACCACATTTTGTGGCTAACTAGGTGAAACGAGACCTACTAGCCACGAGTACTGAAATCAAAATCCGAAACACCAGGATTGTAGAGCTCGAAAAGTAGTGTGAAATCAAGCTAAAAATCACCGAATTCGAAACTCGGAGTCAACGGATATTCATAAAACCGTTTACGTAAAGAAACCACATTTCGCGGCTAACTAGGTGAAACGAGACCTACTAGCCACGAGTTTTGAAATAAAAATCGGAAACGCAAGGATTGTAGAGCTCGAAGAGTAGTGTGAAATCAAGCTAAAAATCACCGAATTCAGAACTCAGAGTCAACGGATATTCATAAAACCGTTTACGTAAAGAACCACATTTCGCGGCTAACTAGGTGAAACGAGACCTACTAGCCACGAGTTCTGAAATAAAAATCCGAAATGCCAGGATTGTAGAGCTCGAAAAGTAGTGTGAAATCAAGCTAAAAATCACCGAATTCAGAACTCTGAGTCAACGGATATTCATAAAACCGTTTACGTAAAGAAAGCACATTTCGCGGCTAACTAGGTGAAACGAGACCTACTAGCCACGAGTTCTGAAATCAAAATCGGAAACGCCAGGATTGTAGAGCTCGAAAATTAGTGTGAAATCAAGCTAAAAATCACCGAATTCAAAACTCGGAGTCAACGGATATTCATAAAACCGTTTACGTAAAGAAACCACATTTCGCGGCTAACTAGGTGAAACGAGACCTACTAGCCACGAGTTCTGAAATCAAAATCCGAAACACCAAGATTGTAGAGCTCAAAAAGTAGTGTGAAATCAAGCTAAAAATCACCGAATTCAGAACTCTTAGTCAACGGATATTCATAAAACCGTTTACGTAAAGAAACCACGTTTCGCGGCTAACTAGGTGAAACGAGACCTACTAGCCACGAGTTCTGAAATAAAAATCGGAAAAGCCAGGATTGTAGAGCTCGAAAATTAGTGTGAAATCACGCTAAAAATCAACGAATTCAGAACTTGGAGTTAACGGATATTCATAAAACCGTTTACGTAAAGAAACCACATTTCGCGGCTAACTAGGTGAAACGAGACCTACTAGCCAGGAGTTCTGAAATAAAAATCCGAAATTCCAGGATTGTAGAACTCGAAAAGTAGTGTGAAATCAAGCTAAAAATCACCGAATTCAGAACTCTGAGTCAACGGATATTCATAAAACCGTTTACGTAAAGAAACCACATTTCGCGGCTAACTAGATGAAACGAGACCTACTAGCCACGAGTTCTGAAATCAAAATCGGAAATGCCAGGATTGTAGAGCTCGAAAATTAGTGTGAAATCAAGCTAAAAATCACCGAATTCAGAACTCGGAGTCAACGGATATTCATAAAACCGTTTACGTAAAGAAACCACATTTCGCGGCTAACTAGGTAAAACGATACCTACTAGCCACGAGTTCTGAAATCAAAATCCGAAACTCCAGGATTGTAGAGCTCGAAAAGTAGTGTGAAATCAAGCTAAAAATCACCAAATTCAGAACTCTGAGTCAACGGATATTCATAAAACCGTTTACGTAAAGAAACCACATTTCACGGCTAACTAGGTGAAACGAGACCTACTAGCCACGAGTTCTGAAATCAAAATCGGAAAAGCCAGGATTTTAGAGCTCGAAAATTAGTGTGAAATCACGCTAAAAATCAACGAATTCAGAACTCGGAGTCAACGGATATTCATAAAACCGTTTACGTAAAGAAACCACATTTCGTGGCTAACTAGGTGAAACGAGAGCTACTAGCCACGAGTTCTGAAATCAAAATCCGAAATGCCACGATTGTAGAGCTCGAAAAGTAGTGTGAAATCAAGCATAAAATCACCGAATTCAGAACTCGGAGCAATGAATATTCATAAAACCGTTTACGTAAAGAAACCACGTTTCGCGGCTAACTAGATGAGACGAGACCTACTAGCCACGAGTTTTGAAATCAAAATCCGAAATTCTAGGATTGTAGAGCTCGAAAAGTAGTGTGAAATCAAGCTAAAAATCACCGAATTCAGAACTCTGAGTCAACGGATATTCATAAAACCGTTTACGTAAAGAAACCACATTTCGCGGCTAACTAGGTGAAACGAGACCTACTAGCCACGAGTTCTGAAATAAAAATCGGAAACGCAAGGATTGTAGAGCTCGAAGAGTAGTGTGAAATCAAGCTAAAAATCACCGAATTCAGAACTCGGAGTCAACGGATATTCATAAAACCGTTTACGTAAAGAAACCACATTTCGCGGCTAACTAGGTGAAACGAGACCTACTAGCCACGAGTTCTGAAATAAAAATCCAAAATACCAGGATTCTAGAGCTCGAAAAGTAGTGTGAAATCAAGCTAAAAATCACCGAATTCAGAACTCGGAGTCAACGGATATTTATAAAACCGTTTACGTAAAGAAACCACATTTCGCGGCTAACTAAGTGAAATGAGACCTACTAGCCACGAGTTCTGAAATCAAAATCCGAAATGCCAGGATTGTAGAGCTCGAAAAGTAGTGTGAAATCAAGCTAAAAATCACCGAATTCAGAACTCTGAGTCAACGGATATTCATAAAACCGTTTACGTAAAGAAACCACATTTCGCGGCTAACTAGGTGAAACGAGACCTACTAGCCACGAGTTCTGAAATCAAAATCGGAAAAGCCAGGATTGTAGAGCTCGAAAATTAGTTTAAAATCACGCTAAAAATCAACGAATTCAGAACTCGGAGTCAACGGATATTCATAAAACCGTTTACGTAAAGAAACCACATTTCGCGGCTAACTAGGTGAAACAAGATCTACTAGCCACGAGTTCTGAAATCAAAATCCGAAATGCCACGATTGTAGAGCTCGAAAAGTAGTGTGAAATCAAGCTAAAAATCACCGAATTCGAAACTCGGAGTCAACGGATATTCATAAAACCGTTTACGTAAAGAAACCACATTTCGCGGCTAACTAGGTGAAACGAGACCTACTAGCCACGAGTTTTGAAATAAAAATCGGAAACGCAAGGATTGTAGAGCTCGAAGAGTAGTGTGAAATCAAGCTAAAAATCACCGAATTCAGAACTCAGAGTCAACGGATATTCATAAAACCGTTTACGTAAAGAACCACATTTCGCGGCTAACTAGGTGAAACGAGACCTACTAGCCACGAGTTCTGAAATAAAAATCCGAAATGCCAGGATTGTAGAGCTCGAAAAGTAGTGTGAAATCAAGCTAAAAATCACCGAATTCAGAACTCTGAGTCAACGGATATTCATAAAACCGTTTACGTAAAGAAAGCACATTTCGCGGCTAACTAGGTGAAACGAGACCTACTAGCCACGAGTTCTGAAATCAAAATCGGAAACCCCAGGATTGTAGAGCTCGAAAATTAGTGTGAAATCAAGCTAAAAATCACCGAATTCAGAACTCGGAGTCAACGGATATTCATAAAACCGTTTACGTAAAGAAACCACATTTCGCGGCTAACTAGGTGAAACGAGACCTACTAGCCACGAGTTCTGAAATCAAAATCCGAAACACCAAGATTGTAGAGCTCAAAAAGTAGTGTGAAATCAAGCTAAAAATCACCGAATTCAGAACTCTTAGTCAACGGATATTCATAAAACCGTTTACGTAAAGAAACCACATTTCGCGGCTAACTAGGTGAAACGAGACCTACTAGCCACGAGTTCTGAAATAAAAATCGGAAAAGCCAGGATTGTAGAGCTCGAAAATTAGTGTGAAATCACGCTAAAAATCAACGAATTCAGAACTTGGAGTTAACGGATATTCATAAAACCGTTTACGTAAAGAAACCACATTTCGCGGCTAACTAGGTGAAACGAGACCTACTAGCCAGGAGTTCTGAAATAAAAATCCGAAATTCCAGGATTGTAGAACTCGAAAAGTAGTGTGAAATCAAGCTAAAAATCACCGAATTCAGAACTCTGAGTCAACGGATATTCATAAAACCGTTTACGTAAAGAAACCACATTTCGCGGCTAACTAGATGAAACGAGACCTACTAGCCACGAGTTCTGAAATCAAAATCGGAAATGCCAGGATTGTAGAGCTCGAAAATTAGTGTGAAATCAAGCTAAAAATCACCGAATTCAGAACTCGGAGTCAACGGATATTCATAAAACCGTTTACGTAAAGAAACCACATTTCGCGGCTAACTAGGTAAAACGATACCTACTAGCCACGAGTTCTGAAATCAAAATCCGAAACTCCAGGATTGTAGAGCTCGAAAAGTAGTGTGAAATCAAGCTAAAAATCACCAAATTCAGAACTCTGAGTCAACGGATATTCATAAAACCGTTTACGTAAAGAAACCACATTTCACGGCTAACTAGGTGAAACGAGACCTACTAGCCACGAGTTCTGAAATCAAAATCGGAAAAGCCAGGATTTTAGAGCTCGAAAATTAGTGTGAAATCACGCTAAAAATCAACGAATTCAGAACTCGGAGTCAACGGATATTCATAAAACCGTTTACGTAAAGAAACCACATTTCGCGGCTAACTAGGTGAAACGAGAGCTACTAGCCACGAGTTCTGAAATCAAAATCCGAAATGCCACGATTGTAGAGCTCGAAAAGTAGTGTGAAATCAAGCATAAAATCACCGAATTCAGAACTCGGAGTCAATGAATATTCATAAAACCGTTTACGTAAAGAAACCACGTTTCGCGGCTAACTAGATGAGACGAGACCTACTAGCCACGAGTTTTGAAATCAAAATCCGAAATTCTAGGATTGTAGAGCTCGAAAAGTAGTGTGAAATCAAGCTAAAAATCACCGAATTCAGAACTCTGAGTCAACGGATATTCATAAAACCGTTTACGTAAAGAAACCACATTTCGCGGCTAACTAGGTGAAACGAGACCTACTAGCCACGAGTTCTGAAATAAAAATCGGAAACGCAAGGATTGTAGAGCTCGAAGAGTAGTGTGAAATCAAGCTAAAAATCACCGAATTCAGAACTCGGAGTCAACGGATATTCATAAAACCGTTTACGTAAAGAAACCACATTTCGCGGCTAACTAGGTGAAACGAGACCTACTAGCCACGAGTTCTGAAATAAAAATCCAAAATACCAGGATTCTAGAGCTCGAAAAGTAGTGTGAAATCAAGCTAAAAATCACCGAATTCAGAACTCGGAGTCAACGGATATTTATAAAACCGTTTACGTAAAGAAACCACATTTCGCGGCTAACTAAGTGAAATGAGACCTACTAGCCACGAGTTCTGAAATCAAAATCCGAAATGCCAGGATTGTAGAGCTCGAAAAGTAGTGTGAAATCAAGCTAAAAATCACCGAATTCAGAACTCTGAGTCAACGGATATTCATAAAACCGTTTACGTAAAGAAACCACATTTCGCGGCTAACTAGGTGAAACGAGACCTACTAGCCACGAGTTCTGAAATCAAAATCGGAAAAGCCAGGATTGTAGAGCTCGAAAATTAGTTTAAAATCACGCTAAAAATCAACGAATTCAGAACTCGGAGTCAACGGATATTCATAAAACCGTTTACGTAAAGAAACCACATTTCGCGGCTAACTAGGTGAAACGAGATCTACTAGCCACGAGTTCTGAAATCAAAATCCGAAATGCCACGATTGTAGAACTCGAAAAGTAGTGTGAAATCAAGCTTAAAATCACCGAATTCAGAACTCGGAGTCAACGAATATTCATAAAACCGTGTACGTAAAGAAACCACGTTTCGCGGCTAACTAGGTGAGACAAGACCTACTAGCCACGAGTTCTGGAATAAAAATCAGAAACGAAAGGATTGTAGAGCTCGAAAAGTAGTGTGAAATCAAGCTAAAAATCTCCGAATTTAGAACTCGGAGTCAACGGATATTCATAAAACCGTTTACGTAAAGAAACCACATTTCGCGGCTAACTAGGTCAAACGAGTCCTACTAGCCACGAGTTCTGAAATCAAAATCGGAAACACCAGGATTGTAGAGCTCGAAAAGTAGTGTGAAATCAAGCAAAAAATCTCCGAATTCAGAACTCGGAGTCAACGGATATTCATAAAACCGTTTACGTAAAGAAAACACATTTCGCGGCTAACTAGGTGAAACGAGTCCTACAAGCCACGAGTTTTGAAATCAAAATCCGAAATGCCAGGATTGTAGAGCTCGAAAAGTAGTGTGAAATCAAGCTAAAAGTCACCGAATTCAGAACTCTGAGTCAACGGATATTCGTAAAACCGTTTACGTAAAGAAACCACATTTCGCGGCTAACTAGGTGAAACGAGACCTACTAGCCACGAGTTCTGAAATAAAAATCGGAAACTCAAGGATTGTAGAGTTCGAAGAGTAGTGTGAAATCAAGCTAAAAATCACCGAATTCAGAACTCGGAGTCAACGGATATTCATAAAACCGTTTACGTAAAGAAACCACATTTCGCGGCTAACTAGGTGAAACAAGACCTACTAGCCACGAGTTCTGAAATCAAAATCCGAAATTCCAGGATTGCAGAGCTCGAAAAGTAGTGTGAAATCAAGCTAAAAATCACCGAATTCAGAACTCGAAGTCAACGGATATTCATAAAACCGTTTACGTAAAGAAACCACATTTCGCGGCTAACTAGGTGAAACGAGACCTACTAGCCACGAGTTCTGAAATCAAAATCGGAAAAGCCAGGATTGTAGAGCTCGAAAATTAGTGTAAAATCACGCTAAAAATCAACGAATTCAGAACTCGGAGTCAACGGATATTCATAAAACCGTTTACGTAAAGAAACCACATTTCGCGGCTAACTAGGTGAAACGATATCTACTAGCCACGAGTTCTGAAATCAAAATCCGAAATGCCACGATTGTAGAACTCGAAAATTAGTGTGAAATCAAGCTTAAAATCACCGAATTCAGAACTCGGAGTCAACGAATATTCATAAAACCGTGTACGTAAAGAAACCACGTTTCGCGGCTAACTAGGTGAGACGAGACCTACTGGCCACGAGTTCTGAAATCAAAATCGGAAAGGCCAGGATTGTAGAGCTCGAAAAGTAGTGTGAAATCAAGCTAAAAATCTCCGAATTTAGAACTCGGAGTCAACGGATATTCATAAAACCGTTTACGTAAAGAAACCACATTTCGCGGCTAACTAGGTCAAACGAGTCCTACTAGCCACGAGTTCTGAAATCAAAATCGGAAACACCAGGATTGTAGAGCTCGAAAAGTAGTGTGAAATCAAGCTAAAAATCTCCGAATTCAGAACTCGGAGTCAACGGATATTCATAAAACCGTTTACGTAAAGAAAACACATTTCGCGGCTAACTAGGTGAAACGAGTCCTACAAGCCACGAGTTTTGAAATCAAAATCCGAAATGCCAGGATTGTAGAGCTCGAAAAGTAGTGTGAAATCAAGCTAAAAGTCACCGAATTCAGAACTCTGAGTCAACGGATATTCGTAAAACCGTTTACGTAAAGAAACCACATTTCGCGGCTAACTAGGTGAAACGAGACCTACTAGCCACGAGTTCTGAAATAAAAATCGGAAACTCAAGGATTGTAGAGTTCGAAGAGTAGTGTGAAATCAAGCTAAAAATCACCGAATTCAGAACTCGGAGTCAACGGATATTCATAAAACCGTTTACGTAAAGAAACCACATTTCGCGGCTAACTAGGTGAAACAAGACCTACTAGCCACGAGTTCTGAAATCAAAATCCGAAATTCCAGGATTGCAGAGCTCGAAAAGTAGTGTGAAATCAAGCTAAAAATCACCGAATTCAGAACTCGAAGTCAACGGATATTCATAAAACCGTTTACGTAAAGAAACCACATTTCGCGGCTAACTAGGTGAAACGAGACCTACTAGCCACGAGTTCTGAAATCAAAATCGGAAAAGCCAGGATTGTAGAGCTCGAAAATTAGTGTAAAATCACGCTAAAAATCAACGAATTCAGAACTCGGAGTCAACGGATATTCATAAAACCGTTTACGTAAAGAAACCACATTTCGCGGCTAACTAGGTGAAACGATATCTACTAGCCACGAGTTCTGAAATCAAAATCCGAAATGCCACGATTGTAGAACTCGAAAATTAGTGTGAAATCAAGCTTAAAATCACCGAATTCAGAACTCGGAGTCAACGAATATTCATAAAACCGTGTACGTAAAGAAACCACGTTTCGCGGCTAACTAGGTGAGACGAGACCTACTGGCCACGAGTTCTGAAATCAAAATCGGAAAGGCCAGGATTGTAGAGCTCGAAAAGTAGTGTGAAATCAAGCTAAAAATCTCCGAATTTAGAACTCGGAGTCAACGGATATTCATAAAACCGTTTACGTAAAGAAACCACATTTCGCGGCTAACTAGGTCAAACGAGTCCTACTAGCCACGAGTTCTGAAATCAAAATCGGAAACACCAGGATTGTAGAGCTCGAAAAGTAGTGTGAAATCAAGCTAAAAATCTCCGAATTCAGAACTCGGAGTCAACGGATATTCATAAAACCGTTTACGTAAAGAAAACACATTTCGCGGCTAACTAGGTGAAACGAGTCCTACAAGCCACGAGTTTTGAAATCAAAATCCGAAATGCCAGGATTGTAGAGCTCGAAAAGTAGTGTGAAATCAAGCTAAAAGTCACCGAATTCAGAACTCTGAGTCAACGGATATTCGTAAAACCGTTTACGTAAAGAAACCACATTTCGCGGCTAACTAGGTGAAACGAGACCTACTAGCCACGAGTTCTGAAATAAAAATCGGAAACTCAAGGATTGTAGAGTTCGAAGAGTAGTGTGAAATCAAGCTAAAAATCACCGAATTCAGAACTCGGAGTCAACGGATATTCATAAAACCGTTTACGTAAAGAAACCACATTTCGCGGCTAACTAGGTGAAACAAGACCTACTAGCCACGAGTTCTGAAATCAAAATCCGAAATTCCAGGATTGCAGAGCTCGAAAAGTAGTGTGAAATCAAGCTAAAAATCACCGAATTCAGAACTCGAAGTCAACGGATATTCATAAAACCGTTTACGTAAAGAAACCACATTTCGCGGCTAACTAGGTGAAACGAGACCTACTAGCCACGAGTTCTGAAATCAAAATCGGAAAAGCTAGGATTGTAGAGCTCGAAAATTAGTGTAAAATCACGCTAAAAATCAACGAATTCAGAACTCGGAGTCAACGGATATTCATAAAACCGTTTACGTAAAGAAACCACATTTCGCGGCTAACTAGGTGAAACGATATCTACTAGCCACGAGTTCTGAAATCAAAATCCGAAATGCCACGATTGTAGAACTCGAATATTAGTGTGAAATCAAGCTTAAAATCACCGAATTCAGAACTCGGAGTCAACGAATATTCATAAAACCGTGTACGTAAAGAAACCACGTTTCGCGGCTAACTAGGTGAGACGAGACCTACTGGCCACGAGTTCTGAAATCAAAATCGGAAAGGCCAGGATTGTAGAGCTCGAAAAGTAGTGTGAAATCAAGCTAAAAATCTCCGAATTTAGAACTCGGAGTCAACGGATATTCATAAAACCGTTTACGTAAAGAAACCACATTTCGCGGCTAACTAGGTCAAACGAGTCCTACTAGCCACGAGTTCTGAAATCAAAATCGGAAACACCAGGATTGTAGAGCTCGAAAAGTAGTGTGAAATCAAGCTAAAAATCTCCGAATTCAGAACTCGGAGTCAACGGATATTCATAAAACCGTTTACGTAAAGAAAACACATTTCGCGGCTAACTAGGTGAAACGAGTCCTACAAGCCACGAGTTTTGAAATCAAAATCGGAAACGCCAGGATTGTAGAGCTCGAAAAGTATTGTGAAATCAAGCTAAAAGTCACCGAATTCAGAACTCTGAGTCAACGGATATTCATAAAACCGTTTACGTAAAGAAACCACATTTCGCGGCTAACTAGGTGACACGAGACCTACTAGCCACGAGTTCTGAAATAAAAATCAGAAACGCAAGGATTGTAGAGCTCGAAGAGTAGTGTGAAATCAAGCTAAAAATCACCGAATTCAGAACTCGGAGTCAACGAATATTCATAAAACTGTGTACGTAAAGAAACCACGTTTCGCGGCTAACTAGGTCAGACGAGACCTACTAGCCACGAGTTCTGAAATCAAAATCGGAAACGCCAGGATTGTAGAGCTCGAAAAGTAGTGTGAAATCAAGCTAAAAATCTCCGAATTTAGAACTCGGAGTCAACGGATATTCATAAAACCGTTTACGTAAAGAAACCACATTTCGCGGCTAACTAGATGAAACGAGTCCTACTAGCCACGAGTTCTGAAATCAAAATCGGAAACGCCAGGATTGTAGAGCTCGAAAAGTAGTGTGAAATCAAGCTAAAAATCACCGAATTCAGAACTCTGAGTCAACGGATATTCATAAAACCGTTTACGTAAAGAAACCACATTTCGCGGCTAACTAGGTGAAACGAGACCAACTAGCCACGAGTTCTGAAATAAAAATCGGAAACGCAAGGATTGTAGAGCTCGAAGAGTAGTGTGAAATCAAGCTAAAAATCACCGAATTCAGAACTCGGAGTCAACGGATATTCATAAAACCGTTTACGTAAAGAAACCACATTTCGCGGCTAAATAGGTGAAACGAGACCTACTAGCCACGAGTTCTGAAATAAAAATCAGAAAGGCCAGGATTGTAGAGCTCGAAAAGTAGTGTGAAATCAAGCTAAAAATCACCGAATTCAGAACTCTGAGTCAACGGATATTCATAAAACCGTTTACGTAAAGAAACCACATTTCGCGGCTAACTAGGTGAAACGAGACCTACTAGCCACGAGTTCTGAAATCAAAATCGGAAAAGCCAGGATTGTAGAGCTCAAAAATTAGTGTATAATCACGCTAAAAATCATCAAATTCAGAACTCGGAGTCAACCGATATTGAGAAAACCGTTTACGTAAAGAAAGCACATTTGGCGGCTAACTAGGTGAAACGAGACCTACTAGCCACGAGTTCTGAACTAAAAAACCGAAATGCCGGGATTGTAGAGCTCGAAAAGTAGTGTGAAATCAAGCTTAAAATCACCGAATTCAGAACTCGGAGTCAACGAATATTCATAAAACCGTTTACGTAAAGAAACCACGTTTCGCGGCTAACTAGGTGAGACGAGACCTACTAGTCACGAGTTCTGAAATCAAAATCGGAAACCCCAGGATTGTAGAGCTCGAAAAGTAGTGTGAAATCAAGCTAAAAATCTCCGAATTTAGAACTCGGAGTCAACGGATATTTATAAAACCGTTTACGTAAAGAAACCACATTTCGCGGCTAACTAGGTGAAACGAGTCCTACTAGCCACGAGTTCTGAAATCAAAATCGGAAATGATAGGATTGTAGAGCTCGAAAAGTAGTGTGAAATCAAGCTAAAAATCACCGAATTCAGAACTCTGAGTCAACGGATATTCATAAAACCGTTTACGTAAAGAAACCACGTTTCGCGGCTAACTAGGTGAGACGAGACCTACTAGCCACGAGTTTTGAAATCAAAATCGGAAAAGCCAGGATTGTAGAGCTCGAAAAGTAGTGTGAAATCAAGCTAAAAATCACCGAATTCAGAACTCTGAGTCAACGGATATTCATAAAACCGTTTACGTAAAGAAACCACATTTCGCGGCTAACTAGGTGAAACGAGACCTACTAGCCACGAGTTCTGAAATCAAAATCCGAAACTCCAGGATTGTAGAGCTCGATAAGTAGTGTGAAATCAAGCTAAAAATCTCCGAATTCAGAACTCGGAGTCAACGGATATTCATAAAACCGTTTACGTAAAGAAACCACATTTCGCGGCTAACTAGGTGAGACGAGACCTACTAGCCACGAGTTCTGAAATCAAAATCGAAAAGGCCAGGATTGTAGAGCTCGAAAAGTAGTGTGAAATCAAGCTAAAAATCTCCGAATTTAGAACTCGGAGTCAACGGATATTCATAAAACCGTTTACGTAAAGAAACCACATTTCGCGGCTAACTAGGTCAAATGAGTCCTACTAGCCACGAGTTCTGAAATCAAAATCGGAAACGCCAGGATTGTAGAGCTCGAAAAGTAGTGTGAAATCAAGCTAAAAATCTCCGAATTCAGAACTCGGAGTCAACGGATATTCATAAAACCGTTTACGTAAAGAAAACACATTTCGCGGCTAACTAGGTGAAACGAGTCCTACAAGCCACGAGTTTTGAAATCAAAATCGGAAACGCCAGGATTGTAGAGCTCGAAAAGTAGTGTGAAATCAAGCTAAAAGTCACCGAATTCAGAACTCTGAGTCAACGGATATTCATAAAACCGTTTACGTAAAGAAACCACATTTCGCGGCTAACTAGGTGAAACGAGACCTACTAGCCACGAGTTCTGAAATAAAAATCAGAAACGCAAGGATTGTATAGCTCGAAGAGTAGTGTGAAATCAAGCTAAAAATCACCGAATTCAGAACTCGGAGTCAACGAATATTCATAAAACTGTGTACGTAAAGAAACCACGTTTCGCGGCTAACTAGGTCAGACGAGACCTACTAGCCACGAGTTCTGAAATCAAAATCGGAAACGCCAGGATTGTAGAGCTCGAAAAGTAGTGTGAAATCAAGCTAAAAATCTCCGAATTCAGAACTCTGAGTCAACGGATATTCATAAAACCGTTTACGTAAAGAAACCACATTTCGCGGCTAACTAGGTGAAACGAGACCTACTAGCCACGAGTTCTGAAATCAAAATCCGAAACTCCAGGATTGTAGAGCTCGATAAGTAGTGTGAAATCAAGCTAAAAATCTCCGAATTTAGAACTCGGAGTCAACGGATATTCATAAAACCGTTTAAGTAAAGAAATCACATTTCGCGGCTAACTAGGTGAAACGAGATCTACTAGCCACGAGTTCTGAAATCAAAATCCGAAATGCCACGATTGTAGAGCCCGAAAAGTAGTGTGAAATCAAGCTTAAAATCACCGAATTTAGAACTCGGAGTCAACGAATATTCATAAAACCGTTTACGTAAAGAAACCACGTTTCGCGGCTAACTAGGTGAGACGAGACCTACTAGCCACGAGTTTTGAAATCAAAATCAGAAAAGCCAGGATTGTAGAGCTCGAAAAGTAGTGTGAAATCAAGCTAAAAATCACCGAATTCAGAACTCTGAGTCAACGGATATTCATAAAACCGTTTACGTAAAGAAACCACATTTCGCGGCTAACTAGGTGAAACGAGACCTACTAGCCACGAGTTCTGAAATCAAAATCCGAAACTCCAGGATTGTAGAGCTCGAAAAGTAGTGTGAAATCAAGCTAAAAATCACCGAATTCAGAACTCTGAGTCAACGGATATTCATAAAACCGTTTACGTAAAGAAACCACGTTTCGCGGCTAACTAGGTGAGACGAGACCTACTAGCCACGAGTTTTGAAATCAAAATCAGAAAAGCCAGGATTGTAGAGCTCGAAAAGTAGTGTGAAATCAAGCTAAAAATCTCCGAATTTAGAACTCGGAGTCAACGGATATTCATAAAACCGTTTACGTAAAGAAACCACATTTCGCGGCTAACTAGATGAAACGAGTCCTACTAGCCACGAGTTCTGAAATCAAAATCGGAAAGGCCAGGATTGTAGAGCTCGAAAAGTAGTGTGAAATCAAGCTAAAAATCACCGAATTCAGAACTCTGAGTCAACGGATATTCATAAAACCGTTTACGTAAAGAAACCACATTTCGCGGCTAACTAGGTGAAACGAGACCAACTAGCCACGAGTTCTGAAATAAAAATCGGAAACGCAAGGATTGTAGAGCTCAAAGAGTAGTGTGAAATCAAGCTAAAAATCACCGAATTCAGAACTCGGAGTCAACGGATATTCATAAAACCGTTTACGTAAAGAAACCACATTTCGCGGCTAAATAGGTGAAACGAGACCTACTAGCCACGAGTTCTGAAATAAAAATCAGAAAGGCCAGGATTGTAGAGCTCGAAAAGTAGTGTGAAATCAAGCTAAAAATCACCGAATTCAGAACTCTGAGTCAACGGATATTCATAAAACCGTTTACGTAAAGAAACCACATTTCGCGGCTAACTAGGTGAAACGAGACCTACTAGCCACGAGTTCTGAAATCAAAATCGGAAAAGCCAGGATTGTAGAGCTCAAAAATTAGTGTATAATCACGCTAAAAATCATCAAATTCAGAACTCGGAGTCAACCGATATTGAGAAAACCGTTTACGTAAAGAAAGCACATTTGGCGGCTAACTAGGTGAAACGAGACCTACTAGCCACGAGTTCTGAACTAAAAAACCGAAATGCCGGGATTGTAGAGCTCGAAAAGTAGTGTGAAATCAAGCTTAAAATCACCGAATTCAGAACTCGGAGTCAACGAATATTCATAAAACCGTTTACGTAAAGAAACCACGTTTCGCGGCTAACTAGGTGAGACGAGACCTACTAGTCACGAGTTCTGAAATCAAAATCGGAAACCCCAGGATTGTAGAGCTCGAAAAGTAGTGTGAAATCAAGCTAAAAATCTCCGAATTTAGAACTCGGAGTCAACGGATATTTATAAAACCGTTTACGTAAAGAAACCACATTTCGCGGCTAACTAGGTGAAACGAGTCCTACTAGCCACGAGTTCTGAAATCAAAATCGGAAATGATAGGATTGTAGAGCTCGAAAAGTAGTGTGAAATCAAGCTAAAAATCACCGAATTCAGAACTCTGAGTCAACGGATATTCATAAAACCGTTTACGTAAAGAAACCACGTTTCGCGGCTAACTAGGTGAGACGAGACCTACTAGCCACGAGTTTTGAAATCAAAATCGGAAAAGCCAGGATTGTAGAGCTCGAAAAGTAGTGTGAAATCAAGCTAAAAATCACCGAATTCAGAACTCTGAGTCAACGGATATTCATAAAACCGTTTACGTAAAGAAACCACATTTCGCGGCTAACTAGGTGAAACGAGACCTACTAGCCACGAGTTCTGAAATCAAAATCCGAAACTCCAGGATTGTAGAGCTCGATAAGTAGTGTGAAATCAAGCTAAAAATCTCCGAATTCAGAACTCGGAGTCAACGGATATTCATAAAACCGTTTACGTAAAGAAACCACATTTCGCGGCTAACTAGGTGAGACGAGACCTACTAGCCACGAGTTCTGAAATCAAAATCGAAAAGGCCAGGATTGTAGAGCTCGAAAAGTAGTGTGAAATCAAGCTAAAAATCTCCGAATTTAGAACTCGGAGTCAACGGATATTCATAAAACCGTTTACGTAAAGAAACCACATTTCGCGGCTAACTAGGTCAAACGAGTCCTACTAGCCACGAGTTCTGAAATCAAAATCGGAAACGCCAGGATTGTAGAGCTCGAAAAGTAGTGTGAAATCAAGCTAAAAATCTCCGAATTCAGAACTCGGAGTCAACGGATATTCATAAAACCGTTTACGTAAAGAAAACACATTTCGCGGCTAACTAGGTGAAACGAGTCCTACAAGCCACGAGTTTTGAAATCAAAATCGGAAACGCCAGGATTGTAGAGCTCGAAAAGTAGTGTGAAATCAAGCTAAAAGTCACCGAATTCAGAACTCTGAGTCAACGGATATTCATAAAACCGTTTACGTAAAGAAACCACATTTCGCGGCTAACTAGGTGAAACGAGACCTACTAGCCACGAGTTCTGAAATAAAAATCAGAAACGCAAGGATTGTATAGCTCGAAGAGTAGTGTGAAATCAAGCTAAAAATCACCGAATTCAGAACTCGGAGTCAACGAATATTCATAAAACTGTGTACGTAAAGAAACCACGTTTCGCGGCTAACTAGGTCAGACGAGACCTACTAGCCACGAGTTCTGAAATCAAAATCGGAAACGCCAGGATTGTAGAGCTCGAAAAGTAGTGTGAAATCAAGCTAAAAATCTCCGAATTCAGAACTCTGAGTCAACGGATATTCATAAAACCGTTTACGTAAAGAAACCACATTTCGCGGCTAACTAGGTGAAACGAGACCTACTAGCCACGAGTTCTGAAATCAAAATCCGAAACTCCAGGATTGTAGAGCTCGATAAGTAGTGTGAAATCAAGCTAAAAATCTCCGAATTTAGAACTCGGAGTCAACGGATATTCATAAAACCGTTTAAGTAAAGAAATCACATTTCGCGGCCAACTAGGTGAAACGAGATCTACTAGCCACGAGTTCTGAAATCAAAATCCGAAATGCCACGATTGTAGAGCCCGAAAAGTAGTGTGAAATCAAGCTTAAAATCACCGAATTTAGAACTCGGAGTCAACGAATATTCATAAAACCGTTTACGTAAAGAAACCACGTTTCGCGGCTAACTAGGTGAGACGAGACCTACTAGCCACGAGTTTTGAAATCAAAATCAGAAAAGCCAGGATTGTAGAGCTCGAAAAGTAGTGTGAAATCAAGCTAAAAATCACCGAATTCAGAACTCTGAGTCAACGGATATTCATAAAACCGTTTACGTAAAGAAACCACATTTCGCGGCTAACTAGGTGAAACGAGACCTACTAGCCACGAGTTCTGAAATCAAAATCCGAAACTCCAGGATTGTAGAGCTCGATAAGTAGTGTGAAATCAAGCTAAAAATCTCCGAATTCAGAACTCGGAGTCAACGGATATTCATAAAACCGTTTACGTAAAGAAACCACATTTCGCGGCTAACTAGGTGAGACGAGACCTACTAGCCACGAGTTCTGAAATCAAAATCGAAAAGGCCAGGATTGTAGAGCTCGAAAAGTAGTGTGAAATCAAGCTAAAAATCTCCGAATTTAGAACTCGGAGTCAACGGATATTCATAAAACCGTTTACGTAAAGAAACCACATTTCGCGGCTAACTAGATGAAACGAGTCATACTAGCCACGAGTTCTGAAATCAAAATCGGAAACGCCAGGATTGTAGAGCTCGAAAAGTAGTGTGAAATCAAGCTAAAAATCACCGAATTCAGAACTCTGAGTCAACGGATATTCATAAAACCGTTTACGTAAAGAAACCACATTTCGCGGCTAACTAGGTGAAATGAGACCAACTAGCCACGAGTTCTGAAATAAAAATCGGAAACGCAAGGATTGTAGAGCTCGAAGAGTAGTGTGAAATCAAGCTAAAAATCACCGAATTCAGAACTCGGAGTCAACGGATATTCATAAAACCGTTTACGTAAAGAAACCACATTTCGCGGCTAACTAGGTGAAACGAGACCTACTAGCCACGAGTTCTGAAATAAAAATCAGAAAGGCCAGGATTGTAGAGCTCGAAAAGTAGTGTGAAATCAAGCTAAAAATCACCGAATTCAGAACTCTGAGTCAACGGATATTCATAAAACCGTTTACGTAAAGAAACCACATTTCGCGGCTAACTAGGTGAAACGAGACCTACTAGCCACGAGTTCTGAAATCAAAATCGGAAAAGCCAGGATTGTAGAGCTCGAAAATTAGTGTATAATCACGCTAAAAATCATCAAATTCAGAACTCGGAGTCAACCGATATTGAGAAAACCGTTTACGTAAAGAAAGCACATTTCGCGGCTAACTAGGTGAAACGAGACCTACTAGCCACGAGTTCTGAAATAAAAATCAGAAATGCAAGGATTGTAGAGCTCGAAGAGTAGTGTGAAATCAAGCTAAAAATCACCGAATTCAGAACTCGGAGTCAACGAATATTCATAAAACTGTGTACGTAAAGAAACCACGTTTCGCGGCTAACTAGGTCAGACGAGACCTACTAGCCACGAGTTCTGAAATCAAAATCGGAAACGCCAGGATTGTAGAGCTCGAAAAGTAGTGTGAAATCAAGCTAAAAATCTCCGAATTTAGAACTCGGAGTCAACGGATATTCATAAAACCGTTTACGTAAAGAAACCACATTTCGCGGCTAACTAGATGAAACGAGTCCTACTAGCCACGAGTTCTGAAATCAAAATCGGAAACGCCAGGATTGTAGTGCTCGAAAAGTAGTGTGAAATCAAGCTAAAAATCACCGAATTCAGAACTCCGAGTCAACGGATATTCATAAAACCGTTTACGTAAAGAAACCACATTTCGCGGCTAACTAGGTGAAACGAGACCAACTAGCCACGAGTTCTGAAATAAAAATCGGAAACGCAAGGATTGTAGAGCTCGAAGAGTAGTGTGAAATCAAGCTAAAAATCACCGAATTCAGAACTCGGAGTCAACGGATATTCATAAAACCGTTTACGTAAAGAAACCACATTTCGCGGCTAACTAGGTGAAACGAGACCTACTAGCCACGAGTTCTGAAATAAAAATCAGAAAGGCCAGGATTGTAGAGCTCGAAAAGTAGTGTGAAATCAAGCTAAAAATCACCGAATTCAGAACTCTGAGTCAACGGATATTCATAAAACCGTTTACGTAAAGAAACCACATTTCGCGGCTAACTAGGTGAAACGAGACCTACTAGCCACGAGTTCTGAAATAAAAATCGGAAAATCCAGGATTGTAGAGCTCAAAAATTAGTGTATAATCACGCTAAAAATCATCAAATTCAGAACTCGGAGTCAACCGATATTGAGAAAACCGTTTACGTAAAGAAAGCACATTTGGCGGCTAACTAGGTGAAACGAGACCTACTAGCCACGAGTTCTGAACTAAAAAACCGAAATGCCGGGATTGTAGAGCTCGAAAAGTAGTGTGAAATCAAGCTTAAAATCACCGAATTCAGAACTCGGAGTCAACGAATATTCATAAAACCGTTTACGTAAAGAAACCACGTTTCGCGGCTAACTAGGTGAGACGAGACCTACTAGTCACGAGTTCTGAAATCAAAATCGGAAACCCCAGGATTGTAGAGCTCGAAAAGTAGTGTGAAATCAAGCTAAAAATCTCCGAATTTAGAACTCGGAGTCAACGGATATTTATAAAACCGTTTACGTAAAGAAACCACATTTCGCGGCTAACTAGGTGAAACGATTCCTACTAGCCACGAGTTCTGAAATCAAAATCGGAAATGATAGGATTGTAGAGCTCGAAAAGTAGTGTGAAATCAAGCTAAAAATCACCGAATTCAGAACTCTGAGTCAACGGATATTCATAAAACCGTTTACGTAAAGAAACCACATTTCGCGGCTAACTAGGTGAAACGAGACCTACTAGCCACGAGTTCTGAAATCAAAATCCGAAACTCCAGGATTGTAGAGCTCGATAAGTAGTGTGAAATCAAGCTAAAAATCTCCGAATTTAGAACTCGGAGTCAACGGATATTCATAAAACCGTTTAAGTAAAGAAATCACATTTCGCGGCTAACTAGGTGAAACGAGATCTACTAGCCACGAGTTCTGAAATCAAAATCCGAAATGCCACGATTGTAGAGCCCGAAAAGTAGTGTGAAATCAAGCTTAAAATCACCGAATTTAGAACTCGGAGTCAACGAATATTCATAAAACCGTTTACGTAAAGAAACCACGTTTCGCGGCTAACTAGGTGAGACGAGACCTACTAGCCACGAGTTCTGAAATCAAAATCGGAAAAGCCAGGATTGTAGAGCTCGAAAAGTAGTGTGAAATCAAGTTAAAAATCTCCGAATTTAGAACTCGGAGTCAACGGATATTCATAAAACCGTTTACGTAAAGAAACCACATTTCGCGGCTAACTAGGTGAAACGAGTCCTACTAGCCACGAGTTCTTAAATCAAAATCGGAAATGCCAGGATTGTAGAGCTCGAAAAGTAGTGTGAAATCAAGCTAAAAATCACCAAATTCAGAACTCGGAGTCAACGGATATTCATAAAACCGTTTACGAAAAGAAACCACGTTTCGCGGCTAACTAGGTGAGACGAGACCTACTAGCCACGAGTTCTGAAATCAAAATCGGAAACGCCAGGATTGTAGAGCTCGAAAAGTAGTGTGAAATCAAGCTAAAAATCTCCGAATTTAGAACTCGGAGTCAACGGATATTCATAAAACCGTTTACGTAAAGAAACCACATTTCGCGGCTAACTAGGTGAAACGAGTCCTACTAGCCACGAGTTCTGAAATCAAAATCGGAAATGATAGGATTGTAGAGCTCGAAAAGTAGTGTGAAATCAAGCTAAAAATCTCCGAATTTAGAACTCGGAGTCAACGGATATTCATAAAACCGTTTACGTAAAGAAACCACATTTCGCGGCTAACTAGATGAAACGAGTCCTACTAGCCACGAGTTCTGAAATCAAAATCGGAAACGCCAGGATTGTAGAGCTCGAAAAGTAGTGTGAAATCAAGCTAAAAATCACCGAATTCAGAACTCTGAGTAAACGGATATTCATAAAACCGTTTACGTAAAGAAACCACATTTCGCGGCTAACTAGGTCAGACGAGACCTACTAGCCACGAGTTCTGAAATCAAAATCGGAAACGCCAGGATTGTAGAGCTCGAAAAGTAGTGTGAAATCAAGCTAAAAATCTCCGAATTTAGAACTCTGAGTCAACGGATATTCATAAAACCGTTTACGTAAAGAAACCACATTTCGCGGCTAACTAGGTCAGACGAGACCTACTAGCCACGAGTTCTGAAATCAAAATCGGAAACGCCAGGATTGTAGAGCTCGAAAAGTAGTGTGAAATCAAGCTAAAAATCTCCGAATTTAGAACTCGGAGTCAACGGATATTCATAAAACCGTTTACGTAAAGAAACCACATTTCGCGGCTAACTAGATGAAACGAGTCATACTAGCCACGAGTTCTGAAATCAAAATCGGAAACGCCAGGATTGTAGAGCTCGAAAAGTAGTGTGAAATCAAGCTAAAAATCACCGAATTCAGAACTCTGAGTCAACGGATATTCATAAAACCGTTTACGTAAAGAAACCACATTTCGCGGCCAACTAGGTGAAATGAGACCAACTAGCCACGAGTTCTGAAATAAAAATCGGAAACGCAAGGATTGTAGAGCTCGAAGAGTAGTGTGAAATCAAGCTAAAAATCACCGAATTCAGAACTCGGAGTCAACGGATATTCATAAAACCGTTTACGTAAAGAAACCACATTTCGCGGCTAACTAGGTGAAACGAGACCTACTAGCCACGAGTTCTGAAATAAAAATCAGAAAGGCCAGGATTGTAGAGCTCGAAAAGTAGTGTGAAATCAAGCTAAAAATCACCGAATTCAGAACTCTGAGTCAACGGATATTCATAAAACCGTTTACGTAAAGAAACCACATTTCGCGGCTAACTAGGTGAAACGAGACCTACTAGCCACGAGTTCTGAAATCAAAATCGGAAAAGCCAGGATTGTAGAGCTCGAAAATTAGTGTATAATCACGCTAAAAATCATCAAATTCAGAACTCGGAGTCAACCGATATTGAGAAAACCGTTTACGTAAAGAAAGCACATTTCGCGGCTAACTAGGTGAAACGAGACCTACTAGCCACGAGTTCTGAAATAAAAATCAGAAATGCAAGGATTGTAGAGCTCGAAGAGTAGTGTGAAATCAAGCTAAAAATCACCGAATTCAGAACTCGGAGTCAACGAATATTCATAAAACTGTGTACGTAAAGAAACCACGTTTCGCGGCTAACTAGGTCAGACGAGACCTACTAGCCACGAGTTCTGAAATCAAAATCGGAAACGCCAGGATTGTAGAGCTCGAAAAGTAGTGTGAAATCAAGCTAAAAATCTCCAAATTTAGAACTCGGAGTCAACGGATATTCATAAAACCGTTTACGTAAAGAAACCACATTTCGCGGCTAACTAGATGAAACGAGTCCTACTAGCCACGAGTTCTGAAATCAAAATCGGAAACGCCAGGATTGTAGTGCTCGAAAAGTAGTGTGAAATCAAGCTAAAAATCACCGAATTCAGAACTCCGAGTCAACGGATATTCATAAAACCGTTTACGTAAAGAAACCACATTTCGCGGCTAACTAGGTGAAACGAGACCAACTAGCCACGAGTTCTGAAATAAAAATCGGAAACGCAAGGATTGTAGAGCTCGAAGAGTAGTGTGAAATCAAGCTAAAAATCACCGAATTCAGAACTCGGAGTCAACGGATATTCATAAAACCGTTTACGTAAAGAAACCACATTTCGCGGCTAACTAGGTGAAACGAGACCTACTAGCCACGAGTTCTGAAATAAAAATCAGAAAGGCCAGGATTGTAGAGCTCGAAAAGTAGTGTGAAATCAAGCTAAAAATCACCGAATTCAGAACTCTGAGTCAACGGATATTCATAAAACCGTTTACGTAAAGAAACCACATTTCGCGGCTAACTAGGTGAAACGAGACCTACTAGCCACGAGTTCTGAAATAAAAATCGGAAAATCCAGGATTGTAGAGCTCAAAAATTAGTGTATAATCACGCTAAAAATCATCAAATTCAGAACTCGGAGTCAACCGATATTGAGAAAACCGTTTACGTAAAGAAAGCACATTTGGCGGCTAACTAGGTGAAACGAGACCTACTAGCCACGAGTTCTGAACTAAAAAACCGAAATGCCGGGATTGTAGAGCTCGAAAAGTAGTGTGAAATCAAGCTTAAAATCACCGAATTCAGAACTCGGAGTCAACGAATATTCATAAAACCGTTTACGTAAAGAAACCACGTTTCGCGGCTAACTAGGTGAGACGAGACCTACTAGTCACGAGTTCTGAAATCAAAATCGGAAACCCCAGGATTGTAGAGCTCGAAAAGTAGTGTGAAATCAAGCTAAAAATCTCCGAATTTAGAACTCGGAGTCAACGGATATTTATAAAACCGTTTACGTAAAGAAACCACATTTCGCGGCTAACTAGGTGAAACGATTCCTACTAGCCACGAGTTCTGAAATCAAAATCGGAAATGATAGGATTGTAGAGCTCGAAAAGTAGTGTGAAATCAAGCTAAAAATCACCGAATTCAGAACTCTGAGTCAACGGATATTCATAAAACCGTTTACGTAAAGAAACCACATTTCGCGGCTAACTAGGTGAAACGAGACCTACTAGCCACGAGTTCTGAAATCAAAATCCGAAACGCCAGGATTGTAGAGCTCGATAAGTAGTGTGAAATCAAGCTAAAAATCTCCGAATTTAGAACTCGGAGTCAACGGATATTCATAAAACCGTTTACGTAAAGAAATCACATTTCGCGGCTAACTAGGTGAAACGAGATCTACTAGCCACGAGTTCTGAAATCAAAATCCGAAATGCCACGATTGTAGAGCCCGAAAAGTAGTGTGAAATCAAGCTTAAAATCACCGAATTTAGAACTCGGAGTCAACGAATATTCATAAAACTGTGTACGTAAAGAAACCACGTTTCGCGGCTAACTAGGTCAGACGAGACCTACTAGCCACGAGTTCTGAAATCAAAATCGGAAACCCCAGGATTGTAGAGCTCGAAAAGTAGTGTGAAATCAAGCTAAAAATCTCCGAATTTAGAACTCGGAGTCAACGGATATTCATAAAACCGTTTACGTAAAGAAACCACATTTCGCGGCTAACTAGGTGAAACGAGTCCTACTAGCCACGAGTTCTGAAATCAAAATCGGAAACGCCAGGATTGTAGAGCTCGAAAAGTAGTGTGAAATCAAGCTAAAAATCACCGAATTCAGAACTCTGAGTCAACGGATATTCATAAAACCGTTTACGTAAAGAAACCACATTTCGCGGCTAACTAGGTGAAACGAGACCTACTAGCCACGAGTTCTGAAATCAAAATCAGAAACGCCAGGATTGTAGAGCTCGAAAAGTAGTGTGAAATCAAGCTAAAAATCTCCGAATTCAGAACTCGGAGTCAACGGATATTCATAAAACCGTTTACGTAAAGAAACCACATTTCGCGGCTAACTAGGTGAAACGAGACCTACTAGCCACGAGTTCTGAAATCAAAATCAGAAACGCCAGGATTGTAGAGCTCGAAAAGTAGTGTGAAATCAAGCTAAAAATCTCCGAATTCAGAACTCGGAGTCAACGGATATTCATAAAACCGTTTACGTAAAGAAACCACATTTCGCGGCTAACTAGGTGAAACGAGTCCTACTAGCCACGAGTTCTGAAATCAAAATCCGAAATGCCAGGATTGTAGAGCTCGAAAAGTAGTGTGAAATCAAGCTAAAAATCACCGAATTCAGAACTCGGAGTCAATGGATATACATAAAACCGTTTACGTAAAGAAACCACATTCCGCGGCTAACTAGTTGAAACGAGTTCTACTAGCCACGAGTTCTGAAATCAAAATCCGAAATGCCAGGATTATAGAGCTCGAAAAGTAGTGTGAAATCAAAGTAAAAATCACTAAATTCAGAACTCGGAGTCAATCGATATTGAGAAAACCGTTCATGTAAAGAAAGCACATTTCGCGGCAAACTAGGTGAAATGAGACCTACTATCCACGAGTTCTGAAATGAAAAACCGAAATGCTAGGATTGTAGAACTTGAAAATTAGTATGAAATGAAGTTAAAAATCATGAAATTCAGAACTCGGAGTCAACTGATATCGAGAAAACCGTTTACGTAAAGAAAGCACATTTCGCGGCTAACTAGGTGAAACGAGACCTACTAGCCACGAATTCTGAAATGAAAAACTGAAATGCCAGGATTGTAGAACTTGAAAAGTAGTATGAAATGAAGCTAAAAATCATTAAATTCAGAACTCGGAGTCAACTGATATTGAGAAAACCGTTTACGTAAAGATAGCACATTTCGCGGCTAACTGGGTGAAAGGAGACCTACTAACCACGAATTCTGAAATGGAATAAAGAAACTCCAGGATTGTGGAGCTCGAAAAGTAGTATGAAATGAAGCTAAAAATCACCAAATTCAGAACTCGGAGTCAACCGATATTGAGAAAACCGTTTACGTAAAGAAAGCACATTTCGCGGCTAACTAGGTGAAATGAGACCTACTAGCCATGAATTCTGAAATGGAATAGCGAAAATCCAGGATTGTAGAGCTCGAAAAGTAGTATGAAATGAAGCTAAAAATCACCAAATTCGGAACTCGGAGTCAATCGATATTGAGAAAACCGTTTACGTAAAGAAAGCACATTTCGCAGCTAACTAGGTGAAACGAGACCTACTAGCCACGAGTTGTGAAATGAAAAACCGAAACTTCAGGATTTTAGATCTCGAAAAGTAGTAAGAAATGAAGCTAAAAATCATCAAATTCAGAACACGGAGTCAACCGATATTGAGAAAACCGTTTACGTAAAGAAAGCACATTTCGCGGCTCACTAGGTGAAACGAGACCTACTAACCACGAGTTCTGAAATGAAAAACAAAAATTCCAGGATTGTAGAGCTCGAAAAGTAGTGTGAAATCAAGCTAAAAATCACCGAATTCAGAACTCGGAGTCAACGGATATTCATAAAACCGTTTACGTAAAGAAACCACATTTCGCGGCTAACTAGGTGAAACGAGACCTACTAGCCACGAGTTCTGAAATAAAAATCCGAAACTCCAGGATTGTAGAGCTCGAAAAGTAGTGTGAAATCAAGCTAAAAATCACCGAATTCAGAACTCTGAGTCAACGGATATTAATAAAACCGTTTACGTAAAGAAACCACATTTCGCGGCTAACTAGGTGAAACGAGACCAACTAGCCACGAGTTCTGAAATCAAAATCGGAAAAGCCAGGATTGTAGAGCTCGAAAATTAGTGTGAAATCACGCTAAAAATCAACGAATTCAGAACTCGGAGTCAGCGGATATTCATAAAATCGTTTACGTAAAGAAACCACATTTCGCGGCTAACTAGGTGAAACGAGATCTACTAGCCACGAGTTCTGAAATCAAAATCCGAAATGCCGCGATTGTAGAGCTCGAAAAGTAGTGTGAAATCAAGCTTAAAATCACCGAATTCAGAACTCGGAGTCAACGAATATTCATAAAACCGTTTACGTAAAGAAACCACATTTCGCGGCTAACTAGGTGGAACGAGTCCTACTAGCCACGAGTTCTGAAATCAAAATCCGAAATGCCAGGATTGTAGAGCTCGAAAAGTAGTGTGAAATCAAGCTAAAAATCACCGAATTCAGAACTCGGAGTCAATGGATATACATAAAACCGTTTACGTAAAGAAACCACATTCCGCTGCTAACTAGTTGAAACGCGATCTACTAGCCACGAGTTCTGAAATCAAAATCCGAAATACCAGGATTGTAGAGCTCGAAAAGTAGTGTGAAATCAAAGTAAAAATCACCAAATTCAGAACTCGGAGTCAATCGATATTGAGAAAACCGTTCATGTAAAGAAAGCACATTTCGCGGCAAACTAGGTGAAACGAGACCTACTAGCCACGAATTCTGAAATGAAAAACTGAAACGCCAGGATTGTAGAACTTGAAAAGTAGTATGAAATGAAGCTAAAAATCATTAAATTCAGAACTCGGAGTCAACTGATATTGAAAAACCGTTTACGTAAAGAAAGCACATTTCGCGGCTAACTGGGTGAAAGGAGACCTACTAACCACGAATTCTGAAATGGAATAAAGAAACTCCAGGATTGTGGAGCTCGAAAAGTAGTATGAAATGAAGCTAAAAATCACCAAATTCCGAACTCGGAGTCAACCGATATTGAGAAAACCGTTTACGTAAAGAAAGCACATTTCGCGGCTAACTAGGTGAAACGAGACCTACTAGCCATGAATTCTGAAATGGAATAGCGAAAATCCAGGATTGTAGAGCTCGAAAAGTAGTATGAAATGAAGCTAAAAATCACCAAATTCGAAACTCGGAGTCAACCGATATTGAGAAAACCGTCTACGTAAAGAAAGCACATTTCGCAGCTAACTAGGTGAAACGCGACCTACTAGCCACGAGTTGTGAAATGAAAAACCAAAACTTCAGGATTTTAGATCTCGAAAAGTAGTAAGAAATGAAGCTAAAAATCATCAAATTCAGAACACGGAGTCAACCGATATTGAGAAAACCGTTTACGTAAAGAAAGCACATTTCGCGGCTCACTAGGTGAAACGAGACCTCCTAACCACGAGTTCTGAAATGAAAAACCAAAATTCCAGGATTGTAGAGCTCGAAAAGTAGTGTGAAATCAAGCTAAAAATCAGGCTAACAAGGTGAAACGAGACCTACTAGCCACGAGTTCTGAAATAAAAATCCGAAACTTCAGAACTCTGAGTCAACGGATATTCATAAAACCGTTTACGTAAAGAAAGCACATTTCGCGGCTAACTAGGTGAAACGAGACCTACTAACCACGAGGTCCGAAATGAAAAACCGAAACTTCAGGATTGTAGATCTCGAAAAGTAGTATGAAATGAAGCTAAAAATCATCAAATTCAGAACACGGAGTCAACCGATATTGAGAAAACCGTTTACGTAAAGAAAGCACATTTCGCGGCTTACTAGGTGAAACGAGACCTACTAACCATGAATTCTGAAATGGAATAGCGAAACTCCAGGATTGTAGAGCTCGAAAATTAGTATGAAATGAAGCTAAAAATCACCAAATTCGGAACTCGGAGTCAACCGATATTGAGAAAACCGTTTACGTAAAGAAAGCACATTTCGCGGCTAACTAGGTGAAACGAGACCTACTAGCCACGAGTTCTGAAATGAAAAACTGAAATTCAGGATTTTAGATCTCGAAAAGTATTAAGAAATGAAGCTAAAAATCATCAAATTCAGAACACGGAGTCAACCGATATTGAGAAAACCGTTTACGTAAAGAAAGCACATTTCGCGGCTTACTAGGTGAAACGAGACCTACTAACCACGAGTTCTGAAATGAAAAACCGAAATGCCAGGATTGTAGAGCTCGAAAATTAGTGTGAAATCAAGCTAAAAATCACCAAATTCAGAACTCGGAGTCAGCCGATATAGAGAAAACCGTTTACGTAAAGAAAGCACATTTCGCGGCTAACTAGGTGAAACGAGACCTACTAGCCACGAGTTCTGAAATGAAAAACCGAAACATCAGGATTGTAGATCTCGAAAAGTAGTATGAAATGAAGCTAAAAATCATCAAATTCAGAACACGGAGTCAACCGATATTGAGAAAACCATTTACGTAAAGAAAGCACATTTCGCGGCTTACTAGGTGAAACGAGACCTACTAACCACGAGTTTTGAAATGAAAAACCGAAATTCCAGGATTGTAGAGCTCGAAAAGTATTGTGAAATCAAGCTAAAAATCATCAAATTCAGAACTCGGAGTCAACCGATATTGAGAAAACCGTTTACTTAAAGAAAGCACATTTGGCGGCTAACTAGGTGAAACGATACCTACTCGCCACGAGTTCTGAAATGAAAAACCGAAATTCAAGGATTGTAGAGCTCGAAAAGTAGTATGAAATCAAGCTAAAAATCACCAAATTCAGAACTCGGAGTCATCCGTTATTGAGAAAACCGTTTACGTAAAGAATGCATATTTCGCGGCTAACTAGGTGAAACGAGACCTACTAGCCACGAGTTCTGAAATGAAAAACCGAAATTCCAGGATTGTAGAGCTCGAAAAGTAATGTGAAATCAAGCAAAAAATCACCAAATTCAGATCTCGGAGTCAACCGATATTGAGAAAACCGTTTACGTAAAGAAAGCACATTTGGCGGCTAACTAGGTGAAACGAGACATACTAGCCACGAATTCTGGTCTAAAAAACCGAAATACCAGGATTGTAGGGCTCGAAAAGTAGTGTAGAATCAAGCTAAAAATCACCAAATTCAGAACTCGGAGTCAACTGATATTGAGAAAACCGTTTACGTAAAGAAAGCACATTTCGCGGCTAACTAGGTGAAACGAGACCCACTAGCCACGAGTTCTGAACTAAAAAACCGAAATGCCAGGATTGTAGAGCTCGAAAACTAGTGTGAAATCAAGCTAAAAATCACCAAATTCAGAACTCGGAGTCAATCGTTATTGAGAAAACCGTTACCGTAAAGAATGCACATTTGACGGCTAACTAGGTGAAACGAGACCTACTAGTCACGAGTTTTGAAATGAAAAACCGAAATTCAAGGATTGTAGAGCTCGAAAAGTAGTATGAAATCGAGCGAAAAATCATCAAATTCAGAACTCGGAGTCAACCGATATTGAGAAAACCGTTTACGTAAAGAAAGCACATTTCGCGGCTAACTAGGTGAAACGAGACCTACTAACCACGAGTTCTGAAATGAAAAACCGAAACGCAAGGATTTTAGAGCTCGAAAATTAGTTTGAAATCAAGCTAAAAATCACCAAATTCAGAACTCGAAGTCAACCAATATTGAGAAAATCGTTTACGTAAACAAACCACATTTGGCGGCTAACTAGGTGAAACGATACCTACTAGCCACGAGTTCTGAAATGGAATACCGAAATGCGAGGATTTTAGAGCTCGAAAACTAGTATGAAATCAAGCTAAAAATCACCAAATTCAGAACTCGGAGTCAACCGATATTGAGAAAACCGTTTACGAAAAGAAAGCACATTTGGCGGCTAACTAGGTGAAACGAGACCTACTAGCCACGAGTTATGAACTCAAAAACCGAAATGTCAGGATTGTAGAGCTCGAAAAGTATTGTAGAATCAAGCTAAAAATCACAAAATTCAGAACTCGGAGTCAACCGATATTGAGAAAACCGTTTACGTAAAGAAAGCACATTTCGAGGCTAACTAGGTGAAACGAGACCTACTAGCTACGAGTTCTGAACTCAAAAACTGAAATGCCAGGATTGTAGAGCTCGAAAAGTAGTGTAGAATCAAGCTAAAAATCACAAAATTCAGAACTCGGAGTCAACCGATATTGAAAAAACCGTTTACGTAAAGAAAGCACATTTCGTGACTAACTAGGTGAAACGAGACCTACTAGCCACGACTTCTGAAATAAAAAACCGAAATACCAGGATTTTAGAGCTCGAAAAGTAGTGTGAAATCAAGCTAAAAATCACCAAATTCAGAACTCGGAGTCAACCGATATTGAGAAAACCGTTCATGTAAAGAAAGCACATTTCGCGTCAAACTAGGTGAAATGAGACCTACTAGCCACGAGTTCTGAAATGAAAAACCGAAATGCCAGGATTGTAGAACTTGAAAAGTAGTATGAAATGAAGCTAAAAATCATCAAATTCAGAACTCGGAGTCAACTGATATTGAGAAAACCGTTTACGTAAAGAAAGCACATTTCGCGGCTAACTTGGTGAAATGAGACCTACTAGCCACGAATTCTGAAATGGAATAGTGAAACTCCAGGATTGTAGAGCTCGAAAAGTAGTATGAAATGAAGCTAAAAATCACCAAATTCAGAACTGGGAGTCAACCGATATTGAGAAAACCGTTTACGTAAAGAAAGCACATTTCGCGGCTAACTAGGTGAAACGAGACCTAGTAGCCATGAATTCTGAAATGGAATAGCGAAAATCTAGGATTGTAGAGCTCGAAAAGTAGTATGAAATGAAGCTAAAAATCACCAAATTCAGAACTCGGAGTCAACCGATATTGAGAAAACCGTTTACATAAAGAAAGCACATTTCGCGGCTTACTAGGTGAAACGAGACCTACTAACCACGAGTTCTGAAATGAAAAACCGAAATGCAAGGATTATAGAGCCCGAAAAGTAGTGTGAAATCAAGCTAAAAATCACAAAATTCAGAACTCGGAGTCAACCGATATTGAGAAAACCGTTTACTTAAAGAAAGCACATTTGGCGGCTAACTAGGTGAATCGAGACCTACTCGCCACGAGTTCTGAAATGAAAAACCGAAATTCTAGGATTGTAGAGCTCGAAAAGTAATGTAAAATCAAGCTAAAAATCATCAAATTCAGAACTCGGAGTCAACCGTTATTGAGAAAACCGTTTACGTAAAGAATGCACATTTCGCGGCTAACTAGGTGAAACGAGACCTACTAGCCACGATTTCTGAAATGAAAAACCGAAATTCCAGGATTGTAGAGCTCAAAAAGTAATGTAAAATCAAGCTAAAAATCATCAAATTCAGAACTCGGAGTCAACCGATATTGAGAAAACCGTTTACGTAAAGAAAGCACATTTGGCGGCTAACTAGGTGAAACGAGACCTACTAGCCACGACTTCTGAACTAAAAAACCGAAATGCAGGGATTGTAGAGCTCGAAAATTAGTGTAGAATCGAGCTAAAAATCACCAAATTCAGAACTCGGAGTCAACCGATATTGAGAAAATCGTTCATGTAAAGAAAGCACATTTCGCGGCTAACTAGGTGAAATGAGACCTACTAGCCACGAGTTCTGAAATGAAAAACCGAAAAGCCAGGATTGTAGAACTTGAAAAGTAGTTTGAAATGAAGCTAAAAATCATCAAATTCAGAACTCGGAGTCAACTGATATTGAGAAAACCGTTTACGTAAAGAAAGCACATTTCGCGGCTTACTAGGTGAAACGAGACCTACTAACCACAAGTTCTGAAATGAAAAACCGAAATGCAAGGAATATAGCGCTCGAAAAGTAGTGTGAAATCAAGCTAAAAATCACCAAATTCAGAACTCGGAGTCAACCGATATTGAGAAAACCGTTAACTTAAAGAAAGCACATTTGGCGGCTAACTAGGTGAATCGAGACCTACTCGCCACGAGTTCTGAAATGAAAAACCGAAATTCTGGGATTGTAGAGCTCGAAAAGTAGTATGAAATCAAGCTAAAAATCATCAAATTCAGAACTCGGAGTCAACCGTTATTGAGAAAACCGTTTACGTAAAGAATGCACATTTCGCTGCTAACTAGGTGAAACGAGACCTACTAGCCACGAGTTCTGAAATGAAAAACCGATTCCCGGATTGTAGAGCTCGAAAAGTAATGTAAAATCAAGCTAAAAATCATCAAATTCAGAACTCGGAGTCAACCGATATTGAGAAAACCGTTTACGTAAAGAAAGCACATTTGGCGGCTAACTAGGTGAAACGAGACCTACTAGCCACGAGTTCTGAACTAAAAAACCGAAATGCCGGGATTGTAGAGCTCGAAAATTAGTGTAGAATCAAGCTAAAAATCACCAAATTCAGAACTCGGAGTCAAGCAATATTGAGAAAACCGTTCATGTAAAGAAAGCACATTTCGCGGCTAACTAGGTGAAATGAGACCTACTAGCCACGAGTTGTCAAATGAAAAACCGAAAAGCCAGGATTGTAGAACTTGAAAAGTAGTTTGAAATGAAGCTAAAAATCATCAAATTCAGAACTCGGAGTCAACTGATATTGAGAAAACCGTTTACGTAAAGAAGGCACATTTCGCGGCTAACTAGGTGAAATGAGACCTACTAGCCACGAATTCTGAAATGGAATAGCAAAACTCCAGGATTTTAGAGCTCGAAAAGTAGTATGAAATGAAGCTAAAAATCACCAAATTCAGAACTCGGAGTCAACCGATATTGAGAAAACCGTTTACGTAAAGAAAGCACATTTCGCGGCTAAATAGGTGAAACGAGACCTACTAGCCACGAATTCTGAAATGGAATAGCGAAACTCCAGAATTGTAGAGCTCAAAAAGTAGTATGAAATGAAGCTAAAAATCACCAAATTCAGAACACGGAGTCAACCGATATTGAGAAAACCTTTTACGTAAAGAAAGCACATTTCGCGGCTTACTGGGTGAAACGAGACCTACTAACCATGAGTTCTGAAATGAAAAACCGAATTGCCAGGATTGTAGAGCTCGAAAAGTAGTGTGAAATCAAGCTAAAAATCACCAAATTCAGAACACGGAGTCAACCGATATTGAGAAAACCGTTTACTTAAAGAAAGCACATTTGGCGGCTAACTAGGTGAAACAAGACCTACTCGCCACGAGTTCTGAAATCAAAAACCGAAATGCCAGGATTGTAGAGCTCGAAAAGTAGTATGAAATCAAGATAAAAATCACCAAATTTAGAACTCGGAGTCAACCGTTATTGAGATAACCGTTTACGTAAAGAATGCACATTTCGCCGCTAACTTGGTGAAATGAGACCTACTAGCCACGAGTTCTGAAATGAAAAACCGAAATTCCAGGATTGTAGAGCTCAAAAAGTAATGTATAATCAAGCTAAAAATCACCAAATTCAGAACTCGGAGCAACCGATATTGAGAAAAAAGTTTACGTAAAGAAAGCACATTTGGCGGCTAACTAGGTGAAACGAGACCTACTAGCCACGAGTTCTGAACTCAAAAACCGAAATTCTAGGATTGTAGAGCTCGAAAATTAGTGTGAAATCAAGCTAAAAATCACCAAATTCAGAACTCGGAGTCAACCGATATTGAGAAAACCGTTTACGTAAAGAAAGCACATTTCGCGGATAACTAGGTGAAACGAGACCTACTAGCCACGACTTCTGAACTCAAAAATCGAAATTCCAGGATTGTAGAGCTCGAAAAGTAGTGTGAAATCAAGCTAAAAATCACCAAATTCAGAACTCGGAGTCAACCGATATTGAGAAAACCGTTCATGTAAAGAAAGCACATTACGCGGCTAACCAGGTGAAATCAGACCTACTAGCCACGAGTTCTGAAATGAAAAATCAAACGCCAGGATTGTAGAACATGAAAAGTAGTATGAAATGAAGCTAAAAATCATCAAATTCAGAACTCGGAGTCAACTGATATTGAGAAAACCGTTTACGTAAAGAAAGCACATTTCGCGGCTAACTAGGTGAAACGAGACCTACTAGCCACGAGTTCTAAAATGAAAAACCGAAATTCCAGGATTGTAAAGCTTAAAAAGTAGTGTGAAATCAAGCTAAAAATCACCAAATTCAGAACTCGGAGTCAACCGATATTGAGAAAACGTTTTACTTAAAGAAACCACATTTCGCGGCTAACTAGGTGAAACGAGACCTACAAGCCCCGAGTTCTGAAATCAAAAACCGAAATGCCAGGATTGTAGAGCTCGAAAAGTAGTATGAAATCAAGCTAAAAATCACCAAATTCAGAACTCGGAGTCAACCGATTTTTAGAAAACCGTTTACGTAAAGAAAACCCTACACCCTAAACCCCAAACCCCAAACCCTAAACCCTAAACCCTAAACCCTAACCCCAAAACCCTATCCCCAAAACCCAAACCCAAACCCTAAAACCCTAAACCCCAAACCCTAAACTCCAAACCCCAAACCCTATCCCCCAAACCCTATCCCCCAAACCCCAAACCCTAGGCCCCAAACCCTAAGCCCCAACTCTAATGCCGCAACCCCTAAACCCCCAACCCCCAAACCCCAAAACCTAAACCCTAAACCCTAAACCCTAGACCCTAGTAGGTCTCGTTTCATCTAGTTTGCTATGACATGTGGTTTCTTCTCATAAACTGTTTTCTTAGTATCTCCAGGCTCCGAATTCTGAATTCGTTCATTTTTAACTGAATTTCATACTATTTTTCGAGCTCTATAATATTGGCATTCTTGTTTTTTATTTTAAAACTTATCCTTAGTAGGTCTCGTTTCACCTAGTTAGCTATGAGATGCGGTTTCTTGTGATAAACTGTTTTCTTAATATCTTCAGGCTCCGAGTTTTGAATTCTTTGATTCTTTGCTTGATTTCACGCTATATTTTTAGCTTTACAATCCTGATATTTTGGTTTTTGATTTCGAAACTTGTGCCTCGTATGTCTCGTTTCACCTAGTTAGCTATAACATGTGGTTTCTTGTGGTAAACTGTTTTCTAAATATCTCTGGGTTTCGAGTTCTCAATTCGTTGATTTTTTGCTTGATTTCACACTATTTTTCGAGCACTACAATCTTGGCATTTCGGTTTTTGATTTCGAAACTTGTCCCTGGTATGTTTCGTTTCATCTAGTTAGCTATGAGATGTGGTTTCTTCTCATAAACTGTTTTCTTAATATCTTCGAGCTCCGAGTTTTGAATTCGTTAATTTTTAGCTTGATTTCATACATTTTTTTGATCTCTTCAATCCTGGTATTTTGGTTTTTGATTTCAGAGCTTGTGTCTAGTAGGTATCGTTTCACCTAGTTATCTATCACATGTGATTTCTTCACATAAACTGTTTTTATAATATCTATAGGATCCGAGTTCTGAATTCGTTGATTTTTAGCTTGATTTCATACATTTTTTCGAGCTCTACAATCTTGGCATTTCGGTTTTTGATTTCAGAACTTGTGCCTAGAAGGTCTCGTTTCACCTAGTCAGCTATGACATGTGGTTTTTTATGATAACCTATTTTCTAAATATCTCTAGGCTTCTTGTCCTGAATTCATTGATTCTTTGCTTGATTTTACACTATTTTTCAAGCTCTAAAATCTTATGCATTTCAGTTTTTAATTTCAGAACTTGTGCCTAGTAGGTCTCGTTTGACCTAGTGAGCTATGACAGTTTTTCGAGCTCTATTTTCTTAATATCTCCAGGCTCCGAGTTCTGAATTCGTTCATTTTTAGCTTGATTTCACACTATTTTTCGAGCTCTACAATCTTGGAATTTAGATTTTTAATTTCAGAACTTGTGCCTAGTAGGTCTCGTTTGATCTAGTTAGCTATGACATAGGGTTTATTCTTTTAAACCTTTTCCTCAATATCTCCAGGCTCCGAGTTCTGAATTTGTTAATTTTTAGCAGGATTTCACACTATTTTTCAAGCTCTACAATCTTGGCATTTCGGTTTTCGATTTCAGAACTTGTGCCTAGTTGGTCTCGTTTCAGCTAGTCAGCTATGACATGTGGTTTTTTATGATAACCTATTTTCTAAATATCTCTAGGCTTCGAGTCCTGAATTCATTGATTCTTAGCTTGATTTTAAACTATTTTTCAAGCTCTAAAATCTTATGCATTTCAGTTTTTAATTTCAGAACTTGTGCCTAGTAGGTCTCGTTTGACCTAGTGAGCTATGACATGTGGTTTATTGTGATAAGCTATTTTCTAAATATCTCTAGGCTCCGAGTTCTGAATTCGTTGATTTTTAACTTAATTCACACTATTTTTCGAGCTCAGAAATCTTAGCATTTCAGTTTTTGATGTCAGAACTTGTGCCTAGTAGGTCTCGTTTCACCTAGTTAGCTATGACATGTGGTTTATTCTTTTAAACTGTTTTCTAAATATCTCTAGGCTTCGAGTTCTGAATTCGTTGATTTTTAGCTTGATTTCACATGATTTTTCGAGCTCTACAATATTGGAATTTTGATTTTTGATTTCAGAACTTGTGCCTAGTGGGTCTCGTTTCACCTAGTTAGCTATGACATGTGGTTTATTCTTTTAAACTATTTTCTTAATATCTCCAGTCTCCGAGTTCTCAATTCGTTCATTTTTAGCTGGATTTCACACTATTTTTCGAGCTCTACAATCCTGGAATTTAGATTTTTAATTTCAGAACTTGTGCCTAGTAGGTCTCGTTTGACCTAGTTAGCTATGACATGTGGTTTATTCTTTTAAACTTTTTCCTCAATATCTCCAGGCTCCGAGTTCTGAATTTGTTAATTTTTAGCAGGATTTCACACTATTTTTCAAGCTCTACAATCTTGGCATTTCGGTTTTTGATTTCAGAACCTGTGCCTAGAAGGTCTCGTTTCAGCTAGTCAGCTATGACATGTGGTTTCTTGTGATAAACTGTTTTCTAAATATCTCTAGGCTTCGAGTTCTAAATTCATTGATTCTTGGCTTGATTTCATACTATTTATTGAGCTCTACAATCTTAGCATTTCAGTTTTTGATTTCAAAACTTGTGCCTAGTAGGTCTCGTTTCACCTAGTTGGCTATGTAATGTGGTTTCTTGTGATAAGCTGTTTTCTAAATATCTCTAGGCTTCGAGTTCTGAATTCACTGATTCTTAGCTAGATTTCTGACTATTTTTTGAGCTCTACAATCTTGGCATTTCAGTTTTTATTTCAGAACTTCTGCCTAGTAGGTCTCGTTTCACCTAGTTAGCTATGACATGTGGTTTATTCTTTTAAACTGTTTTCCAAATATCTCTAGGCTTCGATTTCTGAATTCGTTAATTTTTAGCTGGATTTCACACTATTTTTCGAGCTCTACAATCTTGGCATTTTGGTTTTTGATTTCAGAACTTGTGCGTAGTAGGTCTCGTTTCACCTAGTTAGCTATGACATGTGGTTTCCTGTGATAAACAATTTTCTAAATATCTCTAGGCTTCGAGTTCTGAATTTATTGATTCTTAACTTGATTTCATACTATTTTTCAAGCTCTATAATCCTGAAATTTTGGTTTTTGATTTCAAAACTTGTGCCTCGTAGGTCTCGTTTCACCTAGTTAGCTATGACATGTTTTTTTTTCACATAACTTGTTTTCTTAATATCTCTAGGCTCCGAGTTCTGAATTCTTTGATTTTTAACTTGATTTTACACTATTTCTTGAGCTCTACAATCTTGGCATTTTTGTTTTTGAATTTAGAACTTTTCACTTTTAGGTCTCGTTTCACCTAATTAGCTATGAGATGTGGTTTCTTCTCATAAACCGTTTTCTTAATATCTCCAAGCTCCGAGTTCTGAATTCTTTGATTTTTAGCTTGATTTCACACTATTTTTCGAGCTTTACAATCTTGGCATTTTGGTTTTCACTTCAGAACTTGTGCCAAGTAGGTCTCGTTTCACCTAGTTAGCTATGACATGTGGTTTCTCGTGATAAACTGTTTTCTAAATATCTCCAGGCTCCGAGTTCTGAATTCGTTGATTTCACACTATTTTTCGAGTTCTACAATCCTGGCATTTCAGTTTTTTATTTCAAAACTTGTGCCTTGTAGGTCTCGTTTCACCTAGTTAGCTATGACATTTTGATTCTTGTGAGAAACTGTTTTCTAAATATCTCTAAGCTTGGAGTTCTAAATTCGTTGATTTTTAGCTTGATTTCACACTATTTTTTCAAGCTCTACAATCTCGGCATTTCGGTTTTTTATCTTAAAACTTATCCCTAGTAGGTCTTATTTCATCTAGTTTGCTATGACATGTGGCTTCTTCTCAAAAACTGTTTTCTTAATATTTTCAGTCTCCGAGTTCTGAATTCGTTGATTTTTAGCTTGATTTCACACAATTTTTTGAGCTCTACAATCTGGGCATTTCGGTTTTTGATTTCAAAACTTGTGCCTTGTAGGTCTCGTTTCACCTAGTTAGCTATGACATGTGGTTTCTTGTGATAAATTGTTTTCTAAATATCTCTAGGATTCGAGTTCTAAATTCGTTGATTCTTGGGTTGATTTCACACTATTTTTCGAGCTCTACAATCTTGGCATTTCGATTTTTGATTTCAAAACTTCTGCCTTGTAGGTCTCGTTTCACCTAGTTAGCTATGACATGCGGTTCCTAGTGATAAACTATTTTCTAAATATCTCTAGGCTTTGAGTTCTAAATTCATTGATTTTTAGCTTGATTTCACACTATTTTTCGAGCACTACAATCTTGGCATTTCGGTTTTTTATTTCAAAACTTGTCCGTAGTAGGTTTCATTTCATCTAGTTAGCTATGACATGTGGTTTCTTCTCATAAACTATTTTCTTAATATCTTCAAGCTCCGAGTTCTGAATTCTTTGATTTTTAGCTTCATTTCATACTATTTTCGAGCTCTAGAATCCTAGCATTTTGGTTTTTGATTTCAGAACTTGTGCTTAGTAGATCTCATTTCACCTAGTTAAGTATGACATGTGGTTTCTTATCATAAACTATTTTCTTAATATCTCTCTGCTCCGAGTTCTCAATTTGTTAATTTTTAGCTTGATTTCACACAATTTTTTGAGCTCTACATTCCTGGCGTTTCGGTTTTTTTATTTCAGAACTTATGCCTAGTTGGTCTCGTTTCACTTAGTTAGCTATGATGTGTGGTTCATTCACATAAACTGTTTTCCTAACACTTTAGGCTTCGAAATCTGACTTCGTTGATTTTTTGTTTTATTTCACACTATTTTTTAAGCTCGACAATATTGGCATTTTGGTTTTTGATTTCAGAACTTGTGCCTAATAGGTCTCGTTTCACCTAGTTAGCTATGAAATGTGGTTTCTTTTCATAAACTATTTTTTTAATATCTCTCAGCTTCGAGTTCTTAATTTGTTGATTTTTAGCATGATTTCACACCATTCTTTGAGCTCTACAATCTTGGTGTTTCATTTTTTGATTTCAGAACTTGTGCTTAGTAGGTTTCATTTCACCTAGTTAGCTATGACATGTGGTTTCTGATCATAAAATATTTTCTTACTATCTCTATGCTCTGATTTTTGAATTTGTTGATTTTTTGCTTGATTTCACACTATTTTTCGAGCTTTACAATCCCGGTTTTTCGTTTTTTGATTTCAGAACCTGTGTCTAGTAGGTCTTGTTTCACCTAGTTAGTTATGACATGTGGTTTCTTCACATATCATGTTTTCTTAATATCTTTAGGATCCGAGTTATGAAATCTTTAATTTTTAGCTTGATTTCACACAATTTTTTGCGCTCTACAATCGTGGCATTTTGTTTTTTGATTTCAGAAGTTGTGCATAGTAGGTCTCGTTTCACCTAGTTAGCTATGACAAGTGTTTCTTGTCATAAACTATTTTCATAGTATCTCTAGGCTTCGAGTTCTGAATTCGTTGATTTTTGGCTTGATTTCACACTGTTTTTCGAGCTCTACAATCCTGACGTTTCTTTTTTTTTTTTTCAAAACTTGTACCTAGTATGTCTCATTTCACCTAGTTAGCTATGACATGTGGTTTCTTGTCATAAACTATTTTCTTAATATCTCTATGCTCCGAGATCTCAATTTGTTAATTTTTAACTTGATTTCACACTATTTTTTGAGTTTTAGAATCCTAGAATTTTGATTTTTGATTTCAGAACTTGTGCCTAGTAGGTCTCTTTTCATCTAGTTAGCTATGACATGTAGTTTATTATTTTAAACTTTTTTCTCAATATCTGCAGGATTCGAGTTCTGAATTCGTTAATTTTTAGTTGGATTTCACACTATTTTTGGAGCCCTATAATCTTGGCATTTCGGTTTTTGATTTCAGAGCTTGTCCCTAGTAGTTCTCGTTTCAACTAATCAGCTATGACATGTGGTTTCTTATGATAAATTGTTTTCTAAATATCTCTAGGCTCCGAGTTCTAAATTCATTGATTCTTAGCTTGATTTCATACTATTTTTTGAGCTCTACAATCTTAGCATTTCAGTTTTTGATTTTAGAACTTGTGCCTAGTAAGTCTCATTTCAACTAGTTGACTATGACATGTGGTTTGTTGTGATAAGCTGTTTTTTAAATGTCTCTAGGCTTCGAGTTCTGAATTCGTTGATTCTTAGATTGATTTCACACTATTTTTAGAGCTCTACAATCATTTTTTATTTCAGAACTTGTGCCTAGTAGGTCTCATTTCACCTAGTTAGCTATGACATGTGATTTCTTCACATAAATTATTTTCTTAGTATATCTAGGTTCCGAGTTCTGAATTCGTTGATTTTTATCTTTATTTCAAACTATTTTTTGAGCTCTACATTCCTGGAATTTTGATTTTTAATTTCAGAACTTGTGCCTAGTAGGTCTCGTTTCACCTAGTTAGCTATGACATGTGGTTTATTCTTTTAAACTTTTTTTCTTAATATCTCCAGGCTCCGAGTTCTGAATTCGTTAATTTTTAGCTAGATTTCACACTATTTTTTTAGCTCTACAATCTCGGCATTTCGATTTTTGATTTCAAAACTTGTGCCTAGTAGCTCTCGTTTCACCTAGTCAGCTATGACATGTCGTTTCTTGTGATAAACTGTTTTCTAAATATCTCTAGGCTTCGACGTATGAATTCTTTGATTTTTTAGTTTGATTTCACACTATTTTTTGAGCCCTACAATCTTGGCATTTCAGTTTTTGATTTCAAAACTTGTGCCTAGTGGGTCTCGTTTCACCTAGTTAGCTATGACATGTGGTTTCTTGTGATAAGTTGTTTTCTAAATATCTCTAGGCTTCGAGTTCTGAATTCGTTGATTCTTAGATTAATTTCACATTATTTCTCAAGCGCTCTACAATCTTAGAATTTTGATTTTTGATTTCAGAACTTGTGCCTAGTTGGTCTCGTTTCACCTAGTTAGCTATGACATTTGGTTTATTCTTTTAAATTGTTTTGTAAATATCTTCAGGCTTCGACTTCTGAATTCGTTCATTTTTAACTTGATTTCACACTATTTTTTCAGCTCTACAATCCTGGAATTTTGATTTTTGATTTCAGAACTTGTGGCTAGTGGGTCTCGTTTCACCTAGTTAGCTATGACATATGATTTGTTCTTTTAAACTGTTTTCTTAATATCTCCAGGCAATAATTGGAGCTTGAAGATATTAAGAAAACGGTTTATGACAAGAAACTACATGTCATAGCTAACTAGGTGAAACGAGACCTACAAGTGAAAAGTTCTAAATTCTAAAACCGAAATTCCAGGATTGTAGAGCTCGAGAAATGGTGTGAAATCCAGCTAAAAATTAACGAATTCAGAACTCGAAGCCTAGAGATATTTAGAAAATAGTTTAAAAGAATAAACCAAATGTCATAGCTAACTAGGTTAAACGAGACCTACGAGGCATAAGTTTTGAAATCAAAAACCGAAATGTCAGGATTGTAGAGCTCCAAAAATAGTGTGAAATCCAGCTAAGAATTGATGAATTCAGAACTCGAATCCTAGAGATATTTAGAAAACAGTTTATCACAAGAAACCACATGTCATAGCTAACTAGGTGAAACGAGACCTACTAGGCACAATTTCTGAAATCAAAAACCAAAATGTCATGATTGTAGAGCGCAAAAAAAATGAGAAATCAAACTAAAAATCAACGAATTCATAACTCGGAGCCTAGAGATATTTAGAAAACAGTTTAAAAGAATAAACCACATGTCATAGCTAACTAGGTGAAACGATACCTACTAGGTACAAGTTCTGAAATCAAAAACTGAAATGCTAAGATTGTAGAGCTCAAAAAAATAGTGTGAAATCAAGCTAAGAATCAACGAATTCAAAACTCGAAGCCTAGAGATATTTAGAAAACAGCTTATCACAGGAAACCACATGTCATAGCTAACTAGGTGAAACAAGACCTACTTGGAATAAGTTTTGAAATTAAAAAAAAAACCGAAATGTCGAGATTGTAGAGCTCAAAAAAATAGTGTGAAATCAACCTAAAAATCAACGAATTCAGAATTCGGAGACTGAATATATTAAGAAAACAGTTTATGAGAAGAAACCACATGTCATAGCAAACTAGATGAAGTGAAACCTACTAGGGATAAGTATTGAAATAAAAAACCAAAATGCCGAGATTGTAGAGCTCAAAAAAATACCGTGAAATCAAGCTAAAAATCAATGAATTTAGAACTGCAAGCCTAGAGATATTTAGAAAACAGTTTCTCACAAGAATCAAAAATGTCATAGCTAACTAGGTGAAACGAGACCTACATGGCACAAGTTTTGAAATCAAAAACCGAAATTCCAAAATAGTAGAGCTCGAAAAATAGTGTGAAATCAATCTAAAAATCAACGAATTTAAAACTCGAAGCCCAGAGATATTTAGAAAACAGTTTATCACAAGAAACCACGTGTCATAGCTAAATAGGTGAAACGAGACCTACAAGGCACAAGTTCTGAAATCAAAAAACAAAATGTCAAGATTGTAGAGCTCCAAAAATAGTGTGAAATCAAGCTAAAAATCTACGAATTCAAAACTCGGAGCTTGAAGATATTAAGAAACAGTTTATGAGAAGAAACCACATGTCGTAGCTAACTAGGTGAAACGAGACCTACAAGTGAAAAGTTCTAAATTCAAAAATTGAAATGCCAGGATTGTAGAGCTCGAGAAATAGTGTAAAATCAAGTTAAAAATCAAAGAATTCAGAACTCGGAGCCTACAGATATTAAGAAAACAAGTTATGTGAAGAAACCACATGTCATAGCTAACTAGGTGAAACGAGACCTACGAGGCACAAGTTTTGAAATTAAAAACCGACATATCAGGATTGTAGAGCTTGAAAAATAGTATGAAATGAAGCTAAAAATCACCAAATTCAGAACTCGGAGTCAACCGATATTTAGAAAACCGTTTACGTAAAGAAAACCCTAAACCCTAAACCCCAAACCCCAAACCCCAAACCCTAAACCCTAAACCCTAACCCCAAAACCCTAACCCCAAACTCGAACCCCCAAACCCTAACCCCCAAACCCCAAACCCTAGGCCCCAAACCCTAAGCCCCAACTCTAATGCCGCAACCCATAAACCCCCAACCCCCAAACCCCAAACCCTAAACCCTAAACCCTAACCCCAAAACCCTAAACCTCCAACCCCCAAACCCCAAACCCTAAACCCTAAACCCTAGACCCTAGTAGGTCTCGTTTCATCTAGTTTGCTATGACATGTGGTTTCTTCTCATAAACTGTTTTCTTAGTATCTCTAGGCTCCGAATTCTGAATTCGTTCATTTTTAACTGAATTTCATACTATTTTTCGAGCTCTATAATCTTGGCATTCTTGTTTTTTATTTTAAAACTTATCCCTAGTAGGTCTCGTTTCACCTAGTCAGCTATGAGATGCGGTTTCTTGTGATAAACTGTTTTCTTAATATCTTCAGGCTCCGAGTTTTGAATTCGTTGATTCTTAGCTTGATTTCACACTATTTTTTTAGCTTTACAATCCTGACATTTCGGTTTTTGATTTCGAAACTTGTGCCTCGTATGTCTCGTTTCACCTAGTTAGCTATGACATGTGGTTTCTTGTGGTAAACTGTTTTCTAAATATCTCTGGGTTTCGTGTTCTCAATTCGTTGATTTTTTGCTTGATTTCACACTATTTTTCGAGCACTACAATCTTGGCATTTTGGTTTTTGATTTCGAAACTTGTCCCTGGTATGTTTCGTTTCATCTAGTTAGCTATGAGATGTGGTTTCTTCTCATAAACTGTTTTCTTAATATCTTCGAGCTCCGAGTTTTGAATTCGTTAATTTTTAGCTTGATTTCATACATTTTTTCGATCTCTTCAATCCTGGTATTTTGGTTTTTGATTTCAGAGCTTGTGTCTAGTAGGTATCGTTTCACCTAGTTATCTATGACATGTGATTTCTTCACATAAACTGTTTTTATAATATCTATAGGATCCGAGTTCTGAATTCGTTGATTTTTAGCTTGATTTCATACATTTTTTCAAGCTCTACAATCTTGGCATTTCGGTTTTTGATTTCAGAACTTGTGCCTAGAAGGTCTCGTTTCACCTAGTCAGCTATGACATGTGGTTTTTTATGATAACCTATTTCCTAAATATCTCTAGGCTTCGAGTCCTGAATTCATTGATTCTTTGCTTGATTTTACACTATTTTTCAAGCTCTAAAATCTTATGGATTTCAGTTTTTAATTTCAGAACTTGTGCCTAGTAGGACTCGTTTGACCTAGTGAGCTATGACATTTTTTCGAGCTCTATTTTCTTAATATCTCCAGGCTCCGAGTTCTGAATTCGTTCATTTTTAGCTGGATTTCACACTATTTTTCGAGCTCTACAATCCTGAAATTTAGATTTTTAATTTCAGAACTTGTGCCTAGTAGGTCTCGTTTGACATAGTTAGCTATGACATGTGGTTTATTCTTTTAAACCTTTTCCTCAATATCTCCAGGCTCCGAGTTCTGAATTTGTTAATTTTTAGCAGGATTTCACACTATTTTTCAAGCTCTACAATCTTGGCATTTCGGTTTTCGATTTCAGAACATGTGCCTAGTAGGTCTCGTTTGACCTAGTGAGCTATGACATGTGGTTTATTGTGATAAGCTGTTTTCTAAATATCTCTAGGCTCCGAGTTCTGAATTCGTTGATTTTTAACTTAATTCACAATATTTTTCGAGCTCAGAAATCTTAGCATTTCAGTTTTTGATGTCAGAACTTGTGCCTAGTAGGTCTCGTTTCACCTAGTTAGCTATGACATGTGGTTTATTCTTTTAAACTGTTTTCTAAATATCTCTGGGCTTCGAGTTCTGAATTCGTTGATTTTTAGCTTGATTTCACATGATTTTTCGAGTTCTACAGTCTTGGAATTTTGATTTTTGATTTCAGAACTTGTGCCTAGTGGGTCTCGTTTCACCTAGTTAGCTATGACATGTGGTTTATTCTTTTAAACTATTTTCTTAATATCTCCAGGCTCCGAGTTCTCAATTCGTTCATTTTTAGCTGGATTTCACACTATTTATTGAGCTCTACAATCTTAGCATTTCAGTTTTTGATTTCAAAACTTGTGCCTAGTAGGTCTCATTTCACCTAGTTGGCTATGAAATGTGGATTCTTGTGATAAGCTGTTTTCTAAATATCTCTAGGCTTCAAGTTCTAAATTCACTAATTCTTAGCTTGATTTCAGACTATTTTTCGAGCTCTACAATCTTGGCATTTCAGTTTTTTATTTCAGAACTTCTGCCTAGTAGGTCTCATTTCACCTAGTTAGCTATGACATGTGGTTTATTCTTTTAAACTGTTTTCCAAATATCTCTAGGCTTCGATTTCTGAATTCGTTAATTTTTAGCTGGATTTCACACTATTTTTCGAGCTCCTACAATCTTGGCATTTTGGTTTTTGATTTCAGAACTTGTGCCTAGTAGATCTCGTTTCACCTAGTTAGCTATGACATGTGGTTTCCTGTGATAAACAATTTTCTAAATATCTCTAGGCTTCGAGTTCTGAATTTATTGATTCTTAACTTGATTTCATACTATTTTTCAAGCTCTATAATCCTGAAATTTTGGTTTTTGATTTCAAAACTTGTGCCTCGTAGGTCTCGTTTCACCTAGTTAGCTATGACATGCTTTTTTATTCACATAACTTGTTTTCTTAATATCTCTAGGCTCCGAGTTCTGAATTCTTTGATTTTTAACTTGATTTTACACTATTTCTTGAGCTCTACAATCTTGGCATTTTGGTTTTTGAATTTAGAACTTTTCACTTGTAGGTCTCGTTTCACCTAATTAGCTATGAGATGTGGTTTCTTCTCATAAACCGTTTTCTTAATATCTCCAAGCTCCGAGTTCTGAATTCTTTGATTTTTAGCTTGATTTCACACTATTTTTTGAGCTTTACAATCTTGGCATTTTGGTTTTTGATTTCAGAACTTGTGCCAAGTAGGTCTCGTTTCACCTAGTTAGCTATGACATGTGGTTTCTCGTGATAAACTGTTTTCTAAATATCTCCAGGCTCCGAGTTCTGAATTCGTTGATTTCACACTATTTTTCGAGTTCTACAATCCTGGCATTTCAGTTTTTGATTTCAAAACTTGTGCCTTGTAGGTCTCATTTCACCTAGTTAGCTATGACATTTTGATTCTTGTGAGAAACTGTTTTCTAAATATCTCTAAGCTTGGAGTTCTAAATTCGTTGATTTTTAGCTTGATTTCACACTATTTTTTCAAGCTCTACAATCTCGGCATTAAAACTTATCCCTAGTAGTTCTTATTTCATCTAGTTTGCTATGACATGTGGCTTCTTCTCAAAAACTGTTTTCTTAATATTTTCAGTCTCCGAGTTCTGAATTCGTTGATTTTTAGCTTGATTTCACACAATTTTTTGAGCTCTACAATCTGGGCATTTCGGTTTTTGATTTCAAAACTTGTGCCTTGTAGGTCTCGTTTCACCTAGTTAGCTATGACATGTGGTTTCTTGTGATAAATTGTTTTCTAAATATCTCTAGGATTCGAGTTCTAAATTCGTTGATTCTTGGGTTGATTTCACACTATTTTTCGAGCTCTACAATCTTGGCATTTCGATTTTTGATTTCAAAACTTCTGCCTTGTAGGTCTCGTTTCACCTAGTTAGCTATGACATGTGGTTTCTTCACATAAACTGTTTTCTTAATATCTCTGGGCTCCGAGTTTTGAATTCGTTGATTTTTAGCTTCATTTCATACTATTTTCGAGCTCTAGAATCCTAGCATTTTGGTTTTTGATTTCAGAACTTGTGCTTAGTAGATCTCATTTCACCTAGTTAAGTATGACATGTGGTTTCTTATCATAAACTATTTTCTTAATATCTCTCTGCTCCGAGTTCTCAATTTGTTGATTTTTAGCTTGATTTCACACAATTTTTTGAGCTCTACATTCCTGGCGTTTCGGTTTTTTATTTTAGAACTTATGCCTAGTTGGTCTCGTTTCACTTAGTTAGCTATGATGTGTGGTTCCTTCGCATAAACTGTTTTCCTAACACTTTAGGCTACGAGTTCTGACTTCGTTGATTTTTTGTTTTATTTCACACTATTTTTTAAGCTCGACAATATTGGCATTTTTGTTTTTGATTTCAGAACTTGTGCCTAATAGGTCTCGTTTCACCTAGTTAGCTATGAAATGTGATTTCTTTTCATAAACTATTTTTTTAACATCTCTCAGCTTCGAGTTCTTAATTTGTTGATTTTTAGCTTGATTTCACACCATTCTTTGAGCTCTACAATCTTGGTGTTTCATTTTTTGATTTCAGAACTTGTGCTTAGTAGGTTTCATTTCACCTAGTTAGCTATGACATGTGGTTTCTGATCATAAAATATTTTCTTACTATCTCTATGCTCTGATTTTTGAATTTGTTGATTTTTTGCTTGATTTCACACTATTTTTCGAGCTTTACAATCCCGGTGTTTCGTTTTTTCATTTCAGAACCTGTGCCTAGTAGGTCTTGTTTCACCTAGTTAGTTATGACATGTGGTTTCTTCACATATCATGTTTTCTTAATATCTTTAGGATCCGAGTTATGAAATCGTTAATTTTTAGCTTGATTTCACACAATTTTTTGCGCTCTACAATCCTGGCATTTTGTTTTTTGATTTCAGAAGTTGTGCATAGTAGGTCTCGTTTCACCTAGTTAGCTATGACAAGTGTTTCTTGTCATAAACTATTTTCATAGTATTTCTAGGCTTCGAGTTCTGAATTCGTTGATTTTTGGCTTGATTTCACACTATTTCTCGAGCTCTACAATCTTGACGTTTTTTTTTTTTTCAAAACTTGTACCTAGTATGTCTCATTTCACCTAGTTAGCTATGACACGTGGTTTCTTGTCATAAACTATTTTCTTAATATCTCTATGCTCCGAGATCTCAATTTGTTAATTTTTAACTTGATTTCACACTATTTTTTGAGTTTTAGAATCCTGGAATTTTGATTTTTTATTTTAGAACTTGTGCCTAGTAGGTCTCTTTTCATCTAGTTAGCTATGACATGTAGTTTATTATTTTAAACTTTTTTCTCAATATCTGCAGGATTCGAGTTCTGAATTCGTTAATTTTTAGTTGGATTTCACACTATTTTTGGAGCTCTACAATCTTGGCATTTCGGTTTTTGATTTCAGAGCTTGTCCCTAGTAGTTCTCGTTTCAACTAATCAGCTATGACATGTGGTTTCTTATGATAAATTGTTTTCTAAATATCTCTAGGCTCCGAGTTCTAAATTCATTGATTCTTAGCTTGATTTCATACTATTTATTGAGCTCTACAATCTTAGCATTTCAGTTTTTGATTTTAGAACTTGTGCCTAGTAGGTCTCATTTCAACTAGTTGACTATGACATGTGGTTTCTTGTGATAAGCTGTTTTTTAAATGTCTCTAGGCTTCGAGTTCTGAATTCGTTGATTCTTAGATTGATTTCACACTATTTTTCGAGCTCTACAATCATTTTTTATTTCAGAACTTGTGCCTAGTAGGTCTCATTTCACCTAGTTAGCTATGACATGTGCTTTCTTCACATAAATTATTTTCTTAGTATATCTAGGTTCCGAGTTCTGAATTCGTTGATTTTTATCTTTATTTCAAACTATTTTTTGAGCTCTACATTCCTGGAATTTTGATTTTTAATTTCAGAACTTGTGCCTAGTAGGTCTCGTTTCACCTAGTTAGCTATGACATGTGGTTTATTCTTTTAAACTTTTTTTCTTAATATCTCCAGGCTCCGAGTTCTGAATTCGTTAATTTTTAGCTAGATTTCACACTATTTTTTGAGCTCTACAATCTCGGCATTTCGATTTTTGATTTCAAAACTTGTGCCTAGTAGCTCTCGTTTCACCTAGTCAGCTATGACATGTCGTTTCTTGTGATAAACTGTTTTCTAAATATCTCTAGGCTTCGACGTATGAATTCTTTGATTCTTAGTTTGATTTCACACTATTTTTTGAGCCCTACAATCTTGGCATTTCAGTTTTTGATTTCAAAACTTGTGCCTAGTGGGTCTCGTTTCACCTAATAAGCTATGACATGTGGTTTCTTGTGATAAGCTGTTTTCTAAATATCTCTAGGCTTCGAGTTCTGAATTCGTTGATTCTTAGATTAATTTCACACTATTTTTGAAGCTCTACAATCTTAGAATTTTGATTTTTGATTTCAGAACTTGTGCCTAGTAGGTCTCGTTTCACCTAGTTAGCTATGACATTTGGTTTATTCTTTTAAACTGTTTTGTAAATATCTCCAAGCTTCGACTTCTGAATTCGTTCATTTTTAACTTGATTTCACACTATTTTTCCAGCTCTACAATCCTGGAATTTTGATTTTTGATTTCAGAACTTGTGGCTAGTAGGTCTCGTTTCACCTAGTTAGCTATGACATATGATTTGTTCTTTTAAACTGTTTTCTTAATATCTCCAGGCAATAATTGGAGCTTGAAGATATTAAGAAAACGGTTTATGACAAGAAACTACATGTCATAGCTAACTAGGTGAAACGAGACCTACAAGTGAAAAGTTCTAAATTCTAAAACCGAAATTCCAGGATTGTAGAGCTCGAGAAATGGTGTGAAATCCAGCTAAAAATTAACGAATTCAGAACTCGAAGCCTAGAGATATTTAGAAAATAGTTTAAAAGAATAAACCAAATGTCATAGCTAACTAGGTTAAACGAGACCTACGAGGCATAAGTTTTGAAATCAAAAACCGAAATGTCAGGATTGTAGAGCTCCAAAAATAGTGTGAAATCCAGCTAAGAATCGATGAATTCAGAACTCGAATCCTAGAGATATTTGGAAAACAGTTTATCACGAGAAACCACATGTCATAGCTAACTAGGTGAAACGAGACCTACTAGGCACAATTTCTGAAATCAAAAACCAAAATGTCATGATTGTAGAGCGCAAAAAAAAGTGAGAAATCAAACTAAAAATCAACGAATTCATAACTCGGAGCCTAGAGATATTTAGAAAACAGTTTAAAAGAATAAACCACATGTCATAGCTAACTAGGTGAAACGAGACCTACTAGGCACAAGTTCTGAAATCAAAAACTGAAATGCTAAGATTGTAGAGCTCGAAAAAATAGTGTGAAATCAAGCTAAGAATCAACGAATTCAAAACTCGAAGCCTAGAGATATTTGGAAAACAGCTTATCACAGGAAACCACATGTCATAGCTAACTAGGTGAAACAAGACATACTTGGAATAAGTTTTGAAATAATAAAAAAAACTGAAATGTCGAGATTGTAGAGCTCAAAAAAATAGTGTAAAATCAACCTAAAAATCAACGAATTCAGAATTCGGAGACTGAATATATTAAGAAAACAGTTTATGAGAAGAAACCACATGTCATAGCAAACTAGATGAAGTGAAACCTACTAGGGATAAGTATTGAAATAAAAAACCAAAATGCCGAGATTGTAGAGCTCAAAAAAATACCGTGAAATCAAGCTAAAAATCAATGAATTTAGAACTGCAAGCCTAGAGATATTTAGAAAACAGTTTCTCACAAGAATCAAAAATGTCATAGCTAACTAGGTGAAACGAGACCTACAGGGCACAAGTTTTGAAATCAAAAACCGAAATGCCAAAATAGTAGAGCTCGAAAAATAGTGTGAAATCAAGCTAAAAATCTACGAATTCAGAACTCGGAGCTTGAAGATATTAAGAAAACAGTTTATGAGAAGAAACCACATGTCATAGCTAACTAGGTGAAACGAGACCTACAAGGCACAAGTTCTGAAATCAAAAAACAAAATGTCAAGATTGTAGAGCTCCAAAAATAGTGTGAAATCAAGCTAAAAATCTACGAATTCAGAACTCGGAGCTTGAAGATATTAAGAAAACAGTTTATGAGAAGAAACCACATGTCGTAGCTAACTAGGTGAAACGAGACCTACAAGTGAAAAGTTCTAAATTCAAAAACCGAAATGCCAGGATTGTAGAGCTCGAGAAATAGTGTATAATCAAGTTAAAAATCAAAGAATTCAGAACTCGGAGCCTAGAGATATTAAGAAAACAAGTTATGTGAAGAAACCACATGTCATAGCTAACTAGGTGAAACGAGACCTACGAGGCATAAGTTCTGAAATCAAAAACCGACATATCAGGATTGTAGAGCTTGAAAAATAGTATGAAATCAAGTTAAGAATCAATGAATTCAGAACTCGAAGCCTAGAGATATTTAGAAAATTGTTTATCACAAGAAACCACATGTCATAGCTAACTAGGTGAAACGAGACATACTAGGCACAAGTTCTGAAATCAAAAACCAAAATGCCAAGATTGTAGAGCTCGAAAAATAGTGTGAAATAAAGATAAAAATCAACAAATTCAAAACTCGGAGCCTAGAGATATTAAGAAAACAGTTTATGTGAAGAAAGCACATGTCATAGCTAATTAGGTGAAACGATACCTACTAGGCACAAGTTATGAAATCAAAAACTGAAGTGCTAGGATTGTGGAGCTTGAAAAATAGTGTGAAATCAAGGTAAAAATCACTAAATTTAGAACTCGAAGACTAGAGCTATTAAGAAAACAGTTTATGTGAAGAAAGCACATGTCATTGCTAACTAGGTGAAACGAGTCCTACTAGGCACAAGTTCTGAAATCATAAACCGAAATGCGAGAATTGTAGAGCTCGAAAAATAGTGTGAAATCAAGCTAAAAATCAATGAATTAAGAACTCGGAGTCTATGGATATTAAGAAAACAATTTATGTGAAGAAAGCAAATGTCATAGCTAACTAGGTGACACAAGACCTACTAAGCACAAGTTCTGAAATGAAAAACAAAAATTTCAGGATTTTTGAACTCTTAATATAGTGTGAAATTAAGCTAAAAATCAATGAATTTAAAACTCAGAGTCTAGAGATATTAAGAAAACAGTTTATGTGAATAAAGCACATGTCATAGATAACTAGGTGACACAAGACCTACTAGGCACAAGCTCTGAAATCCAAAATTGAAATGTTAGGATTGTAGAGCTCTTAAATTAGTGTGAAATCAATTGAAAAATCAATGAATTCTGATCTTGGAGTCTGGAGATATTGGCAAAATTGTTTTTTCCATTAATATGTGAAAAAACCACATATTATAGCCCACTAGATGACACGAGACTTACAAGACACAAGTTCTGAAATCAAAAACTCAAATGTCAGGATTGTAGAACTCAAAAACTAGTTTGAAATCAAGTCAAAAACAAACAAATTTAGAACTTGGAGTCTACATATATTAAAAAATAATGTATGTGAAGAAACCACATGTTATAGCTCATTAGGTGACACGAGACGTACTTTACACAAGTTCTGAAATCCAAAACTGAAATGTTAGGATTCTAGAGCTCTAAAATTAGTGTGAAATCAACTCAAAAATCAAAAAAAAAATTGATCTAGGAGTCTAAAGATATTGGCAGAACAATTTTTCTCATTATTATGTGAAAAAAACCACCTATTATAACCTACTAGATGACACGAGACCTATTAGGCACAATTTTCTGAAATCAAAAACTGAAACATCAGCATTGTGTGGAACTCCAAAAGTATTGTGAAATCAACTCAAAAATTAACAAATTTAGAACTTGGAGTTTATAAATATTAAGAAAAGAGTGTATGTGAATAAACCACATGTCATAGCTCATTAGGTGGCACGAGATCTATACTAGGCACAAATTCTGAAATCAAAAATTGAAACGTCAGTATTGTGGAACTCCAAAAGTATTGTGAAATCAACTCAAAAATCAACAAATTTAGAACTTGAAGTTTAGAGATATTGGTAAAACCGTTTTTGGTATTAGGGTGTTGAAAAACTGCTGGTTGCCAATGGTGCATGGAGGGAGGATTTTATCAAGCCCAAGAGTGTTGAATCCTTTAGCCACACTGAGGGAGCTAATGATTCCGGAGAAAGGACAGTGGAATGTTGATTTAATCCGCTTTATTTTTCATCCTTTGAAAGCGGATGATATATTGAAAATTCCTCTCTCGCGTGGGCATCATGTTGATAAAGTGTATTGGGCTTCATCCTCCATAGGTTGTTTTTCGATTCGAAGTGCATATCATTTAGCTTGTGGAGCTAGAGTTCTCACTGGTAATCCCTCTTTATCTTCAGGTTCTCAAGTATGGGAATTGATTTGGAATTTTAATGCTCCAAGCCAAATTAAAATGTTTATTTGGCTAGCATGTCGCGAAAGTCTCCCTAGCCGTACCAACCTGCAGAGAAGAGGGGACAATATTGAGGCGGTATGCCCGATATGTAACATCCAAGAGGACTCAATGTCTCAAGTTATCTTTGACTGTTGTATGGAGAAAAGGTGCTAGGATTTCATGGGTATGGATAATCAAATACATAGCTGTAAGGGGCCCAACTTTCTTGGCATCCTTGTCAGCAGCTATCGATTCTCTGGATTGCTCTGATTTCACCAGAATGGTATTTGTTTGTTGGCTTCTTTGGTTTAATCGAAATAAGGTGATATGGGAACAATTGTGTTTCTCTCCCGAGGCGCTAATGAAAATGGCGGGGACTAAAATTCTGGAGTTTCAAAACTCCTTGCTATCTTCCCCTGTTAGGCCTGTTGTTGGCCCCATATGGAGTCCCCTACTCTTGGCTATAAGAAACTCAATTGTGATGCTACAGTTAGTAGCGATCCAATTGGTTTCGCTCATCATTGAAAGTGATTCTCTGAAGGTTATAACTAAGCTCCGGAATGAAGAATCATCTCATCATCTCTGTGGGGTTATTATAGCAGATATCAAGCTGCTGGCGCAAAGATTTAATTCTTGTTCATTTGTTCATGTTAGTATAGCAGCCAATATGGTTGCTCACAACCTTGCCAAGCTTGCTAAAAACATTCATGAGGATGTGCTTTTTCTAGAGGAATGTCCTCAGTCTGTAATGGCGTATGTGGCTACTGCTAATCTCTCTTTAATGAAATGGGCGTTTATTCTCAAAAAAAAAAACGTCGACTTCCTGGTGTGTTCACAAATTAAAAGGTTGTGTTTTTTTTGTTGACACTATTAGATTGTTTAGCTCCCAGCTATAAGACCCACCGAGGACATTGAAGGAATGCCTTGCTGATTACGAAAAATATTGTTAGGATCAATCATCGACTTCACTCGAACCAACCTGTCATAGTTGCTCAAGAAGTACTTCTCACCCCAAGCTCTGGCGATCTCCACTGCATCTTCAGATGGAATACTAGTATTTATTAACTGCATCACTCCAAGATCAAAGTCCATGTAATTAATGTATGCGACCCGTGGACCTTTTGAAACAAAGGGTGCCATGGAGTAATAAAATCCTCTTATCCAATCTACGTACTCATTGCTCCTGTTATTATCTTCCTCGAGCCACTCCACCAGGTACTGGACTGTGAATACGTTGCCTTCTCTGTGAGGGAAAGGAATGGAGTCGCTGCTAATTCTGTTCATGAATCCCCCATAAGGATCCAATATTACATACCCTTTACGCTCCCTCTCAAGCATCTCTAAGGCAGCCATTATTCCTGTGAAAGATATTGGACTCTTTACATAGTCTGACTTCGCCTTGAAGTATTTCTTGTCCTGCGAATAACGATTTTTCAAATCGAGTACAGAACTTCCGTTACTGAGTCCTCCGAAGAACAAAATTGACTCTATCCAACTCATTTCCACGTATTCTTCTGCCAAAATACCTAGTTCTGGGAAAACCTGATTTATGATGGACACTGCTTCCTTTCGAGGACCTAAATAAAACCCTTTGAATGTAGCTGATATTCCAATTTCTTTGGCTTCTGGTAGACCAGCACCCACAAAGCATGACAGGTAGAAATTATCTTGCAATTTAGGTGCAACCTGCTGCCATTTGTTTACTAAACTGGCTACATAGCGTTTTGTGCTAGGCCTAGAGATGATGAAGCCGGTTACGATTTTTGGCACTCTCAGCAATTGGATCTTCCAGGCATAAACGATGCCCCAGAGACCTCCCCCGCCCCCTCTGATTGCCCAGAACACATCTTCTCCCATCGCTTTCCTGTCTAGTAACCTTCCATTTGCATCAACAAGAAGTGCATCGACAACATTATCAGCTGCAAGTCCATATTTCCTTGACAATAAACCAAAGCCACCTCCGCCAATGTGCCCACCAACACCAACAGTTGGACATGACCCAGCCGGGAACCCATGTATGCCACTTGCCTCAGCAATTGCAGAGTAGGTCTCACCAAGTGTAGCACCCCCTTCAACCCATGCCGTTTCCGTCTCCAAATCTACTGAAACGCTGTTTAAAGTCATCATGTCGATGATAGCAAAAGGAGCCCCATCACTGCCTATAAATGAAGTCCCTTCATAGCTGTGTCCACCACTTCTTACCCTAATCTCCAACAATGCTTTCCTGCAACAAAGTACAGTATTCGATAGCTGCTTCACACTCTCTGGCACTATAATGGCTATTGGTTTAGGAACTATTGGATCGACAAATCGAAGATTTTGGATGGAAAAGTTAAGGAGCATGTAATAAGCTCTGGACTCATTTTCCGCTGTCGGAAATGTAGTGAAGTTCTTTACATTACGAAGGATTAAACAAGACGAAATGTGGTCGGTGGGTGCATGCGGAGAAGAAGCAACCAAGAACATCAGCAGGAACAAGAATAAAATATTAACGTTCCGGAGAAAGAAGTAAGCCATGGTTGGGCTTGCTGTGTTGGTGAATTAAGATGGAGAAGCAGAGCAAGAAATGAAATTTATTAGCAAAGTCGAGAATTATCGGCTACCTTGAAGACAAAGGTATGGATAAAATTTGTGGCCGGCCTTTTGTTAATAAATAGTTCAAGTTTAGCATAAGTGAAACTTCATATTTAAATGGCTGCCTCATATTACTAGTCAAAAGTGAGAAAAAATTCCCAGAACAAGTTCCATTAGATCAATGAAGTTGGGTTGAGAGAGAGAGAGAGAGAGAGAGAGAGAGAGAGAGAGAGAGAGAGAGAGAGAGAGAGAGAGAGAGAGATTTTCAACATAAAACATGCATTCATAATACACAAGAGCATGATATTTAATTATAAAAATAGATCAAACATAGAAGTAAAAATGTCCTGCCAAACACTAAAATCCAAGGCCTGCCTAAGTTGGGGTCAGGTGTTTTTACCTGCATCCATGCATGGAGGCTTGTTCTTTCGTTAGATTTATTAATTTCTTAAAGCTGCATAGGGTTCTGTGGCGCAAGAGAAGGGGCAGAGACCTTTTAGGCATAGCCGTCCCCTAGTTCTGCTTGAATATGAAACGTGGGTCCTTGCGTTCCGTTTTGCTATGGTACGCTAACCATAACACAGGTATCCCCTCAATCTACGCTTCTTGATAATTCCAATGCAAGTATTCTTATTAGTGGCTATTAGTGCCTTAAATAAATCATTGAGATTGTACCCACAAACACTTCTTCAAATTTATAGGAACATAAGCTAAAATTGAAAACTGAAGCCTCTAATCAATCATCAAGATTAGATGTTACACCAAGTCACTGAGTCTACTAATCAAAATAGGAAAACTGAGTCCTGAATTAGATGTTGTTCCCATCATATGTCTTCCATCTTTCTATGACTACCTTGAACAGATCATCCCTCTTTCTCACCTGCAAACTCCAGAGTTTAGAATTCCAGTGGTCACATGGCTTAGAAGCACAACAATCCAATGACAAAAAAATGAAAACCGGCCAAACACTGGAAGGATAAGAAATCTGTTGTGAGTCATTTTTGGATTAAGATAGAATTCAGATTGACATATCATGTCCACAGAGCCATATATTGGACTTATATAAGATTGGGTATGAAATACTTTAAAGCTTTTCTTTTTTCCCAGGAATTTCCACGAAAAGGACGCTAAGCTCTCACATCAAACACTTCACCGAGCCATCACAACGAAACTAGTGGCAGAACCCCCAGCTCTGAACATGAAGTCAAAGTTCCAAAACAAAAGTAATTTGTGGGAGTGATAAAGAGAGGAGGATGATTTGGAAGGACGGATGCAAGGAAAAGAGCGTACTTTTTTCTGCTGACAGATGGAGTGTGACATTTGCCCAAAAACACTTCAAAAATAATCACAAGTTGCCAATGAATATAAAGGAAACAAGAATTTCAATAAGTCAACTATTAACTTCAACTTATGTTTGAGGTAGACAGATCCACATTGTTTCAACAAAAATATTTCTCCACTAATCTCATTCCGATTCCAGTGAAATAATTACTTTTTGGGATAAGTATCAAAAAAGCCCCCGAACTTTGCGTTTTGGGTCATTTTGGCCCCTAAACTTTTTTTCGGGCCAAAATGACCCCTCAACTTACAAGAATGGGTCACGTTAGCCCCTCGAGCCAATTTCCGTTAAATATTGCTGACGTGGCCGTTAGTTTGATGACGTGTAATTTTTAACCATTTGAAATGGGGCAAATGAGCCCCTGTACTCTGAAAAATGGGGCAAATGAGCCCCTGTACTCTGAAAAATGGGTCAAGTAAACCCCCAAAGTTATGAAAAATGGTTCAATAATAACATTTTAGTTTCTATTTTCTAATAACAACATTTTAGTTTCTATTAAAGGGTTAATAATACAGATCGTGGGAGGACTTTTGCATCTTTAAAATCGGTGTACCAAAATTGTTAAAAATAATTTTGAAAAAAACCCCATAATATATAGTATTTAACATAATTAACCATAAACCAATACATCGCAAATTATTTTGAATCTGGAGAAAGCCCACGCTAATGGGACATTTAAAAATTGTTTGGCTCTTGGGAAATCCATATTATTATTCTAAATACTATATATTATGGTTTTTTTTAAAAATTATTTTTAACAATTTTGGTGCACTGATTTTAAAGATGCAAAGATCCTCCCACGATCTTTATTAACCCTTTAATAGAAACTAAAATGTTGTTATTAGAAAATAGAAACTAAAATGTTATTATTGAACCATTTTTCATAACTTTGAGGGTTTACTTGACCCATTTTTCAGAGTACAGGGGCTCATTTGCCCCATTTTTGAGAGTACAGGGGCTCATTTGCCCCATTTCAAATGGTTAAAAATTACACGTCATCAAACTAACGGCCACGTCAGCAATATTTAACGGAAATTGGCTCGAGGGGCTAACGTGACCCATTCTTGTAAGTTGAGGGGTCATTTTGGCCCGAAAAAAAGTTTAGGGGCCAAAATGACCCAAAACGCAAAGTTCGGGGGCTTTTTTGATACTTATCCCTTACTTTTTCTTCTCCTTTTCGGTGAAGAAGACAGATAATTACATAAAGGTACATCTGCAAACGAAATCATATAATCTTAAATTGGCCCAAATACAGAAAAAATGCAATTGGCAAGGAGGTTTTCCGGAAGCTGAACCAAAGGGATCAAACAAGCGTGAACATTATGATCAAAGGATAAAAGAAAAGATTATGATCCTAATACCAAAACGTATTTGAGCAGATTTCCTCGATATCAGATTATATAACTATTGAGTGGATTACCTCTACAAATGGACTTCTGCCGCGTAGCAACATATCTACACTCTTCTCCGTCTGCATTTACCAAAAAGAAAAGAGATGAAATTCAGTATCTAAGAACATCGATTATAAAGGAAAATAGGACAAAGATTTACTATAAGGCATGATAGCAAGCATAAAGTTATTGAAAATCAAAGTTTTTCCTAGTATATATTTCATATTTTGCCAGACAGGGAAAAAGTATCTCACTGGTCCCAAAGGAGAGACTTTGAGTAATCACAAAGACACCTAATAATCCCCTGCAATTTGACGTGAAGAAGCCTCTTTCCACATCATGACAAACAAAAACATACCTGATGTGTAACCCAACGGTGCCTGTCTCTCATCTCGATCAAGAAATAGAACGTTGGAGAAGCTTTTCTTTCGAGAATGCTTTTCTGAGTTCTCCGAGACCTGGCTTCCTCATCTCCTAAAGTAACAGTTTCTACTCCCCCAATCTGGAAACAATAAGAACAATGGTGCCAGATATTGAATCAGAAATTCTTGCATGGAAGTTATGTACTTATGTAAGAACTAAAAAGTTCACAAAGAGATTCCTTATTCATCAAATTCACATCAAGCAATGTGAAATCGCCCTGCAGGTCAAATGGTGTCAGATTGACACTAACAATTTTTTGCTTCTTTTTGTAATGCTGTCAAATGGTGTCACAATGTATACCCTACCAGGTATAGATTTTTGTGACACTGCTCCATTTCTGCCTAAATGTCAATGAAACAGCACCAGCAGATTAAAATATGTTATGAAAAGAAATTGGTAAGTTTTCACAACACTGAAATTGAGTTTGAACCAACTTAAATATGTTTTGCCAACTTTCTTTGCATAATGCTCAACTCCAGGTCCGAAATGAAAGCCTGTTCAAGCATTAAATAGAAGACTTGCTGCAATCCGACTATATGGTGATCTTTAAGCCACTGCCATAGGATGCATTATTCTTGTGGATGAAATAACTGCGGAAATTTAAGCTCCATTCTTGAGATAATCTGCACCGGCTGTAGGTGCCTCTAAACTTACAGCTGAGTTGTACTGATGCAAGTTGCATGGGTTTAGGATTTTTGCATAAAATCCAACCCTGAAGTCAACAACGAAACCAAAATAAAATCCCCTTTTTTTCTTTTTCCATTCCAATATGCACAAGGGACATATAAACTTTTCCACCTATCCACTTTAAGTCCCAAGACTTAAGCTATTCAAACACTAAGAAAGCATATGTTACAGATTTTAAATTCTCTTGTAGGTTGATTAAAACTAACCAGGTCAGAGAGAGCAGGATTCTTTATTATATTTTCAAGCCGCTCTCCATGTGCTGTCCCAATAAGCATAATGCCTCTCTCAGCAATTGAACGACAAGCAAGAGCCTCAGCTTCTGTTCCAATCTCATCAACAATGATCACCTCAGGCATGTGATTCTCTACCGCTTCAATCATGATTCTATGTTGCGATGACAATTCTGGAACCTGCATTCTCCGGGCACCTCCAATTGCTGCATGTGGAATATCCCCATCTCCTCCTATTTCATTGCTTGTATCAACAATCACCTATATCATTTGTTCACGTATGAGAACACGTTTCAAACTCAAACAGTATCAAAAGGTACTCATGCGTGATGCGTGAAATGAGCGCACCACTCTTTTGTTGAATTCGTCTGACAATACACAAGCAATCTGCCGCATAACAGTCGTCTTGCCAACCCCAGGCCTTAAACGATGAAAAGAAATTTTCAAGAGAGTGTTACCTGTTTGAAAATAAAAACTTTTCTTTTTGGGTCCAATATTGGGCTATGCAACGCGGGGGAGGGGGGGCATAACACTTCCCATTCCATAATCCCACCCAGTGCATAGCTAGAGTTTGATCCCAACATCTCATCACTACACAAGGAGAGCAATTTACATAGGTTAACAAGGTGCATGCTGGAAATTTTACATGGGGTGACATTTTTCCCAAAATCAAACGAAGGTTAGGAAAAACAACAAGCAGCATTCGGACTCTTCCTTTTGACACTTCATCAAGTCACCAACTCCAATTGTAGGCATGACAAGGTAAACATAGGAATGATGAAAATCAATTGTCTTAATGTAACAAATATAATTAGGAATGGACACCTATAAAATTCTTTCAAAAAAAGCAGAAGGGCATAACTTGCAAAGGGTTAATCAATTGCTATATGATCCTTTGACACTAAATTGCCCCATTTTTAGGCTATCAAACATGGTTACGAACTACGGAGCATCCCAATGTTATATCATCAAATGGGGTGCTTACCTTCCGACAAACAAAATGCTCTTCCCAAAATGAAGAAGATCATTAACCATATCAATTTGACCACTCACTGCCCGGCCTACTCGGAAAGTCAAACCAACAATTGCCCCCTTCCGGCTCCTAATAGCAGATATTCTGTGCAAGGTACCCTCAATGCCAGCTCTATTGTCCCCTCCAAATTCTCCAATAGCAGTTTGAGCATATTCCAACTCTTCCAGTGACACCTGGCTAATAAATATCTCAAATAGGCAACTAGAATTTTCTAACATGCTAACCTTTAAAAAGTTCATCAATTTACTTAATATTAAAAAGATAACTAAATGACAGAGACAATTAATAGGTGATAAAGTTAGCTGGCATTACTGCTACCTGCTGGACAAAAGATTAATTCTGTCATCTATCTGTGCAAATGGAATGATAGAATTAAATGACTTTCGTTCTTGGTACTAAAATGGAAGTTTGGAATTACCACTCTACTCCTTAGATTCTGCCCACCAAGTTCACCTAGATAGCGTGCTTCCGGCAAACGACCCAAGTCCAGTATAACCTATTGGCAAAGCATAACAGCACATAATTATTCTGTTGTCCTGTTCTACAGTGTGCCTAGAGCATTTTCACAGTGAGGCATGCTATGCAGAATCCATGGAATAAAAAGAGTGAAATGCTGATGCTTTACTCCACCATAAGTGAGAAGCTTTTAATCAAGTTGGAGGGTCGTCTTTAGATTCAAAGAAGAATGGAAAAATGGAAATAAAGCAATACTATAAAAGAGTTTCACCTCCACGAGCTGAGCCCTCTTTGGATCATTCCGAAGATTCCCACGTAAATCACACGGAAGAATCTGCCACGATGAAGAAGCATTCAGTACTTCTAATCCATACTAATTTTCTTGGTGAGAGTTTCTCCAAATCAATTCCAGGCTCCTTTTTTAAGTATTGATGCCCAGAAGATCCACAGGAAATTACCAAATAATCAAGTTCGGGCACAACATACTAAAAACGTGTCTCAAACGATAAACTAAAGCAATATCAATTTACACGTTTCAAAACATTAGAATCAAGTGAGACCAAATGAACAAATACACGGGAAGAACTAACCCAGAGGATCCGGTTAAAGTAAAGTAAATGAAAGTAGAAAAATTACCTCCAATAAAGAATGGAGATCGTCCTCCACAACTATGTGGCAACCGTCGGATGACACCGGCTGCACCGACAGACATATACCATCATTCCAGCGGCGCCACATTAAGAGATTCGATTTCGATTTCGTGGTGAAGTTGAATTTATGGTATTTTAATTTTAAGGCAAAAGGAAAAGTGGGCGAGAAGTTTGAAGTACAAAGGCCACCAACGTTCATGGCTGCCCCGCCCCAACGAAGGGAATGGGTTTTTTTTTTTTTTTTGAAAAAGAGTTACTTCATTGAATCAAATCAAAGTGCAATACATCAGACAAAAAAGAGGAGGGGAAAAACCCCAAACATCAATACTAGACCCAGAAATGGAAACGCGACAATAGACAATCATATCCGCTGGACAGCCCTAACATGACATTAGACAATCATATACGTTGATATCCTGGCAAAAGCGAAAAAACAATTTTCATTATCCTTTGACAAAAGCGAAAGAGGAATGGGTTTTTTTCCGCCCAATGTGAACAAGAAGAATTTCAACATACAAGCAGATCAATCAATAAGGACTGAGCGAAAATAATGAAAGAAGCTGTGAAGAACTTGGAAGCTGCTGCGTCAAGATCTATTTCATATATCTCCCTACGAAAACCTTAAAACCAGAGGCTACATATACAACTGAAAAACTACACCGTTTCAATATCACTATTGTTTAACACGCCCCACAAGTGTGACGGTAAACATTAACTACGTTCAGCTTGTCAAGTAAACGGTGAAGTTGTGATACAGTAATAGGTTTGGTCAAGAAATCACTTGGTTGTTTTGTTGAGTCTAAAATAACCTACTAGCAAGTGCACAATTCAGAAGAATAGTACAAGTGGTCAGTAGAGATCGTATCCACATAGACGGAGATATGACTTAATCCAATTGTTTATTTACATATAATTATGGACAATGCAAGAAATTAAAGTTCCACTCAAGTTGATTTGGTTTGCAATTTAAAAGGAATACAAGCAAAAAAAGTAAAATGTTTTTAGAATTTTTATATTGGAGAATGCAAATGCTAATGCAATTTATCACTAGGCAAGTTATACTAATGCAGTGAATTCAAGTAGAAGAATGAAGCACCAAGACTTCGAAATCCACCAAGGGTCAATGATGTGCAAACACAACCAATTCACTCACACATTTATCAATCCGGGTATAACGAATTCGTACCTAAGTCGGTTTTAGTGCACACAAGCCAATTTCCCTCATATCAATCACTAGCCATCTTATTGGTCTAGGTTGGATGTTCCTATCAACATTCTAGCTATCTTATTGGTCTAGACATGCATAAGAATTCATGAACGCTCAATGGAAATAGGATTCATACAAACTTGTTTCAAACCTAATGGAAACAACAATTGCAATCTAAGGTCCCGAGAAGCATGATTAAATAGATATTTCACCATCTACAAAATCCATCCAACAAATCCATTCAAAACCCTAAGTGGTGATCAAGCACAAAGAGTAAGAAGAATCCACAATAATCATAGAAACCAAAGATTTATACCCAAAAAGATTCACATATAAACAAATCAATTCATACAACCATCATTCAACCCAAGGCTTCATCCTAGCCTTGGTGATAAAGAGTTTAGCTACACATAGAGAGAGAAAGAGACAAGCAAAGAGAGAGAAACATATTGGTAGAACCCAAAATTCGAAGAAATGCAAGCCAAGATGAAGAATCCCTCCTTCAAGCATTGAATCCTCCTTCTTTCCTCCGTTTTTCGCTCCTGGAACGGCCGTTCCATAAGTCTAAAAAGTGCAGTTTTTAGGGCTTTCGCAAAATAAAAGTTGCTAATTTTGTGCAGGTGCGCCTAGGCGCAACCCCGCCTAGGCGTGTAGGAAATGCGCCTAGGCGCTGCTCTAGAAAATGCAGTTTTCCTGAATTTTTGCATTCACCCATATTCTGTGCGTGGCCTGTACCGCCTAGGCGTGTATAAATCACGCCCAGGATAAATTTGCAAGCTTATTCCTGCTCTCATCTTGCCCATAATTGCCACCTTTTTGGTCAGCACCATCAATTGCCTATCAAAATCCAAAACAATATATAAATGTACCGAATTGATAATACCAATGAGATAAGAGAGGGTTATTATCACCAAAAGCAATAGGTATATTCATACCTATCAAACACCCCACACTTAAACCCTACTCGTCCTCAAGTACAACTAATTTAAAGATACTCATGAAAAGTAAAATCCTAACTCACTGACGCAGGAATCGCGGTTGCATTTAGCATATGCAACAAGCCGTTAAACTCCTAGGTGTCCCTAGTGGAGGAGTGTTGTCTCCTGAGGGCTTACAAGAACGATACCCACAAACATTTCTATCAAATGAGCGCAAACACCCCACACTTACATCACACTATATACTCACGAATAATTTCCGTCTACTCAATTGCTCCTTTAATGTGGTGTGATGTGCAAGAGAAAATGTCAACATGTGGCTTCCAAGAGTTTATATATATGTATTAAACATAGTCGCATTCCAAGAATCGCAAAAACAACAAGTAGCAATACCAAGGCACATTTATTTATATAATATATATATGCTTATTTCTTTTTTTTCTTTTTTTTTCTTTGAACTAGGACTGTGCAATGCTTACTCCATTAAGCTTTCTACTCAACCCATGTAGCGAATTCTCGACCAATGACTCCCAACCAGTTGGTTTAGGGCATTAGGTGATAAGACACCCCTCAGATCAATTATTCGAATTGAAAAGGCTTCGAAGTTAAGCTAGCCTAGAATGTTCATCATGGTTGTCTCATTTTTTTACGCGAAACTCGAGTTGGTTAGACAAGAGCCCCGGTTACTCAATAAGACGCAAGAGCGGAACATGTTTTCTTTCTTTCTTTCTTTTTTTGTTTTTTTTTCTTCGGTACACAACATAAATAACTAGTGCCAAACATATCACCAACATGTGTCCAAGCTCATCTCAGGTAGAAACCACAGTTAACACATATATCCGTCCAAGTCATACCCCACAACACTTTAGTGCAAGTGAATTCATTTATTATGCAATCTAGTAGACTTCAAAAATTCAGTCAAGCATATAGGAGGTAAAGACGGGATTAAATAGCTCTGATCCGAAACAAATATAATTAAGTACCACTGGTCAAATTCAGATCAGACAGTATCCAAAATGCGCAATACATACAAAATAAAGTACTCCCACCCCTCACTGTAAAATAAGCTTTGTCCTCAAAGCGTGAAATAGGTATATGAATAAAATGGAGGATATATGAATAAAATGGAGGACAAGCTAAGAAAAACACAACCTGGAGGTGGAGTCTAGGAGGAGGGACCGCCAGAGGGTCCGCGACGAGCAAATGTGATATAGCGGTCGCGTCGTAGCTCCGCCAATATGTCGAGCACGGCCCGAGTCTGCTCCGTCTGTGCCTGCACCCGCCTAGGAGTGTAGTACTGACGCCTAGGCGCTTTTTTTTTTCTTTTTTTTTTTTCTCGGGCGCTAATTACTAGCGCCTAGGCGTGTATAAAACACGCCCGGGACAATGTGCTTCTCTGTATCAGGTATCCAACTCCACAAACTCCCACATACAACCCAGAAAATTCCAGAAAATTCAGAAACACATTAAATTCTTCTAAAGAGATGGACAATGAAGCACACAAGGATACAGAATGGATATCACATCTCGGGTTGCCTCCCAAGCAGCGCTAAGTTTAGGGTCTTCAGCCAGACATAGATCAAGCAATTTCAGAAGTAAACTGCTGAAGTAACACTTTTTCTTCTAAGACAAGGTCTTTTCCGTCGTCTTCTCCATCGTCTTTTTGGTCCCTTTTTCACAAAAGTTAAGTCTGAAGCAATGATAATAGGGAGAGTTTTAGAAGTGCCCAACAAAGCATATTGTAAGTGGAGATGTGGTGCCTTCAATTCTAGCTCTGTTGGATTTTCAATGGATGGAACCAGCCTCTTTGATCCAGGTGAATCAGATAAACTCTCATAGGTGGGTTGCCATTTGCAAGGAATATACGGGGTAGACTCGACTTCAAAGTTTACACGTTCTGGTCTATCCTCATTGTTATCAATGATGCAAACTTCTAATGGATTAGATTGCAAGGTGTTCTTGACTCGGCAGAAGATCTGGAAACTGTATGTTGCTTTTTAGCTTTCCATGAAACTAGAGCCCCACCTAACATAATACAAAAACCACTTATCGAACGTCTAGAATCAGGACAACATCCCCAATCGAAATCACAATAAGCCGTCAACTCATGAGAAGAGGTAGAAGGGTAAAAAAGACCCTGTCCGGGTGACCCTTTTATATATCTAAGCACACGATATGCAGCCTGCAAATGTTGGTCAGAAGGTTGTTGCAAAAACTGACTTAAGTTATGAACAATATAACTGAGATCCGGTCGGGTAAGAGTCAAGCACATCAACCGACCAACTAAACGACGATATACCGAACCATCTGCAAGAGGCACTCCATCATGTGCTGAGAGATGGGTATTTAGTTCTGTAGGAGATGACAGGGGCTTCGAATTAATGAAGCCTGTATCATGAAGTATATCGAGAGCATACTTGCGTTGGCTAATAGCAAGACCAGCGGAAGATCGATTAATTTCAAGACCAAGAAAAAACTTCATGGGACCCAAATCCTTGATTTTAACTTGAGTTGACAGATAAGTCTTGATAGATTGAATGAGTTCCTCACTTGTTCCACCGATTATCATATCGTCGACATAAAGCAATAATGCCACAAACTCAGAATCTCTTCTCATATCGTCGACATAAAGCAATAATGCCACAAACTTCTTCAGAAAGATCCCCATTGAGAAAAGCATTATGGACATCCATTTGATGAATGGACCATCTGCCCATGGATGCTAATGCCAGAAAAACACGCACAGTGACCATCTTGACTACAGGAGAAAACGTCTCTGTGTAATCAAAACCTTGTCTCTGACTGAAACCTTGTGCCACGAAACGAGCTTTGTGACGCTCCACAGTACCATCTTGCTTGTATTTGGTTTTATAAATCCACTTTGAACCAATGGCTTTCCTCCCTTTTGGTAACTCTGTTAACACCCAGGTTTTATTGTCTTCCAATGCCTGCAATTCCAAATTCATAGCTGCATGCCAAGTAGGATCTTTAATAGCAACTGAAAAATGTGTAGGTTCATGTTGACTAGAAATTGAACACAAAAACGCAGCATGAGCAGCAGAAAAATTATCATAGCAAAGATGCTTACTGATAGGATGAACTGGAGACTTGGATCGAGGAAGAAGATTGGAAGAAGAGCCACGCATAGCTGAGTTGCACTGATAGTCTTGAAGATAGGAAGGTGGCTGTTTGGTACGCTGAGATTTACAGAGTTGAGGAGGCGCCTCATCATGAACAGGTGAGTGATTACTTACGGGTGTAATAGAAGATGAAGGAGTAATAGTAGGAGTCTCAGCACGTGAAAAAGATGACGAAACTGGTTCCAGATAAGGCAAAGAAAAATCAGATGAGGAAGTGGTAACATCTGGATCAAGGGTAGAGGAAGTGGTAACATCGGGATCAAGGGTAAAGGAAGCCTTTTGAGAAAAAGGAAAAATAGATTCATGAAATGTAACATCTCGAGAGAAGAAAATATCATGACTGGCCAAGTCAAAAAGGCGATTACATTTCACTCCAAAAGGGTAACCTAGGAAGAGACATGCACGAGCTCTGGGTTGGAATTTTGAACGAGGATGGACAGCCGCGTAACATAGACAACCAAACACGCTTAAGTTGGTGTAAACATGAGGTTTTTGAAACAAAATTTGGTAAGGACTATTTTTATCCAATTGCCGTGAGGGCAACCGGTTGATGATATGAACGGCAGTGAGTATACAAAAACTCCAAAAATGTTCTGAAAGATGTGAATGAAGGCGGAGAGCTCGAGCAGTGTTGAGAATGGTTTGATGTTTGCGCTTCACTATCCCATTTTGTTGGGGAGTGTAGACACAAGAAGTTTGGTGTTGAATCCCATGGGAAGCAAAAAACTCTTTCATGTTAAATTCAACACCATTGTCCGAACGTAGAACTTTAACCTTTTTACCAAAGTGTGTCTCGACATAAACACAAAACTGTTGAATATAGGAACGAGTTTCAGCTTTTGTATGCAAGAGATACACCCAAGTAGCACGACTAAAATCATCAACGATAGTTAAAAAGAAACGATATCCATCAATAGAAATCACAAAATGTGGTCCCCAAATGTCGACATGAATAAGATCAAAAAAAGAATTGGTCTTAGATACACTGATATGAAACGGTTTGCGCTTCATCCTAGCTAATGGACAAACCGGACAAAAAACAATGTTTTCTTGAAGACACTTGGGCAGAAATAAACTTGTACTATGCGAAGGATGTCCTAATCTATGATGCCACGGCATGGATTCCTGGGATGTTCCACTGCAAGAACTGGTTTGCAAAACTGAGTTTATAGGAAATAGCTTGGAGTCCCAGTGATACAGCCCTTTACGCAAGCTCCCCATTCCAATCTTCTTCAAGGTGTCCAAGTCCTGTAAGACGCAAGAAGTGGAGGTGAAATTAACGGAGAAGCGATTGGAAGCTGTCAGGCGACTCACATAAATTAAATTAAAATTGAAAGAAGGAACACAAAGAACATGTGTCAGGATAATATATTTATGCAAGCGAAGTGTCCCTATATGAGAAACACGGTGCTGAGCAGTGTGAATGAATTCTTCAGAACATACTACATGGTCGCTCGCTCCACTATCGATTAACCAATCAACAAGAAAGTGAAATTTGGAATAGGGTAGAGGAATACCTGCCACAGCGGACACCGAAGATAAGATGGGAGAATGAGTGGAACTACTACCTGAGGTGGGTTCATTGAAAGAGCTCGACCTATCATGAGACTGAGAAGTGGCGGAAGAAGCATTCACTTTCAGAAAGGCCATCAACTGGTTACAAAGTTCGGGTGACATCGAAAGAGAGCTGTGATTGGCATCAGAAGCACCCACCAACTCTATCTGGTTTATAAAGTGACTTCGATCAGTGCGAGTTTGATTTTCAGAATTAACAAAACGCTGATTCCGTCGTGGTTGTCCAGGAGGATAGCCATGTAGTTTGTAACAACGTTCAATAGTATGTCTAGTTTTGTGACAATAATTGCAGGACAACATTGCACCTCTGCTTTGTGAACCACGAGGGTGCGATTTCACAACATCTGATTGTCCTTTCAGAGCCATGGCCATGGCAGAAGGCTGAGCCGAAGCAGTGTGACTCATTGAAAATTGTCGCTCAATATGGAGGACCATAGACAAAGCTTTGGAACAGTTGGGAAGAGGATCCATTGACAATATTTGATTGCGAACGGTAGAAAAGCAATCATTCAAACCCATCAAAAAAATCATCGTGTGATCCTTCTTTTGGTACTCCTCCAATGTTGTTCGTGCTCCACAGGTACAAACAGGAAGAGTCCGATAATATATGTATTCATCCCAAAAACTCTTCAATTTAGTGTAATATTCTGTGACTGATAATGACCCCTGACGAGTTTCCCCCATAGCTTGGCGAATCTCATACACCCGAGTGTCATTGGATGAAGCATATCTCAGTTTTAAATCAAGCCAAAGCTCACGGGCAGAGGAGAAACTGGAAAAACTACTGGCTATTTCTGGAGAGACACAATTAACCAACCATGTGAGAAAAATACTGTTACAGCGACGCCAAGCAAGGTAACGCAAATCATTGGAAGGTAAAGCTTCAATAGAGCCATCAACCAGCCCTTGCTTGCTGCGGCCTTCCAAAGAAATGAGAACATTGCGACTCCAGACATGGTAGTTGTCTTCACCAGTAAGAACAAGATTAACCAACTTCGTAACGGCATAATCAGTCGTGATAAGAAGAAGCGGATCATCAGAAGATACCGCAAGACCAGTCGAAGTAGCAACGGTGAGATTAGTGTCGGTCGGAGGTGCTGAAGGAGTCGTCATGACAGGGGAGAAAAAACAAACAGATCGAGTACCAAAGTGGAATCAAGGGTAACCTGCCTCCGATACCATGTGAACAAGAAGAATTTCAACATACAAGCAGATCAATCAATAAGGACTGAGAGAAAATAATGAAAGAAGCTGTGAAGAACTTGGAAGCTGCTGCGTCAAGATCTATTTCATATATCTCCCTACGAAAACCTAAAAACCAGAGGCTACATATACAACTGAAAAACAATAAAGAATAAAGAATGAAGAAAGACAATAAACACCCTAGATGATAAAACTACACCGTTTCAATATCACTATTGTTTAACACCCAATAAAATTGTCCTTATGTCCACTGTTAAATAACAACTTCCAATGACAACCGTTAGATTTATTATTAATTGAAAACCGGTTACAGATTTTTGTATTCAAAGCTATCGACCATCCAGAAGAGATCAGATTCCAGCAAAATGGATACTCAAATTCTCTTTAATTCCAACAAAAGTACTTTTTTATCCATTTATAGTTTTTGAAACATTAACAGCATGCAACAATTACTCTAAATTATTTTTAAAAAATTACAATATATATTTTTTAAATTAGCACTGTTCCTCTTCTAGTTTTGGACAAATAGAGAGGGCAAGAGGCGAGAGAAGGTTTTCATTGATTTGTTAGTTAGATATAGTGATCAAATTTGGACCTAGCTCACTTTCTCGTTGAAGTCACAGGCCAGTCAGCACATTGACTTGATCTAAGGTCCAGTCAGCCTTAACTATATTGTAGCCCAGTTCACATTTCGACCCAGGAGACTCAAAGCCCAACAGAAAGGTCCAGAGGTCGTAGACTGGAGCTCGTCCAGAGCAAAGTTCACACCACATAAGTCGTGCAGCTCACCGGAGCTTAACCACCTTGGTGAGACATCGCCACCAGGAAAATTTACCTTATCAAGGCAGTCATACCGGCACGCTTGTGAAGCTGGAGGTATCGTCTCCTTTACCCTGATTCTGTATTTTCATTTAATGCTTGCATATTACTTTTGGGTCATAAACCACTTTCTCGGCTGACCTTATATAAAGTAAGTGTTGCCTTATTTTAAATTTCTCATGTCAATGTCAAACTTGTCTGCTCAACAACAAAAGTCCTTAAAATTCTTACAAATTTTGTAAGTGAAGACACTATAAATAGTCATTTCTTCCTCTGGGAAAGAGGATGAACATTTTGGGAACCAGTACCAAACAATTAACAGTTCTTTCTCAACTCTCTCAGCAAAGACACTCCCAAACACGAACCTTTCTGTCCTGATCTCTACCACGATCACCGTCTTTTCAACAATTGAACTGACTTGATCATTGGAGTCCCAACGACCAATTTTCCCAAATTTGGTCCTTGAGTTTCTAACGGTTTTTTTGCAAGATTTGTGCAGGGCCAGGAGCAACTCAGGATATTTGGAAGTTACTGGTGCTCATTGAAAGTCCAAGTTCTAAGATTTGGTGATTATGGATTTTGGGCATATACATTATATATTTTTGTAACTTCATAGTTATTATGAGGATATTTTGTAATTGCATATTTGATATAAACCCTAACATAGTTGAACCCCTCATTTTCAGATGTTCAAAAAGAGGGATTGTAATGGATTTTCAAACACCTGAAGGTGTTCACGCCAAGCATCACAAACCCCTCCCAACCCATGTGCCAAGCAGTGCCTAAAGCTTATACAATTCCCACGTAATTTCTGCAAAATATCACGACAATAAATTAAAATTAAGATCTCCATGGATTCTACTTTAATGTGGTTCTCATTCTCAATACTCGTTCATTTATTATCAGTGTTTTTACAATTCCGACTTACTCGTTTCGACCAGTTCCAAAGAATTAGATCGATCAATTAAAATTGAAAAATATATGTTTGTGATAGATTTTGAACATAAGATGTACTTTTACCAAACCAAAGACCTTACAACTAGACTATGTCATATTTTTTGTTCAATTAAGTGATACAACGAAAATAAGTAACTCAAGTCACCAGCGTGATCCTGCCAAAACTAGTTCTGGAATCCACCAGAGTTGTGAGTAAAGCTCACTGATATAAAATTGCCAAAAGTCCCTTCAACAGCGCTAAGACCAACCTTAATACAGATACAAAAGATAGGCAACATAAACAAAGGAAAAAAATACAATAATACCCTCCAGTTACAAATTATTACAAAGATTACTTTTTCCTCTGGTTCTTAGTCTGGGACAACTGGTCTTCAAGCTGAATTGCGAACCGATCTACATCATTAAGACATGCAAAATTAATGTATACTATTTTTGTAAAATATTTTTACACATTATTCAATACTAAATATTATTTAAATAATATTAAATAATTATTTATACCATATATATATAATATTTTATTTTATTGAATCCGATTTTGAACCCCAATTTAACCTTAGAACCTTAAATTTGATGACGGATCTGGTTTTCAAAACTTTGAGTCCCTTTTATTGTTAAGCAACTTGGAAAGGATTATTGCCTCGTTGACCCTCCCGAAATACAAATCATCGATATTGTCTTTTAGTTGTTGGGCCCAATAACTCGGTCTCAACTCTCGATGATTAATGGGCTTGAACAAACCCAAATGCTGTAGGCCCAGTAAAAACTTTAGGCATGTCACGTTTGGCAGAATTACGTGCGAAACCTAACATTCAACTGCGGCCACAAATCACGTGGTTGTTGAATACTCTGTTTCTTCCCGATTCTTCAACGACAGAAGCCACAGTAGACTGCTTCTTTCCCTTCCATTCACGCTCGAAGGACACTGAGAGGTATGTATAATAATTAATAAGAGGATCCTGCGATAGTGTAAGTGAATTTGCGACGAAGAAGAGAAGCACGTGAGAAAGTTAGAGAGATAAGGTGTCATAGCAATGGCGTCATCAGAATCGTCTTCTCCATCAGCTCCGTCACTGACATTCTATGATTTTCTCGATAAAATGCGAAATCCTGCTTCTGTCGATCTCGTTCGATCCATCAAGAGGTATTTCTCTCACGGTCTTACCGTTTTGTTTGTAATATTTTTATATGATTAAAATATTCTTAACTCTATCTGACATAACAAATTTTTATTTTGTCATATTTTAAGTTTAGCTGTTTTGATAAGCTTATGGAAGAATCGAAATTATTAAAATTCTGCCTTTAGAATGTTATTTAATTATTAATAGTTGTCGGTGGCCAAATTGCTTTACTCCATTTCTCTATTTCTGCTCCTGGATTTGTTAACCCTGTGAGAGGAAAAAAAAAGTATAAATTACTTGAAAGATTGAACTTAATCATTCAATAGGTATAATGTTTTTTTACTTTTCAAGTGTTTGCCATTTTGGGGGTTAAAATTCATGTAGCTTAGGCAGGAATCTCATTATGTTTAACTCGTTTATCATCTGAACCTTGAGCTTTCTATTCATTATACGTAAGTTTTTTTATTTTTTGGTTCTTTTTTCCTTTTCTATGTGTTTGTGGTCATGTAACTCGACGCAGAAAATTCATTATGTTTCAGCTTCATTGTATCATTCTCATTTTACACACCCTATCCTGAAAAGGATGGCAAAAGGGTACAAGAGTTCTTTTCCATATTTGAAGTGGCTATTATGGATCATCAACTATGGGGAAATTCTTCTGTGGAAGAAATTGACTCTGCGATGGAGGTAAGTGGTCTGTCATTTTTGTTATGCAACTGCCGTACATTGTTTGTGGTTGACAATTGCTGCAGTAACATACTTCTTTAATTTTTTGTTTTTGTATCATGCGAGATTTTGTTTGGAGATCTCTAAAAGACTAAAAAATGCTTTGTAATCCTATTGTGCATGTATTTGCTTTGCAACGTCAAATTTTGGTGAGGTTGAGCTTTGGTTTGGTAATTTGGTGTACTTATTCTGTCTGCCATGAATCAAAGCTTTTTCTTCACTCTCCACTTGCTCTCAGGAATGGCCACCTTCTGTTTCTGTCTATTTGTCATTTAATTGAAGACATTGATCCTAGGAATCATAGTTATGGCCGGAATGTTGTTGTGTCATGTCCTGCATGTATCATGCGCATAATGTATGTATGTTATATGATAATGATATTGATGTGTGTCCTAAACTCCTAATTGTTATTATGATTTTTATTTTGGAGAGGAATCCAGGAACAATTTGGCTATGCAAAGGAGGAATTGAGATACTTATTGTGGTTCTTAAATTTATTTTTTTGGGTGAGTGTGGCAAAATTTATGGGAATCGGTATTGCCACTCCAATTTTGGTAGAGACACCCTTGTCAATCTTGTTTTTAGTGCAAGTAATATTATAATCAAACATAATTTAAACCTAAACAATCATCAAAAATTCATTACAATCAAACATATCTTGTTACTCTTGTACCATTGTTGCCCAATACACCGAGAAACTAATTCATCCTTTAATTTAAATCTTTTTTATTTTATTAAATAAATGGTAAATAATTTCATTATTGTTTATTTAAAATTTACTAATATATATGGCAGGAAATTTTTTATTAAATATTTTATTAAATAAAATTTTGGATTTGAATTTTAGTGGAGAATCTTACAGCTTTATTCTCTTTGTTTTTTTCCTTTTTACTGGGATTAGGTTTTGTTTTTATATGCTGAGATCTTTATGTTATATCAAACATTTTTCAGCCTTTGTAATTATTGCTAAATTTTAAATAAACTATAATGAAATTATTTACCATTTATTTAGTAGAATAAAAAAAGATTTTAATTAAAATATGAATTAATTTCTCTGTGTACTGATGATTATAAGGGCAAAAATGGTATAAGATATGTTTGATGATCAATGATTGTTTAGGTTTAAATTTGATTTGATTATAATGTTACTTGCACTGAAAACAAAGTTGCCAATGGTGTCTTTACCAAAAATTGGGGTGGCAATACTGATTCCCTATTTATAGGCTTCAAAGATTAACTTAAAGTTTGTAAACTTAATGGGGGCGGAGTGGTAAGTTTCTGTAAGCCATATTTGTAAATGTATATACATTGATGTGAATTTTTTTTGAGTGGGGTCTAATACTCTTGGCTTAACCCCTGCTTTTCATGCCATAATTTATTTGAAATTATGTTGTCAAACTGAGTGACATTCCGTCCCCCCATGTTTGTATTTTCCTTAGAAAGACCCTAGACGATTCTATTAGCAACTATCAGGGTTATTTGGAAAGAGAGAAATGGCAGAATTTTGTTTGGTATTGAAACTTCTTTTGATTTTGCATGGACAATTGGCATAGCAATGTTAAGATCTAGTTATTAAATTTTGTGGTGATAAATGGTCCAGGGCTAAACAGCTCATATAGTTCTATTACATTGTAAAACTTACAATAGAATATGATATTTCATTGTAAGTGTACAATGGAATATGATATTACAATGGAATATCATTTCATTGTAAATTTACAATAGAATACAATGTGACAATAAAATGGGCTATTATGGGTTGTTTAGGGCTAGGCCACATCACATTTTCCTATTAAATTCTGGTAGCTATCTCTTATAGAATGTGCCCCTAGATGCCCTGTAATTTGTTTCTTCTGGTTGCATCTCCTTGGTGCTCTTCTTAATAATTTTCTTTTGCATAACAAAAAAATAGCATTATTTTTTTACTTGAGATCTGTTATAAGTAATTCCCTATTCTCATCTAATTTTCTGAAGTAAATAACTCATTAATACCCTTTTAGTACTGCTATGCAGTTAAGAGAAGGAGTCCAAGTACTTATCAAGAAAAGGAGGTCTGAGTTATTTTTCCGTGGAAAATGTTTAGGGTTTTATTTGCACTTGTAGCTTTTATCTAAAACAAGTGAAGCTTATATAATGAAGTAATGAACTCATCCATTGACCACTCTCAACGATTAAAATCATAACAAAGCATCCTTGTTTGCAGAATGGATATGTAATTTTTCAATTGAAGTTCATTCGTATTTACTTGCCTTTATATGAAGGGTCTGGAGAAATATGTTATGACCAAATTGTTCTCCCGAACATTCGCTTTATCTCCTGAGGATGTAAAGATAGACCAGGAGATCTATGAGAAGATACAGTTGCTGCGGACTTTCTTAAGGCCTGAACATTTGGATATACAGACATTTCTTCATAATGAATCTTCATGGCTGGTATTGCATGTTTTCCTTATTTATTTCAGGGAGTATATCTAATCTTGAAGCTTCATTTTTTTTTATCACTTGCGGCTTCGGTTTAGTTATTCGTACCTTCAATGTTTGTTATGTTGTTAAATGTGTCTTAGCATGTCAAGGTGATGATATAATTTTTATTTGATACTTCAATTATTTTATTTTGAGAATCTGTGTAGTTTCATTAGATGATGGAATCTTCATACCTTCTACATTTAAAAGGAAACTGCAGACATGAAATTGTTGCTGTTATCAGGTCTTGTTGGCTTTCAGGGTTTTTTTTTTTTAAAAAAAAAAAAAATCTGCACCATGGATTGTAATGCTTAAAAGCAGTCAATCATCATGTCTTTTTTATTTATCATTTTTTTTTCTCATCATTCCCTTCCCTTACCCTAGCTTGCTGAAAAAGAATTACAGAAGATCAACTCGTTCAAAGCTCCTCGTGAAAAGTTACTCTGCATAATGAATTGCAGCAAAGTCATAAACAATTTGCTGCTCAATGCATCGGTATCAGAGGATCATGCACTTGGTGGGGCTGATGACTTTCTTCCTGTTCTTATATACATCACCATCAAGGCAAGCTTTCCTTGGTAATACTGTAATAACAATTCTACCTATCACGATTTGCCAGTCTTGAACTACAGTTCCTAATTCAGTACTTTCGTGTCAATCCAGTTTGACCCTAGACTTATCAAGTATGAGCTGTATAGAAGTTGGATATCTGAACCTTTTTGAGCTGTTCTAATAACTTGCAGAATTGCAGGCAGTGTCTTGGTTTCAACTTTGTGGTTGGTTCTTCCTGGGTAACTTTGGGGACATGAAAGCTCATATTATAATTAAGTGTCCAAGTTTCTTATGCATGTTCTTTCAAATCTACGGTGTTCATTTTTATTTCTTTGTTTCTTTTTTGAATGGGAAAGATTCTGTTAAAAGGCAACAAGTAGGTTGTTACAAATCTCCAAGATGACCTGTCATATGGTATGGTTATAGAGGAATTAGATTCTAATTGCTACTGGTTTATTGCTTGCAAGAAGTATACAATTTCTTAAATTTGTAACATGACAGGCGAATCCTCCTCAGTTGCATTCAAACCTCAGATATATCCAGCTGTACCGGAGACAATCAAAACTCATGTCGGAACCAGGCTATTATTTTACGAATCTTGTCTCGGCCAAGTCTTTTATCGTTGACTTGACTGCCGAGTCGCTTTCTATTGATGCAACTGAATTCGAAGAAAGCATGCAAGCAGCAAGTTTGACCAACAAAGGGACCACAGTAGAACCATCCCCTGTATTGAATCCAATACCTGCCCTTGAAGAAGAGAAAGATGTTGGTCCTGCCACGAGATTAGATGAAGCGGAAGGTAGTGTGAGTAGAGCTAGCATACCAAAAACATTTTTCTCATTTGCTGCTTGTGATTTCTTATTTAGCGCTTGTTTTGATACAAATTACAACAGTCATACATCTTGCTTTCATATTTTTGATTAAATCAGATGGAACAAGTTATCCTTACATGGATGCTGAGCCCGGTGAATTGACTGTGGCAGATGTGAAGAGATTATTGTCATTGTACAAAGATGTTGTTACAAAATACACAAATCTTCGAAGAGCAACGTAAAAGATTTGAGTTATTTCTGTAACAAGAGAAACTATTGTTAGTTGTTTGATGTATAACATTATCATTCCTTTTCTAACGCACTCCACTGTTTATTCAAGATATTTCATTATGTAAAAGCTTCGTTGTCATACAAAAAATATATGCACATATATTAATAAATGAATTGATAATATCAAACATGTACAGCATGGGCATAATTCCTTTCTTTTCACATTTCTAAATTGACGATAAACTCAAGAAGATCGGAGACATTTTTGGAAACAATACAAAAATATATATACATCCGAAATGAAGAATATCTATATCCTGTGGCAGCATATGCCACAAGGCATCTCTACATTGCTCTTGAAATTTTTGGGAATACATGTACCTATCCAAGTACCGTCAATCTAGATACAACAATGGGACTAGGCGCTCCGGCTTTCCTCCTACATGTTGACATGCCACGCAGGGGAACTATATTAGTTTCACTTTTAAGATTTTCAACCTCAGGTATCTTTAACCATGAGTACATGCATCTCTCACAAATAAAATTTACAGGGATAGCATCTGAAACATCTATCCCAGCACACCTAGTGTGCTGCCAAACACCGCATGTATCACAAGCCAGCATTCTTTCTCCATCATCATCCTTGGCCCCACATGTACAATCAACTGTCCAGTTCTCTATTCCCCTCTCCATGCGAAAGTGGCTGAACATATGTTTAAAATAGCATCTCCCACGAATTGTCACTGATCCACTTGAACCAATTAGAAGTTTCAATGTGAGTGCATCTTCTATAGAGCCATATTCTGGCAGCTCTTCAGCTCCAAATCTTTTGAACGCGGGATACACTTCTTGAAAAACTTTAGTTGCTTCATTTTTAAGATCAATCACTCTAGCATTTGTGGGAAGGACGATCAATTCTGGGGGTGGCGCTTGGTCCTCTTGTGCTCGGTCTGAGAGGTCCAAATGACACCATAGGTGAATAGCTAATGTTTGTTTGAAACTCCTATCAGGTTTGTAGTCCTTTATAAACTGCTTGCAGTCCAGGATCTTGGTTACCAAGTTTGTAACATGATCTCTTATCACTTGACGTCTAAAGTAAATCGAGGCTTTAGGGTTCAATAAGGAATCATATAAGAATTGCACATCTTGTTTCACTTGCTCCTCAGATGGGTGGTAGGAACACAAGCCAGTTCCATGGCAAAAGAAACTGATAGACTCAAGCCTGTAGCCATAAAAAGGTCAAGACTGGGTTAACGTCACTTAATGATGTTATATAAGACCAAAAAAAAAATAAAAAATAGCATGCGTTGCTCAAGTACCTGAATTCTAGGTCATTCGAATCAGGACTGTATCGAGCCTGGACCATCTTTCCATCAGAAGCTAATTTCCCGACCATATGTTTTAGGCAGTAATCAAGAAGCTCAGATGAAACTTCCTTGCACATTACACCCTTCAGAGCACGCCTTCTTACCAATTTGGTGTCACCAGCAGCAATCAGTACCTTGATCATCGCTTGTTGTACATTTTCAACGTCATCTCTTGTCCATGCACATAGTGCATGTGAGAAGCTAGGCTTTAGTTTCTCAGATTTTATTTGAGGTGTCTTAAGCTCATGAATCAGCTTTAATAAGAAGCAGAAAAGGTCCCCAAGCGTGAGAAGTTCCAAGTCTGACAAAGACTGGTAGAAAGCAATAACTCCCTGCAAGCGCGTAGGCAGTTTCTGCCTCCGGAATAAAAGTGAAGATAGGGGCATCCTTGAGAGAGTATCAACTGCTTTTCGGTAGGCATCTTGTGTAAGTCCATAGCTCCCTGATTCAAAATCATAATCCCACTCCCCATACCATGAATGACCTTTGGCAATTGCATGGAGCACTCTGTATTCCAACCCGTATTTCCTTGCCACATCCATCACAGATATCTTCCTGTTCAAGACAGGATAACAAACATTCATCACACAAACCAAGTTTAAACTCCTTAATGAATACACGAGTTAATTTGTCTGCATTCATTAAACATCACCAATGTGTTTATATTGGGAAGAAAGACACCTGAATATTTAGCTAGTTAAGGAAGCGAAGCCATCTAACAGGTTTCAGAGGTATATAGCAATTTTGCATTAAACAAGCACAATAACAAATAGTGACAAACATCTACTGAAACTCCGGAGAATATTTTACTACCATATTCTTAATAATCTTTAACATCCTTCAAGAGAATCCTAACACACTATAACAACAACCCATATGTGAATAATACGAAGGGAGAGTACAAACCTAACTGCAAGTACAGAACAAAGCCTATCCCAGAAGTTCATGACATCACATCCAGACAAAATGCTGGAGCCACCTTCCCTTCCATTAAGGGTAAGAAGGTGGCCATAGCCATTGGCATGAACCACACCATGCAACAGATGAGAGTTGTCCTCAAACTGAGAGTAAAACCAGTCTTCAACACCATCTCCTGTGATCAAAAAGTTGCACCACTTGCAGCTACACAATGAAACAAATTCACATTAGATGCTCTAAAAATAATACCCAACGAACCTACAAACATGGTATGAAAGGTGGCTTCCTTGCCTTGATTCTGATATATACCGAAGATTGCCGCATCTGGCGCACGACTTGTGGCACCCATCAATGTACCCACTGTTCGCTCGAAGGATAAAATGGTACCGCTTCCGACACACTGGATGGCTTCCCCAACCTTTCGTTATTTCAAGAAGAAAAAATACCGACAAAAAAAGGGTCTGTTATTGGCCAAAAAAAAAAAACCACAGCAATTAAACTAAACCTCTCAAGTCTCAATCAGGTGTTCGATGGGATTTTATAAAACTGACCGTATATTCAAGATGCGACAACTTATTATTCATACTACGTCTTTAGTAGAAGCTAATTAATGCGGAAGGCATATATTATTGGGTCGGCAGACTCAGTAATGAGCAGAGTCAATGAGTGAGCTGAGCTTCTTCAGTTATGAGTTATTACATGGGCAAATATATTATAAATGTTTGAACTCACCGACGACTCGGCATTGATCGCAATAGACAGATTTGGTAGATCTGGTCACGTCTTCTTCCACCACTTCCAGCACTACCGTCACCGGCTCCAGATCCGGACCTTCCACCAGATCTCCCACCCGGAGCACAACCTGCCACGTCAGCATCGAGGGAAAAACGTCTAACTGGAAGGTCGAACTGGCGTGGCGGCGGAGGAACGCTTTTACGGAGTTCCTAAAAGGTTCTCCGACGTCGGCTTGAGACGAGGGCGGAAACTTGAAAACATCATAGTGATCTGCTGCAACTCTGTTGTTGCTGCTCTTCATCCTCTTGGGAGGCCTGTTGTCAATTACTACCATAATTCTATTTCAAAAGAGATGTATTATTATAGGTCCGACTTGTGAAGGATGGTCAGAGCCGTTAGAAGAGAGAGGGGTGCTATTGGAGTCTATGCTCGGATATATATTTCGCTTTCGGAGATTATGGCGGCTCGGATTTTGTTCCAAATTTTGGCTTCCCTCCCATCTTACTCGTATTTCTTTAGTCATCCATCATGATGAAGGGTATTCTGGTCATTTGACTGAGATTTAAGGGGTGCTTTAGATTTTTAATTTTTCATAGAATATAAAGGTTATCAGAAATGATTTTTTATGTGCATTTAAAAATAATAAATTTGTTATTGAATGTTTGATTATGTAACTTTTTGTGTATAGCATGTATGTTAGATGTTAAATTGCTGATCAAAATTGTGAACCAAATGGCACCATTTGTGAGTGTTTGGTTCATTTTTGTTTATAATATAAATGTTATTTCAAATGATGTAATTAATTACATACAAGGGTATTAATATAATTTAATAAATATCGATACATAATAATTTTACAATTTTAAAATAATATTAATATTTTTAATAATATATTCATTTATATTTAATAATCTATTCATTTATTTTTAATATTATTCATTTATTTTTAATATTATTCATTTATGATTAATAATATATTTATTTATTTATTTATTTTTAAATAATTTATATTTAATTATTCATTTATGTTTAATAATTTATTCATTTATATTTAATAATATATTTAAGAACTGAGTATTCTCTGCAACAAAGAGAAATAACAAATATAGTCGTTTCTACTTCATTAACTCTCTCTTACTTCTCTCTAGCCAAAGTTTTATCTGAATCAAAAGCGGCGGAACATCCGTTCCACAGAGGAGGAGGATTGGGCCTTTGGCTCGCCATCCTCCTCCTTCCACCTCCTTTTTATGTCTTTCTTTTTCTCTATTTTCTGTTCTCAATAACCTCTTTTCATACAGGAGATATGTCTACCTCTTTCTGCAAATCTCTTTCGTTCATGGAATTATGAAATTTCCAAGCAGCTTACAGAGGTTTATCCACCTCAGATCTGGTTATGGGTGGTCTTTAGTGGTTCGATCTTGCAATTTCAAGAGCTCTATCTCAAAACTGTTCTATGGATTGCAGTATTATTCAAATTTAATATTGTTAGACTGTTGTATGTTATTTTTTGGGGTTCTTTTCTCCTGAAATTTGATATTTGTGGATTGATTTGGATATTATCTTTCTATATGATGATTTTCTGTCCTTCAGGGATGTTGTTCTCCTATCATTGTGGGTGGATTGTTTCTTCCCCTTGGGGGACTGTTGTTTGCTCGTTGGAAAGTTCTTATTTCGTTTAATTGAATTTATCTTTCTAAAAAAAACAGGAATAATATTGATCTTTCAACTTTTACTCATTCCAAAAGTTACTTTAAGAAACATCTTGAGAAATAGCAACTTTATGCTGATTTTGACCCGAATGTAATACTAGTGCAAATGTTCGTTTGACAAGTGCCTTTCTAGATAGCATATATGCTACCCAACGGCATTAAGGAGGCGAACTTCCGCTAAAAAGGTGGAACAATTTGATCAGGCCTCTACCCTGAGATAAATATCCCATTCAATCGGCAACATTATCGATACCCTGTTAGGCTGAATTTGATCAGGCATCTAACTCAAGGGCATCCATTTACCAGCATGGATACCCCAATGAGCATAGCAGTTCCTTCAGCCGATCTATCTTTACATATATGGGGGTTTAGCATACGTAGCACCTATTATGTTCCGTGTGTTCTTTCTTCTGTGCGCATCCTCCATGTACTCTTCCATTGTGGAGTCATCCCTGTAAAGGCCATCATTCCAGATGCCCTTTTGTATTTGTTTCACTTCTTATATATATATATACTTATCTTAAAAAGGAAGAAAAGGAAAAAAAGAGGAGGCGAACATACCAATCATTCAGACCAATCAACTACGCAATATATCATAACTATTTCCTTCCAGGATTCAAAACTTCCAGTCTTCCAGAGCATGGGTCAGAATTGATGTTCCATTGGCTGAGAAAAATTAATAGTGCTAATCCAAGAAACTTGGTAAAGATGCCCAACAAAAATGTAAACTCAAAAACCTGTACTGACAGGCTTTATGTCACTGTCACCGGGTATGGTATCGTAAATCAATGAAAAGATCCCAGAAGTTACAATGAAGTAGAGAAGCAAACCTGAAAACCGCATTTCCCACGATCAAGATCAAGTTTCTTCAAAATGTAGCAGTAATTCAACTGGAAACAGAACAAATCCGTAAGTGAAGAAATCCTCCTGGATCTTTTAAAACAAATAATCAAAGAGAATACCCAAAAAAATGAAAACGGTAAATAAATAAATAACCAAAGAGAAGATCCCACTGAAATAATTTATTTCCATAGAAATGTCTTCACAAGAAATTTACATTAATGGATCTTACTGGACTCACTTCCTAAGGCATTTGGACATATTTCAAATCACCTGTTCACAAACACTTCATAAAACAAAATCTCGGACAAAACATGTTCCACTACATGAATATTTCTATCCACTGAACAAAAACCCTTGTCTGCTAAAAAACCAGTGCATTAGTGCATGCCTAAAAGAGGAAAGGTTTACACAGTGTCACTTTCAACTTAGACAAAACTTAGGGGTGCCTTCATCAGGCATTGAAAGGTAACAAACATAATCAGTACAATGATGGCATTTTCTTTTAATTTCATGGATGGACATGACTAAATGTTAATTGGAAATAGTCCTCCACACTCTGCTTTCTGGCTATCCTCTGTAAGTTCCATCCATGAAACTATCACGGAAGAAAGTCAAAGATGTTACAAGAATGTGTGGCAACCAGCACATGCCGCATAAAGATTTCCTTTCATAGTCACACAACTCAGAGCAATCCCAGTTACAAAGCTTCAATATTGACAATAAAGGGCGCAAAATAAAGGAAATATCACAGTTTGTGTTCCCCGAATGCAGATGTAAATAACACAGCTAACTAACCTCCATTCGAAAAAAGGAAGTTGGGACAACCAATCCGACTCCTGAAGAGCTACGGAATGACTCAGCAAACTTCTGAAAAGAGAAGCTACGATGTGCATTTTCTGTTAACTTGGCCACATTCCCAGCAGCAGCAAAAATGTGTCCGTGGATTCCTTTCTCTCTACACCACCTCAGTGGAAGATCAAAAGAAAGGTCCGCAAAAGCAGTAACAGCAAGGTCTCCTCCAAGATAATCAACGTCAATGTCGGCATTCTCACCATTCTGATTGCCTATATTTTGCCGTCTAAATTCAGTAGGGCCAAGTCCCCTAGTCCTAAAACCCCAAAAAGCAGATGGGCCTCCCAGAGTGCAAACTGGAGATAAATTGCCCCCCAAAAAGAATTTCTCTGGCAGAGGTGAAGGCATGTCCAAAAAGCCCTTTCCCCAAGGAAAAACAACCCCACCTGAGATCCCAAAGTTGATAGCAGCACGATAAAATCCAAGAGGGACAGCATAATGAAAATCAAACTCCTGTTGAAAAGCAAATATCAAATGAATAAAGAATTTCCCAGGTGAATCAATTTCATAGGGAATGAGGCATGATTAAAAAAAAGCAACATACAACAAGTTGATGATATTAGCATCAAACTAAGAAAATCATGTCCGTTCAAAATGAGATATGCATTGAACATAACATGAACAAGAAACAAAATGATTTTTAAAAGGAAAATAAGAGGCAGGACAGAATTTCTCAGAGAATACATATTTAGAGACCATTAAATAACAAACTGACATCATCAGAGATATCATGAAACTTGATGTCTTGTGGAGAAGTTGTAAGCAGAAAATGTTCAAGGAACTATATTCATAGCAAGGAGAGGATAGAAAATAAAAACAATCATATGAATTGGGAATAGGAAAAATTCATGTCATTCAGATTTGCTTTATGGGTGGGGTACAAACTTCAATAGGGAGGATACTTTAACTTGGAAACCTTGGAGAATATCAAAGTCGAAGGTACTGATGAGTCTCACTGAAAAATTATTTGAAGGATTAGAAATCCCTACCAGAGTCAAACTCTTCAACTTTGAAATTTCATGGAAATTTTTTTGAAGATTGACAATATACAAAGAAGATGTAGAGCGATTGACAGCCACGTACTTCTTCTTCATACTCGGTCAAGGAATGTGCTCTTCATGTCAATCAATTATCTTGAGCGTATTTCATTCTTTTGAGGAGAAAGGAAAGGAAGAAACTAGGGAAAGGAGAAAAGTACTTACTATGAATACTTTAGCCATATTCTAGGGAATTTACACAAAAAGAAATATGAAAGCCTTTCCAGGATGGGAATCAATTGGAAATCTTTCTGGACATTGACTCAGAACCTCTGTTTTTTTCTGGATTTTGAGCACTTATCAAGTCTTCTGTTTTTTGTATTAAATCTTTCTAACACTTAACTATTGTTCTCTTTTATCAAGTAAGATTTAGCAGCCAAGTCCAAGTGATGTACATCAGACAAGAATTAAACTCTACAGGAAATAACGCCAGATATTAGAGGCAGAAGCCATAAGAATTTGAGGTTATAAACCACAGCATAATGCAAAGAAATTGCAATCCCGATTTACTGACTCATAAAGTGCCTCACCCATAACACAGAGTACATCCCAAGTCCAGAACATTTACACTTTACAGATCCAAAAAAAAGAAAATCAGCAGTAAAGATTGAAGAAACCTGACACACAACCAGCACAGGGAAAACTGAAACAGAGAGTCCAAGGGTTTCCCACTTTTCAGGTTTTCTTCTTCACCTTGTTATAGAGTAAGGTCATGATTTTTGTGTTTGCTTCACATTTGGAGGTTTTGTACTAGTCCCTCCCGCAATAAAAGCAAAAGGAGTGGTGGGGAAGGAACAAGAGTAATAAGGAGAAAGGTATTAACCTGACGCAGAAACCGTAAGCTTCGACTATCAGGTACAATGCCAACAAGTTGAGTGGTAGAAACAAACGCATATCCTTGCGTTGGTCTCAATGGCGAATTTCTCCAATCAATTTTGAATGCGTACTTCAATGATGAGAGTAAACTATGTCCAAGCTGCCTCCGAATGGACCTAGATGCCATTTGTGATGGATCACTTAACGTGCGCCACGAAAAGTTGTACACCAAATCATGATACTTGGTCGAAAATAAGCCCAAAGACAGGCCCATCAAACGCTCTTTGTAAGAACAAAACCTCAGTCTATCTTGATTTAGCAGTGACAAGCGTGCTGTCACGGGAGTAGAGAGTCCTTTAACTCTTGGTAAATATACACCAGCACTTACCTCAGTTGACTGGTCAAAACCATATACCAAGGAACCATCCCATAAATCGCCATATCCAAATAGATTTTTATACTTGAGTGATCCTTCGAACGTTGAAGACTTTGCCTGCAGATATATTTATTATTTCAGAAAGCATAAGGGGGAGACATGCTCATAATTCATGTAAATTACTTATAAAAACACAAGATCTTGAAGGAAAAGTGGAAAACAAAACAAAATTAACTCACTTAGTTTCAACCAAAGAATTATGAAAAAACAATAGAGCTCTAAAATCGTATCAGATTCTGTTATCTTGCTTAGTTGTGTTTTCTCAACAGTATTAATATGAACATTAACATCTGGAAATGAAGAACCAATGGTCTGACTATTTATATGAAGTATAAAAAGTTGGACCACAAGTATAAATGTATAACAAAACATGCAACCCTCTCCAGTATAAGTAAACCCTTGAAGCTTTTGTTCAGTTTTTCATTTCTGTATCCTTTTTCCAAATGGTTTTTTATTTCAGACAAGCAAAACAATTTTACTAAGAGGGCACCAAGGAGGTGCAGCCACTAAAGAAAGGAACAATGGTGTGACAATACACAGAAAGCCAAAAGAAATGGACAGAGACAAAGACTAAGCAAGCAAGAGAAAGTGTATACATACAATTATTGTTATAATATCATCATTAAAGCCTTTATAAATCTCAAAAAACTGTCAGGGTTGGCAATATGAATCGATAAATTCATGATAATCCATTACGTGAAATCTCCGTCAACATTCAGTTCTATCCGCTGCACTTTAGATCTCCACATCCTTAGTTATGACATTCATCCATGTTTCTGGGCCCCCTCTTATTTTTGTTTAGTATCCCATCCTTGTATTTTTTCAACTCTCAACAAAGCAGCGCCAATATCCATCATTTATTTGCTATACATATAAACTTATTTGTATGAATCAGTAAATGTGGATGCATTCGTTCACGCACTTTATTATCAAGTGAAATTGCGAATGATTTTTAATTTTCATTTGTATACTGTAAAGCCACACATAAAAGAAGAAAAACAACTAGTGTTTTCCAGTGCTCATATCACTGCCACCACCAATTCATGCTTACTTAACCAATAAGTGATCTGGCTAGTCTGCCATGCAGCTTATAACTTTGAACTGAACTGAAACGCATTATTGCAAACTAAATCCACATTTCGTTATATATCCTAATCTTCGCCATTCCAAAATAAAAATAAACAGAAATTTATCTTCCCAAATAGCAAAAACAAAATCATCTACCTCAGGTCAAATTCAACAAAAAGAGTATGCACCTATAGAAGTATAGAATACCTCCCCTTTGCTGTAAGCGCCAAATTCACCAGTGAGAGGGCTTTGAGTCTCAACAACCTCTACAATCACATTGGAAGTGCCAGGCAGCTCCGGTGGGCCCGAATCAAGCGTAATTTTAACCGAATCAAAAACCTCAAGCGCTTGCAACCTGTAACTGACAATAGTAGCCGCGTTGAGAAGGTCCTGCATTGTATTGAGATCCCTGAGCGGCGCCGTCTCCGCCTCAATCAAGAAGTCCTTAGTCTTTGTGTTTCCCATAATGACAACATCGTGGACGCGCAGCGGCACTGTCTCGGACTGCATTCTTCGAGCCAGGTTCTCAAGCTTAAACAGGTCCACGCGGGCTTGAGATTCTCTAGTTCTGGATTTCGGTGGTTCGGGTTCTTCCGCCTCTTCTTCTTCGACATAGTCTTCGTCTTCATCTTCGTCATAGTCTTCGTCTTCATCTTCGTCATAGTCTTCGTCTTCCTCTTCCTCGTCGTTATTTCCGACGAATCCGATTTCTTCCTCAGGCTTTCTTTCTCCGCTAAGGCGCAGTGAGACCCGGTCAGGTTTCGCCATAAGAGTGCACTGAAATTTTGTGTATACAATCCAGTCTACTTAAAAAACTGGTCAAAATAAGTTCGCAGCATTGGATATTAAAATTCATTCTCAATCATTAATTTTTAAATTAAACTAAAAATAATTTCCGCATAAAAAATTTATGCAAATAACCAATATATCTTTATCACATTAAACTTATGTTATTGTTAGTCAAAACTTTTGTTTGTTTATGGGTCGTTGTATTTATTAACTAAATGAAATTGTTTTCGATATTGTCGTTTCTGATAACGGTGATAATTTGAAATAGAAACCTCATAGTAAGAGGATAATCCGAACACAAACAACAACGTCATTCGAAATTCGATAAAGTCAACGACGAAGAATACAAAGAAAGAATGGAAGATACGATGACTCCGTTTTGAAAAGGAATTTTTTGGTAAAGTAATACAAATGAACGGTCAAATATGGATATAGTAATTTCATATTAAAATCATAGGCAAATTGATAATTTACATTTAATTATATAAATTATTTAAAAATTAAATAAATTAAAGTATGTGGCTGAAATGCCACATGGCAGCTGGTTATTGTAACGGTTTGGGAACCGTTCTTTTCGTGGACTGTTTTGAAGAAAAACCCGGTGTATGGGAGCGAATTCAGTTTGGGGGTTTAGGTGTAAATTTGTGGATTTGACCCATTTTGAATTAATTTTAGGATCTAACCCTGTTTTTGTAAACAATTTTGTAACCTGTTTTGCTGGCAATATATATGTTGTTTTAACTATTAACATATATTTTGCTTTAAATTTTCTGATATTTGATTTATTATTGTAGAAAACACAAATATCCTATTTCAAATGCCGTACCTAATTACATGCATGGTTAGTAGTACAAATTTTAAAAAAAATAAAAAAATATACAACATTTGTAATAATATGTTTAATTATTTATATTTAATAATATTATCATTATTAAACATTATATTTGTATTATAATAATAAATTAAATATGATAATAAACTAAACATAAATGAATAGATTATTAAATAATAATAAATAACAGACTATTAAATATAAATAAATAAATTATTAAATATAATTGAATATATTACTAAATAATAATAAATTATTAAATAAAAATAAATAAATATGTATTATTAAATATAATTCAATATATTATTAAATATAAATAAATAAAAGATTAGTAAATATAAATAAATAAATTATTAAACATAATTGAATATATTAGTTCAAAATAAATATATCATTAAATATAAATAATTAACATTAGTAAAAATGTTAATATATTATTAAATATAAATGAATATATTATTAAATATGAGTAAATAACAATTTCTTATTAAATATAAATGAATATATCATTAAATAAAAATAAATAATATATTGTTAAGATGAAGGGTATTTTGGCCATTTGGCTAAAATATTAGAGGTAGTTTAGATTTTTCATTTTCGATAGAAGATAAATGTTGTTGAAATGGTTTTTTATGTAACATTTGAAAATGGTAACATGTATGGTAAGATTGTTTTTGGATGTTTGGTTACGTAGCTTTTTTTGTGTATAGTATGTATGTTGGATGTTAAATTATATGTTAATCAATATTGTATACCAAACGACACCTCAGATTTAAAAAAAAAACTAACCCTTGTTAGGATAGATTGTGGTGGCGTTTACTGTTATATGTGGTTTAGAATTTTTGGTTAAGAATAGTATGAACATTGGTTTTGACCATTGTAATATTTGGTTTAGAATCGTGTAAAATTAATCTAAATTGCAGTTTAGAATAATGTAAAATTATGTTGTAAAGTACTGTCAAATTCTCCTTTTAACAATAGTTTCCTATTTATAAGGTACAAATTTAATTGAGAAGACATGAAAAAGGTCAGTATTCTGATTAAATACTTTGGAATGTGGGAAAACTTTGATCTCAACTATATATACAAAGGTGGGAGAAGCAAGGGTACATAGTTTCCAACGAGATTTCTTACATTCATTTAATGGATAAAGTCCATGACAACAAAACTCAACCCTCGGAGACATAAGATTCAGATGAAGTACTTCTACAGTGTGCATGGTCCTACAGAGCCAGTTGAGATTGAAGGAGACGATTACATACGTTTTTTCCTTCGTTGTAACATGGATAGAAACATTTCATCAACATCCTTGTGCATTTCTTCAACCATCATAGAAATCAACAAACATTTTTATGAAAACATTCCATACCTACAACCTGTGGATCATGTGTTGTATTTCGTAGAAGAAGAAAGAGCTGAATTGAGTGGCTTTGGATGCAGCAGAAATAATGGCAGATCTGTGGACATAGGTAGTAGAAACTCTTCGCAATGACTGCTGTGAACCTGTGCGGGAACCTTTGCTTGATATTTTTGATGACTATTTTGATGATCAAGAAGATGGCCAAAGATGTGATGAAGTTCACGAACCGGACGATAACCCACTGCATCATCCAATCAACGCTTCAGTAACTGATTCAGTTCATGGCAATCAAAATTCTGTGCAAATAAAGCAGCGACTGCATTTGAACATGGTACCAACATTCCTTCTGTGAACTGTGTCGGAGACTCTTTCTTTGATGAATTTTCAGATGCTATTATGATTGATGAATTTATTAGTGTTTTTCTGCATTTTTTTATTTATTTTTAGTGATTTTTTCCTGCATTGTTTTTGTTGTTTTTCAGTTATTACAGAGTGAATATTTTGTTGTTTTGTTCACTTATTTCGGTAAAATAAAAAAGTTTACGCATCTTTTGTACTAACTATTTTGTTTGTATTATATATGTATGTTAGCTTTGTTAACTTTGTTAATTTTTTCAGGCATAAAAGTATAGAGAATGGTGTCCAACATATTTTTCCTGAAGCATTTCATGGGGCATGCCTGTATCATATTGGAGGTCATATGAAGGCCAAATGATTTCCTGAATATGCGGTAAACCTAATCTACAAGACAACAAAGTGTTATCGTGTTTCAGAATTCAATCAAGTAATGTGCCAACTCAAAGGGTCTGAGGAGGGGAAGGTGTATGATTATTTGCAAGATGCAGGTTTTCATAAGTGGCTAGATGTCATTTCCCTAGGGATCAGTACAACATCATGACCACTGACATTGCAGAGATCATGAATGGAACCTTGAAAGAGGCTCTTCTGTTGCCAATTATGAGTTTGATGAAATATCCTATTGGAATGCTTCAAAGATGGTTCCATGAGCGTCGCAAACTTTAATTTTTATCTTATTGGAATGGACTTTGTTCGGATGTTGTTATTTTTACTTTTTAGTGGATCAAACTTTAATTTTTATCGTTGAGTGATATAACTTAACTTTGTGCTCGGACATCATTCCTTTTGATTTAATGACATTCAATAACCAACAGCTGCATCGTCCTAAACCAAACAATGCATTGTTCTAAACTAACATGCAATGAATTGTTCTAAACGAACCATTAATTGTTCCAAACCACACGGTGCATCATTCTTAACCAACATGGAATTGTTCAAAACAAACACTGGATTGTTCTATATGAACACTATGTTGTTCTAAGCAAATAGTGCAATTGTTTTAAACCAAACGGTGAATTGTGTTGAACCTAAAATATATATAGTTCTAAACCAACAACAAATTATTTTATACGAAAATTGTCTTGTTCCAAACCAAACCTTGTGACTTCTAACAACCCCATTCTCCCATCCAACTTTCTGCTGCCATCATCTTCCTATACTTTGCCATTTCAGATGCCTTTAAAACAGCTAATGGGACATCTGCACTCAGCATCTCGATATATTTGATTGTAAACACTCAACAGTCAGAACTGCATATAAGAACAAACAGTTAGCATTGTACTATAATACGATATGAAATTGGAAAAACACTCATTATCTTGTTAGGGAACATTGGCTGCCCTCTAAATCGGTCATTGGTCATTGTCAATAGCTTCTACCATTACAGGCCGCTTTAATAACTAAGGGATCATATGCCTAAAGGGTCGCATTAGTTCATCGAATCGTGCCGCCCTGATACGACTTTTAAGGGAATCATACGCAATTGCTTGCCTTCCCCTTAATTCAATTTTAACGGCAATCCAATGATCACCGTTTATATTATGCGGTAAGTATACTTTTTCCAGATCCGACCACGGTACGTTGTCACCTACTCCAACAACAAAGTTATATAGCCTTTTATCTACATCCTATATAGCTGGATCGGTGGTTTTCTTGAACAAAAAATACATGTTTGTCAAGAATTGCTGAAAGTAGACATGAACATGATGTACTCATTCCAGGATAATCATAAAAAAAGAAAAAAAAACCATATGTCACCAACTACTGTGAAATTTACTTCGAGCATGATCTTCGTTGTGTGGCTCTTTTATGGGAAGACATTGGGGTAGGTATCTTTCCCGAGACAATAAAGTCGATTGCAGTGTCTAGATGTTGTAAAAAAACTATAGCACTATAAACAACAACCATAGGTGCTCTAAATCAAAGTTCTACCAGTTCTGTACCAAAAATATAACAGTTTTAAACCAAGACTCTTAAGAAGCGTCTAAACGAAAGTTGGAGTTGCTCTAAACCATAGTTAAACGTGTTCTAAACCAAATTTGAATGCGTTCTAAACCACAACAAATAGTGTTATAAATCGAATGTGAATGTGTTCTAAACCACAACAAATAGTGTTTTAAACCTAATGTGAATGTGTTCTAAACCACAACAAATAGTGTTCTAAATCAATAATACTTGTACTTATAAATCCTTACTGTATCCTTTACCCATTCACCTTGAGTGAGGAATTCATAGAACCACTTCTTGTTGACCTCGCAATATGGGAATTGACCACGAGTCTTCTCATCCATATGTATGTAGAAGTGAGCAAACTGAACATACTATTCTTCTGGTAACTCCCGTTGGGAATTGAACTGTGTTTTTGACAGCTTTAGCCTCTTCGTGGGGTCCGTATATGGTGACATGTGGTAGTTACTTGTTTTAACAACCCTTTTGGCTTGATAATCAGTAGCTTTAGCATGCATCCATGTAGTAGACCTTTTATGGAAATCTGCCACCTCCGGAGTAGATATTATGTAAGATGAATCCACTGTCATGTCAAATGGTTTCGGTGTATCAGACAAAACAATAGTCGTACATGGACTAGACTCGTACTCAAAATCGACATAAACACCCCCTAACTGACATCCTCCATAACTTTCTTCACTATTTCATCAACATCTTTCAGGTTTTCATCAGCTTTTTCATATTATCCGTACCCTCCTTTATTATATCATCACTCTCTTTCTCTATAGTGTCAGGCTTTCCTATCACGTCGCCCTTTACTTCATCATTGGATTTCCGCACAACTCTTCTCTTGTAACTTTTGCAAATGTCATCAAGCATTTTGTTGAGGACTATTCCATGGGGCTCCACAGTTTGCCCTCTCAAGCATTGAGAGCGCCTAATTGGAGATGTATCCCTACGAACAGTCTTCTTCACTCCTGGGCTCTTCTTCACTGCCTTCATTTTCTTCCTTTGTGGTTTTATCTTGTCCTCAATGTTCTTCTGAGTATCTTCAATCTTCTTCTAAGTATCTTCAAACTTCTTCTTCTCCATATGTTTAGTGATGTTTTTCTTCCCTCTATTAGTCTTTTTTCTATTCTCAATTCTCTTTTTTTCTTACCCTTCATACCATTTTTCTTCCCCTTGTCCACAATTTCCTTTTTCTTTTGCTCCTCATCCATTTTATTTCTCGTCTTCTTGTCATCCACATCTTTTTTCTTCCCAGCAAACAGATAACTCTTCTTTTCGATAATAGCATCACGTTTGATGAGGTCTTCAATTCTTTCAAGTCCTTGATTAATCTTCTTCTCCAAATACCTGATCAATCGAATGACCGTTTCATGGCTATCACCTTGTACTCATAAAAAAGAAAATAAGCCCAAACTATGAAAAATCTTAATGCACACAAACATTATAAGTATTGTAACGCCCAGTTTTTGGAAACGTCACATAGTGCTTACTGCACATTCCTAGGTTATAAATGTTATTAACATCCATGGTTTCAACCCTAGTTTACTCAACTAAGTCAACCCTTCAATCAAAAATCCGGCAGCATCTTTCCGTAAATCGGGGAATATCCACCTGAAACAAACGCATCATACAACAATCAATCACATCACACCTAGTAGGGCCTTCGACCTCTATCAGCATGCAAACACATCCTAGTAGGGCCTCAGGCTATCTAGCAGCATGCACAATCTGTTTCCATAATTGAAACATCAAAATAAAATCCATACATCATGAAAAATAGGACCCAAGGTCCAACCTCGATTCAAAAGATCCAATTTCAAAGATTTCCTTATAACCATCCATATTCTGCACCAAACGGTGTCACACAGTCTACATGACATATGAATATCAAATACAATTAGCGTGTATAACAAGTAGTTCAAGTCTACCAACCCAAACCTAACCGCCACTCCAAGTGTCATCCATGTCACATCATCGTCTCTACTAACCCGCATCATCGGCACTCATACCAATCTCACCTGTAGGGGGATAGAAAGTAAAGGGGTGAGCTAGAAGCTCAGTAGGGGTAAATAGAGTAAATGACAAATAAGCTGAAATTATGGAATAGGCTATGCAACAATATGTCAAACATGTATGATCATGTCATGTAATTAAATCAATATCCGGATGTTCCCTCCGAGGCAAACCCACTCTCAATACCATGGTCTAATGAACCATGTATTGAATCCATGGTCATAAAACCATGAAGTGCTCACAATAGTCAACAAAACCTCAAGCGGATACCATGGTCTAACAACCCTCAATGAAATTAAGCGCACCTATAATCCATAATACACCCCCGAAAATTTATCTAGCCGCGTGATCCCCGTCACACCCACACCTTTAGTGTGTTGCCTCACATGAAGTCATTTGATCAGTGTCCAAGCTTAACACACAACCATCCTTCCATGTGACTTTCAAATAATCCTATGGTATTTTGAGTCCATACTCGACATGCCATGCATCTCTAAGGCATCCATGATTCATGCCATGTCCATAATACATATATAACATCCTACATATATATATATATATATATATCTACCACATGATGCATGACAAGATTCCAACCATGCTCAATGAATGATTGAACATGAAAATAGTCAATGCAATCTACCTTTAAGAGAAAATCATGAATAATTATCATAGGCTCGTTCTTCCTTAGGCACAATAAGGCAAGAACACAAAATTTAAGACCAACGAAGATATAAATCGCACTTTAGAATATAAAATAATGAAATATAACAATAAATGGGTTAGGAATCCCCTACCTTGATTAAACACAACTCACCAAAATCAATAAAATTTGATTCTAGGGTTTTGATTTTCCAAACCTATTCCAAAGGCAAAAATCAAACCCATTTACACGTTAATATATGATCAATAACTCATAACAACATCATTTGAATCAAGAGTTTCGAATTACTCACCTCCTCTCTCTAGAAATTTTACTCAAAGCCTTGAATCTTAGCTCAACCAAAGCTTTACTCCAAAATCACAAATAACCCTAATATATACATCCATAATCAAGTTTAAATCAACATATCTATGCTATAGAACCAAACTCTAAAAGAATCTAACAAAATCTACAAAAACCCTAGAATTTACCGAACTAGAAAAAATTCAGCAAAACCTTCAAATCTTCCTTGATTTCACCTTGATTCTTGATATTCTTTATGAATCCATGGAAATCCAAGCAAAAATCTCAAGAAATCTCCCTCTCTCTAAGTTCCTCACTCTCCCTCTTCTCGGCTTTTCTTTGAAATTTTGTCACAAATGGCCATTTCTAAACTTTAAAAATTGAAATCCTCACAGCCGTCTGAACGCCCTAAGTGGCTTTCTGGACACCCCATGCCTGAAAACATTGCTGCCTTATTTTCTTCATTAAGTGTTCGGACGGCTCCCAAGGGTGTCCAGACACCTTTTTTTTCTTCTAGATTTTCCAAAAATTTCATATTCAACTTCGTCTAAGCTTTAATTCAATATATTATGGGCCTGAAACGGATATGTATGCTAAAAGTTATGGCCCATTTAGTGAACCTTATTCAAAAACGGTTTTTTAGTGATCCTATACAACGTGGGTGATCCGCAACCTCCCCGAATTCACTTCCAATAATTCACTACCCAAATGTTAATTGGGACTTAAAATATATATATATATATATATATATATATATATATATATATATATATATATATATTTGGGTCGCGGTTTCGCACTCCAAGTTCTAAATTTGTTGATTTTTAGCTTGATTTCACACTACTTTTCAAGCTCTACAATTTTGGAGTTTCAGTTTTTGATTTCAGAACTTGTGCCTAATAGGTCTCATATCACCTAGTTAGCTATGACATGTGATTTCTTCACATATACTGTTTTCTTAATATCCGTAGACTTCAAGTTCTAAATTAGTTGATTTTTAGCTTGATTTCACTGTACATGGCTAGAAATTAGGATAATAGTCTCAATTTTTTGGAAATGTTTAGGTGTTGTATATATAGTAAAAAAAATGTAAACCTCTTGATGACATCAAAAAAGTGACCGACCTAGATAACGTATCAGGTGGTCGGACTAGCTTGTAGGATGTGAATGAACTGCTTGTACAATCAGCAAACGTGAGATAGGAGGCCCCTCCAGAGGTTGTCCTATGTCGTACGTGCTCCGACACTCAAGTCTGGTTGTAATCAAAAGCAAAAGGAGCTCGGTTATCCGGAACTCTCTATAAGAGTGGAAATTATGCTAAGAGAATCTCATACCTGACTCTGGGAGTTATGCCTTTTATAGGAGGTGAGGAATCCAAGCTTGAGTTGTACTAGGACTCTCTCTCCCTCTCATCTACACTATTGATCTTTGGATAAGTTCCTAGACAGTTTGAGTCTTAGTGAGACTCTTCTCCAAGTAGGAGTAGGCCTCATCTTCAAAGTTAGTCTCCTAGTTAATGGAGGAGACTATGTAGTATGGAGGACCTCTTTGGGTAAGTCGAGGAGACATGATTGTATGTCAATCAATGCGGCATACACCCAAAGGAGGCTTACCGAGATGGTTCCTCGGTTAACAACGAATCCTCTTGTTTATCATCAACATGTGTCATGTCCTAATTGGTAGGGTTATTTTGGTATCATCACCTCTCCTTTGACGCACACACACACACAAAACAACTCTATGGAGTATAAACAAGCTCTCTTGTTATCTTATAATATCTTGTTCCTAGTTTTTATCGTTTGTTTTGGTGAAGTGCACTGTTAGTTAATCCAAAGTTTCCAGTGGTATTTGAGATCTCTTTTTATCTTACACAATCATTTGATTCGAAGTTAGATTGGTTAACATTATTTTATCATACTTTGAGATTAACTTTAAGTCTTTGACATACCTGACTGTCACAACTAGATTGCAACGCGTCTAAAAGAGCCATCAACAAATAATAAAACAAAATGATGAAAAACGTGCAGTACATCGAGTGACTGATAAATTGGTGGAGATATAGGCAACTAAGGTCCTTTGAAATGACATAGATTTGGCCAGTCGCCTGCCTGAAGTGCTTGTTACCCTCTTCCCAAAATTTCCAATACTCTGGCTCATGCCTCTGCAGCCAGGTCCACAAATACATATAATCTATATTCACAGACATGCATACGCTTATATGTCATTTTGACTTTTCTTTTGTTTGATTGTTGGATTGTTTTGGAAGTTGATAAAAAAAATTGGGAGAGAAATTGCCCCGAGTTCATACACCCAATATAAACCCATAGTTTTGACCCGTGTCTTGCAAGTTTATTCACTAGCCTACCTAAAATTACACCACCTACAAATTTGTGAGAAACATTAATTATTTATGCACATAATAATAAAATTAATTATTCCCTACAGCTTATCTCATTATCATTTTCTTCTCATGATGATGACAAGGGATATACAAAGATAATTATCTTACCTCTAGCCAATTTATGTGTGTAATGCTTAATTGTTTCAGCATGTAAACGTTAAGTAATTCTCTTCTAGGTTATACTTGGTGCCATTTAAGTGTGCTATCAGACTTTTCAGCTATTGTAGTGTAATAGAATATAGAGTAGAGGAAGACTATTGAAGCTTTAACAAGCACATGTTATATGTAGCTAGTAGTAGAAGTAACATATAATTGGGCACATGATAAATACGCCATTCATTAACTCAAAACAATATTTATTTCAAGCATTTGACAAGAACATAATCCTAATATTATTATTTTTTTGCCTGCTTTGGAGGTCATATGATGGAGATCTTTTTTATATGTACTATTAGACACTAATGGTATTGGTAGCAAAAGAGTAACATAAGGTTTTTTTCCCCCTTCATTATATTAAGATATGAGAGTCATTTGTTGCACATTAATTGGATAACAATCCCTGGTTGATCCATAAAAGGCCCGCTGGGCAAGAATGGCATTCACAGCTTGTGTTGGATGGAAGGCGTCCCAAAAGACGTACTGGTTTCTATTTGAACATGGAATTTCATATGGAAGACATGTTATTTGGCCTTGGTTTCTCCCTATTCCACAGCAAGCTCTGTCCACAACACTAAATCCTGCAATATATATTAAACTATACTGTCAATTCCCCTCTGCCTTCATGATATTATTTATGGATCCATAATATATAGAAGTGGACGCATTTTTTCGTCTCTCTTACCAAAGTTGGTAGGGTTATTGAGGATGTCACCAACTGCAGCATAAGTATTTCCATAAACAAATATTGCACCTGGGTTTCTATTTAGTTGGTCGGCAAGGGATCTCAACCCTTGATTGAAGGTGCCGAGGATCTGATTGACATAGTCTACGCATCTATCAGGCGGAGCCTGACCTGAGGCTCTCTGGTTAGGGATGCAACCAAGTGGTCCAATTCCTGCTAGCAAGAACTTCCTTAGTCCTAAACTATAAAGTGCCTGCAACATTGACATTAGTCGGTCAAAACTCCGTGTTTCAAAATTTATTCTTCTCACAAATTTAAGGTGTATACCACAAGTTGTCGGGCATAACGATTGAGGAGAAGATTGGCAAAGTCAGGGGGACTGTAGTTATAGCTGGAAGGGTAAATAGAAGGCATGAGGTAGTTGTTGATGTAGTCATTGCTTCCAAACACCATGACTGCAAGAGAATTGGCAAGGAACTCAGTGAGGTTCCTGCCGCTTATGATTGTTCTTAATTGGTCCAATGTTGTCTCAAAATTCAGAATTTGCTGGCTCAAGCTATACCTTTGTCCCTGCATCAACATTTGCAAGCAAATCTCAAATTAATACACAATATAGTTGACCTTCTCTCTAATATAACGCAGATAATTGCGTTGTTTATTTTTATTTGCTTGAGATCAATACATAGTGTTGGCCTGTCTCATCAAGGATCCCAGCGGCAGCTGAAGCATAGTTCACTCCCCCAAGTAGTTTAATTCCTCTTGTGGTGGGATCTGCAAAGGCTGGAGGATAAGGCACACCCAGCAAGTCTCCTGAAAATTAAGAATCAAAAGAAAAAAATGGTTTTCATAGGAAATCATAAAGATAATTGGTTTGAAATGCTAATTGCATTCATTTATCGATAATAAAAAAAAACTGCAAAATTGTGACCTAGATATTTACCGAGCATATCAACCACAGTTTTGCCATTAGAGAATCGCCCAGTATAGCCTACATTCATGAAGTCAATCCCATAAGGAAAGTAGTTGGCTCTTGCAATGGAGCTGAGATAGTTGTTGTTGCCATTATCAACCAGTGAATCTCCAAACACAAACATTGCTCGAACACGTGCTGATTCCACAACTCCGTTATTTGAACATTGCAAGATCATAATCATCATTGCCAAAGTCGGTAGTTGCCCATTGAAACTAGCAGTGACTGCCATGCTCTAATAATTGTTTCTTGATCAAAAGAAAATAAACCAAAGATGCTTGTTGAAGATGAAAAAAAAGATTGTTTAGAGCAATATAAAGGTAGAGAGAGAGAGACGGTGAAGGAGATAAGAAGACATATTTTGTCCTATTTCTAACTGTTTAGGTTGAAATGTAAGCAAAACCAGAAAATGTTTCTTTAGCTCTTCATTTTATCCTGATTTTGTGGTTCTTTTATTAAAGTACATGTTGCCTTTCATGACTTTCTTAGTTTATCTCCATGACCCTTTTCGTGCTCCGCTGCATGTCATGAGATAATCATTCACGTGAGGCTGGGGTTTCCGTTATAGATAAGGTTGGGGAATGAAATCCATTCCATGAGCTTAAAGAAAATGAACAAATGCTATTAGCTAGGTACTTATTTTTATTGATTCAGATCTTATTATGATTAAAGACAAACCATTCCTGTAATTTCCCAGTGAACTAACAAAAGTACATGGAAACTAGAAAGCCCTATGTGCAAACCAGCAGACTCATTTTATTGGACTAGAGGCAAAATTAACTAGAAGTTACTATAGTAAAAAGGACTACATGAAGCAACATATACGAATAGAAAAGCTAGAAAGGCATAAATAGTTTCTTAAAAGAAGTAAAATACCATAACAAAAAAAACTACCTTTTAGTGGCAATGTTGAGCCAGAACTTCTTTCAACTCTTTCAGCAGAATGATGGTCGAGCAAAGCTTTTCGCGCTTAATTTCCAGCGACCAAAGGAGACTCCCCTAAACACTTATCGATCCCACAGTTGAAGTTCATCTTCAACTCATTAACAATCTCCTTTTTGAAGTTCAATGTTCACAAGATTCTGAACACTCAACTAAAAATGTAGTGCCAAGTTACCTACCAACCTCCTCAAAACAATCTTCCAGTAAGCAGTCATATATCCTCATTTTCAGGTCGAATGCTTATATTGACTTGAAGGACCAGTGCCAAAGTTCACATATCCTTCGATCGAGATCAAACACCAATGATTTTTTAGGAGCATTCAAGACCTTATCCATGAATTAATTTTTGTTTTAGCCGTCAGTTTGCTGGTTTCAAGCATATATTCAGGATTGCAGGTGTAGTCCGCCACCTTTTCCTTCTAAATAACTTCATCCAAAATACTAATTAATCTCATCCATTTAGAATTCACTCTTTAGGTCACATGCATAATGGTTTTGTAGTTCATCAGCGCACACTTTAAGCATTTCAACCAAACTAACCTAGCAGTACATATCATCAAATCGAGGTGATACAGGGTGTACTGGTTAATTTTTATCTGTATGCCCACTGAAAGACTCACATCGGAAGATATGGGAGGATATGAGTCCTTTATTATGACAACGCCCACTCTCAAGTCTCAACACATAACAAGGTCGTTTGGGCTTAAATAAACTCATTTATATTATTGATGTGGACAAACCGAACTGCGAGGGCTCCTCTTTGATAAGAACAAACTAACTTAGCATCAATTCACAAAATAAAAAAAAATATGATTAAGCTTGAGCACTAAGGGTCTCCTTTGATATGTCCAAGACAAATAATGGGGCCGAAAAGTGTGAAACAAAGGGAAAAAAATTGGAGCATATGAATAATATCACCTAATTTGGTATTATGATGAACAAAGCATTAGCAAAAGTAAGCAAACAGTTTTGGAATTAATTGAAGAAGCATCATAGTAAGCAGAGAGACACTGATCGATCAATCTCCATCCACCCTTATGGATGAAGAAGCTAGGTATATCTTGTCCTAATTAAGTGTAATCAGTGGCGGACCCAGAATTTTTATTCACCCTGGGCTAGGTTTAAAAGTGGCGGGGTTCGGGGCAACGTTTCGATTTTTTTTTAAGACAATGTGAGTGAGTAAACCTATTAGATTGTTATATGAGTGAACATTAGTTTGCTTTTAAGCTTCACTATAACCTGACAATACAATGATAAATGAGTTCTCCGCTTAGTTCTAGCGTTACAGGCTTTTTCACTCGGGTTAATTTTCGAATACCTGAGATTTCTTGTTGATATAGACAGAGGCGCGTTTCCACCGTAGAGCACCTGCAGATTGAAGGGAAATTAATAAACTTTTTGTGGCTAGAACATACCCAGATCAAGAGAACTTCGAACCAGGATTTCCAGATTCATGTAGCAGTATCAAGATTTGTTTCTGCTTGTAATATGAGTCAGGGACATAGCATAGCTGAGATTATCTTTTCGTGTGTGTTGCAATTGGGCTGATGGAGTGATGAGTGATGGGTGATGGGCTGGCAGCTGATGGGCTGGTAGCAAGCGGGCTGGTTGATGAATATAGACTGGGCTGATACACTGGGCTGAGTTATATCTGTATATGTACTAAAAAAAATTCAAAATTTTACCCCGGGCTACAGCCCACCCAGCCCAGCCCAAGTTCCGCCTGTGAGTGTAATAATCCAACTTACAATACAGACAGGAGCAGGTTTAACACACACATATATATATATGAGAGGGAGTAGCAATACCTTGCATCTCCATTAAGAAGTTCCGTGGAGGAAGACAACAGAGCGACAGAAAGAGAAGGTGTGGGAGAGAGGATATTAACCTAAGTCCTAACCATGGTTGTTAGAGGAAGAATATACCCAAGGGAACCCAAATATCTACCAAGGGTGACATGCAAATGCCATTTTCCATGAGCTCCACATTCATTAATGGAGTTAGGATGAAATATCCTAAACAAACACAATTGATACCTTAGACAACGACAAAGCCTCCTAATAGTTATGAAGCTAAATATCCAAATTTTAGCTCCATAAAATGAATTTACAAAGAGACAAATAACAACATATGATGAGTTAAACTGACGATTTTCTCCGCTTATCCCAAGGAGAAGATGTGATTGGTCAGACACGATATTAAAGTTCATAAAAAACATTTATGACTCCATGTTCATCCTAGTTCTACTTAAAAACCTAGAAAGACTAGCTTGTACAAGTCCTAGTCAGTAAGAGCCTAAGACTAGCTAGATTGATTAGCTAGACAACAAAAAATGGGGGATCCCATATGCTCCCATAGATTTAGTCGTAGGGATTAGCCAGCTAATTTTTGTTTGAACTGATTTGGGCTTGCTATCATTTTTGCTTATATTACATTTTGGCAAACCATTTTTTCTGGAAAATCAAATGATTTAGCCTTTCCTAGGCTAATTAAGGATTACAAATTAAATGGGTTATTTTTCGATTAGCCTTTCCAAGGCTAATGGAGATTAGACCCCAAAAAAAAGTTGTTCCCGAACTATAAGCTGATCCAATAGCTTATAAGTTGGTCACGTTAGATGTACAAAATGGTTTTAATTTGGTTCTTCTTTTCAAGGAACCTTTGATTTCTTTCCCCAAAAGAAAAAGAAAAGATGCAGGATGATTCTCCAATTTCGGAGATGATGGTTGAGCACCCATGGGGGGCCATTTGTGCCCAATTATGCCAAGTATGCATGCATGGGCCTGTGTTTGCAAGAGAATGAAAATCATGTTTAGGGAAAAGGTATAAGGTGAACTTCTTAACCCATGGCAAGATTATATCAAAGTTCTGGATGTGTCCATTACTATATTGAGTTATTGGTTCTCTTTTCTACAAAATTTGTTCATGATATTAGATGAGTGCTATTGAATCTTGGCATGTTATGGTTTCGTGAATATGGGTTAGCAATATTGTATTCTTTGGGTGCTCTGCCATGAATCTGGTTTGAATTTTACTTATTAAAATGATTTCTTTTTGTGGTATTTGATCTTGGATTAATGTCAATGTGGATTCATTCATAGATAGAGGTTAGCATGATTCAAAAGAGGAAGAAACTGAGATTAGTATTTACGATTGATTAGGAGAATCTGATTTGAATATAGGAGAGACTTGTATATGTACCTGAATTAGAGAATTTCCTGTTTGAAATTGGTCTATCATGGAATGTATGAATATTTGAATTGCTTATGAAAATTGTCTATTTAGATAGACCCGAATATGCCAATAATTGGAATGGAAATTAATGTTTAGTTGGGAAATAGGACATGTTGGGGTGGGTCTGTAAGACCGACTATAAGGTGTTGAAATTAATCATGAATGTGTGTTTGAGTATGAATTTTCTGTTAAAATTGATTTGGTTGATCGTGATATATGACATGCTTGGTTTTGAACTTGGTGCACGAGGGCCGTAATTATTATATTGAAGTTTGATCCGACAACGGAACCAATTGGGAAGCATCGGATGCTCCCCCAAAAGTATTCTTGAGGAAAATGATTTTTATGGAATCTCAACCATTGGATGGAAAAGGGTTTCATGAAATTTAACGTGAAGCCTTCAATATAATAATTTTTCTTTAGTAATAAATCATACTAATTTAATAGTATGGTTGAAATGATAAATTATCCGCATAAAAATGGGAATCGAGATCCCTTCCATGTGTGATTATTATTTATTATATGTTAATAATGTGTTTTTATTTGAAATGTGTTTTCCATGTTATTTGATGATGTGCTTAAGTTGTATGGTTTAAAGTGTTAATTTGTTTGAATTGGGGTTTACGATAATTTCAATATCGTTTAGTTCGCAAAATATAATCTCAGTTTCCAACAATTATATTTATTTATTTTTATTCTTTTATATTTTTTAAAATTCATATTGTAGATTTTATTTATGTATAAAAATTATATCAAAAGTCTTAACCAACAAGAAAATTAATTTGGGGAATACAATGGGTGCACCTCAGAGAAATTCTTGAGATGAAAGTGTTTCATGAAAACTTAATCATTGGATGAAAGAGTCACATGAACCTCAATATTAGTTAATATGCCACGCTTGATTTTCTTAATCATTTAATGGGATAATAAAGATTAAATTGACAACTATTTTTTTTAAAAACAAATGTTGTGGGGTGTCTTACATCTTCTCTATATGTAACAAACTCACTTATCCATTTTTCTGGATTTTCATAGAATAAAATATTTTTATGTTGACCAATTGCACCTATTACAATTGGTGGTGACTTCTTTAATTTTTTTCATTCAAGTGTTTTGCAACGAGAGTTTCTTCTTGCATCTTCAAGTTGAACAGCTTATTCATCATGTAAATCTTGTGATTAGCAATTGGCGTCTCATACATCTCTGACAATGTATCCATGAGTTCTTTTGTACTTGCCGCCTTAGCAACACTCCGTGTTAGAGTTAATCGAATAACTTCTAACACTTTTTCTATCTAAAAGCTTTCATTCGTCACCGGGCATCTTTTCTGGTTGCTTACTGAGAAGAGATAAGTGTAACTTCTTCCCATATAAGGAATCGTCAATCTTCATACGCCAATATACAAAGTCACTACCATCAAATTTCTAAACCCAACAATTTTTGCTTCATTGGTAGTCGTAGCTCCCACTCAAATCAGACATGAAATTAACTTGACTTGATTACCCAAGTCAAGGATATGAAAGTAATGTCTTTTGACAAGGATATGAGTCACCTTTTTCTACTATTATCCATAGCAAGTTGCAAGTTATCTCTATTCGTTTCTTTTTGTAGTTGTCATGAATAACATTCTGAAAACCAATGAAGAGTTATTGTTCTTGTCACAACTGCAGAGTTCACAGTGACAAAGTCGACCTACAATGTATTGCTCTAGTTTTTTGTTAATTTACCTGGAAGCGTGACTTTATTCGAACGCTTCCTGCTGTTCACTCACACCTTCCCTTATTTTGTTTCTTTAGTAGTGAATTTAATGATAATTTTGTTTAATTGATCTACCTTGCAGTTTGCATTGCCCTACATTATGGGCTGGGATTGCTTGACCAAGTTATCTAGGGATAAAGGGAGTAGTCAGTTGACCAAGCTTACTGGCAAAAGTGGGGGTAACCAGTCAAAAATGAATCCTATACGTCTTGGTTAGGAATGGGATAGATGAGTAGACACTAAATTGTTGTAGCCGATCTCACACAACAATAACACACAAGTATAAGAAATAAAGCAAAAGAAAATTGAACACAAATATTTTTACGTGGTTCGGCCAGAATATGCTTACGTCCACGGAGGACCTCCATATACTTTATGAGAAACGGGAACTCCTTATTTCTTTCACTATGAGAAACAGTGTGTTGTACAAGACTCAACACAGAGTTTATATACTAACCCTAGTATTCCCCATATACAATTACAAAATTACCCTCATACATTAAAGGAATCCAGCTCAACTCTTGTTTACCGTATTGCGAAGCCTTCTACTTTATCTTTGAGGTTTAAAGTTCAGGCCATTAACATAATAAGCCACACCATAATTCAACACATCTAACATGTTGTCTAGATGGGTTCTGATAAGCCTTGTTTGCTTACCATTTTGAAAATATGGTTTCATGGGCTATCCCATTGTGGGAAATGCTTTCCTGTTGTTTATCATTTTCCATTGACATTCCTTGTTTGAAAAACTTGAATTGAATGTGGCTTGGTAGGTATCATGTGATGTGAATTGATGTACATGGAAAGAATGTTGTTAAGTTCAGTTGAAAATTTGTAAGTGAAGTAGGCGTTCGCTTTGCTCGATTGGATCTGAAAGGAAGCTTCTTTCGTGGGCTCGTTTACCTTCTAGGACTGGGAACATTACCATCGTTTCTGGCTATAGTGGTGGCCTGGTGGGTTAGAATGATAACTAGTAAGGTTTACTAATTCGACTTCTCCCTTTGCTTTAATTATAACGGTTAGTGAATATTCTTACAAAATTTGCACAGATTGATATCTTGATTAGCACTTTTGCATATGTTTGCTAATATGGCAGATAAAATATCTCTGATAGATGTTGAAAACATCTACTTTAAATGTAAATTATCATTAGCATTTGTCACAAAGTTGAGGTTTTTGAAGTGATTTTGTACAAATAAATTTTAATCATCATGGATGAATCACTTTGTATTTATTTTCATATTTATAGGCCCAATTATGAGTCCAACCCAAGTGAAGATCATGGAAGGTTTTTGTTGACATCATTGCTTACAACTTCTTCATTGCCTTCAACATTCAACAATGGTTGGCATTCAACAATGGTTGCTATTCAAGCTTGTCATTGTTGAATATTTGTCATTGCCATTGCCTATATAAAGGCATGATCTATTCTTTGTTAAACACACAAAAAACACAACAAGAAGAAGAGAAATAACAAGAGGAAGAAGGAGAAAAGAGAAGGAGTTCTTGCATCAAGTATAATAAGGGGATTTTTCTAGTTGTTTTATACTTATGTTTGTGAATTTTATTTATTTCTATTTGTTGTGTAAACTTAATATGAGGAACTAATCCTCTTACTAAGGTGATGATGGATTCATTCTATTGTGTTTAATAAATTTGGTTGAATTAGTTGTGATTTATTCATGTCATGTCAAGTATTAAATTGCTATGTTTATTAAATTAAATCTTGATGTTTAGCTACCATCTAGGTTTGATTAATGTGATGCAAATTGTAGTAGATGTCATGCTCAATTTGAAAATAGCTTCTTGCAATTTATTACCAAAGTTACCTAGTCATAGATGTCATATGCTAGGAGTTTTGTGATCATTTCATAAGTTACATTGATCCTAATGCATTCTTGTTTGTCAAATTAGTCTAGATGCCATGAATAATTGCAAATTAAGGATAGATGTGGTAAGTTAGATGTCAATGACTACTACATGAATTAGAAAACTTGATCTTTGACATGCTTGGATGAATTCATAATTGATAACCATATGATTTAAATACAATAGAGTGGTGAAATCAAAGCCTTAGTATTTATTATTTGTGTTGATCTCTCAATTTTAGTTTTGGTGTTTATTAATATTACTATAAAAGAGAAAGAAAAGAAAAACTTGTTTTTCTAAGAATTAGAGTTGGTTAATCTTCAGTCCCTGTGGGTACGACACTCGTTTTTGCCACATTTATACTACTTGGGTTCGTGCGCTTGCGAGTATAAATAGAGTTTTAGAATTGCTATTTTTTTAGTAGTTTTAAAACGATAACAATCTCCACATTAGCTCCTCCATTTTTGAACAATTTTTTAGCCAAATTTGATTATATACCACACTCCATGCAGCAATGTAACATGGAACATAGGATCTTACATTTATATAATATTATAATGTCATGGGAGCATAAACATTCACGTACTTGGAATACGACATTAATTTTCTTCAAAATATGATCAATGGCAAATAAAATTCAGCTCACCGGCGGTTTCTTATTGCACCTAAAGTTCTTCTTGATAGTTTAAATGGATTCACAGCTCCTTAGAAAATGCTAATATGTCTTAATTATTTCCGAAGTAAAATAGAGTAGTTGCTAGAATATGCTGTCAATTTGAACTGGTTGATGGACCGACTGGCTATGGAGAAAAGCGAGCGGATTAATCCATTCTTTTTCTGAGGTCTTTCCAAGACATTGATTTTGGCAAGTCAAAATCTCCAAATCCATCCATCACAGTCTCACAGATGGGCACCGGTCCGACCCACTTGGCATTCAAGAAGATTGCTTATAAAATTAATAAAGATTCTTTTTCTTTGCTGTTAAAGATATTAAATTTGCAATTGAAAACGAATAATTGATGAAAATATGTATCACGAACATTGTAATGTTGATGTAAAAGTTGATCAAGGTAGCTACACCAATGATGCGATTTCAGAAAAGGGAGAAAAAAATACTATAATTTTAACTTCAATAAAATAAATTAAAGCAAGAGGCTGATTGTAGAAATGGCAATCCCATAAAAGGAATTAGACAGGGTTTTTGTATTATATGTTGGAAAATGGTGGTCAACCACTATTTGACCAATAATTATTTACAACTAATTGAGTATTAGTTGAATGTAATTTAGTGGGTTCTAATCTTCAATATGAAGACTAGAGATTGGAGTTAAAAGTTGTCCAAAACTATTTTTTTGTTTAATGGAAATTGACTTCAAAGTGGTCATGTTAAGCATGATATATTGAGTGCAAAATAATATAAATGTGGGAATCCCACATTTTAGAATTATGTTGTGTGACTTGGGTTTATAAACCCAAGTGTTGGATGTAAGACTTGGGCCCAATGACACCCAAGTTTTTGTGAGGGAGAGAGACTCTACATAATGGGTTCAAGCTCACTAAAACACACACGTGCGGGCCCGGGCTCAGGCTTGGGCTTATGTAGCCCATCTGGACTTAATATTTTGTACTAGCCCACTACCCAGGTTCGTTGAATGTGGACATGAGACTTATTCAAAATTCAAAATTTTCGTTACGAAATTAATTCAAATTTTCGGTTTTAAATTTGTTTTATTACTGGTTCGTTACAAAATTTATTTGTCGATTTTTGGTTTGGGTTCTACTATAAATAGTAGCCTAGGAATAGAGTAAGGAACATAACTCTAGAGCCGAAACTCTCTTCCTTTTTCCCAATCGAATTTCTTCTTCTTTGAGAGAGTGCATTCTATTCTTGGTTCGAATGAGCCTACCGGTATAGTTGTGTCACCTACCGGTAGAAGGAAGTGTTGTATCTTGGGAGGTGTTTGCCCACTTTAGCATTGACATCGGTGGCTGGGGCATTTTCACCTTAAGGAGATTTGCAGTTCACATACCTCACTTCAATCTCATGTTTGCATTCCGATCCGGTATTTGGTAACTCGGTTGTTCTTACTTTCAATTCTACATATATGATATATTGTTCATAGTCTTATATTTGATTATTATTGTTGGTTTTTAATTTATAAAAACTAATTGACAATTGTGAGATATACTTAACCAATTAAATTTTGTGATAATTGGGTGATTATGTGCAGTGCTGAAACTTACTACAGGTGTGTAGTAGCTTACTTCAAGAGTCTGTGTGGGCTATAACTTCTTATTTAAAATCATGGGCTTTAATGATGGGTTTTATGTAACATGTTACATGTGTTTGTGTTTATTGGGATATCTTATTCAAACGTAACATGTGTTCTTGTTTAATAGAATGTCTTATTCTATTATTATGGGATTGTCCACATGTGAGTATGTAGTGGTAGTGTTCCATTAGGAGTTCAAATATTATGGATGCCGTGACACTTTGAGTCCATAAGTCTATGTGTAAGTAAGTGTTTGTGATTGTTTTTAATGTATGAGTTGTGCACGTGGAGATATTATTATCCTTTATCATGCATGTGTTATCACAAAAATATATGGATATGAGTTGTATCTTTTTTAGGTGATAAGGAGATGAGTTGCTTATGGGAAAAGAAGTCTTGGTCTTCAAGACTCTCACATGGATTATAAAGGCATCACCGTGGATAGTTTGATGGTTACGGAAGTTATGTCTTTTGAGAGAGAGTGAAGCTTTGATTTTTGTAACTTCATGAGAGCAAATCACTTCATTGTTTATTGTGTGATTGTGGGTGTTTAAATGAGTGATTTGTAGTGAGGATATTTGTATTGAAAATTATTCTTTGTGAATTGCTTGTGTGTGAGGACTCTTGAGGGATTCAAGAGTGGACTCTACCTTGTTGAGGTTGAGAAGAGGTTGAAGCAATACACTGAATGGGAGGGATGAGCGATGTCTTTAGTTCTAAGATAGGGTTGTAACTCCTGATTCGTTTTAGTGGATTGTTCCTCAAGGTTAGTCGCTCATAGACTCGAGGTTTTTCCCAGGTTGGGTTTTCCTCGTTAAAATCGTGGTGTTTTGATTTGTTTTTATTTTCCGCATTAAGTTTTCATATATTGTTGACTAACGATCTTGGTGAGACACCGACTCTCAATTAATGAAATAAATTATTTCTATTTTCCATGTTTTATATGTATTGATTGTTTAATCTCCAACAATCTTAAGTTGAAAAAAAAAATCTTGCTTATTGAGCTATTCAGTTAAATACATATCTAACATGCTTGTACGATCTATTGTTCATTGTGTATATTGCTTGATTCAACTCTTCTTATTGAGCTTTATATTTCATTCAACTTTGCCGATCTGTTGAATTGTTTCATTGAATCCATACATGCGTAAAAAAAAAAAAAAAAAACAACTAAAGATTTCGTGCAATGCATGTTATTGACACGTTTGAGTATTTGATAATTATTTTGATAATAGATTAATTGTTTTGTTTCCTTTTATTGATTATTATTACATGCGTTACGTGTAATTTTGAAACTGACAATTAATTATTAGTGTATATTTATTGACTCATATCCATGTATTGCCTTACAAATACAGATATGTGTATTTTGTATGCCACTGTTCCTCATGTAATACGTGCATGACCATAAGCTATACATATTTGACTTATTAAATTATTGAATTAAGTTTTTCTCTATATTATAACTTGACTCTAAGACATGTTAGAATATTTTATCAATATATTTAATCGGTCAATTTTTGCTATTAATTTGATATTCTTTGATACGTTAGAATTTGTGACTAATTAAATTGACAATTGAGTAATTGCATTGTTTTTCTCTATTTATTAAATTAATAACGAATAACCAATGCACATTTATTAGTCAAACGGTTACTAATTGATATTTATTTACATAGAAGGTTTGACGCTTTTTGGTGCATGCTATTTGTTTAATTCATAAACTGAATATTTAATTAAGAACATGCATGGTCATTAAAGTACAAATATAATTCAAATACTGTATATGCATGCTACTGTGCGTTTCGTGCTATTAGCTAACATTGCTTCTGTATATACATGATATAATACATATTTTCTTATAAAAGATAATTGTTATTCAATTTGACTTTGCATGTTACAACAATTCACACGTGTATGTTGACAAACCATACAAATTTGCAATATTAAGTTATTGATTTAATTATTATTTTTAACTATATGGATTTGGTAATTGGTCATATTTAATATATATCTTATTTATATATTGGTTAAATAACTTGTCATATTTTATTTGTGACTTTAAATCTTAGTATCTTGAAAAATTCTGTCTAGGAAAGCGGTTACTTAATTGTGCGCCATATTATTTGGAAGGCCCCCTCTTTCCTGGGAATACACCGGGTTGCTAATTTTTAAAGACACATATTTAATTGACAAGGTATTTTCTTGGAAAGTGTCTTAAGTGTTTCAATAATTATTGTGTTATTGTGGTGATTATATTATATTGTTTACTCACTTCAATATTTGATATTGTAGTGAAAGATGAAACAAATTCAACAAGCCTACAATGAGTTACCCACCGTCCCTAGTGCAAGTGATGATATTGCCCCTGGTGTTGTGAACCCAGGTGGCGTGGCTACTGTTAATGAAGGTATGCCGATGGCTACTCCTGTTGGAGATGTACCTGTTGCTGCTGCAACTGTTGGAATTGGGAACAATGTTCCTATGACAAAACAAGATGATTTCTGTAATTTCCGTTGAAAAGCCGAAAAAGGCTAAAGGCAAGCGAAAATCTATCAAGCAAGCTCACTTGGTTGAGCATAGTGACGATAAAGAGATGTTATCTGCTGTAGTCATCCAAGTAAACTTGGTGACTAACACCAAAGACTGGTGGGTGGACATTGGTGCAACCAAACACATCTGCATCGATAGAGACCTCTTCACATCTTATGAGAAGAATGATGATGAAGAGAAGATCTTCATGACTAACTCTGCTCCAGCCATTATTGAATGAACTAAAGAGGTTATTCTGAAGTTCACCTCAGGCAGGAAGCTTGCACTGCGAAATGTGCTACATATTCCAGAGATTTGTAAGAATCTGATTTATGTGCCTGTGATGATAAGCAAGGGATTCAAGGTTGTGTTTGAATCCAATAAATTTGTAGTTTCCAAGGATGAAACTTATGTGGGGAAGGGGTATATGTGTGATGGGCCTTTTAAGGCCAACATTGTTGTAATTGATAAAAACAGCAAATTTCTGTACCCAAAAACTGTTATGAATAAAGAGGAATCTTCAGTTTACATTGTTGTATCTCCATACTTATGGCATGATAGATTAGGACGTGTAAACTATGGTACAATGAAAAAGTTGGCAAACTTAAGTTTAATTCCCAAATTTAATTTGGATGTCAACCATAAATGTGAAACATGTGTTGAAGCAAAGTTTGTCAAGAAACCTTTTCACACAATTGAAAGGAGTACTGAGCCTCTAGCATTAATTCATAGTGATTTATGCAACTTGAAATTTATTCAAAGTAGAGGTGGAAAGAAGTACTTCATTATATTCATCGATGATTGTACTCGATTTTGCTATGTTTATTTGTTAACTAGCAAAAATGAAGCAATGAAAAGCTTTATCAAGTATAAAAATGAAGTTAAAAATTAACTTGGTAAAAAGATTAAGGCTTTAAGGTCTGATAGGGGAGGAGAATATGATTCTGCTCTCTTTCATGAGTTGTGTACTGAGTTTGGAATCATCCACCAAACAACAATACCATATAAGAAATGGAACTGCTGAAAGAAAGAACAAAACTTTAAAAGAAATGGTTAATTCCATGTTAATAAGTTCTGGGCTACCGCAAAACTTGTGGGGGGAAGCAGTGCTAACTGCGAAATTATATTCTTAACAGAATGCCCCACAAGAAAACATGCAGTATTTCATATGAGATGTGGAATAAGAGACCACCCTCTTTCAAATACTTGAAAGTGTGGGGGTGTCTAGCTAAGGTGGCAGTACCTCCACCAAAGCAAGTCAAACTTGGACCTAAAACTGTGGATTGCATATTTTTGGGATATGTTCAAAATAGTAGTGCATTCAGATTTTTGGTACACAAATCTAAGATAGATGATATCCATGTAAATACAATCATGGAAATAAGAGATGCGGAATTTTTTGAGAAAATATTTCCGTGCAAACGAAGCGAAACCTCTCAGAAAAAGAATAGAGATTCAATTTCTGAGAAAGAACAAAATGAAGAACAAGAGGTTGAGGAACCAAGAACGAGCAAGAGACCAAAAGTCTCAAAGTCCTTTGGTCCTGAATTTCTAACATATATGTTAGAGACGGAGCCTCAAACATTCAAGGAAGCAATGTCAACACCAGATGTTCCATTATGGAAAGAAGCTATAAACAGTGAAATATAACCAATTCTAAGTAACCATACTTGGGAATTGGTTGATCTCCCACCCGGGACTAAGCCAATTGGATGTAAATGGATCTTCAGGAAAAAGCTTAAGGCTAACGGATCCATAGATAAGTATAAAGCAAGGCTCGTAGCCAAAGAGTTTAGACAAAAGGAAGGTCTATATTACTCTGATACTTATTCACTAGTCACGAGAATTACATCCGAGCATATGTTAATTGCTATAGCATCGCTATATGACTTGATGATTCACCAAATGGATGTAAAAATAGCATTTCTGAATGGTGAACTCGATGAGGAGATATATTGGAACAACCCGAAGGGTTCAAGGTCAAAGGACAAGAACATAAGGTATGTAAACTTGTCAAATCATTGTATGGGCTAAAGCAAGCTCCAAAACAATGGCATGAAAAATTTGACCAAGTAGTGATTCGAGATGAATTTCGAATCCATGAGTGTGACAAATGTGTTTACACAAAATTGGTAAACAATGATTGTGTAATCATTTGTCTATATGTCGATGATATGCTAATTCTTGGTCGAAATGTTGAGATCATCAACAAAACCAAGAAAATGCTATCAAAGAACTTTGACATGAAAGACATGGGTGAAACAGATGTGATAGTAGGCATTACAATTTCTAGAACATCGGAAGGCCTAGCATTATCTCAGTCACACTATATAGAGAAAGTGATTGAAAGGTTTAAAGGACATGGCATCAAAGATGCTAATAGTCTGTTTCTCCCTCATCTGGTCTTATATAAAAATACTGGAGATAGTATTCAACAATTGCATAATGCCAGAAGCAAGTGGAAGAAATATAAAAAAAAATGGCAGAGTGCAATAATAACTTCTATCAATTATCGTGACTTTTATAGTTCATAATGTAGTAATAATTTTAAAGGCGATGAGAATTTTACCGGAGGAGTCATGCTATTGAATTCCTTGAAAATATCAGTAAACTTAGTTAGCAACATCCTCCTCATTGACTGTAGCAGTAATGTCCTGGCATAGTAAAAAATAACCTTATGTATTGAGTGTTGACTTTGTATTATCACAAATAAACAGAATGCCTACCATTTGTGGACGTATTCTTATAGCAATGAGAAACACTAATATAAGGTTGGGCAGCTTTAATGCTTCATGTATACTATCCACCTACAAGTGTATGTATGACAACATAGTAAAATGGGTGTAAGCAATAATCAAGTCAAGTAACGACTAGCATGAGGATGAAGAGTGAAAAAGATGATGCTGAATGTAGACTACAGAATACTCACCTTTAAGTGACAGCTTGCCAACTTCACATAATTTGCCCCTGCCAAGCCCCAATAATCTGTGCATAATACACCAATTCCATTTTATAAATGAAACCACACAGAAAAGAATATAATGTTTATTTTCTCATAGCAGAAAGAAATACTTTCATCTCTCCACATTCGTGTACACCAGCAAACCGATCATTCAAGAAACTCCAAATTATAATACCTATCCAGGAACTCTACATAGCAACCAAGGAGGGAACAAAAATGTACTATCTGTCATCAAGAAATCCTAAGGAAGCAATCATTCATAAAAAGGAAGAAAAAAAAAGCTTCATAATCTAATCTTACATCTACAAATTCGTCTACCAATTAAATAAATTCTCAGTTGAAAAAAAAAGTAAACAACAAAAAGGGAAATTACATGATTTTCTTCTACACCTAGCTAAGTGAAGAAAAATCGTGAAGGAAAAAAAAGAAGAACTGTTATATTTATAATTAAAGTAAAATCGGGAACAAAAATGTTAAAAAGGAAATCTACCTTTCTTGGCCAGCAGTGTCCCAAATCTGGGCCTTAACGACCTTGTCCTCGATGTGAATGTTGCGAGTGGCGAACTCGAAGCCAATGGTGGACTTAGATTCCAGGCTAAACTTGTTCCATGTATACCGAGACTAGAAGTTTGATTTGCCAACGCTGGAATCCCCGATCAGCACCACCTTAAACAAGTAATCGTAATCGTCGTCGGCTTTGTACACACCCATTACTAACTTCAGTTTTTTGAATCACTGTGATTAGTTCAACACAAAAAACCCTAAAGCACAAAGACTATAGCAGCTAGCGCCAGAGAGTTTATAGAGAGAGCAAGAGCACCTGCAATCACGAAAAGGGAAAGGAAAGTGAGAGAGCTAGGGTTTATAGATGGGGGAGGCAACGTGTGAAATGTATTGATGAGGGGTGAAATAAAAGTTTTAAAAACATTATCGACGGACACTAATTCCGCCGGTAAACTTTGCTTTTATCGACGGAATTTTCCGTCGGTAAAAGTTTTTCAAATTAAAAATTAAATGATTAAAATAATTTACCGACGGATTAAATTCCGTCTGTAAATTATCTATTTATCAACGAAATATTTCCGTCGGTAAATGATTTTCAAAAATAATAATAATTTTTTTTAATAAAAATATGTACTTTGCTGACGGATTAAATTTCGTCAGTAATCCGTCGCAAAATTTCGCGCAAACTTCGCGCCATATATTACCGACTAAAATAATCCGTCGGTAATCATTTTGTCGGTATTCCGTCGGCAATCTGTCGATAATTTTCAAAATAAAAATTTCGTCGGTAATCTGTCGGTAAATACCGACGAAACTTTTTCGTCGGTAAATTCCATCGGTAATTACCGGTTTTCTTGTAGTGAATGTACATCATGAACTGCACAAGGCCAGATATTACGTACTCTGTTAGTAAACTAAACATATACACAAGTAATCCTGGACATGAACATTGGAAAGCTCTATTGAGAGTATTAGGGTACCTGAACAAAACAAAAACTAATGTTTTGAACTATGGTAAGTACCCGGCTTTTTAGAAGGATACAGTGATGCCAATTGGATTGCAGATTCGGAGGAATCAAAATCCACAAGTGGCTATGTATTCCTTCTAGGAGGGGCGGCTGTTTCATGGAAGTCTTCAAAACAAACGTGCATAGCACGGTCTAAGATTGAATCATAATTCATAGCTTTGGATAAAGCCGGTGAAGAAGCAGAGTGGCTTTGTCACTTCTTGGAGGACATTCCAATATGGCCAAAGCCTGTGTCTGCAATTTGCATTCATTGTGATAATCAAGCTGCAATTGCTAGAGCACAGAATTTGATGTATAACGGTAAGTCTATACACATTTGTCGTAGACATAATACCGTAAGACAGTTACTCTCTACTGGAATAATTTTCTTAGACTTTGTGAAATCTAAGGAAAACCTAGGGGATCCGTTTACAAAAGGTTTAAGTAGAGAGGTGACAGATTGTGCACCGAGGGGAATGGGTTTAAAAGCCTTAACTCAATGAGTTATCTCGATGAAAACCTAGCCTAGCAATTGGAGATCTCATGGACTAGGTTCAATAGAAAAACATAAGTTGAGAATAATTTAAGTATGAGCAGTGCGGAGTTTCACTCTATCCCATTCTTTGGATGCCTCAAGAATTGCTAAAAAGTGTGTTAAGGTTAAGCTATGCTTTTAATGATTCCTATATCTTGTAAACATACAAGTGGAGTATGAGAGAATACTCTTGATAGGACATCACCTATGTGAGTGAAGAGTAAGTCCGACTCTATGAAAATATTTGAAAGATGATATTTTCTAAAGCACTCGCTGAACCCAAGACGTTCATGGCCGAAACAATGAACACAGCCGAGAACCAATTATGAATTGGATCATTGCTGTGTGAGGTTTATTGTCTGGGCTTACATAAACAACTGACAGTTCAAGGCGTCAGTCCACTGACTAGTTAAGTAAGTTCGATAGACTTTCACTAGGGAAGGTTCAAAGCCAAAAGCTACCTATCTCGATGCAGTATTGGTCCTACTGCACTCTCAGACAAGTTTTCAATCTTAGACAAATCCTCGTGTCCGAATTGTCGTCTGTTTCCATTCAATGTGGGAGATTGTTGGAAAAATGGTGGTCAACCACTATTTGACTAATAATTATTTACAACTAATTGAGTATTAGTTGAATGTAATTTAGTGGGTTCTAATCTTCAATGTAAAGACTAAAGATTGGAGTTAAAAGTTGTCCAAAACCATTTTTTGGTTTAATGGAAATTGACTCCAAAGTGGTCAGGTTAAGCATGATATATTAAGTGCAAAATAATAGAAATGTGAGAATCCCACATTTTAGAATTGTGTTGTGTGACTTGGGTTTATAAATTCAAGTGTTGGATATAAGACTTGAGCCCAATGACACCCAAGTTTTTGTGAGGGACAGAGGCTCTACATAATGGGCTTGGGCTCACTAAAACACACACGTGAGGGCCCGGGCTCGGGCTCGGGCTTGGGCTCGGGCTTACATAGCCCATCTGGACTTAATATTTTGTACTAGCCCACTACTCAGGTTCGTTAAATGTGAACATGAGACTTATTCAAAATTCAAATTTTTCGTTACGAAATTAATTCAAATTTTTGTTATAGTTTTAAATTCGTTTTATTACTGGTTCGTTACAGAATTTATTTGTCGATTTTTGGTTTGGGTTCTACTATAAATAGTAGCCTAGGAATAGAGTAAGGAACATAACTCTAGAGCCGAAACTATCTTCCTTTTTCCCAGTCAAATTTCTTCTTCTTTGAGAGAGTGCATTCTATTCTTGGTTCGAACGAGCCTACCGGTATAGTTGTGTCACCTACCGGTAGAAGGAAGTGTTGTATCTTGGGAGGTGTTTGCCCACTTTAGCATTGACATCGGTGGCTGGGGCTTTTTCACCTTAAGGAGATTTGCAGTTCGCATACCTCACTTCAATCTCGTGTTTGCATTCCGATCCGGTATTTGGTAACTTCGGTTGTTCTTACTTTCAATTCTACCTATATGATATATTGCTCATAGTCTTATATTTGATTATTAATGAAATAAATTATTTCTATTTTCCATGTTTTATATGTATTGATTGTTTAATCTCCAACAATCTTAAACAATAAGTGTTAAGTTTGTGCAAAAACATAATGTAGTTATGCACGGTGAGGGCTTTACACATCCTTCTCAGATTGCTTGTTATGCTCTACAAATGATAGTCCCTCTTATTACCCTTGGATGACACTCTGATCACAGTTTCACACCTACATATAAACAATTTCGGCATCCTTCACATTTGGGATTTGTGAAAATAAATTGGGACATCTCATGGCGTACTGGTTTTGGATGTATTATACGGGATTGTGAAGGAGATTTTGTTTGCGCAGCAGCCACAAGTAAAGGGAATATTTTGAAGCCAACTTTGGCAGAACCTATGGGGGCAGCAAAGGCGATAGGAGTGGTAACTGCTATGGGTATTGTAAATTTCGAATTAGAAGGTGATTCTCAAACAATTATCAAAGCTATTCTTAGTTCAAAGAATACTTAGCTTCTTGGGGAGGAATAATTGGAGAAATTCACCGGCTACTTGAAGATTCTGGAAATTGGAAAGCCATATTTATTCCAAGAGAAGCTAACCGTGCAGCTCATCGAATAGCAAGATTTGCAAATGTTGTTGAAGGTCCATATGCTTAGAGTGGGGTGGTGCCAAAATTATTCAGTGATGAGGTTCTTAGAGACATGACGATTTGGTCTGTTCATGGTGAGAAGTAATGGGGAATATTGGGTAGATGAGAAGGATGAGGAGAGTTCCAGGATATGTTTTTGTTTTCATGTGCTTTTTTATTTTGACTTTTTTATTGTGTAATTTTCTAGACTACTTGTGTAATGTGAAAATTAGTTAAATTTTTATATCAATTTTTGTCATTTCATATCTATAATAAAATTTTAAAATAAAATAAAATAACATCATTTGTGGACGTTGACTGAGTCAACATCCAAGTGTCACCCAGTGAAATAGACTGGACGGCGTCCAGTCTTTTGACTGGACTTAACGCTAGTAAAACCCGTCATCACTAGGCAGCATTACCCATTTACTCTGTTCAATAAAGTAAAAAAGGAAAATAGGGGAAAAGAAACATATGGATAAAATCCGGCGTCGTTTCCTAAAACCTTGGAGCGTCTAAAACCCTACATCAGCTACCGTTGCATTCATTACAGTCGCAACTCGCACAGCCACCAACAAAAGGCGGAAAATGCAGGTGATGAACGGTGAGACTGGGGACGCGTGGCGAATCGTTAACATCCCTGGCAAGCGTCCGATCTCTAACGATCAACAACCCATCGGTCAGCCTCACCTCCTCTCTCTCTCTCTCTCTCAGCTTGCAGTGGACTTTCTCTGGGGTGTGTTCTGAAATGTCTATGTGTTGGGAATTCTATCCGTTAACAGTGAATGTGTATGCATCAATGATCGAGCCAAACCTTGCCAACACTCTAATCAGGTTAACTTTCTTCCCCTTCACACATTAAATTTTAGGGATTCTTAATAGTTAATACCTCTTGAGAGCGCCCCAGCTAGAAAGAAACTTGAGAAAGGAGGCCTTCTTCAGGTCTATTTTTTATTTGGTCATCGAAGTTTTCAACTCATTTTTAAACTAAATATTTGTAACTCACATCTCTCTTTTCTCCTTAAATCTCATTAACTCCACCTAATTCCCAAGCAAGGTTAGTCTACACTCTCATTAACTCTCCCATTTTTTATTCGATTCATTTTGGAATTGATATACTTTTTTTTTATAGGCGACTGAATCAAATAGCTCCATTGGAGAACTTACGACATGTGAAGCGGATTCGAAAGAAATCTATTGAAGGGGGTATGTGAATGTATCCTTGATTATTACATTTGTGATGGAATATGCTGTGGAAAATATGATAAGTGAAACAAGCTTTCTTTTTTAATATTATTTTGGGGGATCTTTTGATGGCAATAATTGTTTTGTTTTTTATTAGGGAAACCTCAGCTGTCGGTGATCTTAAGCCTTGCTTGTGAAGATGACAATCAATGGAACTGCGTTCCAGAAAATCTACAGGAGCTAGTCAACTCGTACCAGTTGAGTCCTTTTATAACACAAGTGGGTCATCCCTGAACTTGTAGGTCTTGGCTTACTTGTTAATTGAAGCCTGTGGAAAATTGTATATAATCTAATACTTTCAACTATTGTTCAAAGGGATTTACGTATTTTTTATTATCCTATTTGATATACTCATTAATCTGGCCTGACTTCTAGACATTGGATGAAATCATGTTTTTTCACTTATACTAGGTTTGTAAGTATGCTGCATCATCAAAAGAAGAGTGGGAAGAACAATGCAAGCTATGGCCAACATCGTATCATCCGCCTAACTAGTAAGATACACGTGATTTCTATAAATATGATGGTTGTTTCTCTTCTCGCTTCATTATGACTGATTAATGCATACATGTCAATGAATATTGGTCATAGTGAAGGCCTGAAGGCTACCAAGTGTTGATAATCTTGAATCTTTTCTGTTCTTTCTGAACCTAGAATTAGCAAGCTTACATTTTGTTGGATCTGCTGGAGTATAATATTCTTAATCAATTAATTATATAATAATGTTATTGTAGCATAAGTAATACATCATCTGGATTTTCTGAAACGCCTGCTGTATAAAGGGAAGTTTTGTAAAACTTTCAGTAACGTGCTTGAGCCATGTGAGGGAAATATATTGAAATATAAGAATTTTGATGGCGAGGAACTTAATCAAAGATTGTTCGTGGACATATAAGCCAGCTTGCGAAGTGCTAACTATCACTCTACGGGGGCCAAAAAGTTCAATTCTCGTTTTTATGTATGATCTATATCAGCAAGCTTGTAAAAAAGTGGCACCGTGTGATGTAGCTAGAATATGTTTGATGCACTTGTTCTATTTATTCATGTAATTCTTGATTGTAACTTTTGAAATAATTTCAGCTTTTTAATTTCTGATTTTTCTTTGCTGTCTTTTTTTATTATTATTTACAATCGCAGCAATATTGATGGCATTATGGGATTTAGTGAAGAAGATTCACAATCAGTTTTCAGCTTCATGAAATTCGCTGTTGAGTTAGCAAAATCCAGTGAAGAATCGGTAATAAGTTATGTTCTATTTGGAAAAATAAAATAAAAAATGCTCCGAGTTTATTTTGCATGTAGATGAATTCGAGTTTGGTAGATTGATTAGTTGTAAACTTGTTCTCTAGTCTATTTGTGAGAGTAGAGTCTATGTGGTGAAATGCCTAGAGGAGCATCATTTTTTTTCGATTAGTACCTAAAAGAGCTTCATGTAATGTATGCAACTCCATAAGTATGCTATTTACACTTTTGAACATCAAGCTCGGTCAGGAATGGATAAATGGTTCCTTGCACAGACCACATTGAAATTTTTGTGATTTTCTTTTAGTTTTGGTGTGAGTGTGAGTCTTGAGTCCCTTTGTTCTGCTCTGCTCTGCAGTTAGTCAATGCTGCAGTTATCGTGGACCCTTCCAATAAGCAGATTATTGCAACTGCCTGTGATCAAATCAACACTTGGCTTCCCCCAGAAAGCATGGCCAGCATGGATAACGGCTGTATCGAACAAGCTGAATCCTTCTGTTCTCACCCCATGTCCTCTCAAGTAGCAAGCAATACAATCCCACTTTCAAATGCTTCATCTGATAAATCCAGAAAATTGTATACTATTGTTTCTTGTTTGAACCCCTGGCGGTTGTCTGAGCAACAACCAAGGACAAATTTGTGTTATTGGCATCCTCTGCGACATGCTGCTGTTGTTGCTATTGAAGTTTCTGCTACCAGGGATAGACACCTATTTCCTTCTCTTGGACGCATTGGAGATGAGTATTACGCAGTGGAAGAGATGCAGGCTTCATCCGTAACTTCTCCAGTAAAACGACCAAAGACCAACATTACAAATGTGAGCAAATTTCTGTTTTCTTGATTGGACACCTTCATTGAGTTTTCCTGCATGTTTTTGCCATTTTCTTTTTTCATGCAATATATGTTTCTAGTGATGTGCTGGCACGGCTTTCACAGATTATAGATTCAATGTTCATAAAGCCATGTCATCTTGTTATATGCTTGCCATGAATGAAGTGGCTTAGTTCCCAGAGTGGTATATTATTTTGAAAGTAATATGAAACGCTTTCAAGTATTGTGTTAGCAGACACACCAAGATAGTGTTAGCAACCTTTAACTTTTGACGGCAGTAACGTTTTGCTGTACACTTTAGTCAAAGGTTCTCTTAATGGCTTCTTGGATTGAATTTTCATTCAGACAGAAAAAGGTTCTAGGATTTATCTCAAATTGTATTATGCTATTTCAGGTTGAGAATGAAGACAAACAGGTTTTGCACGATAAGAATTCTTGTTCTATATCAGAGAGACCTTATCTATGTACTGGGTATGACATCTTCCTTGTTTGGGAGCCATGCATAATGTAAGTATTCGAAAACTAAGTTCATGTTCTTGTTGGTTTGTACTTTTCTTGTAATATGTACTCCTTATGCTGCCTATCTGCCTACTCATGCGCACCTATATCTTGTTGTGTGTCCTTCACTAAGTTTCAAACTTTCAATGCTCTCTCATAAATGACTCCCCTTTTTCAGTGAGATTGTTTTGATATTTGCTGCCTGATATGTTGAGTTTTTCCATTTTAGGTGTGCGATGGCTCTTGTTCATCAAAGGATCAGGCGCATATTTTATGCTTTTCCGAATCCCAGGGCTGGTGCATTAGGCAGTGTTCACAGGCTACATGGTGAGAAGAGTTTAAATCATCACTATGCTGTATTCAGGGTTTTGTTGCCTGAAGAACGCCCAACTACAGACTAAATTATAGCTGAAATATTTGATAAAGACGAAGGAGCCAATACCCTGCAGCGTCCATTAACTAACTAGCGACGGACTCTAATAGAAGCCATATAGCATTTTTAATGAGTTAATAACCACATAGCTTTTGAGTCAACAGTTATCGACAAGCATAACATTTGATGTTGGAGTGGTTATTTCACAAGATGTCTTCAATGACTGCAATCGAACCTCGGGAAACTGCAGCAGATACATTAATATTGCTTTGTTCTCTCTTTCTTAGCCCGGAAAATCTCATTTATAGCATACCAAACCTTTTGCTGTTCTTGTTATTCTAAAGTTACAATTGTAATTTTTTGGACACCAGTGAATATGATGAATGATACGACTCCAAATGAACAAATTGTCATAACTTCTCATAAAATCTCTATGATCAGTGATCGTTGGCAGGTTTTTAGTTGAAAAGAAAGTCATCATGGCAGTGCAGTGCATATGAAATCATGTACGTAATTCTACATTCCGTGCGGTAAAACCTGGAGAAGAGGCAGAATACTTATTAACATGCTTCAACGACCAAATCAGGCATCAAGAAGATAGAGAGAAAAGATACTCGAAAAAGAAAAGTAAGAAAAAGATCAATCATCAAAGGTTAAGTTTTCAGTAAGCAAACAAGTACGATAATGTAAGGGCCCTGCAACACACTGTTTTTGTGTTGTCAAGCAGTAATCACTCTGATTTTGATTTCTAATCGAAAACTTAGGAACAAATCAACTACAATGAGCTGAGAGGACCCGCCCGCCATCTTTAAATAAGTCTATGTACAAGCCATCTTATTGGTGTTGAAAGTGATGATCGTTGCTCCTTTTTGTAACTGGAAAGGCAGTGGTGATCAAACATCCCTGACCTTGAGCTGAACATCTGGATGCAGTGGTGATTTCTTAGGGCTTGCTGAAGTGGTGCTGAACTTGCGAACCAATATCTTGAAACAAGGCAAGAATACCAAGTAAAGTGCCACCAAAATAAAAGGTGCTGCTACAAGCCATCCCAACAACTGCAGACAATATGCTTGAGTGATTATTCAGGGAAACATTCATTGAAATGTCCTCCAAGTGACTACAAAAATATACATTTAAAACAAGCAAAAGAATGGGGTGATGGGAGCTACCCACTTCCTAGAGTAAATTTCATTCTACATTAAAATACTGGCATTCCTTCAATAAACTTAACTGTGGTACTGTCGTTCCATTGAGCAGGACCATGCATAGGCAACCATTTAACAAAGTTAAGATCCCAACAAAAACATCAAGGAGTTGCTAAAGTTATAAGTAAATGTTCTTCAAACTGTTGCTTTAAAGGCTTTCTGAAATTGGGCGTCAGAATTGGCCAACAGAAAACAATGGTAGATGCCTGCTTTTAACACAGCTCTTCAAGCTGATAACAACATATTAAACCATTCGACTGGCATCATTCTAATCAACCACAAGAGGGACAGTTGTTTATTATTTTCATTAGAATGTGTAGGTCTATGTGCATGTGTGAGTATGGATGAGCGAAAGCAAGACGTTGAAGTTATAGAAAACAAACAACTAGGCCACATACCGCATGGGCAATACTTGACATAACTTCAAGTGAAGCTTCGCCTGTCAAAACCTTCTTCAGAGCGTCAGATGTCAATGGAAAATGGGGTCCACCAGAGATGGCTTCACCAAAGCGAAGGAACGGTACCATCAAACTTGAGGACAACAGAAGTAGAGAAAAAAAAACTCAGAATAGAAAACTAATATTAAAAGCAACAGAGAATAAAAGAGTGTAGCTTGCGTGAGTTGCCAAAACTTTTTCACGCAAGAAAAGGTTTCAATTGATAGAAGGCATTGTTTTTGTCAAACGGAAATGCATGGCAAAGGTTTTTTCTTCAGAGAGTGCTATTGCATTAAAATAGTGCAAGTCCAATTGCAAACTTGTTGCCTCAATGTGCTTACATTACAAATAAAAATCAATAATGCATTGAAAATGTACTGGAAGTAGAACCGAGCAAGCATTAGTAAAAAAATCTTCTTTTTATTCTTCTTTTGGGAAGTATTCAAGAAATCAGGAAGTATGAAAGACTATCCCAGAGAGATCATGATTGTACCATTATATCATCGTGATTGTTTACCTTGGTATAGGCCTCTGTATCTGTGCATTTGTGTGTATTATGCATTAATGATAGCTCATCATTGAATTAACATTGGCATTGAACAAATAAGCAAAAGAAGTGAAAATAAAAATAAATGCAGAATTATTGAAAGCATATTTGTACCTTAACTCCATCGGAGTCGCAATAAAATTGGCAAGCATCACGCTGGGCGCATGGCAAAGGGATCCCAGCACAGCAATGGCCATGCCACACAAGAGCACGGTGACGCCTGTTTCATGGAGCTTTAGACATTTCGATGATATCTAAGAAGTGAAATAAGCATAGACAGAGCAGCAAGCAACATGTTAGGCTGATCTCCACAACTGGTTAACGCTAAAGCTCCTCTGCCCCCAAAAACAGATATCAACAATGGCAAAAGGAATAATAATCCCAACACAACTTTACACCTTGGATTACTATGGTATCTTTAAAAAAGTGCCTTGAATTAGATATGATTTACGCAATCCATGTGCCATCTAAAACAGCATCGCATAAACATGTACATGTTCCTTCTTGATTTCATGTCCTAAACCCTTAACTTTGAAATCATAGAAAAACTGTTTTCACTTTTTTACGAATGCAAAAAAAAAAAAAACCACTAAACGTGGGAGGAGCACCACGGAGGTACAATCACAAGAAGATTACAAGACATCTACGCTTATGTTCTCCAAGAAATTAGTACAATGATCTCGCATCCAAAAGATGCGCCATCTATCCATAAAAGTTCAAGATATGTCTCTAAATCATTGAAAGTTCTGTCATTTCTCTCTTTCCAGATGAGCCAAGAACTAGACAGAGGAAAGCTTTTAAGGGTCTTTCTTTTAACTCTGCCATTTCCTAGCTGCCTCGAAGCTCTGATTCTCATTTCTGAGGCCATATTTTACCAACAAGCTAATTCAATCCAATCATGTTCCATAGAACTCAAATGCTCTGATTTCTGAAAGATATCAGAGATGTTTATAACTCCAGTAGTTCCACTGCCATCTCAGGCCAGAAATTATATTTATCAAAACTCAGAAAGCAATACATCATCAAATGCCTAAAAGAAGAAAGTAACAACATACCACAGAGTGGAAACAAACCCAAGGTGATACCAAGGGCAGCAGAGAACGCCAATTGCTTTGGTTCTGCACCTCTGAGGAAAAATCACGATTCAAGCCAAATGATCAGTCACTTTTATGGCCATTACAATATTCCACCTAAACAATAATAAATTGATAAACAGGGAAAAAGCCTAAAGCTTTAAGCACTCTAGAGTATAGTGTGTACAACCGCAATAAAGCACAAAAGCCAAAAACAAAACCCATTATGCTTGATCTCAATAACCTAGAAATCATAAGGCTCATTTCATACAGAATAGTGTCAATATCCCTATGCGAACACGGAACACACATATATACATCCATTTAAATAAAGGATATTGTGAGGGTACCGGCGGAGGATTTGGTAAAGGGGATCGACGATCTTCTTCTGAAACCAAGATGGCAATCCAATCTTGGAAAAAGCCATTTTCTTGTTCTGCTTCTTCTAAAAGAAATCAAGTAACTTCAACTAATTTAACCTGCTGTAAATCCCTTTTGCTTTCCAAAATCATACGTGATCTACCACTTATTCGTTCCTTAATACATAAAAATAAGCATTTTATTGGGGTTTTGTCTGCTTTTTCTTAATTTATTTGAATCTAACTTTTGATTTTATGTTCACATCTGATAAGTTCGTTTGTCTTTGGAGAAGAGCCGGTCTGTCGGTCGAAACTTGAAAGCCACTCGTTCGTGGTCAGTTCTGTTTCCGCCATTCACAAAATATCCTACGAACCAACCTACAGTACATCCATTCCATTATGGCGTCTGATCTATGCCACGTCACTCTACAAGCCTAATATGACGTGGAGAGGTGTTCCCAATAGTTGAAAATGAGAAAGAAAAAAAAAACCTAATTTATATACAATTTTCTTTTTTATGAATAAAGTCATGAAAGGCTGAAAGATATTGACGCGTTTGTTAGAGATCCTCTCTATCAAACAAATATTTTGACAACTCGAACAGCAAACCGCAAACGTATATAATTTTCCTGAATCGAGTATCCGACGTCTTCCCTGTATATCTCATGTTGTATTCGAGCATAAAGTTAACGTTGAAATATATATAATATATTTATATACATATATACATATATACATATATATGTATATATATACATATATATACAGGAATGCTCCTTGGTGGAATCCCGCTTTTTGTATTTGTGCGGGATACTTTACGGCTGTCCAACTGGACGGTTAGATCCGTATTTTTAAAAAAAAAAATCTGGAAATGATTTTGTTTTCTCTATCTCTCCCTCCAAACTTTACCAACCCTCTCTCCGCTTGGCTTTCGATGTTCGATCTTTCCCTCACCGGTCTCTCTCTCTCCCGTATCCCTCTCTGCTCAACCTCATAACCTGATTATCTACTCCTCTTTCGTCGATCTCCCATGCCCATCTTCCTACTCTATGTTCGGCGACTTGCTATCAAGCACTTGCGAACAAGAAGCACAAAGCATCTGGTGATTGGTCAAACGTGGCGCTCACTAGCTTTGCAGGACACGCTCCAAGCTTGCCATCATAGGGGGAACTTGATTTATGCAATTATGATGGGATTTCTAGTGTAAATTTGACCTTATAAAAACTTTGTTATTTTATGTAGTGAAGGTGTTTGTTAGAATGCCTATCTGATTTGCAATTGGCATGAGTTGGCTGGTCGACATTTGCATTTTATCAAATTGAGATACAATTGTATTTACTGAAATAGGCTTGCAAGGTTTCGCCACTAGGGGAGAATGAAAAATGTCAACTTGAGATGTCTCAATAAAGTAAAAAACGACTTGCAAGCTTTGACAACTATATGGAGAAGGGAGGTTCTTCCTATTAGTCTGAAAGCATTGGTGCAAGCCCCAGGACACTCCTATTTTTTTTTTTTGTTAGTTCTTGGTGGTTGGTTCTTGTTGATAAATCTAGTGCATTGTTGGTTCTTGCTGGTTCGCATCTTGCATTGTTCTACAAGATTGTCTACTTCACAATTCATTAACAAATTCTGGACAATTCAATAACAAGCTGGAATTATGATAAATAAATTCTAGAAGTTACAAAAACAAGCTGGACAATTCATTAATAGGATCAATTAAAATCTGGACATTCTTCATTAACAAAAGCTGGGCACAACAAGTCTGCATAATTCATTAACAAGCTGGAATTAAGATAAATAAATTCTGGAAGTTACAAAAGCTGGTAACAAATATGTTACATTGGCATTACAACAACAAAATCTGGACATTCCATCAACAAGTCTGCATAATTCATTAACAAAACTGAACAAATCGGGACAAGTTCAGCAGTACATTAACACAAGTTCAGTCAAAACATTAACACAAGTTCAGCAGTACATTAACAAAAACTAGACAAATCCGGACAAGTTCAGCAGTACATTAACACAAGTTCAACAGTAGAAATGGAACATTTGCCGCTGAAAATTGTTGGCCTAACGCAAACTTGGCATATTCATTATAAAAATTTTGAGCATCTTCAATTGAATCAAACTCTTGACCTATTCTAGGGATTTTTTCAAACACCACTTTAGGCACATATTCATCCAACTTTGTTGATCAAGAACCCAAATCTACTGACTCAACGAAATTCATTTCACTATCCATGCGAAATATATAAATTATACCAGAGAGAGGAGAGTATGCACACTTTCACACCAGTGCCTATAAAATAAATAGGACAAATACAAAGATGAGAATTTGCACGCAATGCCGGCCAGAGATCAAAACTAATTTACTAAAAGCTTCAAGCTTCAACGCCACTCACCTTCAATATGAACACGTAAGGCCAGAAATTGATTTCCCCAAGTTCGCCCAAGTTGCAAAGAGATTGAGAGCCAGGTAGATCGGGTCATGAGGTTGGGCAGAGAAATGGCTTTCGCGACCTTTGAGCTCTCCTATCGACTCATAGAAATGCAAACAAATATGTTTTGTTCCACTTTGAAGCATGACCAGCAATAGTGCTACGGCCATCAACGGCAACAAGTTGCGTCATCGGATGAAGACCCAATGTTGTTTGGGTAAAGTTTGCAAAGAGGTAATCGGGGAGAGAGAGAGGGATAGAGACCAAAAAAAAATCTGGAATATTTTTTTATAAAAAAATACGGATCTGACCGTCTAGGTGAACGGCCAAGAAGTATCCCGCACAAATGCAAAAAGCGGGATCCCGCCTAGGAGCATTCCTGTTATATATATATATATATATATATTATTTTTTTGGGTACATGGGAGGGGAAATACCCGACACTTAACATTTAGTCCAAACTCATAACACTTCTGGGATAACTAACTCCCACCATATCCTCCCAGATCAAAGTAGCTGGATCATTAGAAGAAAATTAAACCAATTGAAATCTCCGCTCATGAAGCAAAGCTCTCGTCGTCAACAAATCGACAGATTTGTTACGCTCTTTGTAGACATGACGAACGTGAACCCTCCAGTCTCGGCTCGACTCAGAAAATAGTTGTACTCGTGGATTAAGTTGGTCAAAGAAAGAATGGGGTCTCCATATTATTTAACCAAGAAGCCACTAAAGTAGAATCAGTCTCCAGAATGATGTTGTAGTACTCCGCATTCCAAGCCGCCTTTAACCATGAAACACTGCCCAAAGCTCTGCTTCTATTGCACTGCAAAACCCAATATTCACCCTATGACCCGACAACCATCTTCCCCAAAAATCACGCAATAACCCACCTCCTCCTGCACAACCCAAATTACCCCTACAACAACCATCAGAGTTGAGGGTCACCCAGCCATTGAGAGGAGGGCTCCAAGACACAAGCACTGTCATAACCCGCCTAGCCGAAAGCTGCACTTCACACTTAAAGGCTTTATCAAAATGAGGAGCTGCCGTTACATATGAAGATTGCTTGGCTGAAAGAGTTAATTTTACCTAGTGCAATTAACCACGGAAAGGAACGGATTTTAATTTTGCCTAGTGCAATTATCCACGGAAAGGAACGGATTTTAATTTTGCCTAGTGCAATTATCCACGGAAAGAGAATGGATTTACACATTTATTATGAAAACAAATATAGATTCAGTGGCATTTGGGATAATAATCTTGTATTTTGAAAAAGTTACATGCAGTAATCTGATAATCACATACTGGAAAATAGGAAATGTCATTATGTGAATATATGGAGTCGTCATGCCAAGGGAAAACCCTCTTCAAGGCACTGCGTTCTGACATCTTGCATTGTGCGTTGAAATAGAGTTGGGTTGCTCGTCACAACAGCATCCACACGCTCGTACAACATTCTCTGCATAGAATCAGCATCATCAACAGTCCAGCCATATACCTTCTTATTCCTCCTGTTGAACCCAAACAAATCAATTATCAAAGAATGCACCAGCTAGGCTTTAAGCTTAAACAACAATGGACAAATAAACATTAACTACTAACTCATGACTTATGACTTATCATAAAAAGTGAGATATAACTCTTTGCTGGGTTGGACTGGAAAAACAAAAGAGTTGTTAGTTAGGGGGGTGTGAACTGTGAAGCAATAGTAATTGCTCTGACAAAATGACCATATACAGATTGTAACTTCATTTCACCAGTTCCTTGTGCTGCTTGTAGGCCAATAAAATTTACTTTTACCTATAAAAAGAGAGACATTTAAGGATAAAGTTCATACCCATGCAGAATCTTCACAAGCTTTTCATCAATTAATGGATGGTAAACACCAACGACTCTAGCTCCTTTCATTCTCAACAAGTTGCTCCTCGTCCCAGTAGAATGATCCAACATAACAATATAGCCTACCTGGAAGAAAGAGTTGCACCAGTAACATACACCGAAAATACTTCAAAACTTGCACTGCCAGCTTCTTTCTCAAATCAGTAGCTTAGACTTCAAGGGAAATTTGAAGCAATTTCGCCCCAATTTAATCAGGTCAAAATATTCAAGTTCTGCTTACCGTAACATCTGACGTTAGTTTCATTACATCCCGGGCTAGATCGTCACTCTTGGCCCAAACCAGGCAATTCAAGCAACGTGCTCTTTTAAGCTGGAAAATTTAGCAAGTATAACAGAAGGATTTACATGACTGAGAAAGTTTAATAAGATGAAAAATTATTTCAGACACTTAAATTTACTTTCAAGTGACTAGTCCAAGAAGCATTCTGTTAAAATTTGTTCGTGCAGGTTCATCTCCCGAGAATTGTTCTGCTTATGCTTTATTGTTAAATTTGTGAGAACCAGATCTCAGTAACACAAGAGAATCTGGATTGAAATAACCGAGTTGAGCTCCAAATCTTCCACTTGTGACAAGCTGCCAAACAAGCTTCTGCTATGAGCTTGAACCAACTCCCGGTTAATACAACCAAGAAGGAAACTACAAAAGGAACTCAACTAACAACCAAATAAGATCAAACTCCAGAAAAAGCTTTGAAATTCTGTATTGCTTAGTTTTGTTACAAGTGTTCTACTACACGAACTAAGACATGATTTCTTTTTAAGAGAACAAAAGTACAAGATTTTCTGGACTTTTATAGGAAATATAATCCTAGCCACACATTTGACTCTATCACAACCACTATAATACAACACATGACTTAAATGACTTGAAAGTAACACTAACAAACTAAACTTGGCAAGTACAACACATATTTGTTACTAAACAAAACTCAATACTCTAACAATTATGTAGAATACAGGTTGTAATTTTCATCTTTCCAACTCTTTCAAGGGAGACTGTCCAAAGGATTAAAACAGAAGATAAAATTGAAAGAGAAAGGACTCACAACAGAAAGAATATCCTTGGCAAGGCCCTTTTCATGTGAAGGAGGTCCAACCTTTGCATCCAGAATCACCTGCTGAACCGAACTTGACACCAACTATAAAAGTCCATTCATGTCATTGCCACAGATATACCAATTCCAAGCACTTTGACAAAATTAAACAAGAAAGAAGGGAAGGTGAGAAGTAAATGATAGATGATGGAAATGCCCAGTACCATGAGTTTGGATTCAATAAATATCATCACAAAAGAAGTCCCCGAGATAATTCGAGATTTTTTTTCATGGTTGCATTTTCAAAAGTGTAGTGCACAACCTCGTACCTAAAGCAGTAACCATAAGCTAATGCCCAAGGAGGCAAGGACCTAAACTTTCAACGAAATAAGAAAGTAACAGAGAGTAATAAGCGACCCAGGGTTCATGGACAAAGAACACCAATAAAGAAAACAGCCCAAGAATGAACTTAGGATGCATGATCAAGTCCTCCATCCCCATAAAGTATGCATCATTTGAAAACTACAGATAGATGTGTCTTTTAACAAATAATAATCTTTTGCATGAGAGAGCATCAAATTTGAATCCTGATTATACCATCAATGCATCTTCAAGAGTGGAAACTTTCTGATCATGAGAGCTCTGTGCAGACCAATGAGAAGCATCTAGTTCTTTTATCTACAACCAGAAACTAGCGTATAATTCAATCAACATTACTCAGATATATGCGTGCTGAAATAATCTATAAAAACAGAGAAAAAACAACAATAATAAACTTAATAGCACAACAACAAAAAGAGTCAAACTAGACAGAGGTTTGAATAATAAAATATTTGAGTATCTTACAACATTTCTTAAAAAGGATTGAAAGTGATTATATCATGCATATGGTCTATTACTTAAAATTCAGCACAAATCTGACAAGCCATCTATTCTTTATGTAGCAAGAATCAAGTTATGGGTCATGCCGGCATGCTATTCAAAAATGACTAATATAATGTCCTGGATTTTTCTCTGCACTGTTGAGGTCAAGGAAAGTATGAGATATTACAAAAGCCAGTTTACAAAAAATCAAACCAAAATACAATTCCACTATTCTAGTATGGAAACAAGCAGGTTGATGCAGATTGGAAGAACATGTTTCGGATCATCAGACCGACGAAGTAAGCACGGATGAGTTCTATTGGGATTGAGGTCGACAAGTGGTTATGACCCATATGCGCTATAAAAGACCATAATTTTAGTTTTTATTATTTTCCTATCATAAGTCAAGTAGTATCTTTTTTTAAGTAATATTTTAGGAGCTAATTATCTTATTTATTAGGAAAGTTATTATTTTAATTAGGGTTATCAAAGGGTATGAAATAAGGAATGTAATTTACTCAACCTCTGCTAACTAGAAATCCATTCAATACTAATTGTTAGAGAGATTTTACTAAAAGGGAACCAACTGAGGTTCCAGCCAAGTACAACATGTGAAACATGGAAGAAAAAAAAATAAAAAAATACATCAATGATATTAAAAAGAATATGGTCTGAAATGGTGGTGTTTGTGAAATAAATATAAATTAAGCACAGCACAATAATTTCACCATTAAAAACGATATCCCAGTTAAAAGACTCACCTCCTTTGTGCTCAGGTACCCAACTCTAGAAGTATTGTTACGAGACATCTGCTGCAAATCCCTGCCTGTGCCAAAAGCAAATCAAGTCTCCAAACATTTGTCAAAATTAACTCTTAGCAACACAATCCACAATAATCTTTTCCCTAACAAGAATATCAAAACATTATCCAAGTTTTAAAAGGACGTTGACGCTGCAAATGGAATATTTCATGTAACAACTTTATTGTCAAGGAAAAAGGAACTTTAGTCTTTCTCCCTCTAGCAAAACACAAAATGACTAAATCTACTTCTGGTTCCAGAAAAAATGAAGATTCTTTACATGAGTCATGAAAACCTCTTTTAAACTGGTTCCAGCAAAAATCCCAAATGTTTTAACTACTAGACCCAGTTTGATAGATGCAGAGCATATTTAGTTTATCACAAAAATATATCACTTAAGAAAGTCAAGAAGCTCATCCTCACTTCAGGAAAGAAAAAAGAAATCTCACTGCATCAAAAAGTTCTTAATCCATTATTCTTGATAAAATATGTCACCAAATTATCAAATATACACCAATAAAATCGTTTAGAAATGCGAGCCCAAAATTACCTGTCATGAAGAGCAAACAGAACACCATCTGAAGAACGCGAAACATCAATCTCAATGCAGTCTACTTTCGAATGAAGAGCGTTATTGTAAGCGTCCATCTATGTAGGATAAGTCATGAAAAAATCAAAGAGGAAAATAATTCAACGATGATTAAAAGCATAATCCGTGCTTGACCAAAAGCTTGACAGACAACGTTCAATTTAGATTTCGAAAAATCAAAAAGAGACAGCAATTATATCACGTACTGTGTTGGGGAATGCATTGGTTGAATCACCACCATGAGCACATACAAGTGGAGGATCATTCAACCAACCACACTTCCTTGATTGCATCTGCAAAAACATGTAAAGATCATAATAAGTAACCCCAACAAAAAACGGAAAGAGAGAGAGAAAGAGTACCTGACGGAAATGGCGGAGTCTCAAATGGAAGAAGATGGGGGGAAAGAGAGCGACACAAGCGAGGCTGACAATGATGAAACGTAAGGCTCTCCGCCAAGTGAATCTAAATCCGAAGGCCAGCCGATTAACGATCCCAGCCTGCCTCTGCACCGGCAGTCGCTGTTGCCTCCGTCGCATACTACCGGCGATCGGCATTTCTACTTGACCTCCAAAATCGGAAGTACGTACGTAACACAAGGTGAGTAGGTGACGACCTATGTTCGGCCCTTCACATGAGAAGCCCAACAGTTGCCTAGATGGTTGTGAACTCAATGGGCTGTCCGCAAGCCCCCAAATGATCCTTTTTAACGTTTTAGCTACACTACTTCGAAATTTACAAAAATAACTTTCTCTAATTGAAAATTTATATTCGGCATGTCTTTTGAAAATTAAATAGATGATCTATTTTTGCCATCAAAATACTAAATAATTCTAATTCCACATCTCAAAATCTTCTTCCACTTCTCATTAACTTCTTCCCAATTCTCATTAATTTCTTTGGTTATTCCCACTTCTCAATAACAAAGAATAAGCTTTTTTTTTCATGCTATATATATGAAGAGAAATTCTCCAATAAGTGGATTCACAATAGTGAAACACCCACGTCAAAAGACTGAGAGCATGTTTTTCGTATGTGTATTGAAGATCTGTATTGAGGTCACCAATCTCGCATGCATGTTTGTTAATGAAGAAGGTTCTCATTGTTTTAAAGTCAGTGCGTGATGAGGTCGAACACTTTTTTTGTGGTCGAAAATTTCTTCATTTACGTGTTGATCTAGTCGAGTACTTCTTCATTTGTTTGGTCGAGTGGTGACCTGTTCTAGTTTTTAAGATGATCTGGTTGAGTACTTCTTCATTTATTTGGTCGGGTGGTGATATGTTCTAGTTTTTATGTTGATCTGGTCGAGTACTTTTTCATTTGTTTGGTCCGCTGGTGATCTATTCTAGTTTTTATTTTGATCTGGTCGAGCATTTCATTATTTTTTGGTTTAGCATTTCTTTATTCGTGGCCGAGTATTTTTTCATTTGTGGTTGAGCATGACTTCATTATTTTTTTATCTAGCATTTTGTTTATGTGTTTAAAAAAATTAAAAAAAAAACCCTCATGGAATTTGTGTGAATTTGCAGGCTAACAACTTCCTGTGAATTTGCAGGGCAATATCCTCGCTTCATTCGATTACATTAATAGGAAGTTGTTAGCTTCTTTAATTTTTTCGATTCGTCAGGAACAGATAGAGCATGAGGGTTTTTTTAATTTTTTTAAACGGAATACTCGACCACAAATTAAAATTTTGCTCAACTTAATTAAAAAAAACTTGACCAAAATAAAACGAAATGCATGACCAAAGTGCTCGACCACTGAAGTATATTTGAGTCATAATATTGCAAAAGTATGTCATTTATTTAGTTTTTCAAGAAGCATGTCAAATATGAGTTTTCGATTATCGAGGAGGTCACTTTTGCAAATTTCTCAAACTACTCTAAGCATCAGTTTGGTTGGGCGTTAGTGAGCTTATACACTCAACTCATAAGCAAGGTAATTTATAAGCTCAATTTCATCAGTCAACAATCATATCAGTCGCATATCAAAAAAAATTCTTCAATTTTCTCTTTTACCCCCGTTCACACATTTGCCTTTTTATCACTCAAAATATAAGTTAGATTTTAAAAAAAATAACATATTCGAACTTAGCGCATAAAACTCTTTCCAACAAAATCCATATTTGATAGATTTTATTTCATTATTAAACTAGTTTACATACCCTTAATAATAAATTGACAGCTTATATGATACATAGTTTATCCACAAACTTATATGCTATCAGACACTCTCAACCAAACGCATGCTAAGTTACCGCAATGAGTTTTTTCCTCTTTTTTATTTAAAATAATTAATGATATTTTATTTTCTATGTGAGCGTGGTTACTTCTACGCGAGAAGAAAATCAAATCGACACTCAGCAAATCTGGTTTGTTGAATGTACTATCATCTTCTACGATGTCACTGGAGGGACTTTTGAATACATCAGTTCCTTCTGCATAGGGAGATGATCAAACCTGATTCTGTCACTTCTGGCAACAAGACTGTAAATGTATGTAGGTTGTAGTGAATTGTGAGTGTGTTAGAACTTGTTGCCACTCTAAATGTATTTTAGGATGTTTCCACTGAATTTGATCTCCAACCAAACGTATGTGTGTAAGTTCAAAAAACACATAAACTTTTTATTCGGAGCTTGTCTTCCTGTAGGGGTTGACATCAGGCCGGATCGGCCCGAAAATATGAGGCCCAGGCCCGGCCTAAGCACAAGCTCGAATATCAACTTCGGGCCGGGCTTGGTGCAAATTCTTGAGTCCAAGTCCGGCCTAGGCCCAAGAATTTCTGGCCTGGCTCAGGCCTTGGGCTTTTGAATTCGAGCTCAAATTTTAATTATTTTTATCATATATAATAATTAAATTTTAATATATATATATACATATATATATTATCAGCACTGAGCTGATATTTGCACAGCCAGCAGTGCAGTGCATATATACTGCACTGCTGGGCAGTGTAATATATATTCGGGTTGGGCTTCGGGCTCGGGTTTTGGGCCAACCCAAATAGTCGGACTTCGGGTAGGGCTCCGCCCAAAAAATGGGGTCCAGGCCCGGCCTTGGCCTAGGTTCGGGCTACCCAAGCCCAATGTCATTTCGGGCTTTGGCCCGTGGGCCATTTGGTGACCCCTATCTTCTTGGAAGGATTTCAATATTTTCTAAACGTCAATACAAGTAATAATGGAAATCAAGGAATCAAAATGAAAGACTTACATCGAAATGCATGAAAAAAATAATGAATCATGAAGTGCACTAAAGATTCATTGAGGATACATAAAAGTGCATGAGAAAGTGTGTTTTACAAGTTAAAACAAGAAATAGTCAGAGAGGCTACCACCCAGGAGTGTTTGAACTAAGTTAGGAACGAAGTAAAAGGATAAATGATTGAAGTCATGCTAAAAAATAAAGTTTTGAGACGCTAGGTCACCCTCCATTTGGTTGGTAATTTTAGGTGTAAATAGTGCCAAAATAATTAATGAGATCGATCCAGATTATCATAAAATAAAATTAACAACAGTTCATTATGTCAATGTGCTATCCCCTAACACAATTGCATTATGTAATACCCTATCTCAAAAATATAAAATAAAAAAAAGGAAAAAAAGGGATAGTAGAGGATAAATTAAAAAGGAAAAAATATATAAATATATATAACATTGTTTGGCGAAAGTCCCTGAGACTCTCCTTTTGAATAATACAACACACACACACACAGGACAGAGACAGGACACGCCAGTACAAAAGGGCCAACCAATTGTACCGCGGAATCCTATATATCCTACACACACACGGTATATTACCGATGTGGTAGATCTACCCAAGCTACCCAGTTAACAAACCGACGAAATACTTAGCAGACTAACTCACACCTAAGATCGAGAGCCGAAGCTTAGTTCTTTTGAATAATACAACACACACACACACATGACAGAGACAGGACACGCCAGTACAAAAGGGCCAACCAATTGTCCCTGAGACTCTCCTTCTTTCGCTCACTCTTTATCACAATCTTTTCTTCTCTTGTTATTGGTCAAGTTTAGCTAGTTAAACAAAACCATTTACGTGGAATCAGAGTTATTAAGGACAGTTTGCTATGGAAGGTATGAGAAGCTCTAATTCTTAGATTTTTCCTCTAGTTCTTTATTTGTAAAAATTGTGGTCGCCTCTAATAGCTATCTATCTATATTGGAGTTGTAGATTCCTCCCTAGATCACTCGATTCCCAATAATCATTACGGCTAACAATTACAGATGCACCTACTATCAAATTAGCTTACAAGGTGTTTAAATTGACAATACTTCCTATTTTTAGGCTTTGATTAATAGTTCCTGGAAGGTAAAAAGTAAGTTATTCTACAATCAATTTTGTTATCGGTTGGGCCTAAATCTAATCGTGTATTAAGTTGGGTGATGGAGAAGATCAAAATTTAATATGGTTTTGCAAAATATCAGTAGTTGTTCTAGGGTATCTCTAGTAGATGTATATTTTATTCAATAACATATCAATATCAATATATATAGGATGGATCAAGTGTAGGATCTTGCATGTAAAATCACGTGCAGGACACCGGCACCCCTATTGGATGGAGTGTGGGTGCAAGGCCCGCATCGGCACCGGCACCCCATCCAAGGGTGAGTGCAGTATCCCGCACTTGATCTATCTCGTATATATTTTGGGGCTCACACGATGCGGGTCCCACACTAGCATTCCATCCAACGGCGTTGCGGGTGTCCTGCACGTGATTTTACATGCGAGATTCTGTAATCTTGAGGCCTCATGAATACACCACATCAATCCACGTACGATTGAAATGAGAGAGTTTGCAATCAATACATTATTGTCATATTTAATAAAAAAAAATAAAGTAAATGAACCAAAACATAAAAATATGGTTACCACATTTAGTAAAAAATAAAATAATAATTAAGTTGCAATATCCAAAACTTCAAGAGCAACAAGCACTTAAATATTTTGTAATTCAATTTATGGTTGCTGTATTTAATTAAAAATAAATAAGTAATTGAGATTCAATAATAAAAACTCTAAGTCACATACGCCTATAACTAGTTTTCTAATAAAACCGGTTGCTACAAAATAGGTTGATATGAGTCGATACTGAATATGAAAGTATGGTGTATTGCTGATTTTATAAAAGAGTACATGTAAGTAAACAAAGCTATTCCAATAAGTTGCAATATATGAGGAAAATGGGGGTTTAGGGGTTTCTTTTATTTAACTTGATAGGGTAAATTGTTTGGTTGGCAGTTACGTGAATCTTGAAGAATTAAATTTGAACTTGTGTTTGAAGCACATACTCTTTTTTTATTTTATTATTGAAGTCTCAATTATTCATAAATGTCTTCCTTACTTTAATTCTTAAAACTCCCTCTTGTTGTTCGATTGACTAACTTTATTGAGCAACTCTTTGATTGACATGCTAACAATATTCATGAAAATATGACATAGGTGAGTAATATATTATGTATAAATATGCATTGTTAGTAGCATAGTGGATTATCGAGTATGGGCTCGAGAATTCCACGCTAGGAGTTGGTGGTGACCCGTGTGGTTTCGTACGTACGGAGGGTCATTAGTAGTTCCAGTTATTGGCTCTAACGACATTCATTTATTTTGTAAAAAGTTTTTATTAGTTGGTTCCGGGACTTTGGCTCTGGTAAATGCCAAAGAATGGTTTACATGCATGAATCATTAGTTGTTCGATGTATAAAGAGTTCACGACAAGGTGGTTGTTCATTTAAGGTGAGTTTGGAGGTTTGGTTAGGTGGACCGGGTGCATGTTTTCATCACATGTTGTTTCATTTTCTTTCCTTAAAAATTTTGCCCTTGTTATTACTAGCATTCAGAACATTCTCTATTTTTCTATCATTTCAAGTGAGTTGACTACTACATTTCGGGTATGACTTGAGTGGTTTGACTTGGAAGATATTGTATTTGTGATTTATTATTTGTTCTTTACTTCCTACTATTTTATTTCTAGTGTGTTATTGACTTGTATGAATTGTCTTGAAATTTATGTTCTATGGTTATTTTTGATGGGCCGAATGGGGCTTTGAGTGATCGGGATTCCTGTGTCAAATATTATTTGTGTGACTGTGGGAGCCTGAGGGTCTGTATGTAGATTATAACTTATTTTGGGGTTTTAGTTAGATTTTGGATTATTTTTATGTGTGCAGGGTGACATCATTCAATTTATGGAGAGATGCTCTCCAATTTTATGTTTGGAGGGTGTTTTATTTTAGGATGAATATAACCCTAATATTTGATATTATTTATTTCTCTCATGCTCCTCGTATTAGGGCGTGACACATTATTCTTAAAGTAAAAGAAAAAATGAACAACTCCTATTATTCTACAATCCTGTCTGTCTAAATGATCAAAGGGCTAATAAATTATACACATCAGCACACAAAATAATAGAAGCATAAACTCAGTATTTGAAATGTTTGCCAACAACCATTAGGAAAAGGAGTGCCTAGCCACTCACAAAAACCTCTATGTTCCTAGATTTGAATTAAAATACCACCAAAATTCTCATTTCTCTCACCATCAACGAACACATCCCTAAATCTTGTGGTGCTGCTGGTGGTGAAGAGGAAAAATGACTTTATGAACGTACAAACTAAATAGAAGTGTACAAGGAAGAGAATGGGGAGGATTGCGAAAAATATTGCATGAAATGATAGGAATAGTAAGGTCTGCCATTGGTCTACGTTTATCTGACGTAGATTAGAGTCTAACCTCGACCCCTTGTAGTCATAACTGTTTCGCCCATTATATTTAGTGTGTGATTTTCGATTTTGAACATTAAAAATTGATTTAAACTAGGGTTAATACTATTTTTGGTAACCCAAAGATAGGTCATGTTCCATTTTGCACACTCTATTTCCAAAATTTGCATTTAGCACACCATACTTTATTTTTTATAACAATCTGCACACCCGGGCAGGTTTTCACTCTGCCCGGCAGCCAGACTGCCCATGTGGCAGTTTGACTATCCTACACCGTTCGATTATAAACACATGTCACATTTTAGGATAGATGATGGATGATGTGGATAGAAAAGAGCGGGAGATGAGAACCCTAATCTCTCTAATTCCTCCCCAAAATATCAAACACGAACCACACCATTCACACTTTCTGGTTCTATCTCGACCTCATGTATCCTATTTCTCTCTAGATTTCGGGTTCGTTGTGACTTAGATTGACATCTACATGTTTTTCGAACGGAGTAACACACATAAAGGCTCGCGATTCCTTGCTTTGTTCATTGGACATTTTTGGTAAGTTCATCAATGCATGATTCTGATTCTGGAAATTTGTGGTAGTGTTTTGATATTCTGTGTTAGAAATGCACCATTGTTTTCTACGTTTTGATATTTTGAGTAAAAACATTCGAAACCCTAAACATTCTATTGGAGGGAACTAGTTCGTCATTCTTAGTCTCTGTTTTTGTATATCGTGTTAGGTTTTTTGTGGATCATGAAGCCTGTAGCTAGGAGACCAATCACTAGGGCCAGTAATAAGTTGAAAAGGGTGGCTTAGAATGTGGGGTTTCTATCAATCACCATTGATGGTGATGATGAGGTTCTTGATGTGTTTATGGCACAACTTGAGAGTCAGACTGGCGATGGCAGTACACAAGTTGCTTCTGAGTCTGATGTAGTTCGTGGTATAGGTGTGATTAATCACAATGTTGCTGGAACAAAATCAAATGCTGGAGAGCAGGTTGCTGTAGATGATGATAATGATGTAGGGGTCAACAAAGATGGTGTTGCTGCTCTTGAGGATGATGTAAGGTTCAACAGGAATGGTGTTGATGCACTTGAGGATGATGGAGGTGTCATTACATAAGAGGTGTTACTGCATTTGAGTGTGCCGAGATAGGTGATACTACAGAGTCTGAGAATGAGTATACAGAGTCTGAAGCTGAATTCACTGATGAGAGTGATGAAGATTTTGATGGGGCTGATGGACAAAACAATGCTGATGGGAAGGATGGGGAATCTGAAGATGATTCAGAAAAATATGTCACTCATGATGAAGACCGCTTACTGCATGAAACTGACAGTGATGCTGAAGTGAGGCCACGATCTGTTGCAAATCCAAAGTACAAGCCCAACGAAACAAATGAGCAGTCTATGTTTGAGCTTGGAATGGAGTTCCACAATTTGGCAGAGTTCAAAGATGCAGTGAGGGGGTATGCAGTGGAACATGGATATCAAATTTATTTTGATAGAAATGAAAAGAGAAGGGTCCAGGCAAAGTGTGAGGTTGGCTGCCCATGGAAGATGTGGTGCTCAAGGATTACTGAGGAGAGTACATTCCAGATTAAGACTTATGTTAGAAAGCATTTGTGTAACAAAAGGCTGAATAACAAACAAGCCAAGAGTTCTTGGCTTGCATTGAAATTGATTAACAAGTTTAGAAGGGAGCCCAAATGTAGTGCAAGGGGTCTGGTTGCTTACACTAAGGAGAAGTTGTCTTTAGATATTTCGAGGACTCGTGCCTACAGGGCTAAGAGAAAGGCACTTGAAATAATTGAAGGGAAGCATCAAGAACAGTATGGGCAGTTAAGGTCTTACATGGCTGAGTTGTTGAGAACTAACAGAGGGAGTACTTGCAACTTATTAGTGGACAGAGATAGGCTAGAGGACCCAACTATATTCTAGAGAGCATATGTCTGTTTAGCACCTCTTAGAGATGGATTTCTTACTGGTTGTAGACCATTGATAGGTCTAAATGGATGTTTTTTGAAGACTACCTATGGGAGACAACTTCTAACTGCAGTTTCACAGGATGGTTCTTGTGGAATATTCCTTATTGCATGGGCAATAGCTGAGAGGGAAAATTTTGACTCTTGGGATTGGTTTATTAGAAAGCTGTTGTTGGACATTGGAGGTTTCAGCAACAAGAGATAGTGTTTCATCTCAGACAGACAGAAGAGTCTAGTTGGTGCAATTGACAAACTTTCTCAAGAAATTTAGCAAGGAATTGAACAGAGGTTCTGTGTTAGGCACATTTATGCAAACTTTAGCAAAAAATGGCCAGAAGCACAATTCAGAAAGTTGGTTTATGATTCAGCAAAAGCAACCACAATGCCTGTCTTTCGTGCAAATATGGAGATGATCAAACAACTTGATTAAGATACCTAGAAGTATTTGGATGATATTCTCTCGTGCCTATGGACCAGGGCTGCTTTCAATGACCATTGCAAGAATGATAGCATTGTCAACAATATGTCAGAAAGTTATAACTCAAAGAGTCTGAGTATTAGGGACAAGCCAATCATAACTATGCTAGAGGAGCTAAGGGCTGAAGCCATGGATAGACATGTGAGGCTTAGGGTAAAAATGGAGAGGAAAAGAGGAAGACTAATGACCAGAGTGAGAGATACGTTGAACCAAGCATTTGTGACAAGCAGAACTTGGACATCAAAATGGACAAGAGATGCTGGCCATTCTATATTTCAGGTATGACTTTCTCTTATCAAATTATGATCTGTGTGTTTGCAAGTAATGTTTCTTACATATATATGTACATCATGTAGGTAAAAAAAAACAAGAACAATATGTTGTGAATATGGCAGACTCTTCATGTTCATGCAGGGCATGGGACCTCTCAAGTATACCATGTGTACATGCTGTGGCAGCCATTGGGTGTCTCCACAAGAATCCAGAGGATTTTGTGCATGAAGCATACACTAGGGAGACCTCTATGAAAGTATAATAGCACAATGTGCAGCCTACTGATGGAGAAAACTTGTGGACTTAAACTGGTGATGATAAGGTTCTTCCTCCACCTATTGAGAAAGTTGTTGCTGGCAGACCAACCAAAAAAAGGAGAAGGGAACATGATGAACCAAGGAGCAGTACCAAGTTAAGAATAAGGTATCCCACAGTGAAATGCACCAAATGTGGTGAAGCAGGACATAACAAAAGGAGTTGCAAGCATCAACCAAAATCTCAGGTAACCTCTTGTGTAAATTATATTGGAAAGATGTGTGCAGCTATGACATGCCTCTGTTTGCTGTTGGTTTCTTATGTGTCAGGCTTCTTCACATATTGGTGAGAGTTCAACTACTCCTCGCAGAAGTGGTGGAAGAGATATTGGTAGAAGTGCTGGTAGAGGTGGAGGAAGGTGTTCTGGATGAGGTTTTGGTAATGGTGATGCCATGACAGGAGTTGGTTGTAACACACTGGGTTCGTAATTAGCATGCATGTTAAGATCAGTTAACAGAAGTAGTAATTAATATGAATTGTTTACATTGGTATGAGAATAATTGTCAAATATTACGGGCATAAATATCCGCGAGATTGAGAAATTGAGAAGGTATTTAAATTGGAATTTTAGAATTTATCGGGAATGGTTAAAGGTTCAATGTAAAATGATAATGCAGTAAATACAGTAGGGATTTAGTGGGATAAATACACAACTTAAGGGGGGTAGGAGTGTAAAACTAGTAAATTGGAAACATAATATAAAAAGCTAGCACAAAAATCGAGGTTGACCTAGGTTAAACCAGAGTAAACGCGAGAGAGAGAGGGGCGACGACGGAACGACGGTTTCCAAAAACGTTGACAAACGGCGGCGAGGCGAATATCAGGAGGATGAGCGCGAGGAGAGGAGTCTAACCGTGGCATTTTCGGATCAAACGGAGCAAGAAAAGGCTGTCGATCAGAGGAGAGAAGGAGCGGTCGTCGTGACTTCAAAGGAGGATTCCGCAGCATCTGGATCTTCGTTCAGGTAAAGAGTGGTGCCAATGGGTTCATAGGGTTGTCCTCGACCGAACTGGGTCGGTGGTGAGAGTCACCGCACGCTGGTGGGCTGCGACCCGATTCCTCCAACAGACGGGTCTGCTGACCCTAAACGTGGATACAACCAGGTCAGGCAGACCCGGTTGACTATAAACATACCGGTTGACTGGTCTGTTTAGGGGTCCATATTAAATTAATATTTTATTTATGAATTTAAAATTAATAAAATCAAATGCCATTATGAATTTCGGGGTTAGGTTTACATATTTGAATTTATCGAGATTTAGGGAAGCGCAACAAGGTAAGTAACGTTTCAACTGTATTACGGAACTTGCATGCTATTTAAATTGTTTTGATGTCATGCATATATTGGATGACTGAAATTGATAAATTACTAATGAATGTGATTATATGGGAATGTATATGTGTTGATATTTATTGTATGCTTATTGATTATCAAAAATGGTGCATGACATGACATGGCATTGCATACTGTAAGGTTCACGTAATGGGAAAAAATATTTTATAAACCTAGTATAACTGCTACAGGGAAGGTGTACTGGAAATTTTATTGTTAAGGCTCACGAAAATTGAAAAGGAAAGAAATGAATAAAGTACAGTTACAGGGAAGTGTTCTATGGTACGATACTGAAAGGAAATCCCGACCGGTTGCTCTGTAGCAGTTTGCTAGGGTTAGAGGGCCCTAGTACTGGTTAAAGGTTTTAATTGATGAAATGTTTATTTCCTAAGGAAAACATGCGCATTCATGCATAAAATGTTACTTGCTGGGCCTTGGCTCATTATGTTCCGTGATGCAGGTGATGATGAATATCCTGAACTGACTGTTGATGGCGATGTCGGGAATCCTCAGTGAAAGTGCTCATGTAACGAGGGAGGCATTATTGGTAGTTGATTTATGGGATTATGCGAGTTATGTTATGATCGAAGATTAATAATTTTCTAATTTATTTAAATAAGCAGTTGACTGCAAGACTAGTACTGAAAGAGGTTAGCATATTTAATTGGCTTGAAACTTGGTGCATGAATGACTTATTGGAGATTTATTTTATCTAAAATTATTGGAACCCTATGCATCATTCCCACTCTGGGAATGATGCATAGGGTTCTGCATATATGTATATATGCATATTTTGGATAGTTCGTTGGAACTGATATGTTAGGCATTAATTTTGGAGAATTTGTTAGCCTGATTTGCAGCTGCTATGTTCTTCACTTTGGACAGTTTGTTAGCTTGGTATGTTAGGTATTAACATTGGATAGTTTGTTAGCTGCAGCTGCTATGTTCCTTCATTTTGGACAGTTTGTTAACTTGGTATGTTAGGTATTAACTTTGGATAGTTTGTTAGACTGATATGCAGCAGATATTTTGGACAATTTGAGTACTCTGGGTACTCTGTTTTTCTCATGCTGATTATGTATTACACATGTTCTTCTAGTGACTATATTGGAACAAATATGAATTTTAGTGCATGTTCTTAACGGTAATTACAGGTGTCATCCTCTAATTGGGAACCATTTTATAAATATTTGTATTAAAATATAAAAGTAGTCCATGTGTGCCACAATTTCACGTGGAAATGCATGTAGGATAGTCAAACTGCCACATGAGCAGTTTGGCTGCTGGGTAGAGTGAAAACCTGCTCGAGTGTGCAGACTGTTACAAAAAAGAAAGTATGGTATGCTAAATGCAAATTTTGGAAATGAAGTGTGCAAAATGAAACATGGCCCAAATCAAAACACTGAGACTTCTAAGGCAAAGTGAGAGATGTTGTTTTGAAGGACAAATACAATTTCACTGTGACATGTCATTATCATATGACTTTTGAATTAGTTAAATGACTAAGATTATAGAATAGCAGGGTCAGCTTTTTTAAGGGACAACAGCATACAAGATTTCTATACCATCTATCATCTATGGGAAAAAGTATTGGATAAGTCTCTTTACTTTCCAAAAAGAGTCGAATATGCCCTCATTTGTTTTTGGGTATGTATAAGGCCCTCTACTTTATATATAATGAGCACTATTAGCCCTCCATCCAAAATTCCGTTGAATATTAATGAGTTGGATCATAATATTTGGCGTGACAAATATTTGGCAAAAAATGAATTATTAACTTGGCTTAAAAAATAGTATATTTTTTGAAAGAAGTGCATGATTTAAATTTTATATAACAAAAATGGGACTTAAAATAAAGATTTGTTTTTTTTAATAAACCACAACACACACGGTACAGAGACGGAACACACCTCTACTTAAAACCGGTAATTCTAAGTAGACATGAAATCTCATATATACCACACACACACTACAATCTATCGATGCGGTAGTCCTAACAAAGCTACCCAACAGAGACTATTGACGTATTGCCTAGCAGACATACCCCACCCAAACATAACATTTATATTGGTTTTTTTAATAGATCACAACACACACATTTATATTTTTTGAAAGAAGTGCATGATTTAAATTTTATATAACAAAAATGGGACTTAAAATAAAGATTTGTCGATCCAACAAAGAGAAAGCATTTTGATCGCTCTGCAAAGGAAAATTTCCCTTCTCCATTAAAATTAATTTTGGATTCCACATCTATTACACTAAAATTTAAACCACATACTCATCCACATCATCAAAACACAAATGTCTATCTATTTTTCTCCTTTCCCATTACAAAAATATATTCTCTTTCATTTCAACATTCATTCCTCAACAAAATTATACAAAAATCAATATTATATCCCACCCTTTTTACAAAAAATTAAACCACATATTCATTCATTTCATCCAAAATACACTCTTATACATTATATTTGTCCCTTAAAAATCTCTCATTCTAATTGTCTTATCCCATCATCTATACTATTATTCGCCGCTCGTCTGTCGTGCGATTTTTTCCCGCCCCAATTCTTTCACATCTTTCGCCTATTTCATTTAAATTTTCAAATACCATCTATGATCTATCACTCAGTCGCGATTCATCCCGATCACTCTCGATTCTCACAGTTTTAGGTTAATTGATCGATTTTTTACTCCTTTTTTGTCTCTGGAAGCGGATTCTGGTTCGTTCCATCTGGTTTTCGTTAGCGATCTAAATCACACGCTCTCAACACAAATCTATGTTTATCCTATTTTAGGGATTTAGAGGAAGTATTCGAAGATGGAGGAGTATTTGCAGTATATGAAGACTCTGCGCTCTCAAATGAACGGTAGTTCACTCTTGATTTCTTTGTGGCTAAACTCGACTGCATATACTACTCACAGATGCTGACGGGATAAATCATTTTAGATGTGGAGGATCAAGCAGCGAAGGTCTCAGTTGAAGAGCAGATGCAGATCACCACCATTCAAACAATGGAAAACGATCTTGAATCCGGTATATCTCCGTTGTACACGTTATAAATAGATCTCCGCGTGTGTGAGCACTTACGAATTCTAGCTGAACTTGCTTGGCCGCCCTGGTCTTTTAGCTATAAGGTGCAACAGTATTTTTGTCCCTGATGTACTCGAGTGCTAATGAACTGGCAAATGCATGCCATTGGAAAATAGTGAAAACATCAAATCTCGCTGCCAGAGCAAAGTATGCTCATAGTGTTCTTCGGGAACTTGCATGGATACATGTTTGTTGGGTAATGTTACATTAGGAAGAATGGGATAGCTAGTGTTTGGTTTCGAGACTTCTAAAGTAATCGGGTATTTAGTTGAATTTATATTTTAGCTGAACTTATTAGCCATCTAAGATATCCACTCTCAGTGCCATCACTTAAATTGCTTAACGATTCCTTGTATAGTTTGCTTTTTTATTACCACAGTTCTTAGTTTACCCCGAGAATAATGTATTTGTTAAGTTTGAAGATAAAGTAAAGTTGGAAGAGTTGTTTCAAAAGTGCTTCGATAATTCATAATGTCTTTTGCTGATCTTTTTGTAGCAAAATCTGGAACAAAGCAACTCACAATAGACAGTGAGCAGATGATAAAGGTGAAAGGTCAAGTATGCTCACAGATTTTGGACAGACAGAGAAAGATGGCCTGTTTGGAGTTTGATTCATCTACACTTTCACAGGTATTTAGAATAGCCCCAATCCATATACAAAGACGTGTTTAACTTGGAAAAAGATATTTTGGGATACTTCTGCCATCCTCTTTGAAAAAACATGCCATTGTTTGTTCATAAAGCCAAATAGCCAATCACTTACGGCGAAACTTGAAATGCAAACAAGAAACTAGTGTATTTGTGAGGCAAATTGGAGAGTTTGTAGTGCTGGTTGGCAATCATGCTAATTTGCGTTAAAGAAAAATAAAGAAAGTTCTGTACTTCAAATTTGATTTTCAGTAACGTCACAAGAACCACGACATCTTTGATTGTTTATGGTGTAGTTGGTTCAGAATTCATTTGGATCTTTTGTTGTTTTCCCATTGACTATCTTATGCGTGTACTTAATTTTTTACTATATGTAATATTATAGGGTAGGAAAAGTATTACTGGTTTTCATTTCTTATCAGTTCATTGTCTGCTGCCCTGTGTGACCTCTTAATGCACCTTCTAGCATTGTCCAGGCACACTTTCAAGCAGGTGCAAGCAAACACCCAAAAAATAGAACATATAATTATGTGAGGATATTTCGTGCATCAAAAGAAGTTATGGATGTATATGTAGGCAACTTCAGAACTTAGCTTCGCACCATTTTGGACTTCTTAGAATGTCTGTGTTTTGGTGGAGAAAAGAAAAGGTACTCTGATAGTTCATGTAGGGGTCTCCAAGGCTGCTGCATTTCTTTAGAACAATATGAACTCGAACAATTGTTTGTAGGCTTATACTGGACCTTTGGAAGTAGAAATATACTGCATAAAGCTGCTATTGTAGAAATTATAATTTCTAATCAAGAATGTGAGACAATTGTGAATTGTCCATATAATATTTCTCATACGTTTCATTACACCTGAAGAATTAAGTATCTGAACTTGAACACACAGACATTGGAGCTAATGCAACAGGAAAGAGTCAGCTTGTCTGTCAAACTTACTCAGAAGAGGTAATGCCGGGAATGAAGTACAATGACTGAAATGAAGCCATAACCAAATAGTAACATTGTAATATATTCATCAAAACAGCACTTACTATGCCAAGGTTGCAGAGAATATCAACACAAAATCACAGCAACAGCAGGTCTGCAATCTTCTTGAGATATTCATTCCTTTTTGATTGATGTGTTCTACCAGCAAGATGATCATTTCCCTTTTATTCTGCAGGAGTGGTTCAGTTCTCACATGATTAGTAGAGCAACAGGAGAGCATGGAACGGTACTTTCTTCCAGATCAGCTTGCCCTCTTTATTTTTTCTTTAAATGAGTAATAATGATGATGATAACTAATAGATGGAGTGTGATTAGTAGATGCATAATTTTTTGCAAGACGTAATCCTTGAAGAAACAGGCTTTTTTTCTCTCTCTTTCTTAATGCATCTCATAAATCAAAGTGCACTATGAAAGAAAAAAAAGAAGCACTGTAAGAGAAGTGTGAACGCACTCGTTATCGAATGAGATACTTCTTCCGGTAACTTGCATGAGCCTGTCACCAAATCTTCATTTTAAAATGTGAAAGGTTGCATGCCATATTACCATTTAATTCAGCCATGGAGTACTGCTGAGCCAATTGATACACTATCTTCCCATGCTCATTCACTCCCTTCCTCTGCCCCTCCTCTCTCTCTCTCTCTCTACCCAACAGTTTTTTTTTTTAACTTTGCTTTCAGTGTTTACCATGTTTATTTGAAAATACTTAAATCGTTTAGAGGTGGAAGAATTATTTTCGATGGCTGAGATAGTAGTAAAGAAGAGTATAACTTACACTTCGGATCTTCCTTATTATTACTCTGACACTGTCATACTTGAGAATCATCCTTGATGCTCAGAATATGGAAGTTCTTGTCTGAAATATCTACATGTTGAAACTAATCAATATTATCGTGTCTGTCTGTGTGATGGCACTGTGATTTTCACATAAGAATCAATTATTGAACTGGAACTGAGTTTTTGTTGTTAAGTTGCTGTGAATAGATATTGTAAATGCATCTTGTAACCTCCTAAGAAAAAGACAGGATATAATGCCGCAGTATTACTAATGATTTTACAGGTCAGGTCTGATAAGCAAACAGCTAAGATTGAAGGTATGGATCTTGGACTTACAAGTTGATGTGTATAGGCTAGAAGAAAGAGGATAAAACTGAAGGGATGGATCTGTCTATCCCTTGATACTCATCCTGATTTATAGTTATATGGATGTATCTTTACATCTGAATATCCATAGTGCATGTCTTTTTTTGATTTCATAGCAAGGTTACTGATGCATATTTTTCTTTTCCAAGTTAAAATATAATTTATTAATTTCTTCATAGGGAAATCTGGAACTGGAAACAGCCTCGTGCCCCTCGTCATGGATGAGATTGTAAGAATGTAAGAAAATGTCTATCATTGATAACTAACTCATAAGGAGTGATAACATCAGTACTCCTTAATTAACAGGGAAATGATGCAAGGAAGAACTTAATGGTCCAGTTGGACTCAGCCCAAGCCAAGCTTGATGAAATTACGCAGATGAAATCCAAACTTGTTATGGAGAACATCAAGGTTACTTAGCTAGGAGGCTTTTTAATGATAGGAGATGATATGATTTCCACTGCTTATTAATGGATGATCTGTTCCCTTTTTTTCCTTTGAATAACTTCACGTAATTTATTAGTTTTTGTTGCACACGTAGAGTTTACTATTAGGAGAGCGGTAGGTTCACTTTAGTTCTAAGCCCTCATTCTTTTTTCTTTCGCATGCCATTGTATTCACCATCCAGAAATTATGTATTTATTCTACAGACTTAGCATGTCTAAAATCCAGAGTAGTAGTCTCCCCTGAGTCACTTGAAAAGATAGCTGAGCATGTAATGGGTTGCACGTACATGGTTCAAAATTGAAAATTCATTCAGCAAATTTGGTTCTAGCTTTACGAGGAACTCCTAATATAAAAGGGCTGAACAGAACAAATATAATATCATTTCAGACCTGAAAATGTTTCTAGTTTGTATTTGATGTGATCTAAGGGGAAAAAAAACTTATGTTGAATGACGAAAAAAAAAAAAGGAACCCTTGAAAAATGGAAGTGGGAACAAACTTGCTAGGACGGTTATTTTCTTATACAACTTGTATGTATCTATTTTCAATTCTTCTGAATGTTAATTGATGTCTGGGGTTGTTTCATTTCAGCTGAAGCAGTCTATTGACCAAGCAAGGTGCAGAATGAAGGATTTGAAGGTAACATGTTTGTTCCAGACTTCCAGTTATACATGTCAGAGTGTTCTATCACGTGCTTGCGTCTGTGTATGTCTATTCTATACTTTATATTCTCACATATTGTACCTATTTTTTCTCAAACATGAGGGTCTGTAGCCTGAGCTATTGTCTATGGACATAAAGACTCTTGAAGATGAACACAAAGCCCTTTTATCTGACAAAGCTGGAGAAACTGAGTATTCGCAGTCCTTGCTGCACCAGATTGAGAAGCTGAAGGTAAATCTGTAAATGTGGTTAGTCTCTTGCTATTTACACATTGCTCCTTTTTAGCTTTGATTACATGGTCCTTCCAATTGCTAAAGCTTAAGTCGACAATGAAAAAGTCCTCATTGGATGAGCAAAAATAACATTCCGTTTTCTAATTTTATGAATTTTGCTCAAAAAAGGTGAGGTTGTGAATTGCATATCAATTCAAATGGTGCAAGATGCTGACTAAGTTTACTGCCGTTTATCTACAAAAATAGTTGACCGCTCTGGCTGAATGTGCCTTGCATTAAAATTTTCTGTTCTAAACTCATGGCTTCTGCTTTCTACAGGGAATTGATCACATAATCAAATGTGCATGTGGAGAGGAATATAAGGTTGGGGCAAATTTTGCAACATGAAGAAACATTATGCACGTACAGAATGTTGGACTGCTTGAAAGGCTGAGAAAACAAATAAATGGTGGCACTTATGTTATGTGCAGATAAGAGTGCAACCTTATGAAATCTCTATTTTCAAAATTTAAAAATGAAATATGAATAAATGATGTGTTGTTGAGAGTAAATCATGAGAGCAAATGCAACAATACAAGCATCCATTTCCTCAATTGGGTCGCACTTCTATTGCATAAAAACACATTTTTCAATATAATCAAATCAGCATAACATGTTTTTCAATACAATTACATCATCAAAACACATCTCTTAATATAAAATTATTAGCCAAATATTTACTCTTTCATTTTCATATCCATTCTTTAATAAAATTATACAAAAATCAATAGTGGATCTTACATATTTTATAAAAAATTAAGTCACATACTCGTTCACATCAGTAAAATACACATCTTAATATAACTACATCAATAAAACACATATCAATATAATCATATCAGCAAAAATATACATTCTTATACATTATTTATTCTCTCCTAAAATATTACCATTGGATTTACTCTGATAATTTAGATGGTGTCTTTATGTGACACTAACGAACCGGAATATGAACTCGACAGAAGGGGTACATATTTCTTGCTGCTGCATGCTAGAAGGAAGGAAAACATGCATATTAAATGTGTATATAGGTAATATGACTTCTTTTGTACCTGATGGTCACAATTATATGCATGTCTACTTGGATGTGAAGTTGATGATATTTCATTTGTGGATGCCTTGGCTGTCATTTAGATACCAAACCAAAGATACCCATCCTTTCTTTTCCATTGCTGAGAACTTTAAATAATATCATCTCGGCTAATTATGATTTTAAATGTCTTGATACAATTTGAAATGTATATTGTTGTACATCCTCAGTATTTATTTGCCTTTTATATTATCTATAATCTGTCAATATGCCCCAAAAGCAATCTATCCAAAAGGTTTTTTCACTAGCTGAGCCCTGATTTTTTGAGGCCTTGGGCCGAATTAGAACCTTAAAAATACAAAGGATCAAGTCTAGAGTCTGTCAAAGTCCGGCCTGCTTTCATCTGGGGAGGGCATGATCCTTTAATAGACTAGCAAAAGTACTAGGAGAGATTGAAACAACGGGGAGACCTTAGGCGTATTTGGTTGGGTGTCCAAATGGGATTCAATCTTTTTGTATATTAAATGAGTAACCTGAGTCTTCCATGCGGATTAAGAACGCGAGGGACTAGCCCCTAGCTACCACCAACGTCCTCATCAAAGTCAAATTAATTAAATATTTAAATTGACGTGTTATTTTATTGCTTTGCAAATACTTTGTCATTGCTTGGCATGGGTAGTCCAGCATGATTCTGGTTCAAATTTTATACTTGATGCCTGATTTTATTCAGTTTCTTATCGCGATTTTGCCGAGTGCTAGAGTCATGTATGTAATGATAACAAGCTCACATAGAACAAATTTTAGATTAAATAAGAAAGGATAAATTGTAGATAAAAAAAAATGATCTTGATCGTACAAAAAATGACCTATATACTATGGAAAGACAGATTTTTCAAAATACACTACCACCAATTTTTTTGAACACAACTCATGATAACATTAACTTTGAAAAAAAACCTCCCATGGTATAACTGTTTTATTACGGAAAGTAACAGTACGTACGTACACACAACACAGGCTTTGGCTCATAAACCAAACACAATAATATCTGGATATATTAATTCGTTATATGAAGCATGCAAATAAAGTACACCCTTCCGGACTTTGAAGCAGTTGTTCTATAAGCATGTAAATGAAGTGCTTTATTTAAGTCTTGCCCTCCAGGACTTTGAGTGACTGCTTCTGCATGAAGCACTTGACCTCCTCAATCAACATGTCAGACTCCTCAAGCTCAGGTATTGAATAGAAAGCATGAAACACGTTGGGATACTCAACCAAATACGCTTCTTTCCCCTGTCGTTTCAACGCCTCGTAGTACCTCTTTTGCCAATCTTGCAGTGGATCGAATCCTCCCACGAACACTATTGTACCTGGAAACTTGGCCACCTTTGATATGTCGTCGGCATTGGGTCCCGAAATGTTGGCTGCAGGATGGTCTCGGTTCGATCCTTCCGGCAGAAACATCCTCCACAGCAAGTCCGTGCCTTGAACCGTAATATACGGAACATCCACCACCTTAATCTCGGATTCTGTCCGTTCTTCCCCGCCAAAAAAGGGTTGTATGCCAATCAGTCCGATGATGTTGACACTTGAAAAGTTACAGTCGTCGCAAGCTCTGAGGGTCACGTGATGCGAGATGTTGCCGCCTGCGCTGTCTCCGGCTAAGAAACAGCGGTTGAGATCGGCGTTGGCAGGAAAGCCTTTGAAGTTTGGATTAGAGTCGATGAATTTGAGGACATCAAGTCCGTCGTCGTACTGGCAAGGGTACCGGTGCTCTGGCGTGAGACGGTAGTTGACCGAGATGATCACTGCAGGGAGTTGTTTTGCTAGTCTTTGACAATAGCGATCGATGCCTATTGAATTGGCAGCAACAAAGGCGAAGCCACCACCGTGGAAGTAAATAATAACTGGGAGGCTTGCGCCTGCGACGGCCGTGGGGATGTAGAGCCGGAACCAGAGGTTTCGGGTGGGGTCCACAACGACATCGGTGGATTGGATGCCATTTTTAGAGGTCTTGGTAGGAGGTGACTTGATGTCGAAGAGGCTCATGATGAAGCGGTTGATGGTTCCGTTTGATCGATTGACGGAGGAACGCATGCCCAAGCCGAATATTGCCATGCCCAGCTTTGTCTTCCATGAAAGCTTGTCTGTGCATATCTGAGCTCCCTGGGAGTTGGACATCTCTCTCATAGGCTAGCTAGGCCTGTATATATGTATGTATGTATCCTGGAAAAGAAAAGTTGGGCGCAGGAATGTATATGTAGATGATGGAGTGGTTGGGCTATTGAAGAGAAGATACAAAAAATAAAAGCCAACTGCTCCATTCTATTCGACGAAACTGAGGCAATTGCTATGGAAACCAACTACTACATCTACTGTCGTTTTATGCGCGGCCACTAAAATCAAGAATAAAAAGTTAATGACCATTTTCCACGAATGAATGCCGTGGTACAAACTTCATTGGTATTTAATCATATTATTATTTTTCCCATCACATAAGCAATAATAATAGTTGGTTGGGCATGTAGCCATTTTTTCCCCGCTTCTTGTTATTATGTCAAACGTGGATTTATATGAGAAGTCAATAATAATGTGTTCATAAAATTTATCAATGCTTATTATTTGAAATAAAATATAGAGAAGGAACAATTATTAATATTGTATTTGTATTTATATTTATATTTAGCAAAGAGCCAAAGAGGGAAAGCTGGATCAAATGGATTGTCGTATCATGCAATTAAATTAAATATATTTGTCATAGTATAATTAGTTGGAACATTTCCTTAATTACCGGCTAAATCAACAGTCTATGTAGACTCCAAAACCCAATGATAATTGTTTACTCTGACAGTTTGAGCTGAGCCGGCTTTCGACAATGCTATTCTTTTTCGCCAAAATCCTCATGACTATTAATTATCATTTCAAAGGCGCATCTATATATAGAAATGCAGAGTTTTTTTTTTTTTTTTTTTTGATGCAGCAGAATTAGTTTTTTTAGTTCAAAACTTAACTTTATACATATGGCACTGAATGGGAATCTATTAGTTAAGACAAACAAATTAAATTAACTTAATTTATACAATGTGTTTTTGACTTCTACTAGTTTGTTTGTTCTCTAGAATTCGAATATACATATTAACCTACTCTGTCTCTCCATATATATATATATATTATCATATGTGGGAGCAAAGATCGATGATGCACAGCTAGCCAGCTCATATGGAAAACAAGACTTTCCCAGTGACCCGCTTTAGATCATGAACCTCTTGGACTTGGTCGGTCCCGCCTTCCAAAACCAAAACCCCTGTTCATTCCAACAGCTGCTGACCGGAAACTCCCCCGGCCCGATTAAAATTGGGCTTTGGCAGCCATTTTAGGCCCGTTAGTCAGCCCGGTCCCGGCCTTCAAGAGTTTGGTACCAAAACCTGGTCATTGGAGGAGCGAGCTTCAGTACAATGGTGAATAACTTTTCACAAGCGACCCTAGTTCTAGGCATTCACACGCCGACAATAAACACGTAGCATTCTTTCTTTATTTGACTGCATTAAACATATTAATATAAGAATACCCATAGACGAACAACATAACACTCACTAAGACACCTCATGTATGTACACAATAATCTAATAGTGTATATGTATTAATAGAAACAAGAGTGGGGCTCCAGAACCCCTGTCGATGATTTTGCGAGAAGTGTACGAACAAAGCTTCAATTTTCAAAGATCGATAATGGAGATTTTTAAGGAATTGACGTGAATTTTTGCTGCATTAAAGTCGGTGGTCATGTATAATCCAAATCAAGCCACATATAGAGATCTGGTAGCACATCCAAAGTGTTTGAAGAAGGCGAGAGAGGAGATTGACTCTGTCGTTGGAACATCTCGTATTCTCGTCTCATCGAACACGCTGATATTATCAAACTTCCATACCTAAATTGCATGGTGAATGAGTCACTTCGATTGGGTCCAGCAGCTCCGATGCCACTCCCACATTTGAACACGGAGGACTGCACAGTCGGAGGCTATGACGTCCCCAAAGGCACCATGTTGTTCTTGAACATATGGGCGCTGCACAGAGATCCCACGATGTGGGAGGAGCCTTATGCTTTCAATCCAAAAACGTTCCTTGGGTACGAAGCTGGTGATCGGAAAGCAGGACTAAAGTTCATACCATTCGGAGTGGGAAGAGGACAAGGCCCTGGAATCACCATGGGGAAAAGAATCATGGTCATCGCTGTAGGGACATTGATTCAATGTTTTGATTGGGAGAAGCCGGAAGGAGAATACACCAACGAGATAATGTTTCGTCCTCGTCAGCCTCTCACTCCTGTACTAAATGCTCAACCCTAGGCCGTTGATGCCTTGGGGATGATGACTCAATGCAGTCGTCGTCAGCCTCTCACTACTGCAGTGCTTTCCCAAGTGTGTCTGTGACCTTACCGGCCATCCCTTCATATGTTGTGATTGTATTGTTATTCTCCATGTTAAATTCCCTTTTTATTTTTGATATTTTTGAACGAGGATCTTGGTAAAATTTTCAACAATTGATATCAGAGCAGGTTGATTAGCTTGTGTGACTCTTATCCCATGTTTGGTTGGGGAGATTAGCAAGTGACGTAAAAGAATGAGCTTTCTCAAAACTTACTCATTTGTTTGGTGACTCATTCTCGCATTCAACCAAACATAAAATTTTATCTTTAAACTCGTTTACCCATATCTATTCTCCCCTCTCAGTAAACTCATGCTCAGTTTATTTTAAACTCATTCCTACCTTAAACTCACTCTTAATCGAAAGTGGGGTTAGTTCCTCTCGATAAGCTTGACACTGGCCCACTGAGGGGAATACTATTGAGAAAAGTTTCACATTGCAAAAATAAAGATATGATGGACAATATATAAGCTCATGAGTTTTGAATTTCTTTAATTTTATAAGACGCGTTTTAAAACCACAAGTTCTGAAATGTCTTGAAAGTCTTGTGATGGTTTTGACTTGAAAAAGCGAATAATATGTTACTTGGTAGTAAAGTTTCGGTAAGAAAGTTCATTAATGGATCCTGGGCAATTGTAATGGAGCAAAGTTAATGGGCCAACAAAGTTAATGTGTTTTGCTGATGTGGTTGTATTGAAAAATGTGTTTTGTTGATGTGGTTGTATTGAGATATGTATTTTGATGATGTGGCTTGACTTTTTGTAATAAAAGGTGGGACCCAGCCTTGATTTTGGTGTAAATTTGATGGAGATAGTATGAAGGATAGAAAAATAGTTTGGTTGGATAATGATTTTGTATTGGGAGATGTGTTTTGCTAATGTGACAGTATTGAAATATGTGTTATGTTGATTTGATTGTATTGAGAGTTGTGTTTTTGTGAGATAAATGTGAGACCCAAAAACAAAATTGTTGTGGTCGCCAATAATATCCCAGCATGGGAGGGATGCTCGTTGTCGTTGACTGATTAATAATTCCTTCTCTCTTCATGGGGTCCCGTTCCAGCATGCGCAAACAAGCAATTGCTTTTGGTCTCGAATGGACAGACTAAGCAAAGAAGAAAATAATAAGGTTATATCGGTTGAATTCAAATTTCAAAGTTCCAATCCTCCAAATTAGCAGCTTATAATACTTTGAAAACTATACAAGAAAACATGTATATTTTGACGTGATTTGGTTTAGTCTCGATTAACATATACATTATATAACAAGATAATAATAAGCTTCATCAGTCCCACCTACTCCAATATCATCATAATATGTAAGAATTAATATTATATATAAATCAATTGCGGGCTAAAATGAATAAATAATTAGCAACCAAATCTTTCTATTTCCTGCTATTTCCTTTATATAAGGGGAATACAAAGTTTTTTATATGTGCAGTTGTATTTAGGGATGACAAAAAAAATCCGTTATGTATACTATTCACAAGATATTTGATCCGTTTAAAATTCAAAAATCGATCCTATAGGGTTTGGAAATAATTTTGGTTTTTTATTTTTAAATTCGTTAGGGTCGATTTTGATATTTGATGTCGGATTTAGGATACCTAAACCGATTAATAAATGGTTAGGGTACCTTAACCAAAATCGGACCTCAACCGTAACCGACCCGACCCTTAATTACTAGTAAATTCTTAAAAATATTAGTAAATATGTTAGACAAGGGATTCAAACCTTACACGTGTATAAAAAAATAACCACTAATCCAATTATTTGTTTTTTTTATAGACATTCATAGTTTATAAATATACATTGAGTATGAAATTTGGGCGTGCATGATAGAGTCATAAATGTCACATAGATTCATAGTGAATATAATTAAATTAATAAATTAATTAAATTACACTATTAGTAAAATATATCGTACCAATATATGAATTATAAATTGTCTAATTTTTTGCTTATGTGGTGTTTTTCTGCTCTCTCTTATCTCTTTGAATTTTTGGGGTTTGGCCTTTAGAGAGGGGACTAAATGTTGATAGGTTTTCATGTTTTATTTTATAAATACTTTTGTTAGGTTGTTAATATATAATGAATAATATGATATTATCATGTAATTTTTCTGGACATTGGACTCCTTTATATTTTATTTATTTGTATTATTTAATATCTTTCATTAGTAATAAGTATCTTTGACTTATAAAAAAATATTGATTCTATTTTTTAATATATTTTTAATGCACAATTCAAATTTGGGGTTAGGGTTTACTTGTTTAGAAACAGTTATTCAACCAATTATGAAAGAAACAAAAAAAAAACTTGAACCATAAACGGATACTCAACGATAAACGGTTATGAAATGATTCCGATTTTAAAATTTAAATGATTTTTTAAACAATTTTAATATAAAATACATTAAATGATAACGATTTTCATCTTTCTTAATTAAAAAATATCAGATTTGTTGTCATCCCTAATTATATTCAACACTGACAAGTTTTAGTCCAACAGGTCACAATAAGCGTTGCTAACAACGGCCACCAGACAATGATATTAATAGCCAATACTAGTAATCGTATTAAACTACCCCGGTTAAAGCATCAATTTTCTACAAAAGAATAATATTATATTCCAATATTTAGACTTCTCAACTACGAGGCAACTAGGACTACTTCGATTAGTAATGAAATTATTTTGGTTTCAAAAAAAAAAAAAAAACTACGAGTCAACTAGTGATAGGAAATATCTACATCCATCTATTAGATTTAATTATTTATACCCTGCCTTTCACTAATTTTTCTCACTTCATGAGAGTATTTAATGGAATCTGTCACTAACCAATCTACCAACTGGATGATGGTAAGGATTACTCATAAAGCATGATATTTTAAAGGTCTTGAAAGTCCAACAAATCTACATCAATATTGTCTGTTCTAATAACAAGAATCATGTATTTTGCAGAAAACAAAGCCGTTGTACGATTTTTCGTTTGAGCTTATCATAATCTCAGATCAAAGCTAACGTTTTCAGACGAGGACTGCAGTCCCTATGCCTTATTAAGACTCGATTCTTAACGCCCAAGAGAAAACACTTGACCAACAGCAGCAACCAAAGGAAAGAACAATTCATGCAATCCCCGAATCTACTTGAGAATATACATTTTCTTAGCAGAAGGGTATGCAAAATTTCACTGGGTGTGCCACAATCTACTAGCTACACTGACAGACATGGATAAAACTACCCAATTTATATACCTTATTTCTTTGTTTTATCAAGAACTTCAATGTATCTCTTCGGAATACCATACTGTTCAATCAGATGTTTTGCCACATCTTCAATCACACTGCCCTGAATCAGGACCTCAAGCCCTTTCTTACCTGGAAAATGAGAAAAAGTACAAAACAACTTCAGAACACGTAAAAAGATTCAAGAGCAAAGAAGTTGGAAGGCTGTATTCGAGACTCTAGATGGCATTCTTTACAAAAGTTGTCTTCAACAACAATGAGGATATCTAGCCCTAGATGTTTGAGTACTTCCCTATTATGGCTCTTAGGATGGCTTTCTATTTTATTAGAACTTTCTTTATACATATGACCAAAAATGCCTCGAGTCAAGTTTTCCACAAAGGGTTAAATTCTAGAAGGATCATAACTATTGAAGTTTAAACTGCAGATGGTTCAAACGGACTTCAATAATTCTTACATCTAACCAATTCAAGTTTCAACTCTTCTCAATCAAGAGATTCAGCACGCACCAAATGGGAATAATATAGGTATGCTTCTCCCTGAATAACTGGCAACAATTCATATGCTAAAGAAGAGATGGATTGAGCGTCCAATCATACGCTGGAATTTGCGGCCAAACAGAACAATTCTTAGCATTCACGAAACACGACAATCTTTAGCGTTAACCAAGTAATACAAACATACCTGGAAGTTCAGCAACTGTTGTACTGCAAGCAAACTTTTTCTGCAGTTCTGTAGCCAAGGCTTCAGCGTCAATCAAGAATGTTTCTACACCTGACACTTTTGTCATCTTCTTGTTACCTTGCCGTCGCTCTGTCACAATCTGCAATGCTTTTAGAGAACCTTTGCGAACAGCAGACTCGTTTCCTCTGGTCACAATATGGTGTGCTTGCATCCGGCTTATGAAAGTTGGTCCTAGATCTTTCTTATGGATCTCAGTTGGGTATGCTGATCCCTTTTTTATGGCTCCCTTGAACAATGCATCACATAATATCGGATCCAAAACCACAATGGACTTGTTCGTTGGCTTAACAAGATTTCCTTTCTCGATGTATTCGAATACTATTTCAGAGGCTTCTGAAGCACTATAGAGTTTACCTGTATCAGCCCCAACAGATGCAAATATGGGGTTCACATGTGCACTTGACTTATAAATCTCCGCCACTTCAAGCATTTTATGCATCGGACCTCCACTAGAAGCATGATCACCAGCCTGGTCATTCTTCTCCACTAGCCGTTTCTCTGGCTTGAAAGACATGTAGTCTGGGTGACTACGGTTGATGGAAAACAAAACAACTTCCTTTTTGTATTTGTCTTCTTTAACAGAAATCTGTCCATAGTGTAAATTAAATCAATAGCAATGAATTTTGCAAGAATACATGCATGTACCGCAAAGCTAAAACTAAATACAAGAATAAATCAGAGAAAACATTGGCCAAAGCAATAAGGTAAATCATGAAATTCCAAGACCTTCATTCTCTAAACCGCCCAAATCTTTCATTCCTGGAGCCTTGAAACTATCTAATATATTCTTCCTATAAACCGTGAAAATGCAACAACGCAACAAACTGACAAGTCCTATTAATGGATGTTAAGGAATGGAATGAAAAAATGCAGTATTATTAGATTTTTTAACCGAATATAAAGCAAAATAAACCTAGTAGACACTCCATTAACATTGTAGGGCATTTCTTGTGGTCTCAACAATAGAATAGAGGATTCCAGTTGACGCTTCAAAGGAACTCCTTAAGGGCTTAAGGTCACCAAGTATTTAATCATTATCATGATTAAATCACTAATCCTACTGAGAAGGTGCAATACCTTGTAATTCTCAGATGCATAATAATTAAAGCAATCGAAACACATTCTATAAGTAAATATCTCGCTAAAAGACTCAGCGCCACATTTCTGATAAACACTAAGCGATGCCTCAAAATTCCTCGTATCTCCCTCCAAAAGCCATCTGGTGAATGAGATACCAGAAGGTCGAGCTTAATATAAGTGAAATCAAGAGATGTAATACGAAAACACCAAACCGTTAAATTACTAAAGTATGTATTACAAAGAACAGAGTTACACCCCTTGACACTTGTTTGTACATATTACGTCCAAAAGAGACTTGCAGATGCGTTGTAGAAATCTTTAGTATTGTTGCAATAGTCTCTAGTCTATTTAGAAGCATTAACGCACTCTTTCATCCATGCAAGACTTCAAAATCAAAGACGCAGTATATCCATACCAAAAAAAGGGCAGAAAAACCAGTGCTCTGTGAAGTCCCAATGGTGAAAATGATATGCATAACTACTAAACAAGGATTGAGTTGAGTATTTGTAAATCCCAGGACTATGAGGACCAATTCCTTTGTTTCTTCAATATGTTGGCATAGTTTAAACAGTTAAAAAATTCAAGAAACAGGGAACACACCAGTCCTATGGATGATTTAGATTGCAACCATTTTGACAATTTCTTGTGGGATGATTTCTTGATATCCAACGTAATGCCTGAAGGCCTGCAAGGTAATACATGGTTTGACCTGCAACAGTTACAAAATAACAGAATCAGCTGTTAGGCCAAAAAGAAAAAAATCACTGTTACAGGAATCTCCAAAAAAAAATCCAGCAAGATTGCAGGATTAAGGCATGAAATACACAAATTAAGAGTTCAGAAAATGGGTTGTTCACATGAATTGAAAAAAGTGATTCCCATAAATTTATTTTCCAGTTTAAAACAAAGCAAAAAACAAAACTGCATACCTCAAAGTTGATTGTTTCAAAGGCTAGTAAGTGACATAGTTCGACTTCTTTCAGGAAAGGAGGAAAATGGACAATAAATTCCTATCATTTCTAGAATAAAATTAGTTAAGATCACTCCATCCTGTTCCTTGTGCTTTGCTTCGCATTCATTAAATGACACAAATAAATTTTCAGACACAAATCCATTTGGTAAATGGTAATGAATGTTTCCCTCTTCACCAAAAGAAACTCTGTGCAAATTTTTTTATAAAAAAGAATGTTTTCCTATTCAACAGCAAAAAACCATTGGAAGGAAATTTATTAGTGACTAATAGACTGAATGCAACGCAACACAAGCAACAAGATGGGTTGATCACTTCTAACTTTGGCTTGAACCAAATTATCCGGTTGGCGCTGCATAAATGAAAGTTTCTAATTTACTTTACAAGGGATATCTTACTTCTTTATGCAACATGCGGATATTAGTTTTCCTATCCACCTGGCCAGAATGATCATCTTTCATCAAACTGACTGATTTAATCAGTGCCATTTATGAGTCTTTGGCTGATGGAAGACTAAAGAAGTAATCTTCACATAATGGCAATGATTTTCTTCCAGAGAATACATCCTTACATTGATAGTAACTCCTTAATTTACTTGCAAGTTTTCAGTGAAATTCAACTAACATGGATATAGTAACATATAAACAGACAAATAAAACAACTACTATTTTGTGCTGTTGATTAAACCAAGATTTAATATTGTAATTAAGCATATAAGTAAGAACATCAACAAACCGGGAGCATTGCATGAGAATAAGGCTTTAAACACTTAAATTAGTTAAATATATTACCATAGCGTACTTCCTGGCATTGGAAGGTCTTTATCCTTCACTGTTGTATGCAAGGCTTGCAAAAGACACGTACCCAAATAGGCATCCACATCCTCTGTGGATAAAACATGCTGCTCCTCAACATTTGGTACATCAACAGCAACATTATCTATCAACTTAAGATCACCCACATCTTTAATTATTTGTTTTGCAGCATCATTATTGGACTCGTATTGTGTTGTGGAAGCTAGATTCAGTTCACCAATGGCATCCTTTACATCCACAGATTCATTAACTTCTTCACTGCTTATGTTACTTTGTTGACCAACGGAAGCATGGCTAGAACCTTCAAGTGAATCAAAAGCTTGACCATGACTTGATGAAAACAGAGAAGGATCCTCATATACGACATCCTCAAGAAAGCCTGCATTTGGCACACACCGTCCCTCAGCTAACTCCCTGCAAAATATTCCACATGCACGTCAATGTCCAGAGTTATTTAGTCAATCAATCAGTCATTTGTCATTTTCACTTGCCACAAAGAGTCGTGATAATAGTGAGTTATCCTTAAAGCCTTTCCACGCAAACCGGCTTTCAATGCTTCAGCACTGCTCAGAGTAGTAGACCCAACCTGCAATAAATGATTAATGTTCATAAGTGCCAGCTGAATGTTAATGTACCTTATTTCATCATATCTGGAGGAACAAGTTAAATAAATAGTGAAGAAACGAAATGGTTAAAAATTAAAAAAAAAAAGGAATAGGACTTCAATGGAAGCTTACTGCAATGGGTGCAGGATTGCCAGGAACTTTTACAGACCATGGTTCCCCAGCTACAAATGAAGGCAAACCCGCGGAAGGTACACTGATTCCAGGGAACATTAAATCTGCGCCTCCAATAACAAATCGAGAAACCTCACCTCCCTTCAGAACAAAGGAAGGGAGGAGCTCAGGGGCCTTCCAGAGAGCAAACACTGCATAGCAGAATTTTTATTTAAAACGAAATAATATATAGAAATTCACATTTGATCAAATTTCATCAAAGGTTCCTAGTACAAAAAAATGTCTGTTGTCATGATTAACTAGTAAAAAATGGAAGCAAATATCTTTTGGGTTCTGTATTGTGCATTTTAATGCAACAAACTCCATCTCAACTTCTCAGATATGAATCGGAGGGAAACCAATATGGAATTCATAAAAATGTCAATGAGAAATTTATCCAACAATTTGTTATGTCCTGTTTATTTATGAGAAGCATGATATAGCTGGCTAGCTAGCAAAACATAATTATTAAAACTTCCATCGCAGGTCCCATGAATTCTATATCAACAAAAAAATATTTATGTATCAACAATAACGGGATCAAATTTAATGAGTCTACATAGTTTTCCTGATAACTATTTAACCACTTCAAGTTTTAGACTCGTCTACATATTACTATCAAAGGATCCCAAAACTTAAGCCGAATACAGACAATCACTAGTAAGACAAAGGTACATGTCAACATTATGATGACAAGCTAATGCAAAAGAAAGTGCACATTCAGGAAACACTGGACATTAAATTTTCTTTTCTTTTCTTTTCCAAAGAAACTGATTTTAATGCTGCTGACCCTTTCTATTTTATGGCAAGTATAATGAAGCAAATTTCAATTTTATCCTCCCAATGTTTCAGTTCACTAATGACTAATGACACCAGGTACAATAAAAGCAACAAAATAATATTTTTATTGGAAAGATATCTCTTACCTGTGGGGAATATTTCCGTGCCTCGGCCATCAACATCGAAGAACATTGGAAAGCCACCTTCCACTCCATATACATGGACTCGATTTTGGAACTTTGAGACAGTTATCTCGGCCTAAAAACAAATATCAAACCAAAAAGAAATCCTAGGTTCATTGAACAAATTCGGCATTAACTCCCCATTAACTTCTCTCGTGTCAATTGAAAATGCTATGGAAAACAACATGCCTCATTCAAATAAAAGGCACGAAAGCTTTCCATTGAAAGGCCTTACTTACATATCCACTGACGTGTGAAAAACAAGCTAGGTAAACAAATGGCAAGTCCTCATTTCTTGTTTGAGAAATTTTAAAACCAAGCTCGTTAGCCAAACAGCACTCAACAGTCGCATATCAAAGGATACTTTCACAAAGAAAATATATAACACCAAGATAACAAACGAGTTATCTTATCAGAATATGCTCCTTCCACACAATACATACAAAATAATTGAATTTCGCTGCAACATCCAAATTCAAATACCAAATACAAATATATCAACAATACATTATATCTATTAAAATCGCATATCCAAACCAAAAGCAATGCCCACATATCACAGTCAAAACACTAATAACCAGAAAACAAAACACTCTAATCTTCACATGTACACGATCAAAACATTGAATAAAATAAATGAAAAAGGCACCTTAGGCGGCAATAACGAGTCGAGGTCAGCATCAGAGGCTATACGGAACCTCTCTCTGATCGTTCTTTTGAGCTTCTTCCTGTCCGCACCTGACAGCCTCTGGTGGGATTTAGCCTCCACTGCTTTTTTGAACATTTTTTGCGTTTTCCCTTTAAATCTATACAAAATTTAATGATTACCGATACCAAGGTTTTGCTCCCTTCTTCGTCTGCGACGCTGTGTCCCGTATTTGGAACCGGAAGGTTCGAGAGAGAAAAATGGCGGTGGCTCAGCAGAAATGCTCTGCAGAGGGACTTCATAACGTTCCTAAGTTTTAATATATGTAGGTTTTACCATTTAAAATTAAATTTTATTTCTGGCTTTTTATTTACGGTAAATAGCTCATGAAATATATTTTTCATTTCAGCGGCCACTTTACCTTATTTTAATATTTTGTATCTTATTTTGTAAATGTCTCATTATTCATTAAAAAACAAAAAGTACGAAGTGAATGCATCATGTATGTTGACATAGCTTATAAATTTGAATACGAAGTGAATGCATCATGTATGTTGACATAGCTTATAAATTTTTAAATTATTTATCACCAATCTTTTCGTAAAGTTTAAGATTTATAACATCAAACTACATCAGAGTTGATTATGCGATAAATTGTCAGGATTAACTTTGGTCAAGTATGAGATATGAAGACCAAGTTGAGTATATATGATTTAAAACCATGTTTTGGATAATTTTTCTTTGCTATTACTGTATGAATGATTAATAATTTTTCATAAAATTATCAATCTCATTTTGTCAAAGAAAAATAAAATCGATGCAGCTTATTAAATTTTAAATTATACACAGGTAACTTTATTCTGTACTTTTTTCCTAAAATTTAATAATAATACTTATATCATCAAACTCGAAGAGGGTGGGCAAGGTGATAGGTTTTTAGGATCAACTATTGTTTTATTTAATTTAAAGATGCATCAGCAAAGGAACTTCATTTGGAAAAAAAAAACGAAGAATAATTATATTGATAGGCTTTGGCCCTCGATTTTAACTATTACAGGGTCCACGAAGTATAAAGTTTTGAAAGGGAAATCAGTAAAGATTGTTACGGTGATGTCTAGTCCATTCTAAACCAACAAAATTGCATTTACAAAAATTACTCCAACTAATCCAGAAAAGCCTCCACTGTATATACAATTCTCTTGATCTCCACAAATGCATTAACAGGAAACGGCACCTCCCTAAGATGCCCGTCCCTCTCCTCGTGGCATTTTCCTTGATCCCGCTGCAAGAGAGACACATATGTGCGATAGAGTATAAGCTATCGTAAAACGTAAAAGCTGAGAGTGTCTGAGAGTATGTCTGACAGAGTATAAGCCAACTTATAAGCTGTATCAAACATATGTGCACAAGTAAACTTTTAGGAGCCTCTAGTTAAGCAAAGAAAAACCAAACTTATCTAGTCGCCTTGAACCTAATGGCCACCCTCATTGCATGACTGAAACCATGGTACAAGAGCACCTTTTTTTCACGTATAGAAATGCATAAAATTGTAAACCAAGCACCACCTCAATCATCCAACATGAACAACTATAAAAATCATACCCTACGATTCTGCAATAGACTGAAAAGGATGAAAGAGTAGTAGTTTACTTAACATCGCCAAAAAATAAGGAGAAAAAAGGTCCACCAGAATTTAGAGCTAAAGACTTTGCTTCTTTTTTAGAATTATTCTTTCCCTGGTACTTTTAATCTTTTATCTCGGGAACCTTGTCTATATCTACAGCGTGTGTTCATCCTACCACTTAATAGCTAAGAAGCTCAGCTAATTAAGCATTTATTAATTATTTGATGGGTTCCACCCCTGGTTCAGGCGGTCGGGATCCCCACTACCATGCCTATGGACATGGTTAAAAAGAAATGCAAGAATGATTTGATCATAAGCCCTCAAAGGAAAATATTTGCTCAGCTTGAAAAGGAATGCACAAATGCCGTATGGCACACACTATGCATAGAGAGCGAGAGACGACATACTGTCTTCAACATCCTTCATCTGGTAATAATGAGGTGCTATTTCCACCAGCCACTCCGGTTTCAATTCAGTCACCTGCAATTAAATTTCTCCAGTTTAGTTATGATCACATGCACATGCCAAGTTAAACCCTATATGAGGCAAACTTATGCCCTTTCAGGGGAAGACACTAACCTGCCTCATGTATTCCTTGGTCGTAAGAACCAATTCGTGGTATACAACCCATCTTGGCAGTACCTGACATAGAAATCAACCAATAATGACAAAAGCACAAGCAACAATTAAAGCAGGAATACACATAAGGCATTTCTAAAGGATAAAAATAATGGTCTCGACCAAAGTCGGGCGGTTAGAAGGTCATAAACATGAGTAAAATAAATCCAACACACAAACATTACCTGAGCCAAACCCGAACTTGGATGTATGTGAACGGTCTGTGGATGCTTCACTGTCCGATAAGATCCATTCTTTTGAAGCCTCGCAGAATGTGGGAAAAATCCTAAAAGAGCAACCAAATACAATTTTAACACCAATCTGGACGAGGTATAAGAAGACTCTTAAAGTAACTAAGCAAAGGTAATGTACCAGATGTTATTGACTTTTTTATAGTCTCTAAATCATTTGTGTTGGATGATAATTCAATTTCAACCCTCTCCAAGAGTCCCTCCAATTGGTCTCTGATATCTCTGGCCCGCTTCATACTCCTAACCTGTGAACAAAAACCTCACAAATTTAAAGTATTACGTGAAAGAACTTGAGAACGGACATCATGTCAACGGAATACTTCACAACCGATGACAAACTGTGCTGTCATTGCACGTATGATAACTGACAGATATGCAGGAAATTTTTACCCTTAAACTTCCATTAATTCAAGCAGAGAACTTCAGATTTCTAGACACACCAATTTTGATTGAATTCAGCCAGGAAAAAAACATTCATAAGAGGTGGCAATCTCTGAGATAAAGTGCACTCAGGTCGTTAACACCAACAGTGGAGCTTGACCGGTGAAAGATACAAACAAATACAACACCATGCATACAGCAAATACACATGCAGTTGCAGAAAATCAAAATAATCAGTGTGACAGTAAAAGAATAAAGCTAACCTGAATATAATTTTCATAACACCATTGTGTTGAGTAATTAGTTTCCTTCCAAGAACTGTAGACCTAAGAGAGAAGCAACAAAGAAGGTTAGCATATTTATCAAACATGACCCAATTGTCAAAGCTATTAGTGCACAACTGTCAACACAAAAAATGGAACTACAACCTGTACGTGTTTCACTAAATAGGATTAATAATGAAACTACTAAATTAGTACAGTATAAATGTATTAAACCAACAAACATAAATCCTGACACTCAACTTACTTCAGAAGTCCTATTCTTAACGGTTAAAGAAGCATCATGCCAACATATATAGAAGAAACCAACCTTGAGCAAAGCAATATGGTCACCAACATTCCCCGTGTGAAAGTTCAAGCGTGCATTGTCAGCATGAACTTGTTTATCCTTCGGACGATAAAAGATTGAATTCCCGATAGAAAGCATAGCAGCAATGGAAATTATCTCATCTGAGCAATTATACTTGGCAGAAGCGACTATCATTTTAGACAACATGGGATCAAGAGGGAATTCTGCCATTCGTCTACCCACTTTTGTCAATTCGCCAAGCTTATTTAAGGCACTTAATGCAAAAAGCATTTCCAATGCTTTCAATAATGCTTCAGCAGGTGGAGGGTCCATAAAGTCAAAGTGTAGCAAGTCATGAATACCGAGACTCTTCAGAGTGAGCACAACATTAGCAAGATTGGTTCGTTGTATTTCTGGTACTGTATTATCATCCAGATCATGGTGGTAATTGTAAGCCGTATACAAACGGAAACACTTTCCTGGACCTGTTCGTCCAGATCGACCGGCGCGTTGATTGGCTGAAGCCTTAGAGATAGGAGTGACTAGCAAAGATTCCATCCCAGTCCTTGGGTTATAAGATTTCATCTTGCAAAAACCTGGATCAATGACATACTTGATCCCATCAATTGTTACCGAGGTTTCTGCAATATTTGTTGAAAGAACAACCTTGCGTGCCCCTTCAGGAGTAGGTTCAAATATTTTGGCTTGAAGTTCAGTTGGTAAGTTGGCATAGATAGGGCAGATAATAAGTTCAGCGATTTTTGTCCCCAGCCCTCTTGTCCTGTGCTTCAAAATTTCTTCTGCTGTCTCAATTTCCTCCTGACCAGTGAAGAAGACCAAAATATCTCCAGGGTCCTGTGTTACATGTATTTGGAGAACCGTAACAATGGCAGCATCTAAGTAATCAGCTTCTGGTGCCTTCGTATAATGTATCTCTATCGGAAATCTCCTCCCTGGAATTTTGAAAATCGGAGCAGAATCAAAATAATCGCTGAACTTTTCCGCATCAAGTGTAGCACTTGAGATAAGTAACTTTAGATCAGGCCGAAATCGAGCTATATCCTATAACACATTAGCATAAACTGTCATATAACTAATTAAAGAGGCAGCCAAAAGTATAATAATTCACAAAAAAATTTAAATTCTAAAAACTTTGAACACTAACGAACTTCTAGTTGTTCATAAAGCCAGAGGTTTAAGCAAATAATAATATCAAAGCAAAGGGTCATCATAGATGTCATTCCCACCTCAAATCAACACATTCCCAAGATTGCCCCGGTTATTGCGGCAGGGTGAAACCGAAAGACATTTGACCTTTAATTTCTAAAGGCAGGCATATGGCTTAAACCTCAATCAACAAATCCGGTAGGTAATTACAATATTGAAGATCAATGATACTGGTTTCACATATAGCTGCCAAATAAGCACAACTATCTAATGCCATTCGTATTTCCCCCAATGGTCAACAAGGCCAGACAACAAAATAATAATATATGCATGCACTTATTTGGTGGGAGTATTACTTGCCTTCACTAATCCAAATAGAATGTCAGTCGACAAAGTTCTTTCATGTGCCTCATCCACCATCACCACACTGTAAAATGCGGCAGTCATGTTAAATAAACAACAATAACCCACAGAGCAAAAACCATATATGTGGTTGTAGAGTATAGCACACCTGTAACTTGCCAAATCCGGCTCGCCGAGAAACTCACGCAACAACATACCGTCTGTCATATATTTCAAAACTGTCTTCTCTGACGTGCAATCTTCAAATCGAATAGAGTAACCAACCTGCAAATGGCATAAAGATATTCAGTGTTTGTGCTTACTATGGCAGAAATACAAATTGCACGTGTGAAATGAATAAGATTACCACAATATAAAGAGGTACAAACCTCATGGCCAAGTTTGACACCCATTTCTTGAGATACTCGGGCAGCAACACTCATAGCAGCAACTCGCCGTGGCTGTGTACAACCGACCTATGAAAAGTGAAAGATTTAACACTCCAACACGATATCCAGATTTGTCAAGCTACTCATCATACGTGCATCTACATTTAAAAACTTTTCTTCTTTATTTCTGCCATTTTCTTAGTTATTTTGGTTCAGCTAGATTATTTACAAATAAACTTCCTGCTTGGAAAATATAACAAGCCACTGCCCCTCAACTCTCACAATCAATGGTTTTCATGAACATAACTTCCAAAGAAAGAAATCTGAATCTGGATATCTGATCATTGATCAATGGTTTTCATGGACATAACGTCAAGGGAAAGAAATAAAAGAAATCTGAATCTGGATATCTGGATATTGTATACCGAAAAGCAACAACCTTTCGAGATAGTATCAGACATTATGCAAAGCAAAAGATAAAAAGTAAATTATTGAAAGGAACTTCTACCTTTCCACGCTTTGTATAACCAGCTTCATGAAGATATTGGGGTATCTGTGTGGTTTTACCAGAACCTGTTTCCCCAACAATGACAAGAACCTACACGATAGGAATGATTAAACAAATCAACCAAAACCTTTACAATATGCCCAAAAAAGCCCAAAGTAATATAAATTATAACACATGTACATCCCAGCTACATGGAATCAAGCACAAAAAGTTAGACAGATATGTGCGAGCCTTAAAGTCGGCCAAACTATACATAAAGGTACACCATTTACAGAGTCGCAGCTTGAAACACATCTATAGGAGAAGTAAGTGTCCAATAATAAAATCATTAAAGTATAACATTACAAGGAGAAATACCAAAAGGTGTACATCTAGAAAAGAAAAAAAAAATGTTTTTAATTAGTGTGCCATGAAAGAAAACAATATTTCCTATTCAGAGGCTTGTGTATGAATCAGTGTGCAAGATTTGAAGATAAATTTAACATCTGAGCAATTTTTGCGTCAAGCTATCATTTGTAGTGAAATTTCCTACTCAAACATCAGTAACTGGGTCTACCTTCTACCTTCATTTATCCTACTTTTGCTTATAAGCACATCCCTGGCTATCATTTGTGATCTACAGCACATTACCTTACAAACAATGCACTACATGCACTCCATAACAACAAAATGAGTCCATGTAGTTGAGTATTTATGAATTCAAAAAGATTCACAACAGACAGTAGTGCATCAACTGCGAAGCTTTGATAGAGAAAGTCAAAGAACCTGGTGATCATTAACTGCTTGGAGCAGTTCATCCCGATATGGATATATCGGCAATGTTTTTCTCTCCTCCTGAATAAGCAGAAAAGATTGATGATTAACATAACAAACAATTAGGCTCTACACAAACTAAATTAGGTTCTTTTACTGCTGAAATTTGCTACTCTAGATATTGAGTCAGGCTATTGTTTTCCTCTTCCAGCTCCCCAACATGGTAAGACATTGACTTGTCAATAAGATCAATTACTACGATTATACGATGGGCTTATCCGAAACATTGGTGCAAGTTTTTATGAGGTGTACCTAACTAACTTATACCCCTAGACCCTAGCAATAAGCATTTTATCATTTGTACCTAACTAACTTATACCACTAGACCCTAGCGATAAGCATTTTATCATTTAGAAAAAATAATTCATGGAAAAACTTACAAACAACAGAACTAGACAAATAATATGCCAACCTGAAGCTTCTCCAAAGCTGATTTTGTCTTCAAGTTCTCAACCGATTCTTTCAGCACCTCATCATTGTACTGCATCAAAGAAAAAGACAGATACATGTTTCACGCAAAATAATGATGCTAATAAGAACATATCATATCACAATTGAAGATAGTAAATATACATTATCTCCATCCATCTTTGATCCCATAATAAAATCTATCTGGTTGTCAAACACAAACCTATCAACATTCAATAAGTAACTTATTATTAAAATGAGCACAAAAAAGATTAAGCAAGAAATATAGCAAATCTACATTTCATCTAACTTCAAAACAAGAAGAAAAAAAAGATTAGCAAAGTGAAATGACAAAATAAAAGTTTATATGGATATTTAAAACAAAAGAAATAAGAAGTAAACTACATCATGTATAAGATAACCAATAGCTATCAAACTTACTCATAGTCATCCGATATTTCCTTCCTATTTTTTGAACCAAATTTCAGAGTTGCCTTTCCTGAAAGACAATAGCTCATTTCTAAACATATACCTTGAACACTGATTCAAACTTTACTTTAAGAGGTAGTAGGAAAATGCAGAAAACTTCACAAGAAAGTACCAATTTGATGCTCTTCCCAAGCCTCTTGCTCTGCAAAAGGATTCATTTTATCCACAGTGCTAGTATCCCTAGAAGGAACATGAGTACAACTAGATTCGTAAGCCATGAAAGTTGTATTTTGGAGAATATAATGTAATGTGCTGGTTATGCTTCAGAAAGTCTCTGAGGACTTAGCAATATTAAGTAAGTGTGAGTGTGTGACAATATCAGTAATTGCAAGCTTGCAAAGCTCTTTCTTTTCAAACTAACCTATAACGTTGCTTGGCCGCAGCAAACCTATTTTCTTGATTAACACGCCCATCCTGATCATAGGCTTCAGGCATCCTGTACTGTACTCCAGAAACAAAGCGGAAAAGTTCCCCAGGCAATTAGTTGAATAAAAGTATGTAATAACCATCAAAACATGCAACAGATGATCAATAAAATCATTAAATTACAAACGCTCACTTCTTGAGGGACTTCATTTAGTGCAAGACCATAATTCTATGATATAATAATAGGAAATACTCGCATAAGAAATTTCCTAATTGATATAACACTATTCTAAAGGCACATACACTTCTTGACTCCTATTCAGAATCAGGAAATGAATGAGACAAAATTAAAAGCGTTGTCCAGTACCAATAGATTCTTGCAATAGGCAAATGCAATTTCTATCCTCGATCATTAAAAGACTACCTTTGCATAAAACAATTATTTTTGAACGGACCTTTGCATCAAACAATTAAAATGATTGACACTGCTTTGAAACGAACTAACATTATCTACCAGCATAAGGATAAAGCAATTAATAGCAGTAAACAATTGATAAGATAAGGAGCAAATGAATTGCTTAATTACCTCATCCGTATTATCATCCTCTTCGGACCTCTTCTTTACAAGCTCATATATCTCTTTCTTGTATCTGCCAAGACAGGAAGTCGAAAAGTAAGAAAATGTTTATAACCGTTTCTATGAGACATTAACTCATATTCACAGCATTAATATCCAGGGAAAAAAAACACTCAAAGTTCATGACAGAAAGCTTGGTTGTATTACATAGCTATCCACTATTTTTCTTTTCTTGAGCAACACTCGTTCTCCAATTAAAAGTCCAAGAAATTCAATTGTTTTGGAAAAAGAATTCCAAATTTGTACCATAAAAATTAAACAATGCGGAACTTGCATTCATGGTCAAGAACCAGGAACAGATATACATCAAGACAAGTGACAGATCCTATCACCTGCATATAATTCATTGTGAACATTGAGATAAGTATTACAAGCTATTGTAAATATTAAGGATTTGCATATGAACATACAGTAAATTCCCTATGATAGAGACCAAGAAGCCACGTACAAGGAGTAAAATATTGCACAAGAAATGTTAAATATACTATCAAAAGATATAAAATGGTTACATTGAATTAACTAATCCTAACGCCGGACAAATTTTGTAGACCATACATAACACATTGAATATACTAATATTACTACCTTAAATGCAATATGGTAATACAACAAGGCTTTAGAAGGTAATCTTTCTTTTGTTTTGGAACAGTGGAATATGAAAATATACATAACATGATTGTACTTCAGTTGCACCACCCATGTGCCCTCTAATGCAATGACAGGTTTTTTAGGTCCCGAAAGAAAGACATCATATGCGTGAATAAGAGAGTGGACACTACACATACTTTACTCAAATAGAATAGCAATATAGCATAGCTACGCCAAAAAACCCACTTGGTGCCCAAGACCTAATTATTGATTACTCATAAGAATTTTTAAAATTTTGAGAACCAACTCCATGATCATTTCTTACAAGTAGAAGTGACGACCCACCAAATTAGAAGGGTTATATGGTAATTGCTAGATAACTGTTAAGAAATAGCAGAAGAATAGAGGCTGAAGACAAGAATATCAATTGTACGTATTCTTTAGTCTTTACTGCATATGTATTCACACACACACAAAGTATATAAATGAGACAACGAGAAAAAGCCAATGGTTAAAAATCTTCTCTCATCTAAAATCATGGGTAAAAGAAATATACATGTTGACAAGAAACAGCATAGTACCTGAATATTTTCATTTCTTCCTTAGGTTAGAAAGGTAATATGCATCAATATAAAAAATATTCCTAGATAGCATAGGGTCTGAAGAAAATGCAATTTACATTGACCAACTACATCTCAAATATTTTACAGAATGTTGCAGAGAAATAGGTACCTTGTAATGTACAGGATTATTCACATAAACACAAATATACACACACACACACACACAAATCCAATAAGTAACAGTGAAGACACAACTGCAGGCCACGAATCACTATTATTACCTTAATTCACGATACTCTGCTTCAGTGAGCTTAACACCCTCAAACAAATATTGTTCATCTTCTATATCATCTCTGGAACCAACATAAATGTATTAGGAAAACATATACGACAAAACCAAACATAAACAAATGCGTAAACTTACTAATATATACAGAGATGGGCAATACATAGCACTTCAAAATAAAGAAATATGGCATCATCAATAAGAACTTTATTCTTTTCTGAGATGCATATCATCCATATTCTAGAGGAACATCACTTTTGTTCAAGTGGTCAAGCTCCTCACAACCCTGAGTAAGGGTAGGGATTCGGCTCCACATCCCCATTTAACAATAGAAAACATATCATCCATATTCTATTAACAGAATAGCTAAATTAAGGTATCAACATGTGATTCCATGATACCTGAGTTCTTCCAATTTCTTTTGCTCTCTTTTTTTCAAGTATTCATGTCTCGACACCTTCCTGATATAAAGCCACAAGAGATAAATAATAAGGTGGTCATGACAAAAGGCGTAAAAAAATGAAAGAAAGACAAAACAGAAAACAGAGTGGCATCATAAGAAGGACCAGCAGATTTAGAGCATTCACAAACAATTTAAGTGACCAATACAGTACATGGAATGCTACAAAATGATGCAATGCAAATGGATTGTCCTTCAATGGTCAAGGGGTAATATATTATACAGACCATTTACAACTAGGTAAGCTACTTTGATATTGCTAGGTCTCATGCTTTAATGTCCAATAAGCTACATATCCATTTATGATCTCAGTTTATTGCAGCTTGTTTGTAATCAGTGCTAACAGATCCTACTGTATTTTTTTACTAGAAGACAGAATACTCATTTATGTACTAACAAATAGAATCTAAACGTGTCTTGAAATCAAAATTAGAAGGAGCAAGACCCATATCAGCTTAATTACAAGGCTAAGAACATCTGCCAGAATCTTTCTATACAACAAAAGGTTTTAGTTGCAGCTTCCTCAGTCTGTATCAAGATGGAAAAGGTACTTCTCAGATAGAAAATCTTCTTATGCTTACAAAAATATATGATACAGATCCAACAGAGAGAGACAGCAACAGAACAAATAACTAAATTATGCAAAAAGTTATCCCTAGAGGTTTTTCTTTCTTTCGATCTTTTTTGCTCCTCCATATATTGTTTTTGGTGATAAATAGGTACGCACTAAAACAATGAAAGACCAAAGAATATTCTATTTCAGATGCATCAAATGAATAAAATAGAACATATACATTTAGGAGAGAATCAAATCAAAATGCTTTTGATACCTTAACGTATCCATGCCATTTTTCTCCAAGGCATCTGATCTTCGTATTGCCTCATCTGTTGTACAATAATATGTGTAAAGATAAGATAATGGGATAAGATAAATGAAAAGCGTTAAGTTGACATGCACTGCAATGTTTTGTGGACGTGGTCATGCATTACTACAGCAAAGAGTCATACCTTCCTCCTTGCGAGATAATTTTGACTCAGTCAACTGTTAATAAAAAACAAAACAAGTACATCAGTACGTATAAATCATAAGTGAAAAGTGCTCATCAATAGACACATAGATATAAGTACATCTTTTAAAAAAAATTGAATGCAAACGAACTTTGGTTGCAAGAGCAGTAGAGCACCAATGTTAGGGAACAAAGGAGTTACAACTTACAAGACAGATGATCCGATAACGTCAAAGAAATTGTTACAAGTGCCACATTTCCAAGTTTTTAAAGTATTTTTTTGAATGGTTAAAGTTTATTAAAGCACCAAAGGGAGCAACCCAGAGAGCTACAAGGAGGCCAAGAACGAAGCCTCAAGTTTTTAAAGGATTAATCCAGTTATCAATTAAGTGAACAATACTACAATTCTTATCTCCTGTTGTTCCGTTCCTTCCAAACAAACCAGCAAGTTTCCAAAAGAATAAGCTTCATAAATTCCCTTTTTGGTTTCTTCTATGAATCTACACCTATACGGCTATACCAATCACTTGGCTTGTATAAATATTTGAAAAAGGTGAGCAACATCACACCCCTCACCCCTTCTGCCCATTCAATATTCCCAATACGTGGTATATAACAAACCAATTCAATTCTAGTTAAACGATCTAGGCACACATCACTTCTTCAATCTTCCGCCAAATAAAGATTATATCAACAACTTTATGTCATTATGATATGAACTTCATAAGTGGAATGATCGCAGTATGCACCTAATACATGTTTTTTTCACAAAGATGCATCCCAAGACCTCATATACAGTATTTCAATTTTTTCAGCATTTTCAGGTGGACAAAAGAAGCCGCCATTTTTTGTATCATAACTCATGCATTGAGAAGAAGTACAACAACACAAGTATAAGCAAAACTTTTTATCAAGCATAATTACTTGGTTCTGCATTCTGCCAAATACAATATGCATAAACAAAGCAGATTCGAGGCTAGAAGCAGAAATGAGATTCAAATAATGTTCTGAAGCATCACATTTAATTGTACCTTCCTTGTCGCTGCAGCATCACGGTCTCTTATATTTCGCTCAAGTTGTTCCCTCTCCCTTTGGTCTTGCAATCTCTCCTCCTCTGACTGGATACCAAAAGGTAAGAATGTGACATGATTAGAATTGCTACATATACAAAGAGGATAAGAAAAAACAGAAGCGCGTCAGTTTCTTTTCTACAGAACCATAAGCTGGTAAAATATCAACTGAGGATCAAAACAGATGAGTATATTGGTAGATTTAGTGGAGGAGAAAGATAGGCATAGAAGGTCTGAGTGTTTTCTGGCATTTAACATAGATAGAAGGAGGGAAAAGTTTGAAGCACCTAAGGATGTCGAATGGGTCACACAAAAACATTAAAAAAGAGACAAGGTTTAGTCAAATTAAAATTTGTTTCTTCAGCATTTAATGGCCAAATGATTTGAATTATCTGTGGATCAGAAGCATTCCTAGCACAAGAATTGTCCATCCAAAATTTAAGGTGGACTCAAAAGCACTTGCCGGAATTTCTTTTTCCAATCAAAAAAAAAACCACTAACCAGGCTAACCACACTATTTTCAATGATTCCAGACATCAAGAAAATGGTAGTAATTTTTAAAAAATATATATATATTTTGAAGATAGATACCTCTGAACTATCATCTTCATAAGTCCGTCTCTTAACTCGTCTCTCTACTTTGGCTTGTGAAATCACCTGCAGCAGTCCATTGAATCAAAATAATATGCTGGTTTTGATAACCCTAAACTAACAGTTTATCATAATACCCAAAAAAAACCGGCAGCAGTTTAAATAACATGCCTCATCATCTTCGTCGTCTTGATTTTCGATTTTCTTCCTGAAACGTTTCTTTTGTGTTTCTTCTCTAATAGGTTGAGAAGCAGCCGTACCAGAAGATTTCTGATCAAGACCAGCATGAACAGTGTCTTCGTCATCATCGGCGTCTATCAGTGCATAAGTCTTCTGCTTCCTAGCTAACATAGCAGCTTCCCTTTCTTGTTCCTTATAAAGCTGGTAAAATACCATGATAATGCAATAAGAAGTAGATAGCTACACAAGTACACAAAACAAGATACAAAAATATCATGCCACTCCAAAAATCTAAAGCAATCACTGACATTTACAGCAGACACTTTTCGGGGAACTCTGGCAAAAAGTTCCTCCGAAAAGGTACGAGTGTCGCTTGTTGATGGAAATCCATCATATTCCCGGAGTTTTCCCAGCACATCAGCAGGTGTTGTTGCTTGCTTAGCTACAAAAATGACGTTTTTCAATGAACAAACCGAATACATTACCACCTCTAACTAAAATCCATAAATTATAAACTATGACATAGCATAAACCATAAAATATGAAAGGGCAACTCACCTATTCCAATAATATACTGAACCAATGTGGGATTACTTAATCCCAACAATGAAATCAACTTGTCAGACACCCATATCTTTAAATCACTTTCACTAATCATTTTCACTGCATACAAAAATAAACTCAAATCAGGGGAACAATTGTTACAATTCAACATCGGGTTAGATAGGATTGATAAGCTTGGTTAATATTAGATTGAAACGCTGCGTTTCATTCTGGTATTCAGTTAAGTTTGTCAAGTCCCGTTTAATTTTCTGTTAACTACCAGCTTCTGTTAACGAGCTGGCAAACATATTATAACTGTCTGTTAGCATATAAGGAGACTAAGCTTGCTGTGTAATCCAGAACTACGATAATACCAGTTGCTCTTCTTCTTTCTTCCCTGTTCTTTCTTCCTTCAACATCTTCTTCCAGATCGCATTAGGTTTAGGTTGAAAGGAGTTATCAAGGATGCCAAGAAAAGCAATCAATCGAAATTACTCATGGTAACATCATATTAAAAGGAAGCTAGAAACTTTGGGTTCCAGTAGTTAAACCATCCTCTAGGGCTGTGTTTGGTTTCCTACAGAATATGAATGATACTATTCAGAATCCCATTCAACCCAAAGAAGCACCCAGCATAGCCAATGAACAAAATAGGAACAGGCAGGAGTACAAAACAGCAGCATTTCTAACAAATTTAAGGAAACCAAATCCAGTAGGGTACAATCGCTTATGACAAGAAGCAGCTCTCACATATGTGGAAGCAGACTCAACATTTCTTTTCAGTGTAAAACAGAAAAATCATACAAATCAGTAACTGAAAAAATAGGTTTAAATATTCTCCACAAAATTGATAACAAAAAAAAAATTTGAATGGAAAATAACAAATTAGGCAAGCAAACATGTTCTCACGATTTCTCAAACAAATTTTCTCAAATGAAAAGGCTCATAGAAGACTGCATCTGCAAAATAGCTTGTGTTTTTCAAAAAAAAATTCTTCAGTGGAGTTTTTTTTTTTTTCATACACTCAACTACCCAAGTTCATATGTCATCAATCTATTTTATGTAAAAACCCACAAGAATCAATGCTCTTCACACACACGCAAACAGCTTAACTAGTATAATAAGTATATGCAAAAGACCTCTAGCTATGTTGTTCAGGGAAAGAAAAAAGAACTTTGGAGAATTGAACACATTCTTCCATCCACCACCAGAAGCACACTCAATTTCAAATTTATGTAAACCTCACAGAAGTAACAATTCAACAGTCTAACCCACAACCACATGAAAAAAATATGAATTGTTGAATATTAACTTCAAAATCACAAATTGAAAATAAATAATCAACAAAATTATGCAACTACCCAATCTTCTTTCTTCTACAAAACCCATACAACATTCACCCCAATATAAATCATCCATCAAAACCAACAATTCAGAAATTAACGCAAACGAAATGGGAAAAAAAACATCAATCAAAAACGCAATAACTCACTAACCAACGCCAGAAACAATTTCGAACAATAGTGAAATCATACCTTGAAATCGATCTTGAAACAAGTTGCACGAAATCAGCCTCTGGGAAGAAAAGAGAAGAAATCAGCCGGAGAAGAAGCGAGAAGAAACGAGCAGGACGAATCAAAAACAAAGAAGAAAAGAGCAGCACTCACCGAGATAGCTAAAGCACCAGGAGAGGAGAAGAAGCAGAGCCCGCGTGCTCGAGAGATGTGAGAGAAGTAGGTTAGAAACGGGAAATTTGTAAAAATGACGTTAGGCAATAATCCAAAATCCACATATTTGATGCGACTCAAATAACCTTTAGTGGTCAAGTGGTCAAGTACTTTAATCGAGCATTGATCGGGTATTTTTTTTTTTATTATGTGAATTTTTTTATTAGTTTGACTAAAATTTTAATTTGTGATCGAATATTTCGTTTAAAAAAAACTAAAAACAAAAATTTCATGCAATTGCATCAGAACTCTATATGTTATTGAGCAATTGAAAATATTAAGTAGGCTAACAACCTTCTACCAATATAATTGAACAGAGTGAGGATATTGTGCTGAAGGCAAAGCGTGGAGCCTTAGAATTCTTAGAACTCTGGAGAAGTTGCATTAGTAGATGCAGCGAGTTCTGAAACACCGCCCTTCCCCTTCAGTTCAATTCTCTAGCTTTCTTTGATTCCAATCATAGAAAGTTATTAGCCTTCAAAAATCTTTTATATTCCTTGGAAATGGAAAGAACACTAACACTAATTGCATGAGGGCTCTTTTTTAATTTATTTAAAAATGTAAAACAAATAAAATATACTAGATAAAAAAAATGAAGTCATTTTTTTTATTTGTTTAATAATTTTTTTTATTGTTTATCATTTATTTTATTTGCATAAATGTTACATGTCTTTTAATCCAACGACTTTGGATGCTCAAGCTGTCATATGGACACTTTTGCTATCTATCAATGTAAAAATTATCCGAGCGATGAGATTATAACATTTTAGAAAGTATTCAAAATGCAACTTTTAAATTTTGGCTAGGTAAAATATAACATGATATACCCTTGATTTGTAAGGGCAGGATTGCCCATTTCAGTGTGAAGACAAAAAGTGAGTTATTTTTCAAATTTTTTCTTCTTCTAATTAATGCTTCAATCAATTAAGTGTACAGGGTTAAGGTTTTGCTTGGTCTATGCGTGTTTTTTTTTATGTTGTCTGTATGAATCAATGAGGACTGTAGCCAAAGCTAATTGGAGAGTCTCACGAAGGAAGGTGGAGGTTGATAGTTTGTAGGTTAGGTATTTGGAGTGCTTGACATTGTACACATCATCATCATTACTAAAATACTAAAGTGCGTGAGAATGCTGCAATTCTGTGGCGAGTTCCGGCGTTCTCTCTCTACTCGCGAAGCTGGTTGTCGTTATCGGGGTTCTTCGGTAATTGGATCAGAGACTTCTTCTCAACTCTCGATCGTCAAATTTCATTTTTCCAACTTTCGATCTCCTCCGTCCGAATTGCTTCTTCATCTTCATATCATGACCATCCAAGATGGTTCATGTACCTACCTTATCACCATTCCCATTGTTGTTCGCTACGACTTTCTTTCTCAATTAAGCAACAACCCAATTTATGCAACCTGATAATTAATGACGTATTTTTGGTCGAACGTTGGTGATCGGGGATGAAAGTCTATTACATTTCAGTGTCACTTCTTTGATCCAGAATATCTACGCCCCAACTTTTATTGATTTTTTTGCAAAGCTTCTGGGAAAGTGTATTCCGTTCTTCACAACTTCATCAGGTATGGCCAATTTTTGAAAATGATTTAATGTTTTGAGACACCCGATTGTTGATGTTCTCCGGAGGTGATTGATATGGATATAAATTATTTTTTTCGTTCCTGATTTTGCTTCCCAATGCTTAGAATTGTTTCTGATCGTTGGTGTTCATTCCCATCTTCTGGTCATTTTGGCTTCTCCCATCAGTGTTCACTAAGGTATTTTCCATTTACCAGCAGCTCATTTATAGGATTTGAGCATTGGTGTTTGGCTAATGATCTGTCTGATTCAATTTGTATGGTTCTCTATGAGGTGTGCTGGTGCTGAATACCTATGGGTTTTTCACATGATGTTGGATGCGTAGGCACTTCTGAAAGCAAAATTATTTCTTTCACTTCATCTAGCATTAGTAATTATTTTTTTTGTTTCCTATCAATCAACCGTGGTGACTAATTTCAAAAATATTTATTACTTATTTTGGTTTCGAACGTGAAAGAAAAGATATAGAAACAACTTATTTATTTGACATTTTTTCTTCAGATGAACAGTTTTGTCGCTTTGCATGCCTAGGACAGGAAAGTAGAGTCGGAGAGTGGAGGCAACCCCATAAAATTTGGAAAGGTAAATAGTAGAGTTTTGGGGTTTAGCTCAATTCCTAGGTTTTATTAAAAATTTTATGGTGTCTTGCTGTAGCACTCTCAGATTTTCTACATGCCTTGATGTCAGCCGGCATTGAAGTGGAGTATCTATTGAAATTATACAGACTCCAAAAGGAAGGTAACTTCTTGTGCCCTTTAATGGCTATTTTCTATTTTCTTTAGGGGTGCCTCTTTTGGTAACATTGAAATGGCTAATCCGTTATTTAAGGACATTAACCATTCCTATCAATGCATATTTTGTGAATTTATAATTTCTTTACCATATAAAATTAGTTGGTTGAGGCCAAACCAATTTCTTTACTCCAAACTTTTGCTGGATATCATTACACTACTAAATGATCTGGTTGTTGGGGCCTCTATTATTGTTTCCTCTAGATTTCATTTCTCACATCTGGTTTTAGCCTACCCTGAATACTAGATTGAGGTTTTACTGCTTGTAACAATGATTGTTAGTTTCATCTTGTGATCAATACTTAGTGTCGTGTTTTAATAATCAATGAATTGATACGACTATCACTTTTCGGCTATAGTTGAGTGTGTTTCTTGTGGTAAGAGGCTTGAACTCAAATTTCTCACTTTAGGAGAAATGATTTAGCAATTTGTTTCATTTGCTGCCTTAACTTTAATGCATGGTGACTACTACTGATGAAGTTATTTATTCAGCACAGTACGCAATATCTTTAAGAGTTGGTTGAGCCACCAAGTGGAAAGTTTAGAAGAAAAAAAAACTCAGCTGAATTTATGCATCTGTTTTAAGATATTTCCTCGATGTGTATATTTGTTTGTATGAACATGCCTATGTAGTGCAGTAGTTGGAATCCACATGAGTAAGACTATCTCAGCTAGAGCAAGACCTCCAAAAACCACTCCACCCCACTTTGGTTGTTAAATTGCCGAAAATTTTAAAATTCCTATAATTTGTCATGTATTAACAATAACGTTGGGTTTTGTTGTTTAAAAGGGATTGGCTTTTAGTATGTAGTATAAACACATCTCATGACTAATTCATTAATTTTTTTGGTTGTATTTAATCTTGATTGGTTTCAAATTATTAGGTTGTTTGATTGGTATGGACTAACCCAATGCCTCTAGAGTTCTGGATCTTCCCTTGATTTCATCCATTGCATTCAGGTTGGTTAATATTTCTTTTTCTCTAAAGCAGCAAATTTAGGAAGTGGTAATTAATTGATTATAGAGGATGCAGGGCACATGCACTTTTATGAGCAGTATATATTTCCTGAATTCGATCAGTAGCTCTGTGTGCATGCATGTGCAAGGAGCTTCTTAAGACTTGCTGCTCAAGATGTTGTTAAAGACCCTGTTGTCATCTGGGACACCCTCAGGTGCTTTCATTGCCTAATGACATGCAAATTCATCTGGGACACCCTGTTGTCATCTGGGACACCCTCAGGTGCTTTCATTGCCTAATGACATGCAAATTCATGTAATAATACCTTATTTTTCTACTTTATTTCAATAAGTTGCATATTCCCTTTTGCATATATTTTAATGGTGGTATTTTACTTCTTCCATAATTTTTAGGCAGGTTTTCAAAACTCTTATTTTACTTTCCACATACTTGCTTCATTTAGCAATGTTAGGCTTTCATTAGTCAACCATTCAACATATATGTAACTGCTTTTGAATCTCTCGATTTTAGAGTCATTGAGATATATTCTGATAGAGCTCTGAATTGAATTTTTATATTATTTATTATGATGATAACTGTCATAATTTTTTTTAGTATTTGAATCTCTTTTATTAGGTTGACCAGGTTCTACACTTTCAGTTGTTTACCCTCACAGCTATGGTTTCATTCCCCACGCGATTTATGAGGATAGTCATCCTATGAATACCCTGGTAATGATGCTAAGTAACATTTTTCTGAGTCATCGAAATTTATTGCAAAAAAGGTATATAATATCTTTCCTGCGAATGTTAACTGATACTTGGATGTTTCTATTGCATAGAAGCCTGTTCTATATGGTTCTTTCCTTTGCGCTCGTGCTATTGGTTAACTGCCCATGATTGATCAGGTAACTAATTTTGACTTCTCCTCCTGACTTTCGGAATCTTTGATTTCTATTGTCATTAGGATACTATTGGTTATTGTCGATGGTCATTACAGTGGGTTATAGGAGTCTACATGGGTTATCTTTTTCATTCTATTACCATATAGGTTGCTCATGTGGTTAAAAAAATAAGAGAAGGGGGGTATGCCCTTTTCCATGACATTTGGTAATCACACATGCATTTGGCCGATATTATCATTAACAAAGCCACAACCCAATCCTTATTGATCAACGCTTCCTTACAATCATTGCATAGCAAAGGAACTACATTACTCAAAATCTTTAGATATATTGTGTATATTACCATATTGAGCATAAAAAAGACTAATGGGTGGTTTGAATCTCCCTTTTAGGTTTCATCGAAGTTTATAGTCATCAATGTCGGTTTCAAGAACATCAGAGAAACTTCTTCCACTAAAGTTTTGTTGGACATGGACTTTTTTGCTGACAAAAATGTGCTTGAAAGTAAACAAAATTTAACGATCCTGCTGCAACGCGCGGGTCTACACTAGTACTATATAATACCATTGGTTAATTTTTGTGAGTATGTTGTCAAGAACACAATTGTGGATGCTTAACAATTTGATAAAAAATCTATCTATAAATTCACTCTCTAAAAAATTCTCAAATTTTTCATTGGCAATATGGAGAAAAGGTATGATGTTGGGTTTCTTCGCCGACATTTCTCCTCCTCTGCAAATATAAATCTACTATTTTTAAATTTGTGTTGACTGAATAAGGTATGATGTTGGGTTTCTTTGCCGAATAGATATAGATCTCATCCGGCTATCGTGGTTTATTGATATCGATTTTCAGGTGTGTTCCAATAACAAATCGCATTGTGGAAAGTGATGGGCTAATAGCTACGACGAAGATCTATTGACGTTAGGTGTAATTTTTTTTCTTAAAATATCGCAGGAGATGTTTTTTTTGTTAGAATCGAAGCTTGGACAGACATATGTTTAACTCAAATGATTGCGGACCTTGTACATTTGGTTTAACTTTTGCTATCAATTGTTGAGGCGCATATATATATACATATCTTTATTATTATTTTTTTAAAAATAGTAACAATTGGAAAAACTCTCAACTTGCAATTTCAGGAAAAAGAAAAAAAAAGAAAAAAAAGGCAAAACGAAATTCAAATAAATTTAATGTTATAGAGAAGGCAATTGAAAAAACAGCTCCTGGTCATTTCAAACCCGAGAGAAAGTGGAGAGAAATAGAGGGAGCAGCGTCTTGCCGTCTGCCTATAATACGTTTTATTTCTCTCGTATTTCAAATCGTTGAAAGTTGAAAAATCGCCAAGATCTTTAAAAGTACTGCAGATCTGATAGATTCCGGAAGAGAACCCCAATTTTAGGGTTTTCGACTAGGATCAGTAGATCTCCCACTCAATTTTATCCGTATACTCAGATCGGTTTCTAGTTGATCGGATCCTCTTGTTGTTGTAACAAGAAATGGAGGCGATAGAGGAGTTGGTTCAGCTGTCAGAGTCGATGCGGCAAGCGTCCGCTTTGCTGGCCGACGAAGATGTTGATGAAAACTCAAGCTCCTCCAATTCTAGGCGCTCGTCCACTTTCCTCAATGTTGTTGCCCTTGGCAACGTTGTATGTCACATTTACCTCCCATTTTCTTCGTTTACTTGTGTATCGTATGTGTAGTAACCATGTCTGATATATGTATATGTTACTCTTGTGTGTACTTATAGATTGAGTTACGTTTGTTGGATTTTTCGTGTTTTCTATCGTGTTTCAGCTGTTCAAAAGTGGAAGTGATGCATACATATACTTTTTTTTCAATCAATAGTTGGAAATATATCGTGTTTCATATATGTTAAATAGATTAAAAAGGACCAGTTGATTTTCTTTTTATATCGGCTTCAATTGATTATGTTGCTTGCTGATAATTATTTTTGTTTGGAGTCCTGATATTAATTTCTCGAATTTGTCGGAAATTTGGTTAGGGTGCTGGTAAATCTGCGGTTTTGAACAGTTTAATTGGGCATCCTGTCCTGGTAAGTTGATTGTACTAAGCTTTAACTATTTTCTCGAATGGTACCCTCTTTTTGGTTTAATTCAACTAGAGTTTGACCTGATTTCCTAAATGTGCTGATATTTTTTGACTTAGCCAACTGGTGAAAATGGTGCTACTCGGCTTCCCATAAGCATTGATCTAAAGAAGGATGGCTCTCTGAGCAGCAAATCAATTATACTGCAAATTGACAACAAATCACAACAAGTTTCTGCAAGTCAGTAACCGCTAGTTTCCTGTGTATTAGTTAATAGTTCCTTTTTTTAGTTTCTTTTGGTTTTAGATTAATATCAAGATCAATTTTAGGGACTCTGTTAAGTCATAAACATTGCAATGCCTGCCTGTATAAATGCTATTGATTTCCCCATGGTGCAACTTTATGGTGCCAGTGTCCATCAAACCTGATGCAATTGTAGGCGTAGAATTCGTGACAACTGAAGAAAGTGGAGAAATCAATGGAATTAAAAGCCCATCTAAGCTACATCAAAACCTATCACTTTGAGAAGCTGGCTAACCCTAGTGATCTAAAAGATTTTCAACTGGTTAATACCCTTTTGGGATGCAAAATTACATTTAGCAAAAATAATATTCCGTAGTTCATTTCTGAGCTCAATGAGCCTGGCTGTGGCATCGGCAACTAAGTTACAATGTGTGGAGTGGTTGGTTAAGCTACTTCTACAATTAGTTTGCATACAGATCCTTTATGATCCTTTTGATGTGCTCCTTTTAAGTTCTAATGTTGCGCTGCAGGTGCTTTACGGCATTCCTTACAGGATAGGCTAAGTAAGGGTGGCTCAATCAAGAGTCGGGATGAAATATATTTGAAGCTTCGTACGAGCACAGGTTCGTTCATGAATGACAGCCATCAGTCTCTTGAACATTTGAGTTCAACTCTATTTACATAATTTTTGAGCAAAAGTTGAGCAATTGAAAAGTGTATTTTTCATTGTGCATCTTGTTTTGTCATCTGATGAGTTTTTTTTCCAGCACCTCCACTGAAGTTAATTGATTTACCTGGACTGGATCAACGTTTTATGGATGAATCGGTGGTAAGTTTTGGCGTGTTTCATAGCTTTAATTTTAGAATCTAATGCAATGTATGCTGTTGTTCTTGTGGCATTGTTTTCTGCATTCATAAATCATAATGAAAAAAAATGTGGCTCAATCAGGTTTTCTTTTCCTTTAATTTTTGTGTCACTTAATGAAAGTATTAAATGGTATCTTTTTGACCTCCTTTCACAGGTTAGTGAATATGCTGAGCACAATGATGCCATTTTGCTAGTTATAATTCCTGCCGCCCAAGCATCCGAAATTGCTTCTTCTCGTGCCCTCAGAGTTGCAAAGGAATATGATGGAGACGGTAAATGACTGTTGATCTTGTATCATATTTAGTTTGTTACCTTTTGGGGGGCTGGGAGGGGGAAGTGAGGGAACCTAGGGAACCTTTTAGCTTTTTTAATTTTTAACCTTCCTACATGTTATGCTATATTGTTTGACCCCTCTAATTGTAGATCTTTGGAAGATGAGAATGCAATTGCATAAATGGATGATTAAAAAATTTATAACATATAATTATATAAACTGACAAAAGACAAACATCTATGACAATATCAAGCAAAGTTAGGAGCTACAAGTGTTTGCTAGTTGCTTAGTATATGGTATAATGATTATCGATAAACCACTCTAAAAATGATACAGTTTTCATATCTTTTTTGTTGGAATGCATGGTGTTTTTATTACTTAGGTTCATGTAATTCTTCACCACCTCCCTTGCTAAAGACATTTACCTTGAAAGTTGTAGGTTTAAATTCCCGACTGCCAAAATGGAAAAAAGAACCAAAAAGTTGAACATTCGAAAAAGGTCATTATCGTTGTCAAAGTTAAGGTGCTTGATTAAATATGCTAGAATTGTTGAGAGACGTGACATCTGTGACTGATTAAAAAAAACAGGAGTGATAAGCATTTACTACTTGCCTAGAATATGCTATCTCATAGTTATCAATGACAAAGCCAATGTAAAAATAGCATTACAAGAAAATTTGTTTCTCTCAACCACTATTTGCTTATCTAATCAGCATCTTGACTTGGGCAACAATAATCTAAAGGTATCAACACGCACAAACATAAGCACAAGATTAACGTTTGTTTGTCTTGTAATGTGGATTGAACACTTGATTGTGTTTTGTCTTGCATAGTAACTTCATTACTTAGTAGCCTTATTTTTGTAATTTTCTACCCTCTCTTACAGTCTTACTGATGATAAGGGCATCTAATCATGTTCAGGTACCAGAACTATAGGCATAATTAGTAAGATAGATCAAGCTGCTTCAGATCAGAAAGCTCTTGCAGCTGTTCAAGCTCTCCTTTTAAATCAGGGGCCTGCAAAAACGACAGATATACCATTTGTTGCTCTAATAGGTCAATCTGTTGCAATAGCTTCTGCACAACCTGGATCTGAAAGCTGTTTGGAAGCTGCATGGAAGGCAGAGAGTGAAAGCTTGACATCTATACTTACTGGAGCACCTCAGAGCAGGCTTGGCAGATTAGCATTGGTTGAGGCGTTGGCGCAGCAGATACGGAAGCGCATGAAAGTGCGGCTTCCAAACCTCCTTTCTGGGTAATGGTTTCTAAATAGCTTTCTTGACATTTATTTATTTACCTGAGCTTAGTTTACTTTAGCTTCCCTTCCATTGTCCTTCTTGCCCGACACTTGTCTGTTTTGCTTATTGAAAGCATTGATGCCGTGAAGACAAATACATGCAAAATTTTATGAACAAAGAAATTGATTAATTGAAAGTATATTTTGTCCTATTTAAACTAATTTGTTAAGATTATTCATAAATTTGACCTTCCTAGGATTTTAAAGGCTAATCTTGGAGTCTTTAGACTAATAAAATATAAAAAGTGAAAACATTGTCAAAAATTCCATATTTATTATTAATTGCCCTCCAGCCTCTTTCAGAGTTCTGGTAGACCAGCTTGTGAGAAAATGTAAAGTGATTGTGCATTCTTAAGAAAGTCTAATTTCCTAACATTTCCATTAATGTATGCCCATGCAGGTTACAAGGGAAATCTCAAATAGTTAAGGATGAGTTAGTAAGGCTTGGTGAGCAGATGGTGGATAGTGCTGAGGGTACAAGAGCTATAGCTTTGGAACTTTGCCGTGATTTTGAGGATAGATTTCTTCAGCATATCGCAACTGGTGAGGTGAGATATAGTTACTCTTTCAACTTTGCTCTTTGGCATTTTGAATTCCCAAGTTGTCTTTTGCATGCATTTTTGTTGCCTCAAAGCTAATCTTACGGTATATGATTTCAAAATTCCAATGATTTAAGGAAGAGAGCTTGAATTAAGATATATGAACATATCCCTCTCGCAAGGAATCTTCTTCTTCATAATAGATTCTATTGGGGATCTAATATGTGTTAATGAAATTATTATCGTCATACTAATCCTACTGTTAATTGAACTTAAATATGTTTCCTAGGATAAAGGACAAAGATCCAAGAAATAAGTGACTTTTCTCCCAAGATATTCTTTGTTTTCGCAGCAGTTTTTAATTCTGGAAGTATAGTTGTTAAATTGTGTATTGTAGGGAAAATTTATATTCTAAAGTTTTATCCTGTTGTCTAGTATCTTTCCGTGCATTGTGGATTTTTTTATATAGCAAAGAAATTATGTAAAGGCATTATAAATTTCTCAAAGAACATAGCAATATGATGTTGTCGTGGTGATCGGAGGTAATGTAGGGAAGCAATCTGATACTTGGCCTGTCACAAATGGGGCAGTTGTTGAAAGGATTAAGGCCCAATGTCTGGGCATTTCAATTGAAGTTTGTTTGAATTTTTGAAGCGCATCATACCAGCAGTAGGTGTATTCACTGGAAATCTGTCATTGCCAATATGTATTTAAGTTGTTGACAACCGTGATTGGAAGAATGATCACAAACCAGAAAAGAACTGGCAGCATTTGTCATTTCATGATTCAATCTCGTGTGAAGCTTTTTGAGACATCTATGATCCAACACTCTGTAAGAAGGTTTTGAACTCTCTCATGATGTGTGTGTGATAGAGTCCCACATCGGAAGATGTGGAGGTGAAAAGGCAGTTGATAATTGGGGGCACTGCCTCTTCCTATCAGCCAATGTTTTCTAGTGGTAGTGGCCAGCCCATGAGTGGGTGCTTGACCAGCCACTGGGCCTGGGTTACAGCTAGCCCATTGGTGGGTGACAGTTGGGTCTTGGTTGTTACTGGAGGTAGAGGTCAGTTGGGCTCGCGTATGGGCGTGGGCCAGTCTCGTGCGGGCGTGGCTGGTCCTTATCAATGGTATCAAAGGTGAAGAGGCAGTTGATAAGTGGGGGCACTGCCTCTTCCTATCAACTAAGGTTTTCTAGTGGTAGTGACCGGTCCTTATCAATGGTTGGGCCAAGGCCCAATGGCTGGTCAAACACTTACTCATGGGCTTGCCACTACTACTAGAAAACCTTGGCTGATAGGAAGAGGCAGTGCCCCCACTTATCAACTGCCTCTTCATCCCCACATCTTTCGATGTGGGACTTTATCCATGTGTTTGCAGTTTTTATTTCTCTGATAAGATGAGTTTATATCCTCATTCCTCACAACAGCATAATTTAATGTAGTTAGTTGAAGTGGCAGTCCTTATGATGTTGACTTTGGGCTTGTGTCAATATGTGGCATTCAAGCATCGATCAGCACCAATCATCATCTTTATCGCAAAAGTTTGGGGTCAACTACATGAGTCAATGTGAAAATCCACTACGTGTTCTATCTAGGATCATACTTTCCTAAACTCTTATGGAATCCAAATATTTTCTTATTACTTCAAACCATGTCTTTTTTAGGTGTTCCTCTTCGCTTCCTACTGTCTCCTATACAAATTCTTTTGACTATTCTTGCCACCGCACCTCTTTTTCTATGTTGTACATGTCCGTAGTCCGTACCATCTTAAATGGTTTTCTCGCAACTAATCTTCAATTGGTGTTATTCTTATCTTAGAAGTTAGATCTAATGATCTTTTTTAATTCTTTCTTCTTGGTGTGTCCACACATGTAACGAAGTATTCACAATTTCACATTTGTGCTATATTAAAAACCCAACACTCATACTCATGCATGCCCAGACCCAGACACTCAGACACATCCTAGTATCCAACCAATCAGCACCAGTAGCTGAAATAATCTCCTCTTTTAATGCTTATATTTTTTATTGCTTGTGTCCCGTATGAATTTTCTGTCATTTGTTGCCTTTTCCATTTGAGAGTAATTGACACTGTTTATGGGCACATCCCAGTGATGAAATTGTATGGTTCTTTAGAAGGGTCTTGTTTCAGAGTCAATGGCAATAATGATATTCTATTGCAGGGTGCTGGTTGGAAAATTGTTGCCAGCTTTGAGGGGAATTTTCCAAATAGGATTAAGCAGCTGCCTTTGGACCGACATTTTGATATAAATAATGTCAAGAGAGTATGTTTCACACTGTGTTTTCCAACAATTCTGTTCTTGTGGCATAGCTGTTGATGCTTCAAGAATTTTGTATCTCCTATGACCTTTTTGTTATTCATTTCCTACTAGATTGTGTTAGAAGCAGATGGTTATCAGCCATACCTTATTTCTCCTGAGAAGGGCTTGAGATCTTTAATTAAAGGTGTGCTGGAACTTGCAAAAGATCCATCTCGTCATTGTGTTGATGAGGTAAAGCTGTCAATATCTTTATGTTAATTTGTTTGAGTCTGAACTTTTGTGAACCCTAAAATTATGTACTTAGACTTTTGAGCATTCATTCCTTTTCAGCCGAGTTGGCCTATGTTAATGCTGCATTTGGAAAGAAAAATGTTGATAATTTGCAATACTATTTTCTGTACAGTATAGATAGTTTTGCATGAAAATTTATTTATGAACTCTTGGGTCTATAACATGTCACTCATAGAAGTAAACCTGACTGATAAAACAGGTACACCGGGTCCTGGTAGATATAGTTTCTACTTCTGCAAATGCAACTCCAGGTCTGGGAAGATACCCACCTTTCAAAAGAGAGGTATGATGCCTAGTTGCTTACATAGTCCATAAAACTTTGTCGTCTCAGTTTTTTTTGGTCATTGCCTGCTTGATTAATCAGACACTGTCCATGTTTTGAATCATCTTCTTGATTAATAAAAGGTTGTTGCCATCGCAAGTGCTGCTTTAGATGGGTTTAAGAATGAAGCAAAGAAAATGGTTGTTGCGTTAGTGGACATGGAGCGAGCTTTTGTGCCTCCACAACACTTCATACGTCTGGTACAAAGGAGGTAATTTTCTTTTTCAAAAGCTGAAATGAAATTTACGTCTGTCTGTCTATGTCACTCTTTGGGAGGGTGCACCATTTGTCTATTTGTTTTCTTTTTGTGAAGAATTTATATTAGAAAAGGCACCATGTAGTGCCATCTGGGTACGGCAGAGATAACTAGTTGTGCCATCTGGGTACGGCAGAGATAACTAGTTGTGCCACCTGGGTACGGCAGAGATAACTAGTTACAAGAACAGATGTTCATTCATATTACAGACAGAAGTGGACAAGTTACCGAAGAATGAAATGGTATATCCATAAAGTTTTGAACAGGGTTTTCAATTCCTTCAAAATCACTTGAATTCCTTTCCCTCCAAGTTCTCCACAGAATGGCAATAGAGATTTGTATTACTTGTTTTAGCTTTAACATACTGATGGTTTTGTAAATGTTTTCCCTTGATATTTTATTTATTTGGGTATATTAATTATTAAGGATGGAGAGGCAACGTCGCGAGGAAGAGCTGAAGAACCGATCCTCCAAAAAAGGACAAGAGGCAGAGCAAGCAACGTTAAACAGGGTAGGCAGTCTTTTTAGTCATTGTATATTGGAGGGACTTCGAAAGATGAATGCATTATGTAGATGCTTTCTCTGTTGGCTATAATTCTGCACTATTGGTTTCTTTCCCTTGCTCTAATGTGTTCCATCATCAATATAGGCTACCAGCCCTCAAACTGGTGGTTCGCAAACTGGAGGAAGCTTGAAATCGATGAGGGATAAATCTGGTCAGGCAGACAAAGAAGAAAAGGAGGGCTCTGCTTTGAAGACTGCTGGTCCTGAAGGAGAGATAACGGCAGGTTCGTGCTGAAACTACATTTATGCCATGTTGCTGGGTTTACTAATGACTTTTGCGATAATGATTCCCATCTGTCCTTTTAGAAACATTGTTAGTTTTTATGTAGCGCAAACATTGACAGCTTAAATGGTTTTTAGTGTTGTTAAAGAAGCTATCTATCTTTGCTTCATACAAAAATTGAAAGATCCATTAGCTTCTGAAGATTGAATTGATGCACTATTTATTAATATGGATTGTCATCTTCAGTCATTGATATGGGAATTCTATTCTCAGCCTTCCCTTCTTGGATGATAGCAGTCTTCTTATGAGTGTAATCTTTTAAGAAAACGGTCAAAGGACTTTGGTTTTCATTATCATGCTGTTATGAGATATAGCATTCAATTCTTTCCCAAGTCCTTTGTTGTTTCTCCATCTTCATTTCAGTGGGTGGTAACTTCATAAGAGTCTATCTCTTCCACTCTACCCCATCCTCCATCCTCTTAAGTGAGTTTCGTTAATCCATATTCTCATAAAGTGTAATAACTGGGAGATGGGTGTTATTTATTCTTATTTACTTAAATATGTTCTTAGTTGTGTAATTTTTTTAAGGCATGGGCAAAGACTTTATAAAAAGCTGACTTGTTGGTCCCTTTGATGATCATGGGCCGCAGCGGGATTCGATTCTTCAATTCCATTTAGGCTATTATTCTTGATTGACATTTAACACTTTATCAAATTCTTCATATGCAGGTTTTCTGTTAAAGAAAAGCGCGAAAACTAATGGATGGAGCAGGCGATGGTTTGTTTTGAATGAGAAGACAGGAAAGGTTTGTAACTTCTTGTATCAAGTTTTTGACTTCTAAATTCCTACTACAGGTCCAGATATGGTTTGATACAATATTGTCTGATACTGAAATCTCCTGGATAAAAGCCATTATATTTTTCTATTACTTTGCTTATCTAAGATTTCTTTTCTCTTTGTATTCACTGGTTGCAGGTTTTTTATTTCTGCATTTGATTTTTTTTCTCTCACTATTTTGATTTCATACTTGCTGTTCTCTCTGCCTTGTTCATAATTACTAAGAAACAGACATTGTTTTCATATTTTCCATAGCATAGAAACCGTGGCAGCAACTAGCCACAAGCATTTTGATTATTTAGATCTTATAACGTTGCATCAAAGCACAGGATTCCAGAAATTCCAGTGGCTTGACTCGTTTATGAAGCTATTTGCTTCCAAAATCACTGCCTTTCTTCCATTGAACTTGATTCGAAAGAACCCTTCTCAGTTTATGAATTTACAAAGGTTAAACCATTAACTATAGGATTTTTACTTGTACAGTACTACAGTGTGTATATGTATGTCGCCATTTATTTTTGTTCATTAGGGATCTCCCTTGTGGTTTTTGTTTGCAGCTTGGCTACACTAGAAAGCAAGAGGAAAGACTTTTTCGTGGTGTCATTACTTTGGAGGTATGGTGAAGCTTTTATTCCTTATCTTGGAATTCTCGACTTATTGATGAGGTCTCGGGCCTTTGTGGATTATTTGTCCTAGCTCCCTCTCCCTATTATTATCTCCATTAGGAATTGTCACGCACACACATGCAACTCCCATGCAGCCATGCTTGCACATCCTTAGGAAAGCTTGTTTGTAGCACAATTCATTTACAGAGGCTGATCTTCCATGTCATCTATTTACTTACAGGAATGTAATATTGAAGAAGCTTCAGACGATGAAGAACTGCCATCAAAAAGTTCGAAGGACAAGAAGGCTAATGGGTCAGAGAAAGCACCTAGTCTTGTGTTCAAGATAACCAGCAAGGTTCCTTATAAAACTGTTCTTAAAGGTAGTTGTTAATGCTTATCTGGCAGATATTTTCACATTGAATTATGGTTGAACATTACTGGACATTTTCAACTCAATCTCTATTGATCCGGCAGCCCACAGTGATGTTGTTTTAAAGGCTGAGAGTGCAGCTGACAAGGTTGAATGGTTGAATAAAATAAGAAATGTTATTCAACCTTCAAAAGGACAGATGAAGGTTGCAGGGGGTCCGCCCTTGCGGCAGAGTCTTTCTGATGGATCTCTTGTGAGTTTTATGTTTTTATGCCTTTTGTTTTATTCATCAGTTCTGTGTGTATTCTTCTATGGTTTTGATGTATTATTTGACTGGCCAGCAGTTGTAGGTTGTGGATTGGCTATATTTCTGATCTTCAAAGTATAAAAACGAAATACTAGTTATACTTCTTTACTACATGGAGTTTCATTAAACATCAGTTTTCAAGTTCATGATTGGAGTTGATGACTTCTTGATATACCTGGGATGTATATGGAGTTAATTTAATTTTTCAATTGATTGATCTACTTGTTGTGGTGGTTTATGGGCAGGACACAATGGTTCAAAGGCCTGTTGACCCTGAAGAAGAACTTCGATGGATGTCACAAGAAGTACGTGGTTATGTTGAAGCAGTTTTGAATAGTTTGGCAGCTAATGTTCCAAAAGTAAGTTTGCTTCAACTTATTCACTCGTCCTCACTGTTGGATACTAGTACAGTTTCTAACACACTTTGTTATTTGGTGAGCAGGCAGTTGTTCTTTGTCAGGTTGAGAAGGCTAAGGAAGACATGTTAAATCAATTATATAGTTCTATCAGGTTCAACATTTTTTTATAATATAAACATTTGTTTTTCTTGCTACATGTTTGATCCAACATTTGTACTTCCTGGATCACTAATTTCTCTTGGCTACTTTGATCATCAGTGTGCAAAGTGCTACCAATTGAAATATAAAATGTGCTATACATTTTTTCTTCTGTTCAGATCCATGTAACAATCCAATCAAAAAGAAATTTGTAATTATAACTTGCGTAATTGACCATTTTTAGTGCTCAAAGCACACAAAGGATTGAAGAGTTGCTTCAAGAGGACCAGAATGTGAAGCGAAGGAGGGAGCGTTACTCGAAGCAGTCCTCTCTCCTATCAAAACTGACACGCCAACTCAGCATTCATGATAACCGAGCCGCCGCTGCATCTAGCTGGTCAAACGGTAGTGTTGGATCAGGTATGTAACTAGAAAGTTTTTTTTTAAAAAAATAAATAAATAAATCTCTCCATGCTGTAAGGCTACTTATATGTCATTCTTAGATGACACTGTCAGTGGGAGCCTTTTGCACTTGATATGATGTTGACTTCTATTTAGTATGATATAACACTTTATTTGCCAGCTAGCATACTGGAAACCCTTTTTTTACTTAAAAGCTTTGTTGTTTATGATTCAATAAGGGTTACATAAAAAACATTGCTCTATTAGTGTGAAACTAGTTCATTCAAAAAAAAAAAAATAGTGTGAAACTAGTTGTATTCATGGAAACAATTCAGTTAGAAATGTACTGTACATTTAAAGACAGAAATGGAGACAAAGTTTGATGTTATAGCTTTTTCTATGGGGTCATGCATGTCTGTACAATGCGCATGATGGATCTTTTCTTTATGATATTTTTTTGATGAGATATGTTATAATTATTTTATGTTAATAGTTTTAGGTTTTGTATACTAGTATTGCTCATTGTTGTTGAGTTCAATTGTTATTTGCTTGGTTATGGTGACTATTTTTTTAGCTAATCATTGGGTCAGAAGGATTGACAGCTTGGTAAGAAAGAATATTGTGTTTGACTGGATTGTACTCTAGGTTTTAACCTATGCTGTACTGTTTGTCCATGGTTACTTCACTGTGCTTAGTCATTGATTGAAGATTTCAAAATTTCATGATTGATTGTAAAGTAGCAAGCCCTTGGCCTTTTTCTTTTCTACCCCTGAATCTGTAGAAATTGGTGTTTCAAAGGTGACAATGGTTATAGCTTTCTACAGTCCCGTTTCTCATTAGTGGTTTAAACCATTGGATCACCTTATGTTGCAGAAAGTAGCCCGAGGAATAATGGTGCGACCGGTGATGACTGGAGATCTGCATTTGATGCAGCTGCAAATGGTTCTGTTGATTACAATTCTTATGGTGATACATCTAGGTCTTCATCCAATGGTTACAGTGATGCAGTACAGAATGGGGACGTGAGACCTAGATCAAACTCCAGCAGCCGTCGTACTCCTAATCGAGTAGCGCCTGCTCCACCACAATCCGGTTCCAAATATTTTTAGATTGTTGTTGGGTTTTGCTGGACAGTTAAATACTACTGCATTTTTTGGTGGGCAGATTCAGTCTTGAGCCCACATCATGATTGAAGCATTTTGTTGTCTTGAGTTTTACACTAGAATTTGTAGAAAGAGAATTGAGACATGTGTACATAATAATACAGTTTCTTGTATCGGTTTTCCACTGCTTGCGAGGACGTCAGTACTATGGATTCTAGAGGTTCTTAAAATCTATTTATCATATTTGATATTTGATATTTTCTTTCGTTTAATAGTTGTGTTTCAAAATATAATATTAAGGAGATAAATCGGCATGCAGAATCTCAACGATGAACTATGGCGGGATAGACGACCACGCCATTGGATTTGACACAAAAGTTGCAGCTAGCTAAGTAATGAGCTATGCAATTCGCAGAGATCGCTTAACAAAATGAAACTTAAAATCAAGTATCTCTGCTGCGAGAGATTTACAATCACGAATAATCAAGCCAAAATTTGAATAAAGAGGAAAAGATCCTTGAATGTGCTGTATGACCGTGTTGAGAACCCACACGGGCCTAAAGGCCCACCAGCCTCCCCTTGCCAACCAAAGCCCAACCGACGCCTTTGCGGGCCGGCTGTAACCAAGGCCCATGGGCTGAAATCTCATGAAAACCTTGGCTGGTAGTTTGAGGAAGGCTAGCACTTATAAGCTAGGGTCGGTACTCCTATTTTACCGATGTGGGATTCTCATCAATCGTCGCCCCTTGGACAGCCGACGTCCACGGCGGCTACTCTCGCCTGGCGGCTACGCTCGTCCGACAGACGGCAGCCCTTTCCCGGACGGAAGCCCTCTCCGTAGGCGGGCGACTCCCTCAATGAAAGCACCAATGTTGAGAACCCACACGGGCCTAAAGGCCCACCAGCCTCCCCTTGCCAACCAAAGCCCAACCGACGCCCTTGCGGGCCGGCTGTAACCAAGGCCCATGGGCTGAAATCCCATGAAAACCTTGGCTGGTAGGTTGAGGAAGGCTAGCACTTATAAGCTAGGGTCGGTACTCCTATTTTACCGATGTGGGATTCTCATCAATAATGTTGAGAACCCACACGGGCCTAAAGGCCCACCAGCCTCCCCTTGCCAACCAAAGCCCAACCGACGCCCTTGCGGGCCGGCTGTAACCAAGGCCCATGGGCTGAAATCCCATGAAAACCTTGGCTGGTAGGTTGAGGAAGGCTAGCACTTATAAGCTAGGGTCGGTACTCCTATTTTACCGATGTGGGATTCTCATCAATCGTCGCCCCTTGGACAGCCGACGTCCACGGCGGCTACTCTCGCCTGGCGGCTACGCTCGCCCGACAGACGGCAGCCCTTTCCCGGACGGAAGCCCTCTCCGTAGGCGGGCGACTCTCTCAATGAAAGCACCAATGTTGAGAACCCACACGGGCCTAAAGGCCCACCAGCCTCCCCTTGCCAACCAAAGCCCAACCGACGCCCTTGCGGGCCGGCTGTAACCAAGGCCCATGGGCTGAAATCCCATGAAAACCTTGGCTGGTAGGTTGAGGAAGGCTAGCACTTATAAGCTAGGGTCGGTACTCCTATTTTACCGATGTGGGATTCTCATCAATCGTCGCCCCTTGGACAGCCGACGTCCACGGCGGCTACTCTCGCCTGGCGGCTACGCTCGCCCGACAGACGGCAGCCCTTTCCCGGACGGAAGCCCTCTCCGTAGGCGGGCGACTCTCTCAATGAAAGCACCAATGTTGAGAACCCACACGGGCCTAAAGGCCCACCAGCCTCCCCTTGCCAACCAAAGCCCAACCGACGCCCTTGCGGGCCGGCTGTAACCAAGGCCCATGGGCTGAAATCCCATGAAAACCTTGGCTGGTAGGTTGAGGAAGGCTAGCACTTATAAGCTAGGGTCGGTACTCCTATTTTACCGATGTGGGATTCTCATCAATCCTCCCCCCTTGGACAGCCGACGTCCACGACGGCTACTCTCGCCTGGCGGCTACGCTCGCCCGACAGACGGCAGCCCTTTCCCGGACGGAAGCCCTCTCCGTAGGCGGGCGACTCTCTCAATGAAAGCACCAATGTTGAGAACCCACACGGGCCTAAAGGCCCACCAGCCTCCCCTTGCCAACCAAAGCCCAACCGACGCCCTTGCGGGCCGGCTGTAACCAAGGCCCATGGGCTGAAATCCCATGAAAACCTTGGCTAGTAGGTTGAGGAAGGCTAGCACTTATAAGCTAGGGTCGGTACTCCTATTTTACCGATGTGGGATTCTCATCAGACCGCATCCCCTTCAATCATCACTCTCGACTGCCCCGAATGACTTCACCCAACTCAACGTCTCCCGAATACTCAAAGCTTCAGCCATTTTTGGAACGAGCAAACCTTATACCAGTTGATTCTGGCCTACTACAAAGTTACCCAAAGAATCACGAGCAACCCAGCCTAGCCCCACTGATCCAAACTCTTCAAAAGTCTCTGCATCAACATTCACCTTACCCCACCCCACCTCCGGCTTTACCCATTGTTTAGGAACCTGCGGAGGAGCAACCCGTGGACGACCCCGCGCAAGTTGCCGACTCTGCCAATACTGCATAGCCAAAGACACCACATATCTTGCAGACCTGAACTTGGCATTCCACACCACATCATTTCGACTTCCCCATATCCCCCAACACACCATAGCAGCCAGCCATATTCACTCAAACGACGTTGATGAAGCACATTCTTCGGTTTTGGATGTTGCAGCACATTTTTGTTTGTATAATTCCAATTATGTACATTTGATAACTCTTGCTTGAGGGGTGGCGTGTCATATTTGCTATTGATACCAATTTTTACAGTAGTTTGTTAACCCTCTATGCAGATACGTTGGTGTGGCTATAAAGATTATGTATCAGTGATTAATTTTTAAGAAAACGTCCAAAGGGGAGGGTCCAATGCTTGTGAGTCTCCTTACTAAGGAATAAATCTGTATTCTATAAATATCACTCAGTACAAAAGTCCTCTGAAAAACATAGCACAAGATTCCAAGAAGATAAATATGGAAAAGAATATGTAGCAAAAACTACAAGGATAGTATCAATACAATGATGCTACAGCTGAGCAATAAGAACCAGGAAGAGCTCTTCCAACAAAATTCCCTGGACCTTTCTGTTCTTTCGAAACAAACTGCTGTAGAAGCACTCAATAACATATCTACAAATAGTCTCGCGAGAGCTACGAGTCCAAAAATTAAGCATATAAGAAAAATTGCAATCCCCTTGTTCTCTATCCATATTTGATTCTCTCGGACCTCTTTGACACTAGACCTGCAAATTAATGACCTTTTTGTTATCAACATAAACTCAAGAGTCAAGAGTCGAGAGAGAAGAGGAGATATCCTAAGATACGCAATGCTACACTTAACAATGGTTCCTAAAATAGCAAACAAGTTAGAAACCAAGATCCATTGAAAATCTGCCAATTCTTCCTTCAGTGTTAATTAAAAAAATTCCTTCCCTTCTCCTGGAAAGGCTAGCTATCATGGTTTTGAGACTTGTAATAGCAACTATGTACCTTGGGTAAGAACTTGAGTCCAAAATTCAAAGTCAATAGGAAGTCTCCTTCGGCAAAAAAAAATGTATGGTTTCCATATTGCACAAAACTAACCATGCTAACAATATATATGCAACAGTTAGTCTCTCCGAGTCTTTCTTTCATCATTCACATTGGTTTGAGACTTTTGCAAAGACAACCATGGGCAAAGGTTAAGACAACGAGCCTAAAAGTAAAATCCACTAAACCTCCAAATGAGCAAGAAATGCTCCCCTCTAGTTTCCATCTCACATAAATGACAAGAACTTCAAGATTTTACCTAACCAAAATAGTCTAACAATTCTAATGTTGGTAGTGAAGATTGATCCTTGAGGATGTTCCACATCTATTTCTTCTACCCTTGGGGCCCCAAGGCCCCCAACGAAGAAGAAGAAGAAGAAGAAGAAAAACCTTACAAATGCTCATGACACAATATTTCGTTTACACTAAGACATAGATTTAAGGAATAAAAGCAACCTTAGAGCAGCATTATCTTTGAGTAGAACGTCCAGCTGCATGGAAACAAGGGATTTCCAAGAAATAAGTCCATGAAGATCTTTCACCTGCACAGAGAAACAAAATACAAAAAAATTGAGTTGGAAGGGCCCTAAAAGATTGAACAAATATAATCACGATTGAATGATGAAAATCCACATACAATAACTTCCTGGTTGTCCAGGAGATCCTTTATGTTCGATCTAATCTTCTCTATGAGCGCATCTTTTTCTCCTATATCTTTGTCAAACTCTTTAAAAATATTGCCATATTTGGAATTGACATCCTCCAGGTATCGCTCCAAAAGAGACAAACTTATGTCTAAGGATCGTACTTTCTGCATCAGTATCTTAAGAACAGTGTCCCCAGGCATTCTACCAACTTGTTGATGATTGATTTCTTCAAATAGATCAGGGACATTATTCTTAACAACTTCATGTTTCACATTTGATTTCTCAAAAGAAGGATGAGGTTCCTTTTCATTGGACGGTTTTTGGTACAAACTGCCACGCTGACTCGGCTCAGGTTGTGCTTTTCGGTTACCCGTTTCTTCCTCTCGTATGAACCAATTATCTTGAGCAGAAGTCAAATCCTCCAGCATGCGCTCTACAGCATCCACTCCATAAACTTCAACAAGACTCAGTGTACAATAAAACTCAGTACCATAATGGCTCAGGAGATTCAATTTCAGATAACTCACCCACTTTGGCTCTGAAAGAGTAAACCTCTGAGCATGCTTCACATTAGCAGCAGTAAAATTCCCAAGCTTGACCCATACATCGGTAGGATAAACCAAACTGCCAAGGAGCTCAAATTCTTTTAAATTGGAAGAGTAGTGCTCAAAATTTGCTATTTCAACTGTATCTACTAATATTTCTTCTGAAAGTTCTACAACAACAAATTTGTCTTCCACAGAACATGGATTCCGCAAATATTTGTCCTTGTCTTTAACAAGGATATTAGATGCACCCTTGACTTCCTTGTTAAAAGCCAACACTTTTGCGCCCTTAGAAGATGAAGCATAGTTGTACTCCTTACCCCCTGGCTCCACTCTATGTATTACACCTTCAGCCTGACCAGTAGCAGATTTACTTTTGGAATTGAATGCTCTGCTTTTGAATTCATCAAGACCAAGCGGCACAGAACGAGACAATGTATCAATATCTGGGCCATTGCTTTCAGATTTAACCCTTGAACTTAAGATATCTGTCTTAGGCTGCTCAATAGCAGAATCATAATTTGTGTTTTCTTCAATAGCAAACACTTCATGATTCAAATTTCTGGTTTCAGCAGAAGTTGTGCCTGAATCGTCTTTTGATGAATTTTTGTCTATAGAACCGCAGTATTTATTATGTCCCTGATTTTCGTCATTCCAGGTTGTTACACCAACTACAGTTCCATCTACGTCCACAAAAACGAATACAGTAGCATGTAAGAAAAAATTCAAATTGTGTTGCAAGTTAGCATTCTTTTCAATCAATAGATATGCAAGTGGCACCACAAAATAAGTTTTACTTGACAACATGGGGTCCAATCAAAACGAAAATTGTGCACTTGAGCTAACTCAAAACAAATTCATTTCTAAGCTACTATTATTCCAGCATATACAATTCATAATCAACCAATGACATGTTTGCTGTTCGCACCTTCCACGAAAACTATTAGGAAATCGCCACTAGTACACAACCAAAAAGTCAAAAGGAATCTTACCTCCATGGCCATCACCTCGACGGAACCATAAGCTCAAAAGCAGAACAAGGCCCCACAAAACAAACACCAACGATAGAGAAACCTTGTACAATCGATTCCTCCCGCTGTCAGCCTTCTCCAACGATCTTCTCTGCAGAAGAGCTCTACGCGATTTCTGCATTGCACATCAATCCAATCCACAGAAGATCCAACAAATATAGGAGTGGAATTTCCTAGACTACATAGTAGGACTTGTCTGTTCCAGATCTGCACATGTCAAAAACCAAAACAACTAAAATATTTTGGGAAAAAATGAAGAATAATATGATCAGTGATTATTTAGCAGGTTCAAAAATGATGACTCAAGTTCAATGCTTCTGTAAGGTAAATGTCGTTCAACCGAATAAAGAGAGTACTTAGCTTGTAAATTCAGCTAAATATGTGTACAAGTCAAATATTAAAGTTAATGGTGTTCTTGTATGACAGACAGTGCAATGAAGAAAATACGTTTGTTAGAGAAGCTTGATATGCATACGCAATCCAAACGTAAGGCAAACGAGTTAATATGAATCACCCAAATAAAGACACAGTAATTGCATAAGAAATGAACAAGGAACTCTTTTAGAACAGAATCGCTATCCAATTTAGCTCAACAGCTAGACCACATATTTTCAAGTTTTCAACAGATTTTAACTTAGTAGTCAAGCGAAGTCACCCTTTGGTCACAAGAAACACTGTTTCACCAAAATGGATGGTGAAATAAATCAAGCTTACCAAACTACTTCATAGGAGAAGCCACAGTTAAGAAATCTAGTTTTGGTCGGTCTTGGCAAAGATATAATCGGCATTTCAAGTCCTTGGCTGAAGAGATAGAAAAAAGGAAATCCTACCAGTCGGCTAAGTCTAACAATCAGACAACATATGCATGCACAGCATAGATAGGCAACACGCAGGAAGAGTGGCAAGATTGAAAAAGGAATCCCATCCCAGAAGGTGAATTGTGGAAAGAGAGAGACCCAAACCCAACAGGGTGTCAATGAGAAATTCAAGATTCTGAGCTGTAATTCCTTCATAATTGAATCACCAAAGAATAGATCCAAGCTCAAACTAATTATCAACCATGAAATTTAGAAAGAAAAGAGGTGAAAGACACAATCAATCAAACCACAAAAGCAGATTCAGAGGGGAAAAGAATCACCTGAAGGTCTTGGAAACAAGTGAGTCGTGAAAGACGTTAACGAAGCGAAGACCTGTCCAGTTGTAGTAGTTATTAACTAGGACAATAGCGGAAAGGAAGACGGCAATCCGAAAACGCGTAGTTTAAGCTTAAGGAGAAACTGATCAATGAACAAAGTAAATAGTGTACCTTCCAATTCCATATCGTAGTTGAGTTGAGTCGATCTAATTTGTAGTTTCGAAATGAAAAAAGAGGAAAATAATAATAGCAAGCGATTTTTTTGAAGATGATGATGTTGTAGTAATAATAATTTATAATAATAAAGAAACAAATTGGATATCTGATCTTTCTTCAACATTTTTTACATCGAAAAACAAGACGACAAATCACACGCTGTCATCTGCTTGTCGGCTCCAATTAGATTGGGCCACGTAATTTAACTCTCTGTCGAATGAGCTGTCATCTATTTTGTACATCACCTGCGCGGGAAGTCTCGCAACTGTCTTCCGTTTCAGTTTCATGAAAAGAAAAAATTAAAACCTGTTAATGGCAATAATTGTTTACCGAAGATGAACTCAATAGGATCAATTAACCCCACTAAGGAAAAAATTATATTAAAATACAATTATCTATAGGGAGCGATTGACATTGATTAAGGCTGCTTTATCCAATCTGCCTATGTACTACATGTCTTTATTCAAGATCCCAAGGACAGTGGTAAAATATATATATGGAGTTGCTACAAATAAAGTTTTAGGGGCGACTCGGATGAAAAAAGAAAATTACACCATCAACTGGTTGCAAGTAGCTAAACACAAGAGCAGTGGTGACCCATGCCTCAAAAATCATTCCCTCTGTCTAAATGGGTGTGAAGATATGCCAATGAAAATAACTCATTATAGAAGCAGGTTGTATTTGATAAATATTGCGATCAAGAGGAGCAGTGTTTGGTACCTATAATAAGTTCATCAGCATCTTCAGTGTGGAAATCCATCCATAGCCTAGTGGCCAATCAAGAATCCAATCTAGGTAGGCTACTAAGTTCAGGCATTGCTTTCTTTGTAGGAAATGGCTAGTGTGAGGTTTTTGCTTGATAATTGGTTGGAAGAGAGGTCATTGCAAAGCTCTTTTAGGAAGCTATTCAACATGTATTTGTGTTAAAGATATTACCTCAAAAATGGCAACCAAGAGATTGAAAAATTCACCTGCTTGAGTCACGAATTAAGTCGCTCTCTTTTAGACGATTCGCGGCTCTGCCTCTTGCGTGCAAACAGTGTTTTGGCTACGTAGTCCCCAGGATAAAACAAGCTCAGACTCTCTCTGTATCTGTGACCTTTTGCACAGAAAGTCATTGTTCGAATTTTACGGGTTTTCTCTTTTCGTCTTTCTCTCTCAAATTGTTTTTCTGTAATTGTCACAGAACCAGAGTTCACACCCACGTTTTAAAGTATTAGAGAGACCTTTTTGTTTCCAAAACTGTTACCATAAAATCAGTTGAAACAAATACGAAAGTTTCCAAAAAATCAAGGAAACGTGGTTATGGTTAGGTTAATGACCAAATCAATGCTAACGTTCAAAAAATAATTTAAGAAGGAAAAATGGCTAACGTTCATTCATTGTATGTTGTAGGGATCCCTTAAACTTGGATTTCTAACTTGAAGAATCCAAAACCTTAACCATTCCTACACCTTCAATTGATTGAATTATTAGCACATAGAAATTATTTTAAATATACTTAAAACATCAACAATTTGCAACAAAAGGCTATGATTGATAAGATGGGAGAGTGGTTCTCCTCAGGGTGGGTATTGCGCTTCAGATGGAGAATGAGACTGTTCTTGTGGGAGGAAACTTTACTGGGAGCCCTCAAAAGGTGGATTGATCCTCTTATATACTATGCCCACGTAGGCAGGATTGTCTCACAAGGAGGTACACACGGTCAAGGGTGATTTCACTGTCAAATCACTGTACAATGTAATGTTCCTCAACTATTATCAGGGATCCCCAACTCATGACAATCCCATTTGTTCGAAGGTATGGCTTGGGTATGTGCCTCCAAAGGTGGAGTTTTTTGCTTGGATTCTGCTGCTTCGAAAAATTCTTAAAAGAGATAGACTTGCAAGCATGGGAGTCATCCAAGTTGGTGAAAATGTCTATCCATTCTGTCAAATTTTACCTAAAATAGTTGACCATCTTTTTTGCCAATGCAATGGACCATCCTCTATTTGGTGTTGTAGTGTTATGGATTGGTGGAATATTTGTGTTGTAATCCTGGGGATGTTTGCTCAGTGGAACTGGATGGTAAAGGGTGGGGTGTAGAAAAAAAATCTGGATGATCTTGTTCTATGTCATTGTGTGGTCCATATGGTTAGAAAGGAATGAGGTTATTTTTAAGGGTAAGTTGGTAGATTGGAACGTTGTTGGCTCGATGATATTTGTTAGGTTATGTCTTTGGCTATCTTACATTCTGCAACACTTCCTTTACTCATCATCTCATCTAAGCATCTCATCTGCGCCAGTAAGATCACGGAGTCAGTATGCAGTCAAGACCAGGCCTCATATGAATTGGGCACCTCCGGCCCAGGGCCATATTTAGTGGAATGTGGATGGCTTGGTGTTTGGTAAGCCAGGGTCGGGTGGGATCGGTGGTGTACTTAGGAATGTAGAGGTCAGCCTATATGTTTATTTTCGTGCGGCTTAGACATACGTGACTCCAATGAGGCGGAGTATAGAGCAATCATTGCAGCTTTTGCTTAATGCTTCGGTACGCATGCATGTAGGAGCTTAATTAATTTAATTAGTTTATAATTATTTCTTAATATTAATATGTTGGCGTAGTTTGGCATGTAGGAGCTTAATTAATTTAATTAGTTTATAATTATTTCTTAATATTAATATGTTGGCGTAGTTTGGAGATATACAGCTGCTCATTTCCGGTATTCTTCCAAACCCTACTATCTCTTTAGATTCACTCTCCATATATCTCTGGTATGCCTGCAGTAGCCTCAATCTCCATTAATTAATTAATTAATTCATGCATGATTTGATATATAATAATAAACAGTTGCTCTAATCATGGATTGAATTAATTTTCAGCATAAATTACTGGACATCAAGTTTACCATGCTTTAATTCAATTAATGCTAATTTTGGTTGATGCACCGGTCATATATATATATGGCAGCTGTTTCCAAATTGACTCCATCGCTTGCCATTTCTGTTTTCTTGAATGGAATTCAACCCATTCTCTCAGGCATGTATATATATATATATATACTGTGATATTACAAAAATACCCCCACCAATGGTGCTCCGCCACGTCATATGTGGACCAAGACTCTTGATGCCTACTAGGCCGTCTCCTCGGTAAGAGTGCACCAGCTGGACTTACCAAGGTGAAAAACAGCTGGATGTGGTCCACAATCATAATGGGAAGACCCACTTCAACAGTGGTCTCTAGCCCTATATAAGGCTCAGCAAGTCAGGTATTATCCGGGGGGAATCACAATCTAAACTTTGGCTAAGAGGGAGAGCTCTAGTCCGAGGAGTTTACCTGATTACTGACTTGAGCGTCGGAGCGCCTACGCCAGAGGACAACCTCTGGCCCGGCCCTTAGCTCACCTTTGTTTGTTGTGCTCAGATCCCAGACTGCTCAGCTGATCAACCTGGACTGCCCTACCTGCCTGGTAGGTAAACTGCCTGACTGCCTGGTAGGTAAGCTGTCTGACTGCCTGGACACCCAGACTTACACCTTGCCCGGCTGGTCGGCTCCCTGGAAGGTGATCCCTGGTCGGCTGCTCAGCACCTCGGCTCCCTGGAAGGTGACCCCTGGTCGGCTGGTCGGCTCCCTGGAAGGTCACCCCCTGCTCGGCTTCCCGGCTGGTCGGCTCCCTGGAAGGTGATCTCTGGTCGGCTGCTCAGCACCTCGGCTCCCTGAAAGGTGATCACTGGTCGGCTGGTCGGCTCCTTGGAAGGGTCTTCACCCTTGCTAGTCTTGCAAGACTGTAGGTCTGACCGACTGATCGTCTTCTTGGTACTGGCACCTTTTTGACGTCATCAGTTTGGCGCCGTCTGTGGGAAACGACTAAGTTTCATCTTCTTAGAATGGTTAGACCTCGAAGAACCAATGTGAATGATCCTGAGACATCTCATGCCCATCATCTGGTAGATGATGCCGGGCAGCAACACCAAGATCATGAGAATCTTGCAAGGCACGAGCTACCCTTGGACGCGTCCCAGGTCCAAGGAGTAAACGTCCAAGCACCATCACAGGAGGCAGCTGGTCCCCCCATCAGTGCTGCACGGTTTAATCAGCTTTGTCAACAAGTGCAGCTCCTTACCGAGATGATGATGGCTAACCAGCAAGTCCGGCCTTGGTCTATTGAGAGGAATGGGGATGATAGAAACTCTGCCTCTCTGGAGCCCCGGAGCAGGAGAAGAGATGACAACCGAGAAAGAAACTCCAACGCCAACAGGAACACTTATCACGCCCACATCAATGATGATGTTAATAAGCACCTTCAAGAGGTAGATCGCAAACTAGCAGCCTTACAAGGACGCAATATCATTGATGAGATGTGGGACAGTTCCATGACTCCCCTGTCTAGGGATATTCTTGAGACAGATATACCTCATGACTTCAGGCTACCCAGCCTTGAGCAGTATGATGGGAAGAAAGATCCCTATGACCATGTCATGGGATACAAGTCTATGATGGAATGCAGAGGAGCCTCAGATGCGGTACTGTGCAAGGCCTTTCCTTCTACACTTATTGGACCAGCTCGGACTTGGTTTATCAACCTTCCCAGACATAGCATTTACAGCTTCCAGGATCTCTCCAGGAAGTTCAGCCTTCGATTTGCAAGTGCTAGGAAGCCTAAAACCACCAATCAAGATCTGATGGTGATCAAACACGAGAAAGGAGAATCGTTTCGTGACTTTATTGGAAGATTCAACCAAACATGCTTGGAGATCCCAGATGTACAGATTGCTGTGGCAAATGCTGCTCTGATCAGGACCGTCCGTCATGAGCAGTTCTGCAATTCATTGTGCACTGATGCACCCCGGTCCATGGATGAACTTCTGGTTAGGACTGAGAAATATATCAAGGCGACTGATTCATTGAAGTCTTCTCGGTTTGCTATACGAACCTCCCCTGCTAGAGCTAGAGGCTCAGGTGACCGCCCAGGAGGGTCAGGTGGCGATCAAGGAAGTTATCCCAGTCGAGATCGGGGTCCCCTCACTGAGGACCGCCAACTTTGAAGAGTCAATAAATGATGAGCTACTACTCAATAACCTTGATCTCCCAGAAGGGACATGGAAGAATGCAAGGATCCGGACTGCTGCATATAAACATAGAACAACTCAATACCACAACAGGCGAATAAAGAGGAGAAAGTTCCCTGTTGGAGACCTTGTATTAAGAAAGGTAGTAGCCACAGGAAAGCATCCAGGTAAGCTAGGTGAAACTTGGGAAGGACCCTACCTCGTTGTGAAGATCTTGAAAGAAGGCACATACAAAATCGAAGCCAAAGAGACCCAGGGATATGAGACCCTGGAATGTGGATAATCTTCGAAGATACTATGTGTAATGCTTTATTATAACACATGATGTTTCTATTTTATGTATTTGTTTTCCAGTTTTGAACATGCAGGAATGAACAAAAGCTCAGGTCTCCTTCCAAAAATAAAGCATCGCAATACAGGAGAAGGCTTTGACCTGGACAACATGCAAACTTAGCCAAAAAATTGGCTAAGTATCAATGCCACACCGACCAATGTCATAAGATGACAAGGCAAAATCAAATTTCCCAGAAGAGGAAACGAAGATATAACAAACCTGGTCGGCTTACCGACCAGGATAACTCAAGAAGAGGAAATGAAGACACTATCAACCTGGTCGGTATACCGACCAAGATAGTATCTACTCAACAATGAAGACTTAAGACCCCAATAAAGAGGGTCCAAGAGCCACAGTCGGTCTACCGACCAAGATGGCATTCCAGACATTCCTAAAAGGAAAAAGGATCTTCAAAGATCAACGCCACAGTCGGTCTACCGACCAAGATGGCATTCCAGACATTCCTAAAAGGAAAAAAGATTTTCAGAGATCAACGCCACAGTCGGTCTACCGACCAAGATGGCATTCCAGGCACTCATAGAAGAAAGAAAGATCTTCTAAGATCATAGTCGGTATACCGACCAGGGCAGTATCCTCATCCTTTGAAATATTTAAGAATTTGGGACTTACAAGTCCTAAAAACAGAAGAAGACTGGTCGGCTTACCGACCAGAAGGGCAGGCTGTCCCTCAAAAACAAAAACAAAAGTACAAGTACCTAATGTGGATTACCGAGCAGTAACAAAATTCCGATTTTATTAAAATGTCAACAGGTTTATTACAACTTCTGAGCAGAGCAACAGAGGGCTAAGCCCATACAGAGGAAGACCTAAGCATCTAAGGAAGGAACTTCTGAGACCGGCTCCTCGGCAGAAAGTGCATTCCCAGGAACAGACAGAGGTGCCTCCTCGGTAGTCAAAACTGGGGGATGATGAGACTGGTCTGGCAATGACCCCTGATCGGCAGCTACCGTCTCTTCTTCCTCCACCACTTCAACTTCCTCATCAGAAGCCTCCTCCTCCGAGAAGTCGGTTTCTGCAAGGCCTCTTTTCCTCCTCTGCTCAGCTTTCCTAAAGGCTTCAAGGATCTCCTCCTTGGACTCCTCAAGGTGGTCCCTTCCCATGAGAGAATGACACAAGGGTAATCTACCACGGAGGATTTTACAAAAAATTGTTTTACGACTGCTCGATGGCCAATGAGCCGCGCAAATATGGACCGTTGATCCAAGGGTCTGGGCTGTCATCTCCTCATTAATGGAATGGCATAATTACTCCTCTCATCGATCTGCGCAAAGCGACGCCTCGATAAGGGAGTTGGGGGGCAACTGATATTACAAAAATACCCCCACCAATGGTGCTCCGCCACGTCATATGTGGACCAAGACTCTTGATGCCTACTAGGCCGTCTCCTCGGTAAGAGTGCACCAGCTGGACTTACCAAGGTGAAAAACAGCTGGATGTGGTCCACAATCATAATGGGAAGACCCACTTCAACAGTGGTCTCTAGCCCTATATAAGGCTCAGCAAGTCAGGTATTATCCGGGGGGAATCACAATCTAAACTTTGGCTAAGAGGGAGAGCTCTAGTCCGAGGAGTTTACCTGATTACTGACTTGAGCGTCGGAGCGCCTACGCCAGAGGACAACCTCTGGCCCGGCCCTTAGCTCACCTTTGTTTGTTGTGCTCAGATCCCAGACTGCTCAGCTGATCAACCTGGACTGCCCTACCTGCCTGGTAGGTAAACTGCCTGACTGCCTGGTAGGTAAGCTGTCTGACTGCCTGGACACCCAGACTTACACCTTGCCCGGCTGGTCGGCTCCCTGGAAGGTGATCCCTGGTCGGCTGCTCAGCACCTCGGCTCCCTGGAAGGTGACCCCTGGTCGGCTGGTCGGCTCCCTGGAAGGTCACCCCCTGCTCGGCTTCCCGGCTGGTCGGCTCCCTGGAAGGTGATCTCTGGTCGGCTGCTCAGCACCTCGGCTCCCTGAAAGGTGATCACTGGTCGGCTGGTCGGCTCCTTGGAAGGGTCTTCACCCTTGCTAGTCTTGCAAGACTGTAGGTCTGACCGACTGATCGTCTTCTTGGTACTGGCACCTTTTTGACGTCATCATATTGTATGCTTTTGAAAATGCTAATTATGCATATATGTGTGTGTGTCTCAGGTGTTGCAATAGGTAGTGGGCGGCAAGCAGTGGTGGATTGGTCTCCCAATTGGATGCGTTCTTGGCTTCAAAGCTAATCAAGCTACCCAGATTCTTTAATTAATTAATTAATTTTACCTCACTTAATTCTTTTTTAAAACCATATGGTGGGGAATGCTAATTATTTATCCAAACAGAAACTTACACCGTCAGAAAGAATTAATTGGAATGCTGAAGTATGTTTTACTCTTCTCGACCTCAAAGTCTAAACTTCAGATGAATCATATACGTTTGCTCGCATGTGGGTTTCTTGGTGCGTGGGTTGCAAAAGCCCATGGAAGAATTCTGCAGCGTTGGAACTTGGAAGAGACTCTGAATTATATTTGGCCTATTAATTAATTACTATCTATCTTGGAGTTCAAAATAATTTTTTAAAATCTGAAAAAATAGAGTTGTATTTTGATCGACTTTACAAATCAAATGATATATATTTTGTTTGAAACAAAAATAAAAATAATTCACATGAAAAATGCATGATAATTCTAGATCATTGGATATAAAACTAAAAAAAACATATCATAGTTGCATTTGATTTTTTTTTAAAATAAAATATATATCACTAGATTCGTAAAATCGATAAAAATAAAAATTTATCTTATATATATAGATATTATTAACGTGCACAAATATTATTCGTTTTGAGTTATTCAATTTCCACAGATAAGTCGAATAATCCACAAAAAAATCTATCTACAAGTAGTATATGTGAGTTCCTTGAGTTTTTTTGAGAACGAGTTTACATTTTTTTTTCTCTCACACATACCCTTAAAGGGAAAAAAAATTGTAGGTGGGATTTTTCTTTTAAAAAAACAAATAACATAGCGACAATATTAACGGCGTAAAAAAAAATCATAAAAAAGGACCTTCACCAGCCGATAGGATAGGAAGTCTATCCACCCAGCTGCAGAAAAGCCATCTCTGATCTCCCCCGCTACAGGTCTCTCTCCGCTCTTATCAATGGAGATTTTATATTCTCCCTGTACAAACCACGCTTCTACATTGCGTTCTCCTTGCCCAGTCAACTTTTCCCGAACCGGGTTTGGATTTTCTCTTCCACGCTTAAAGACCCAAGCATTTCCGAGCAAGAAACGGGGGTTAGGTCTCACAAAGGCCTCTGTAGCTGTTGAACAGCAGACCGTGAAATCCAAAGTCGCTATCATCAGAATTGGCACTCGAGGAAGGTACTCTCTTTCTTTAGCTTTTTCAGTTCCTTTTGCATCTTGTTCACTCTTGCTTTATCTTTTGGAGCTAATTATGTGAGGAGAATTTCTGATCTGTTGTATATTTACTGAAATTCGTGTATTTTGTGTGCAGTAGTGTGTGATGCAGTAATCCTGTAGGTTTAGTTTGTTTTCAGCTGACCGAACGCGTTTTCTTACTTCCAAAGCCATTAATTTCTCCTTTTTTTTTTAATCATGAAACTAATTTATCTGTTACAATTTTATTTTTTTCTTCTTCTTTTCAATTTTATTTCAGATTGGATTTATCTTTGTCTCTGGCGTGATTTGTGCTTTGGTTATTGTGCACCCAAACTTTCTCTTACTCACAATTATCTTTTAAGCAAGTCATCAAACGGTTGATAGTTGTGTAATTTTTTTGTATACAACTTATACATACAAAAGGATTTAGCCTATCAGTGAATTATGATCAAAATGGAGAACCAAAGCCAATGAGTTTCCAAAAAGCCGTTTGTTATCGGACTTAGTTACTGATGGTTTTGTACAAGACTGAGACGGCCAAAATAGTTGCAACATCAATTCATATGTCTATAAGCACATTCAGACTCCACTACTTTGTTATGGTCACTGATACTATTCTTATTTAGGGCAGCCCACTAGCTCTAGCTCAGGCTCATGAGACGCGGGATAAGCTCATTGCTACGCATTCGGAGTTAGCCGAAGAGGGGGCAATTCAAATTGTGATAATAAAGACTACGGGAGATAAGATCTTGTCTCAACCTCTGGCAGATATTGGTGGGAAGGGCCTATTCACTAAGGAAATTGATGAGGCACTGATCAATGGTGATATTGACATTGCAGTCCATTCCATGAAAGATGTTCCCACGTATTTGCCTGAAAAAACAATTTTACCTTGCAATCTTGAGCGCGAGGATGTACGTGATGCCTTTATTTCCTTGAGTGCTGTTTCTCTTGCTGAGCTTCCTACTGGCAGCATTGTTGGGACAGCTTCACTCAGGAGAAAGTCACAAATACTTCATAGATTTCCATCACTTAGTGTGAGTTACTATACTGCATGCCATTTTAACAACAAATTCTTTGCAGTACGCTTGATAAGAAGTTTTTTTTAGGTTCCCCTTCGTTGGTATATAAGCTATATATATATATATATATTGTTATAATCCCTTTGACATATTACTAAACAGGTGGTGGAGAACTTCCGAGGCAATGTCCAGACACGGTTGAGAAAACTCAATGAAGGTGTGGTCCAAGCAACGTTGTTGGCATTAGCTGGACTAAAGCGCCTAAACATGACAGAGAATGTGACTTCCATTCTATCGATTGATGAGATGCTCCCGGCTGTAGCTCAAGGGGCAATTGGAATTGCCTGTAGAAGCGACGACAGTAAAATGGTTTGTTTTACTTTGTTTAACTAACGCTGTGAATTGAATAAAAGATACTTATATTGATATGAAGTAATTAGTTATACAATTTTACTCCAATTTTTGCTAACGCATGTTTAGTGATTCTCGAACTTGATTACTTTTTTGGAGCTTGCGAAGTGGCAGGTGAAACAGAATTAGAAGTAGGTTGGCTGGCATGAGTCTCATTTTATCTGATGGGGCTCTAATGAGTGATCCCATTATTTGTTTATACGCCAGAGGGTAAAAGAGGATCCTTATTCTTGAAAGATATATGAATTGGGCAAATATTTTCAATGTGCTGAGTTGTTCGTGTGGATTAATGCTTTTTTGTCTCTTCATTGAACTTTGATTTCCATTAATTAAGGACTGTGGTTAAGCAGGTTTTCTACCAGTTCTTTGGAATCAAAGCACTTACATTATGGTCCTATTGATTCCATTCTCACAGGCTGATTACATAGCTTCATTGAATCACGAGGACACAAGATTAGCGGTTGTCTGCGAGAGGGCTTTCCTTGAGACCTTGGATGGGTCTTGTCGCACGCCTATTGCTGGATATGCTTGCAAACAGGAGGATGGGAATTGCATATTCCGAGGGTTGGTCGCATCCCCTGATGGGACAAGAGGTATGTTTTGGTGCAGCCCTCTTAATTCTGATATTCTTCCATCCCATTATCCATTTCATTACCATAATCAACTTCTTTTAGACTTATGTATGTTTTGGTTTGGGACAGTCCTTGAAACTTCTAGAGAAGGCCTCTATGCTGCTGAAGATATGATTTTGATGGGAAAGGATGCTGGAAAGGAACTACTTTCAAGGGCAGGCCCTGGTTTCTTTGGTTGTTAGATGGCTTGACAAAAAAGGGGGTTGTACCAATGAGTTCATCAGTCCTTACCTGCTAATTTTTTTCATTTTCATTATTGATTTGTTGTAAAGTAGAAGAGTAAGTTCCATGGCTGACCTAAAGAAGGTTAGGTCCTTGTATGAGTTGTATCATCACTATATGTATTAATTACGAATCCAATTTTCCCTTAGTGAGGATTTTTTTTTTTTTTTAAGCATATGAATAGAAGCCTTGGTAGAAAATGCCTTGCTAGGGCATGATAGTCAAGAGATTGTGAGTTATGTGTCGATCAATGAGCATAAAACAATACCAAGGCTCCGTCGGCTTGATGGTATTAGAAAATATGTGGATGATTTGATGCTGCGCTCGACAGAAAATGTACGTTTACCATCTCCCCATCCCCGGCGAGGCTCTTCAAGACAGACTGACGGTCACTAATCTGCCGTCTTGGAACATGACTATTCTCCTCCGACACTGATCTGCTCCACCAAAAGGCAATAATAGTATATCTATGTGTTGGTGGAGGAGGTATTTTGGTATTTCCCTTGTTTATGAACCAGATTTGGTATTTGATAATACGTTTGCTTTTAAATTTTAATCTCAGCCCTCGCCATTGGATCATGAATAAAATGTCATAAATACCTATTAAATCTAAAACTTCTTGTTATTTGGATCCCTACATTAGATAAATATTTTAAGAGTATCTCATAATTTAGAAGCTCATGATAGCGCATATTTAACTAATAGGTGTTAAATCTCATGAAGGAATGAATTCGTTAAATCCTAATTGATTCTTATATATAATTTTCATACGGTAACTTAAACAATAACTGTTAAACCATAAGATAAATAGATTCACTAAACCTTAACATGCTATATCTTATTTTCGTGTTGTAACATAAACAAGTAAGTGTTAAACCTTAAGAAAAATGAATTCACTAAATTCTAACGGACTAATAATTAATTAGAATAAAATCATAAAATTAAATAAGTACTCGACATATTAATTAAAGCAATAGAATAATTAATTAAAATAGAAAAATTAATAGAATAAATATATATGAGCTACATATCATTTTTCATATTTCAAAGATATCCAACCATAATTAAATTACATTAGTCTTTTTTTTTTAAAGGGGATCGAGATGAATTGAAGGGGGAAGTTTGGTCACATTCAAATTGTAGAGTTTTTTTTTTGATGGATAATTGTAGAGATTTTGACATAATTATAAATCCTTTTTCAGTATAATTTACATCAAAAACATTGAATTATGTGTCTTCTTGTGATTGGTTAAAGTTTTGTTTCAGTCAGCGATTGGGAGTCGGTGACCCTCCTTGACCCCTTAAATTATGCCTTTCTTGTAAATATGCTTTGTTGCCAGGGTTTTATTGTCCGTCTCGCTCTCTCTCCAGAACAAGGCCTAGTTGAAGAACCACGTCGTTTCCGGCTAGGGTTTCACTTTGCTATCTATCCAAGCACGGCGAATATGGCTGCAACCGCTGGTTGTACTGTTTACATAGGTCAGTTTCATTATTTTTCTTTCAGATTAGCATGTAGGCAGGTGACGTTCTCGACACTTTCACCACATGTAAGTCCATCTTGGTTTCAAATTTCGTGAAAATTTTACTTTTTTTTTGGAGAAGAGTCTCTAGAAAACCATGTTAGATGTGGATTACGAAGAGATCTCTTCGTTTTCTACTCTAAGCTTTTTCTCCTGTTTCTTTTTGTTGTGTATTGGATACATGGAAGCTGCTGTTAGAGGCTTGTGTTCTGTTCCAGATTGCTTGCTAATGTTAATGCATAACAAAATTGTGTGTAGGTGCTTGTGTCATGAATGATTCTTTTCGTTTGGTGTTATTTGTTTATTTGGTTGATGTAGTTGCGAGCACGGAAAGTAGGAAGTAAATCCTATGGCTTCTCTGTTTTGCTTCTCAATGAGGAATTGCCATCGTTTTGGGGTATCCATTTGATATTGGGCTCTGTTTTGCTACTCTGGTTGTGGCGAGCTTGGTACTTGAAAGAGTATAATTGTTTGAAGACGGCAGCATGAAATTGTCATACATCCTACGTTGCTTAGATGTGGCCTAGTATTGCACTCAATAATGAGCATTCTATCCCTCAACTATTATATACTTTTAGAGGAGCTGAAGACTGACATGAGAAGTGGTCCTTAACCCACAGGTCACAGAATCGAAACCTCTCTGATACCCATTATTAGTGAAATACTAGGCTATATCTAAGCAACATGGTATGTATGACACTTTTCATTACTGGGGATTTACTTCTTTTGTAATTCAGTCAGTGTTGGAGACGAGGATTTGTTGACAGGGTCTGAATAATGTATCATAACTTTCTACTTGCCGACTCAATATTCTCTGAATATGTTTTTGATCTTGAATATCTTTCTTGATATGACTGGCTTTGATTAGTTAATTTGCATGTGTTGTTTGTAGATGTAACATGTGTAGATTTCATGATCTTATGACTAAATCTCTATTTCTTATCTATTGGAGATGGGTTGTTTCAGGGTAATGAATTTGTTGTGACGACTAGTTTTGATTATTCAAAGTTAATGTTTGGGGACATCATATGGACCATTGATTTTATGTTAGTGCTTTGCTTTTTGTTACACCCCTGAGGGTATGGGTGGCCATTTTTCCTTCCAGAGTAAGATATGAGGATGCTTAAGACTGTACTAGAAGTTCTCTTTTTTAATCTTATTTTTAATTTGTTTTAATTGCACAAATATATTTTCGTATGTCGTACTTATTTATGTACATGATCAAGAGATCTATGTTCTGGTCTAATCATAATTTATGTTTGATACAGGAAATTTGGATGAGAGGGTGACTGACAGGGTTTTGTATGATATTTTGATTCAAGCTGGGAGGGTTATAGATTTGCATATTCCTCGTGATAAGGAAACTGATAAGCCAAAAGGTTACGCCTTTGCAGAGTATGAAACTAAAGAGATTGCAGATTATGCTGTCAGGCTTTTCTCTGGCCTTGTAATTATCTACAATCGGACACTGAAATTTGCGGTGAGTGTACATTTTTCATATGTAAACTTATGCTCATATTCTTAACATGATTACTCCTCTCAAGATGCAAATTTAGCTAGACATACTTATTTGTGGCTATATTATCAACAAGGTTAATGCCTGTGAAACTCTAATTTTTGAGTTCGACTGGACACTTTAGGGCTAGGGTTCTGCTCCTCAACACTTCCTATTCTGACCTCTTTTCAATGTGTGGTATCTCATGATTTAAAAGGCTGAGCCTGTTTATATTATTTTATCAAAACATTGAGGTAGATCACTAATGACATGGATGGCATTTGACTGTGATGAGATGCCTTCTCCTGCTCGATGGGGGCATTTGCAATTTGCAACTACAGATGGAAAGAGGTTATGTTTGTGAGATTCAGTGTTTAAGAATCCTGGTCTGGCACAATCCTTTCTTTGTGTTTCATTTCAATCATGTTGGATATCCTGAAGGGTTGGTGTTGATGTTCCTAAGCTTCTGATTCTGATAGACTTTGATTTGGCAGATTTCTGGTCGAGACAGGCCCTCACAAAATTTACCCACAACTTCAACTCCTGCTTCAAATTCTTCTCACAGACCAAGGCCTCATCCAGTGACAGTTGAAAATATAGAAAATTCTCATGGCTCGAGGTTGTCACGACCATGTAGGGTTTCAGCTTCCCCTGTAATTTACTCCGAAGGTGATTGTTTTTTTTTTCCTATTATTTTCGGTTTCCCATTATTCTCGTCTCATGCATAATCTTCTTTAATAGATAAGTCATAGTGTTTGGCTCTTCCAATTTGTAGTTGCTAAATAATTCCTTTTTTGGTTCAGTGTCGGTTCCTGCTGGTGTAACACACCAATCTAATGGGTATGGATCAAATTTCAATGCCACCAATTATAATTACAGTCGAAGAGTTTTTGGGGCAACATTGGATAGTATTACCCGTACTAGTTCAGACCGTTATGATATAAATAGCCCAATTGCATACCCCTCTTACTGAAACATCTTATATAAATTCGGGTGGAAGAACTTTCAGGACAGCTAGTGGTTTGGTTGTTGTATTGTTTTATTTAATTATTTTGAATTTGATAGCTGTATTCTCCGTTTGTGTTATGTATCATGTAGCTAGATTGGACTAGGAGTGATACTTCATGTGCTTATTTAATTGTAGTGTGTCTCTTTATTATGGTGAAGGCTACTTATGTTTGATCCTAATAGCTGATTTATTTTCGTTCATTTAGTAGACTCATGTTATGTGTTTTTCTGGAACCAGCAATTTTCACCGATATTGACTGAGAAGTTGGGTACTTGGTTGTTTCCTGATCCATTGGTTCGACCACCTTTTGAAGTTTTCTGGTTTGTAGTTTTATGTTTTTGGAGATAAATGCAGCATTGTGTTTTGTTTGTTTGTTGACGTATTGTCTTTGACTGGATTTTTTTGGCATGTTTGTGTTTTACGGAAGCTGTCAAGTTTGTTGAGATCAGTATAGACCAACTATTCCTGGACTTCTACCTGCCTTGTATGTATTGATTGGAAGTTAAAAGTTGAATTAAAATTGTCTTTTGTGGTGCTTCCGTGCTCGTCTTAGGCAATGTACGGCAGTTTTAGGTATGATTTTGTGAAATGTGTCAATGTTGATCCAGAATGTGTGTATGAGCGTCCACAGTTGTAATATCGTGCTTATATATTCTCCCCCTCTTCCCGTCCTGCCCAAATGACAACTGGTGACTCGAAGTTAGAATGCTAGAGACTGCAAATATGTAGCGGCTGAAGACAAACGGGGTTTAAGGTTTGGGGAACGAAAATTTTCTTACTGCAAGCTGCATATGGAAATGTACTGGTGGATTGATGTATTTATGTGAATCTGTCAGAACCTGTTAGTATATACAATAAATTTACCCATGCTTTCCCAATAAAGAACTATTGACCCACCAAATTAGATATGAGCAAATGCGATAGATTATATCATTGCATGCCACAATCTTCACTGGAGGCTCAAAAAATTTGCTTGTATCATATGCTCAACGAATTAATCCATCCTAATACAAGTTTATGAGTTGGCTATTCAAATAAATACTATCAAAATGCCTTAGTAATGGTAGTGTCTATGTTGATGTTGGTGTTCCGTTGCAAAGAAGCATTAATGCTCCAACAAATGCTTCACCCAATGGTGACGTTATTTGCAAACCCAGTCATATAAACTGGACTTTTTCCGAAGTATACATCATCCCGCATCAAAAAATTATTGACCATGGAGCGGACAAAGGAACAAGCCAAAAAAAGAAAGGATGCGAAAGTAAAAGGAAACACCCATTGGGGGATCAATCATAATGACCTACAAAAAAGATGCTATTATGCAACACATCACGCGATAGCCACTTTGACTGAATTCACTGATCCATGAAATCCAATCTCCAAATGTCCCAAAACCACCTTCCTCTGAGTTACGTTGAATTGATATTCTACGAAGGCACATATCCTAATTTCCTCTTAATCTGATTTCACAGTTCAAGTGAAACAAAATACGAAATACATCAATTACAGCAAATCCAGCAGAGGCGGTTGCTCAGATGATCGTTTTCCATGACCAGACCGTGAGGTTGACGTGGCCCCCCTTCCTCTCCCTCTCCCTACAGCAGTTAATGGTGGGGGAGCCAGTTTTGGGGCATTCTGGTCATTCTTGGCAGAACCGAAAATCGATCCAAGGTCTGTTGATTTGACATGATTGGAAAAGGTACCCAAAGAAGATAACCCTTGATTCTGTTTTAAAATCCCAATAGATTTCTGCGAATTATTACCCCAGTTCAAACTACTGCTATTCAAAGGTGAAGCCCCTTGATTTGTTCTGATTGGCTCAATAGAGTTTTGATTGCTGAAGGCCCAGTTGTTATTGCTGTGGGTTTGGATCAAACTTTTTGATTTACTCGTGCTCAAACTTGAATCATGTTCGTTTGTGGGTGGTCCTGCGGTGCCATTATCAAAAGTTCCAGGACCCCTAGAAGAGCTGCTGGGTCGAGGTGGCCAATTAGCAAATGGATCTAAATCATTTAAACTTGCATTTAATTGCTTCTCAACATCACCCGAGGGAAGTCTTGGACCTGAAGACGTGTGAGGAGGCCACTCTATATCCACTGAAGGAACGGCTGTCTGCTGACTAGACAGCGCAGATATTATGGGCAGCGACTGCAAAGAAGTTAATTGAATTGGTTGAATACCTGAGGGCGGGAGAACAGAAGAGGAGTTGTCAGTGGAAGTATGATGGGAAGTGGCAGGTCCCTTGATGGGACCCCAATCCTCATCCCACGATGGACTTCTCTTTGTTGTAGATGCAACATTCCCACTTAAATTGCTTGAGACTTGAGACTGAATCCCATTGACAACAGGCGCTGGCTTTACTTCTGGAACTCCACAATCAGTAACAGTAACTCCTCTCTTTTCTTCGATTTTCCTGTTAAAAAACACTCAAGGATGACTAAACATGCAAATTCAAAGGAAAATATAGCTCAAACTTAAACAGAAACGGCCTCTTGTGCAAAAGAGGCTCTAGCAGGGGTAGAGGTGAAAAGGTGCAAAAATCAGTAATACCTGAGGATATCCTTAACAAAGAGCATGTATTTGGCAAACTGCTGAACGTTCAATTGCTGTGCAGTGAGAAGTGGTGTAAGAAGAGGAAGGACGTGCTCTGCAGCAAATTCTACTCCATACTGAACATTACAAAAAAAGCCTAAGAACAATGAGCTGTACTATGTGAAATCCCTCTACATAGATATATATTACAGTTGTAGCAATTTAACAAGTCAAGTATTAGAAAATATTACCTGCTTCAGAATTGAGTTTGCAACCCCAAGAGTAGACATAAGGGTTGGAGGAGAATGGTCTACTGCCGTGCAACGCTGAATTGTTTGCAAGATGACCATAACAGCATGTTTATCGAGTTTATGAACCATTTCTCCTAAGCAAAGCAAAGCATTGACTCTGACCTGCCAAGTAGACAAAGTCACATAAGAAGAATGCATCCATAATTGGCCTTTCTTCTATGAGTATTTAATTGTAAACAAAAAAAGAAGCAACTAAATTATAAAGATCAGCTGCTAGATTTTTAAAAGGCACTAATCATCGATCTAACTCATTGCCATTCTTTCACGCAAGTATATGGACATTCATTGGAATGGTCATCGAGAAGTTAAAGGAAATAAAAAATATTATGCAATTAGGTCATCACAAAGTTAGCATAACAATTAAGTAACAATCTTCTTTTTTTGGAATGGAATCAATGTTATTGATTTGACAAATAACAATGCGAAGAAGCTCATGATATTTCTCTTTGTTGAAATCAAAATCACATTAGGCCAGACACATTTCAAACACTTCTGATCTCAATTTCTTGAGGAAAACACAGAGAAACTTAATCACGCAAATATTAACTGTTAAGGTCCACACAATTAATATAAATTTTGGGAATGATCACCATAATAAATTATTAGCGAGCAAGTAATAGATTGATCAATGCCTCCACTGAAGAAAAGAGTGACAGGTACGAAGGAAATGCATCTTAGAGCTATTCCCACTACCCAGACACAACAAAATGCAAATGGAAACAACTTTTCAACATCTCTTTGAAGTTTGAACTAATACAGCCATTTCTTCCAATGAATGCCATCACTACTAGAAAGAAAACACAACCAACCCAGGAGAATCTGAAAGCAGAAAACTTTGGTATGGGACTTCAGGATTTTTCATCTATGGCTCAACAATATCTTAGAACCTCCTACAAAACAATGACCCATACCTAGATTTTTTAGCAAATTCCCTTTTTTCTCTCTGATTGGTTTAATGCCCAATCCCATATGCATATAACCTGGCTGTGTACAGAGATCAGCAGATGTAGAACAAGGCCATTCCTTACCATGTTTCTGGCCATTTCTCCATAGGATATATGGCATATGTTGGACAAGTCAGAGGATAATTAAATTCAGGACCCTGTGAGGGCTCCCCATATTGCTCTCCCTTGAACTCATTGCATGCACAGTAATAGAAACAACTAGTACACGGCTATAGGGCATCAACACATGGAAAACATTCTATATCAGATCTTAAAGCACTCAGACATGTTTTCTTTTCTCTACCCATAAAAAATATTTACTTATCTAAGATTCAACATATAGGCAGAAAGAATATACCAACAAAAATCCATCATAAATGTAACAAAATGAAAAAGAACATACTGCAGCAACTGTTGTTTTGAGGGCTAGACCATGAACACGAGGCAAAATTCCTTGTTTCACTAGCTGCAAAGAAGAATAAAAAAATGTGGGTTAGAACCCCTTCAAATAGCACATAAAGGAAAATGTCAAAGTTCTTCAAAACAGCATTTCCCAAGACAATCTCATACATGTGTAATTAATACATACCAAAAAAAGAATAATGAAAAACACCATAGACAGAGAGTTGTGTCAATGCAGAGGATATAAACTGGAATTATAGCTAGCCTATGGCTCTCTATTCAAAAACATGTAAAATGGCACAGTATGCAAGAATTCAAACCGCTGTAAGCTCTGGCTAGTGGCTACACATGCTATCATAAAGCACATGGGAGGTAATTAACAGCAAACACAAAATAGCTAACATCTCATCTTCGCATCAAGATGAACTTTTTTAACTGTACCAACAAACACTCATCTTCCAAATTCTATATCTTCATCGAGATAAGAATCAAAAATAAAGGTAAAGACTGTCCGTTTTAGGGTGGCACAGAAATGACCCTAAGCAACCTGTAAGCTAGGTAAACATCAGATCAAGGCTCTGAACTGACAATGCATTTGATTCTCTCCTCTAGATTACATGCTCTTAGATTTTGGGGGTTTGATTGTCAAACATACATACAAGTTGACAGAAAACTGAACACTGCTCTTTGCAGAACCAGCTGAAATGTCTACAACTGAACCGAGGACCACGATAACATTTAACATGAAAAAGGAGCCCAAATCTGTAAAATATATGACATTTTTCAAAGTTCAAGTAAAATTGAAATGAAAAAAATAGAGAAAAAAAAACTATGCAGGAGCAAAAAAATAAATAAAGAGTATATCTGGGATACGACAATCAAATGTAATTAAAAGGAAAGTAGACCAAATTATAATTTCATAGTAAGCGAAATAAGCAGCAATACCTGAACATCAAGTTGCTTCGCAATGAATGCCGATTTCCTCAAAGCTTCCTCTTGTATGCGAGGATCTGAATCATCGTAAGCTCGAACAAGCAATGGCAAGACATGTGATATTAAGTTCTCTTGATTAGTCTGCAAAATTTAGAGAACAAAAATTAATAAATACACACAAATACAGAGAAGTGCATAAACATGTAACATTTAGAGTCATATTTAATTAATTTTCTTAATTACTATCTATTCAAATATGTTTATTTCCAAAAAAATTGATAAGATTTGTCAAAATAAATTCAAAAGGATTCTAAGATTAAACTCTGACCAGGAAAAATTAGTAAGGACTAAGGAGTCACTTCTTTGCATGGCTTGAACATGATTTCAAATCAGAAATTATTCAATTTGGCTTGAAATATTACAACAATCATAAAGATTAGTACCAAAAAGAAAATGAAAACAGATATTGAAAGTGAAAATTGAAAATAAAATACAGAAAAGTTAAAAATGGGCATCACAAGAAAAAACTTTTAGACTCAAATCAAAGGTTCAATCAACTCAATATCCTTCTTGGGAGGCCCATAAAGTCAATAGATTTGAAGATGAGCTTCCAATATCACCTTTACTTAACAACATACAAACTCATAACAATTTCCAGATGGTCTCTGTCTTCTATTTATTTAATTCAACAAAACAAAAATGTAGGAGTTGGTGGTTTTGGATAAAAGAAACCAACCTCAGTGTCAGACAAAAACCCCATCAATATACCATGTAGATAAATTATCACAGTTGACTGAGCATTCAATTACCTTGAGGATGATAAGCTCAGAATGCTTCACAAGCAGCAATAGTGTCTCACCTGCAGCACTACTCAAGACAGGAACAAGAGCAGGCAGTGTAGAGAGCTCAAAATCAACTTTATCCTACACAAAATTCTAAGACATCAAAAGGCATGATCAATTGATCATGGAAAGTAAAAGATAAAAACATATCCAGATACATTTGTGGACTCATACAGTTATATCTTTATTTACAACCAGAAGCAAGGATAGATGATATCAGTCCATATCACCAATTATACTATGTTGATGCAAAAATTTTCATTACAGGCAAAGAACAAAAGTTGGCTTTTTAAAAACTCATTTACTGCCATCCATGCTTAATGCTTCAGGCTTTCTCTTGGATCTTGATAGTCCAAGAGAGTCAGAAAGACTGATATCACATAACAATCAATGCAGAAGAGAAAGTCTATAATGATCTCCTTCAAACATGCTGCCCAAACGACCAAATCGAACGGCCAAAGAAGGTGCAGAACAAGGAAACTACAAAGAGGCTAGGTTAATGACATTCAAATTGTTGAAAACCCTATTGTCCTCCTCTTTCCAAATCATCAACATTAGCCATAGGGCCATCTCTGTTATCTTTCTCTCAGGAAAGTTCTTGCAAAGAGATTCCCAAGTCCTAAGTGATTTATTCAGTGATCCACAGCAAGAGCCTTCTGTTATAGGTGTTGCTTCCCTTTGTACAAATTCCCACTTTATTTCAAAGAATAAGCAAAAAACTGCTGATTTTGCATCACAATAGAGATTGAATTTGGCACCTGAGACTCTGCTATTGTCAGAACCATAGGTAGGATCATTGGTTGCATCACCAAATTCCGAAGTTCTGCACAGAGAGGAGGCAGTACCTGCCAGTGACACTGTTTATTCAAAATGGCCGACCAATTCATGTAAATTAAAATGCTTGAACCATTTGTCTTCCATTTAAATTCAACAAATAACTATCACAAGCAAAATTTAAATTAAAAAAAAAATTGAAGAAAAGGGCCTACTTTGAAATGCATGAGTGAAGACCCAATTTGACTTTGTAACTAAGTTGATTCTAGAAAACTATTAGAAAATGTTTACGCATATCAACAATGTTTATATAAAACCGTAGACTTTATTCCTTAAAAAAAAGATGCAGTCATGTGTAAGTGTGCATGTGCATCAGACAACAAAAGAAAACCAAGGAGTCAAGGACATCAAAAACAGTGTAAGGAGAATATTGAAACCTTATACCGCAATACACGGGAGTCAAAATCTTTCCACATGTCTGATAATGCTTTCAGAAACTCAGACTTCTGCATGTTATCTCTTTCCTGCAAGAAAACAGAAAAGCCACTCAACTGTTATAACCTTCACTCATCTTTATTTAATATGCTAGTAATGTAATAAGGGCAACTGAGGTGACTCCGTCCTGAGAGCATGCGTAGTCAAAGCTAAAATGAAAAGGCATACAAGCATGTGGTCGAGGAAGCAAAGGGCACGCAACCTAGTGTCACCCCGGAAAAATGGAGAACCTACATAAAAAGAAAAAAACTTTAACAACGTTACAAACAAAAATAGTAATTAAGGATGCATATGACCCTAGTTGCTCAAGCAAACTGGTCATAATTTCAGGCCACTGGGTTTAATACTTTAATCAGTCATCATGACATTGATAATATTAAATTCATTATACAAATGAATTAATAGCCGATGTAATACACTTCTGTACAAAGCTGGATAGTGTTCCAGTTTCTTATAAGCAACACAAACTGCAGAGAGTAACATTATCTAATATGGCGACAGGAAGTCATGGCAGCCTAGCAATAGTACAGCACATATACTAGGGGACAATCATGTATAACAATTGGAATAACACTTTTCTATCTTCCAACTTCGCTAAATGAGAAAAGACAGAACCATGGGATTTCAAAAGTGTATCATCTCTAAACAGCTTTCTTTTGAATGTTAAAGAAATTTCTAAATAAATTTCAACATAAACTTGCATATGTAATTCGGGATACTATTGTCCGCGGCTTGCTGAAGCAGAATATATCTGGACTTCTCTATTGTCATATCAATCAATTCCTGAAAATTCTACGTATGAGAGAAAATTCTTATTCCACTATTCCATGTTTCCAATCACAACAGAGACAAACAATTTATCCACAAGGCTCATTTTCTGTACCTGTAAAGTCCAATGCTGTTGGTCTGGAAGATTCATTTGGAGAGAGCATCCTTTGCAAATCATGAACTAACTCTGGTGGAATTGAGGAGAAAGCTTCACTGGATATGTAAGTCAAGGTATTGATGTACTACAAAAAAAGGCACTGGGTTCAATTAATAAAGCGAGTGAAATAAATTTCAGTAAAATTATCCCCTTATAAATAATTATGACCAACGACATTGCTCTAGACAAGTCATATTAGAGAAAAAACACTATTTCTTTCACTAGTTAATTAGTTATCAAAATGATGGATGGTGAATCAATACAATGATTAAATACTTAATGGGTAAGTTCAAATATATGGGATAAATTTGATATAGAAACAAACAGGGTGAAAAAAAGAAGGAAGTATAATCTATAGTTAATGCTGAATAATGGGGTTGGCCTTCTCTGACGAGCATGTTAATCATTTTACTTTCCTTGATTCAGTTAATTTTGAGGATTCAAGAGAATTGATAGTAGTAAGATTTTCTGTAATTATGTAGTAACAGACGTCAGTTTTGCAAATCATGATATAATCTTGTCGAATTTTAATATATTTCCTTAATCGTATTATTCCATGATCCAAAACTTCCATTCAGAAAGAAAGGCCTTGTACAAAAGCATTCTAAAAAATTCAATCAATGAAGACTTAATCGAAGCGCTAGAATATACGAAGTAGAACTAGAATTTTCTCCTTCCCTCGGGAGGGAAAAATTAAAAACCAAAATAAAAGAAGTACCATTTTGACATTGTTGTGGCAATCAAACAATGGTTTGTGCGTAATCAAATGGTAGGCGAGGCATCCAAAACTGAAAATATCAGAATAACATCCTACTGAAGGCATTTTACTCCGAATCAATTCTGGCGCTGAATAGTTCAATGACGGCTGAAGAGGCAGCACAGAATCCTCAACATCATATTCCTGTGAAATCCACATGCGATCAAGAAATATAGTTAATTATGGATAATTGCAAGAAACATGCTACCATTCATCTCTGAAAACAACTGCATGGAGTGAACTGAACAAGAATTCGAACAAAAAGGGATTTTGCATTCATACATTCATATACAGCATGGACCATTTAGTTCATGAGAATATTTGGAGCTGTCCATGGAGTATAAACGAAGCAAGTATTTGAACCAATTGGATGGAAAATGAGGGAGAGGGCATATAGACACACAAAGAAAAGATGAGAATCGTGGTAGGGAACTATATATCAAATGCATAGTTATATCAAGAAAATGATTATAAGCCCTACTGGAAAGGTGGCCCAGATGGTTTTTCCAAACCCAGATCTAAAGAAAATCTTCAATTTTACTCACAGCATAATGAAAAGACTGCAAAGACGAATCACGTGAAGCCTGATCAGCTGAGATTGCAAAACCAAATCCACCAAGCTTCCAAGCTCCGCTTGATGTAATAAATACATTCTGCAAAATAGATTCCTTGTCAATAGACACAAACATCAAGTATGCAATAAGTTCCACACTACAATGCTCAACGCCAGGGGTTCTCGGCATCAGACCATTACCCATCAAATTTTCAGTTGAAGTAATAGATAAGATCAACAGCAAAAAAAAATATAAATAAATAAATAACTGTTTCACATAAACCTGAACAGAAACTAAAGTCGACCATTCCAGGTACAAGATAAAACGTTTATGAGTTTAATAATTTTAACCATTTCAAAGCTAGCCATTAACGCTTTTCGAAATGAGTCACATCTCACTTGGCAATTGGCATATAGACTCAACCTCAGAATTCTCCACAAGACCAATACAGCTATAAATGGAAACCCTTTTTATCTATCATTGATGAATCCAATCATCTTAAATATGGATTCAGAGACACAAAACCTAGCAATGACTAAGGACACCAACCATGCTTAGCACTAGATCAACCTCAGTAATGGAAAAAGACAAGTATCACCAATTCACCACAACTGCCATTGCCAACAACAACTACCAACCATCCCCCCTTCCATTGTTGTACCAAGAACAATTCATCTACAAATCACTAGTAGTTTCCAGCAACATCACCACCGCCAGAACCCATATAGTGCCCCTAATGTGACTAATGTCTAATGCCAGCAACATAAAGAATTAAAGACCACGGGTCCACGACTCACCACATTGTCAGCAGTCACCAATAACAACATTGTCGCCTCATGCCTTCTATGGCCGAAAACGTAAAAGAATATGACAATGGAGTGCTCCATTATCCAATTTTCTAAAAACAAGCCATTCTAATAGAGCATAGCAGGTAATAGGTTCATTGATTAGGCATAACCCATCAAAAGACCACCAAAGTCAGATCACAAAGAGCTCTTGTATCCTATGCATTTTGGATGTAGGTACCACCATGCTTTGTTAAGGCTCAAGCCTAAGTCCTTACACTTACCAAACACCAATATTGCTTATGGTAGACACTAGAATCTAGATAAAGCGACTACGCTACGAATTAAAATTTCCAACTCATGAATTCATGACAAGGCCCGAGAGCAGCACTCCACAACTACAGCATTGATTTCGCACGCCGTAGATGGATATGACTAAGATAGCACCAATTCACCAAAGACACAATTTAAAACAGCAAGGCTTTAGGAGGGTCTCACTCTGATCGAAAATATACTTCAGAAATCAGAAGTGGCTACACCCAAAACTTAAAACTAGCTGCTGGAACCACAGTCTTAAGCCTCTCAATGCTTACTAGACCATAATTCAACAAAAGAAAATAAATATATGATTGCAAACTCATTGGTATTATTCCTTCTATTTTGTTTAAGAGAGAGGGTAACAACGGACTAATGAAGTAGTAACCTCGGGTGATAAAGCTCGATGAACAAGATTTGCATTATTATGGAGAAAGTCTAAGGACTCCGCAATCTGGAGCAAACCATGCTTCACCTCCAGCAAACCCATTTCCTGCAAAGCAAATCCCCTCTTGAGAGCTGTGAATTTCACAAAGAATGGCATACAAAGATATACCACATTGCATAAGCTATTGAAAAGAAAGCATCTCTCCAAATAATACTTTTGAAGCACCATATCACAGGAAGTAACATACATTCCATGTCTTATTTTTAAATCTGAAACTTGAGATAACAAAATTGGAAATATTGTCATACCTATGAAATAATGGAAACTAACGCAAATAATAAATATGTAAATTGAAGAACAAATGATAAGCAACCACAAAACCCCTCATGGCCATTCGCTAATCTAAACCAAAACTCTACAAATAAAATTGGTATCACCATAAAACACATAAAGCTATACTACTGTATAGAGTTGAAATCAACCCACACTCACCATTCCCTTGAGCTCCTTAGGAACATTGGTCACATTCTCCAAATTCCCAAGGGCGTTAGCCACAGACGCAAACAAGGGTTCCGTGACCATGGCCATAGCATTTTTGTTCTCGTCTAGTGCCTGCACCACGTGCACCACTCCAGGATGCCTCAACCTAACCAACCGTCCCGCATCCGCTCGGATCATATCGAGGAACGCGTCCTCCGCAGCTTTAGACAGCCCCGTAAGAGTTCGTGCCTCGGACAGTGCCCGTTTATCCAGTACCCACACGCACACAACTGGATATTGCTGTATACGCGTCCCTTCCCTCGCAGCCTTCGCCAAGTATAACTTCCAAACAAGCCCCGGCCCCGCCGATCCGATCTGGTCGAGGAGCTCATAGTCCTGCAATGGCTTTGGGCCGGTCACCTCCTGTACGGTGGTCTGTACTTTCTTCTCGATCACCGCTGCAGTCTTTGCTAGAGCTTGGGTTATGGCTTTCATGTTGATAGACATCTTGTTTCTCTTCTATGATTCGAAATTCCACCAAATCACCAATGAATTACTGGTATGTATATATATGTGTGCTGATGCATGAATATGCATAGGTGGAAGAAAGAGAAGTCGAGAGAATTCAGATCAAACAAAGTTCTGCGCTCTCTTCCCTTGGCCGTCTCCCTTTTGTTTTGATCTTGACTTGCTGATTTTTGTTACTCTCTCTCTCTCGATTCTCTTCTCTCTATCGCCTTTATTGTTTTTTTTTTAAATTGAGGTAGACCGTACATCTAATGTAATAAATATTAGAGGATCAAGAGCAACATTTTACCAGTCCCATTAAAATCATCATTTTGACTAATAAAACCATATTTATTTAAATGATTCACCATATTTATTTAAATTAATAAAACCTGTTTCTTTCATAAACACATCTTTCGATACATTTTTTTCCCCCAACAAAGTCAAACATCTATTGAAAATTTATGATGAAAATCGCAATACGCTCTCAGAAAGAGGCGGACCTTCTTGAACGGAGCAATAAAAAAGTCAAGGGGGTTGTTAACGGTGAGGAACTAATGATTGCCGAGATTGACATGGTCAGTCAGGTGGAGGAAACTTCAATGGAGAAGGAGTCGCTTCGTATAGGTGTGCAGCAAGCCCGATCATTTTCGTTTTAAGAAACCCTGTTGGGTCGTGTCAGTGCAAGAAATATCTGTCAAGATGAGGAGTGTGATGAGCCAATCTTAGAGAATGAAGAGGAGTGGGAAGAGGACGAGGTTGTTGAATGTCCAGTTATTAGGCTTTCTAAGGATGAAAAGATTCGTCTCCGATCTCCATGGAGGCAGACTTTGATTATTAAAGTGTTGGGCAGAACCATAGGATACAATTTTTTGCTATGGAGGATTACAAATCTTTGGCGTCCGAAGTCGCGTATGGAATTAGTAGCTATAGATAATGGTTATTTCCTTGTCAAGTTTGCATCCAGGGACGATTATAATTATGCTAAGTTTGAAGGTCCATAGATGATTATGGACCATTATCTAATCGTTCGCGAATGGCATCCCAATTTCAACCCAGATCAGGAGAGCCTTGAATGTTTGTTGGTATGGGTTCGTATCCCTTGTTTACCGATTGAATATTATGACCATGGTTTTTTTATGAAAGTGGGTGGGAAGATTGGTAGGCCTGTCCGAATTGATGAAGCTATGGAGGCCACGACTAGAGGCAAGTTAGCCCGATTATGTGTGGAGGTAGACCTCACTAAACCCCTATTAGCTAAATTCAAACTTGGAAGAAGAGTGAGAATGATTGAGTACGAAGGCATCCATTTGGTGTGTTTTGGGTGTGGTCGATATAGTCATCGGCGGGATGAATGCCAAGGTGAGGATAGGCATAGAACGATAGTGGAGGAGGAGCGGCAAATGGTTGGGCCCGGCAATCAAGGGGATGGTGGGGCATGTCAGGAGCAGCAACGCAATTTAAGGACTGAATCTGTTAATGTCCAGCCAGAAATTGCTGAGAATTTCGACCCTTGGTTGCTGGCAACGAGCAAATCTCGCAGGAATTATAGGAAGCCTAATATTCCTGCCCAGAAATGAAAGGCTTGAAATAAGGGCCCCAATAAATCAAATCGTGCTTGATTCCTGAGTTCATGTTCAAGGGCCATCGCGATTTTCAGTGTTAGAGACACTTGATGGGTTGGCAGAGGGAGTGGATGAGCCTGTTGGGCTTGAGAAGAGTAATGAAATGGGTCCAGCTATGGGTCGTGTGGAAAAGACATTTGAGAAAGGGTCTAGTAGTGGCACAAAGACTAATGTTCATGATGGCAGAAAGGGCGTAAGTGCTAACATGATCAGAATGTGAAGGGTGGGTTGGCTGGAAAAAAGAATCATTAAAATAACGTTAGTACTGGTGTGGGCTCCACACAAGCTCATCGGCCTTGACTTGCAGCAGCTGAGACAGAGCATGTAGTCGGGAGAGGATCTCAGAATGGTATGGAGGTAGTCCGGACAGTCGTTCAGAATGCAATAACTCGGGAGTTGGTAGGAGTTTTTCCTGAAGAGGGTGTGATCTCCAGTTTGGAACATCACCAAGATCCTTCATTCGTGTAGGAGATGCAACAGAATGTGGGGCTGGATCTGATGGAGGTGGGGGATGACAGAGGTTCAAAGTGGAGGGATCCACTAGTCTCTGGCCAAATGAGATCGAAACTTGGAGAACTAGGTAGAGTGTCTACGGATGCTACTGTGAGGCGGTAGTATTTAGGTCTGGAGTCTGTGGAGTGTGTCTCTCTTTGAAGATGGGTTGATTCTGATTTGGTGCTAGGAGTTTATTGCTTAAGTTTGTTTTGTTTGTTTTATGGATTATTTGATATGGAATTGTCAAGGGGGTGCCTCGAGAGAGTTCATTCGTGCCCTTAAAGATTTATTGAGGATGTATAGTCTAGGAATTTTGGGTTTATTAGAACCCAAAGTAAGTGGGACTCAAGCTGATTTTTTGTGCAAGCAATGGAGTTTTGACAACTGGATTCGGGTAGAAGCTTTTGGGTTTAGTGGAGGTATATGGGTTTAGATAGAGCCATATTAGATATTTGGCAACCATGGATGATTATTGGTGACTTTAATTATGTTGCCTCTTTAGAGGAGGTTAGTTATCATGGTAGAGGGGTTATGGAAAGAAACTCAAGGTTGATAAACTGAATTTTTTAGCAAGGGCTGATTGATCTCGAATTCTCTAGGCCTGCTTTTACTTGGTGGAGAGGTGTTCAGGAAAGCACTTATAAAGGAGCCCGTCTAGATCGAGCTCTTTGTACGGGTAGTTGGCGTGAAATGTTTCATGATGCCTCTATGGTTCATCTCCCCGTGAGTCATTCGGATCATGTTCCTTATTGATTTATGTTTAAAGCCTATTACTTTGGTGGACCAATACAAGGTTATAGCTAGTTACTGGAGGCGAGGAGTGCATTGGGACTGGGCTCAATTAGAAGGAATGTTTCCTGAGCATGTTGAGGATAGATTTCATGCCTTCCTTGTGTGTGAGGATGAGCTTGCCTTTGATGGGTATTGTTGGGGCATTTCTCAAAATGGTAATTTTACAGTGAAATCCGCTTATGAGTAAATGATAGTAAGGGTGATGACATAACTGGATTAGTTTGGCCTAAAATTTGGAAGTTAAAGGTTCCTCAGTGTATTCAAACCTTCCTTTGGCAAGTGACACATCAACAAATTATGTGTAATTCTGAGAGATTCAAGTGCTCTTTTACAGCCAACCCTTGCTGTAAGCTTTGTCCGAATGTGCTTGATGATGTAAATCGTCTGTTCAGGAGTTGTCCCTGGGTGTCTCAAATCTGGGGTATGTTATTGCCAAAAGGTGAGGTCAACAGTCAGTTGGGATTGAATTTTCATGAGTGGATTTTTTGGTCAGTGGGCTAAGGTTTTTGCTATTGTGTTGTGGTGGACTTGGAGATGGAGAAACGATTATGTCTTCAATTTCAAGAGTGTTTCTTTGCAGATGAAAGTTGCAGGGATTAAGAGCTATCTTGTTTGGGTTGATAAAGCTTTTAAGGGTGAAGAGCAATTGACATCCAGGCGGCTCACGACAGTGCTCGTGTCTTGGAGCCCCCTCCCTCTGGTTGGGTTACCCTCAACTCTGATGGTTGCTGTAAGGGCAGTTCTAGTCGAGCAGGAGACGGAGGGTTGATTCGAGATTTTCAAGGAACATGGTTGATGGGATACATAGTCAATATTGGTGTTTGTAGTGATATAGAAGCTAAGTTGTGGGTAGTTCTTCATGGGTTGAAGTTGGCATGGAGTGTGGGGTATCGTAATATAATTTTGGAGGCAGATTCTATGCTTGTTGTTTCGTGGTTGGAGAATAAGGTGGTTCCCACTATTTCCTTGATCAATTTAGTCCAAGAGTGTAGAGGTCTTTTGAGTAGAGAATGACGGGTCCACATTTGTCATGTTTAACGTGAGTGTAATAGATGTGCAGACCTGTTGGCGACACAAGCTTTACATCATGAGCAAGGATTTCATATGGTAGAGCTTCTTTCTTGTGCTCTTGCTGATTTGATTTGGGAGGACATGGTGAGAGTAAGCTATCCCAGGAATGTTGTGAGTTTGGATTAGTGAATCTCTGTCGGGGGTTTCCCCTCCGATGAATCAAAAAAAAAGAGTCAAACACTATTCTTTCATTTTCTAATAAAATTATACGAAAATTAATGCTGAGTCTCAAATTTTTTACAAAAAGTCAAGTCACATATTCACTTACGTCAACAAAACACATATCTCAATATAGTCACATTAAATAAACACATCCGTCAATATGATCACATTAACAAAACAAAAAACATTCTTATAAATTATCCATTTTCTATTATAATCTCACTTCGCCTTATTTCAAGTGAAAGGACTCGTACTCATCGGTCCTCGATCACACTCACACCAACGGAGGGTTTGCAGTGGCCTGGGCTTTCGCCTCAGTCCATAAACCCAATTATAAATAGGCCCAGCATTGTGAAAACTCCAAATCCAATCCAATCCTCTTCTTTCCCGTGAGGAAAATAGTTTGATCAGACAGTATGAAAACTGCTACATCTGAAATTACCCAAAAGTACGTGGAAAATGAGTTCAACGAATGGACCTTCCAAGACTGCTGTGTGGCATGGAAATGCCAAATACTCAAAAGATCATTGTCTGCTACTCAAGTACTCTGTAATTTGGTAAAGCATCTGAGAAAAAGAATTATGAAGCATTGCCTATTTTAAGGATTTCCAACAATCAGGAAATGTTTCCAGTCTCTTCAACGCACTTTTCCACTCTGTTATACTCCTGCCAAACAAAAAAGAACCTAACACTTTAAGAGCTAAAGGAACACCGTTAACATAATTTACAAAGAGGTTGGACAGTTCTACATATTCTTCTTCTGGCTGGTCTTTCTTGAAAGCCTTCCGACAAAAGAGCTCAAGTGCTTCATCATTATTTAATCTCTCAACTCGGTAAATTCGATCAATACCATGCCTTGTCAGAAGATGTTCATCCCTAGCTGTTACGATGATTCTGCTGCCCTCGCAAAACCAGTCACGGTTTCCAGCTAAGCTTTCTAGTTGCTCTAATTTATCCACTCCGTCAACAACCAGAAGAACCTTTTTGAAATATATCATTTTTCTAATAGCAGCCGCTCCTCCATTGACATTCCACATGCTCATATTCATATTTCTTTCCTTGAAGATCTCAGAAAGAATTTGTTGCTGTAAAGAAACTAGACCAAGTCTTTCAGAAACTTCTCTAACATCAGAAAGAAAGGTACTGCCTTCAAATTGACAAGATAAACTGTCATAAACAGCTTGAGCAATAGTTGTTTTACCAATTCCTTCCATCCCACATATTCCTATAAACTGAACACCATCCAACCCCATTTCTAGAAGCAACTCAATTTCCTTGATATGGGAATCTATTCCAACTAGTTCCTTGGAAAATTTTGAGAATGTCTGACCTAATCTAAATGATATTTCTTCAACAATGTCTTCAATAAATTTGGACTCGTGCCTACAGGGAGAAAAAAAGGTTCATGTGGAGATATAGATAGTAAGAACAACCAGGGGGCCAACAATTATGAAGGGAAGAAAGAAGGTTGTAATTTTTCTACTACGCTGTTCCAAAGTGAAGCTTATGTCTATTTGGGCATCACATTATAGAACAATTGTGCTGTTATAATCAGTTCATAAATAAAGACCCATCTCAGATATTCTTAAAAGGAAGCACATTCTAGTTTTTAAGATAAAAGTAGTAGGAAGGAAATGGAAAATTAAACTGCAATTTCAAAGAGTAAAGAACTTTGAAGAAAATATATATTATCGACGAATGGATTGCAAAAAATAGGGGGAAAATCAGTAACTAATGTCAAGCCATATATTAATATATCATGGCATTGGTTGGGAGAGATAAGCAGTCAAAGCTTTGCAAAACAAAAATTTGAAGAATCTAATGAGTCTTTGAGGTTCCATTCAGTCGTCATAACCTTCCAAAATCAAAACTACAACCCCAATAGAGTTTTTGACAATCCATTCTCAAGATAAGAACATAAGATATAAAAAAAATTACAAACCCTATAAAAAAAAATTAAACTATTTTTTGCGGGATATTTATTATAAACCATTTGCATAATTCCTTTGTCTAATCCTAGTTCTGTGACGATTTCTTTTGTACTCCATTTCAATGTAAATGTCAATAACTCGCATGATTATTATAGCATTTTTTATAGTATGTGACCTAATATATACACGTAATATCAATCCAAGTGTACGAAAATATCCAAAGAAGGAGAAAAAGAAGTCACTGGTTACCTATCCAGTAAAGCCCATCCAGAGAGATTGGCCACCTCTGTCATTGCCACCCGCCACCTGCTTACTCTCTCCATATTTTGCTTGAAAGTATCTTCATGTTCAGCAAAGGCCTTCTCAAATTTCCCAGATTGTTTTCTTACGTCAGAAGGCTCCACATCATAAAAAACTGGAAAAACTGTCTGCCCCTTTGTTTCCATGCACTCAACAATCTTAACAAGTTCATCCAAGCAGCATACTGACGATGCATAGTTCCTTGAGAAAACAATGATTGAAAACCTCGATTCTTCAATTGCTTTCATGAATATTGGCGAAACACTCTTTCCTCTCCCCAATGCTTCGTCGTCCCTAAACGTGTTAATGCCTTTCTGATGCAGAGCGGTTAATAGATGATCGGTAAAGTTGTTGCGGGTATCTTCACTTCTAAAACTAATAAATACATCGTAAGCATATTGCGATGAAGAAAACTTTTGTATGCTCCTGGAAGTCATGGAGTATTTAGCAACTTATCAAATCAAGATCTGCAAACAATGAGAAAATATTAAAAAGTGTGAAAAGCTTTCCTCTTAATTTTTGAGGTTTCTTTTATTGCAATGAGGAGGTAGTTTTCTCACATTCTATATCCCTATAGTGGTCAAAAAGATGAATGAGCTCCCATTGATTTACAATGCATATAACAATTTCACTATTTAAAAAAAAAAGAGTTAAAGCTAAAGCCTGTGCTGGTGGAAGTATGTCTACTGATGATTGGCTGATTCATTCATCTCAACGCTTAAAGACTCGCTTGGTAATCAAAACAATAGCTAATATCATTTCCACCAATGCCCTAAAGTGAATTACAGATCTCTGACAGTTCCAGTCAGATGTAATTTAGATCAGCAACTTCCTTTATCTAATAATTTTTTTCGTACTTTTGCCAGACTTAAAACCCAAACAAGGGAATCAAATGAAAGAATTTAAAACAAAGATAAAAGTCCAATTTTGCAGACGAATGATGCATGACTAAGCACGTACTCGTTAAAGATGTTAGCTTGGAATCTTCAAGAGCTTTATGACGTTAAATCACCGATTCTCCCAAAATCTTAAGCTGATGGAAAGGTGAATTCTATCATTTTACAGATATTTCAAGTTCCAACATGCTTCAGCAGTAAAGAATCAAGAAATCAGAACAACCCAATATAAAGAAAGGCACTGTTCTGAGCCACATCTACTTGCAGCTATGGGACGCGAACAAAAGCAGAAACTGCTCGAGCCCCAAGAGAGAAATGCAAACCACCAAAATGGAAGAATTCGCAAGCAAAAGGTAAAACAGAGAAACATGAAAGCAAAGTCAACCAAATATGAAATACCTTCCAAGTCCCAATATGAAAATCTGTGATCCATGCGAGGACCTTCAGCCTTTCTGAGTCTTTATTTAAAGGCTCTTTTCCCAAGGATTATTCTGGTTTCTTGTGCAAGTTTTCAACTATCCATGGTCTTCCACCGAAACGGAAACAGACATGCCAGTTTGCCAAATGCGTCCCCGACAAAGGCCCAATCTTTCGTTTCTTTAGAATTGGGCCGACTTTAGGCCCTCGTTATTTTTAGATCAAAATCAATTCTTTCGTGGGCCTGGGGGTTTGACATTACACATTAGGTCTGCAACCCTGCCCACACTGGCACACCGCACACTCCATTGAGTCTACACAGTTGTACAAAACTACACATGCCATGCAAAGCAAAAAAGCGTTCAACAAAATCGGCCCATAAATTAAGGAGGCGGTCACACCGTCAATTTTGTTAAATACATATCATAGTTTGATTATATCTCAATATTAATTCAAAAAATATATATATTTATAAATATATTATCTTAAATATATTATTATATTCTTAATATATTTTTATTAAAAATTTATTAAATACCACATTGTGTGTTCAATATACCACAAAATTTTAATCTTCATCTCTATCTCTTGATCATTCTATCATATCTTTGTCATTGAACATCTACTAAGATGAATATTTATATTTATAAATAAATATGTAAAAAAAATTACTGAATATTTTTCTCAATAAAAGTACCTCATATGTTGTGAAACTCGGAGTGTAATTAACGACACACGTTAAATTTATATGTTCTACGTGGTTGAGAGCACCTTTCTCGAGATCCGTTGACACTAGATCATATATTTTTTAACCAAACGATCTCATCAAGGCAATAAAGTGTAGTCTATCATAACGTGCAAAACTTTATTCTTACCATTACAAATTGAAAAGGCCACGACAAGGACAATCACCAAAGTCCAAAACGCCAACAATCAAAAAACTCACCAGCATGCTTCAAGGAACATGTCGGCAACAATCATTCATTATTCAAAAAAGAAAATTTTCAATTCAACACTTGTCATGTGAATTTTGATGTCAAATTTTTTTTCTTCTCAAAACTAAGATAGATCGAATGAGAAAACATGGAATAGTTGATAAAATTAAAATTGAATCCAATAAATTAAAGTAAGAGACTCATAGGAATGATATATCTCAAAGAAAGAACGTCATGTAGAGTGTTCTTATGATATAAATAGAATTTAGAGTTGTATTTAATATGAAACATCTTTTTAAAATTATGTACTTTTTAGTCCTTTTGTAAAAGAGTTTTATTGTTATAAAATAAAAATAAATTATTGTGTTGTATTTAATAAAAATAGCGGTGTATTTAACCGCTCCTAAATTAGATGAGCTTAAGTTTTGAATCCAACATATTGGACCAGTTTACCAATTGAAGCCCGTAAAAGTAGAGTCACTAGTTAACCCATTAATCCAGAAGCCCACTAAAAAGCTTCCAAAATCAAGACTGTTGAGATAGAGTTGAACTACTAAACAGTCTATCCATATACCTCTATAAAAATAGTCACTTTTCTATCATTCGATTAAATGTTCCATTAAAAAGATTACATAAATGTCCATCTTGACTCGATTAATAATTTGACATTGTTTATCTCACTAAAAAAATACTTGAATTATTTACATATTTTTTTGTTGGTAATCTCCATTAGTAATATTGATTATTGACAAAAATTTTCATTGTTAAAACGTCGCAAGTAATCTAAACACCGATAGGAAAATTTTTGTTGATAATTATCGATGGATTTTTTCGTCAGTAATCCGTCGACAAAAAATTAAAAAATCAATTCCTCTTGTATTCTACCAGCAAAAAAAAAACCATTGATAATCCGTCCGGAAAAAAAATCCGTCAATAACCCTCGGATAAAAGAATGGAAAAAATAAAAAAATTATTGTCATCAATTTATTAAGTTTTTCATTTTCTAACATTTACGTATCGTCCATTATAATGGACTATACGGCAGTGCTTTGGCCGGCTGGTAAAACCTGTTGAGATATTCCTTTGTTGCAGGGGCAAGTCTCGAGCTCAACAGCTTACTCTGACTAAGCACTCTATACAATTTGGTCATGGCGTCGTTGCTTTTTTTCTGCCTTGATTTCTGGTAAAAGCGGCCCCAAAAACCTATATATAAGTGATCAGGTCCGATGCAGAGACAGAGAGCTAAGCGTCATCCAATCAATCTTCTTTCTTCAAAGTCTTGAAGCTCTTTTTTCCTCAGGAAAGATGAAGAATACTCTCACACTCATGTCTCTGGTGTTCACTTCTCTCATACTGTTCACATTTCCAGTTCATTCTTCTTCAATTCCAAGCATTATCGACACCAGCAACATAGTAGAGCAAACTTGCAGACAAACTCCTTACCTGCCATCTCTGCTTATGGACTCTCCGATCAAACCCTCGAAGCCACAACGCAAATATCACAGAACTCGCTCAGATCATTATGGAAACACTCGATTCTAGGGCCACCAACACACTCCACAGTATCCGTGAACTTCTTCAGAGTGGTCTGGACCAGAGCACACGAGGCACTGCATTCTTGTGCAGAGAGATACAGGGTTATTGTGAGAGGAGATGTTCCTGAAGCCAGTGAAGCTATTTCCAAATGCGACTACAAGTATGCAGAGCAAGGCGCATTCGATGCTGCTACTGAGGCCAGGTCCTGCGAGAGAGGATTTTCTAGAGGAAGGTCTCCGTTCAAGCTTGTTCATGATGTCTCCCTTGTGGCTGCAGCTATTGTCAAGGCCATGGCTCGTGGTGATTAAAACAGAGTTTAATCTCTCTCGCTCTTTGCTTGATGATGCGGTATTATTATTATTATCATGATTATTATTATTGTTACTTTGTTTTTAAATAATTTAGTCCTGCTGTTATTGGTCAATTTGTTATCAATTATTCCTTCATATTCTCAATCCGATACTTTCCTCACATTTTCATATTCAATATTCTCAATCACTTGCCAGAATCTTCCTATCCCACCACATCAATGAATAAAATAAAGTAAACCACAAATCAATGCACTCTGCAGACAAGTATAGAAATCGCAAACCACGTTAAGGTAAATAAATGGATACACATATCTTTTATTGCTTATTTCTAAGAAAAAAGAAGTAACATGAACGCTGGACAAACAGACGTTCCAAGAGACATATTTGGACGAGTTCAGAAACCCGTAAACAGGGAAAACTAACAAGATAACAAACAATTCAGACATTGCACAGTACAACAAATATTTACATAGGAATATAGGATGTGAGACCTGTGGACAAACTGTTCATTTAATGTCTATTTCAGCCTGTATGTTCTTCACCGTAAAACCATCGCAGGCCATGGATTCCCCCCAGCAGCTGGCATTGTAGGCCGAAGTATGGGGACCCTTCTCACGACTGAAAATGCCTCATTCAGACGAGTAGCACGAGTCACGAACTGAGACACCTTCTGTTGAGATTAATAAGAAAAGTGTACATATATCAATTATAATTTGCTTAAGGCAATTGAAAACAGAGAAGTATATTCACTTTCAATGGCAGGCATAACCGAAGTTGAGAAGGCACAAAATGAAAATGCATCTGTCAATAAAGTTATTGTCCTGAGTAACGGAGCTAATGTAATACTAATTAACAGGACACAGATTTCGTCAATTTTTACTTCCAGCAAGAACAAAATGGATGGGTTTGGTAACCAAATGTCACGTTTCTAAAGTAACTAATCCCTTCTAACAAGACTTGTCTTTTTACACTGCTTGTCCTTTCCTTTCAACTATATGTTCCAACAAACAATAACAAGTAACTGATTCCTCTTTCCTCATTAAAACATCCAAAACTAAGAAAAAATAGTATAGTTCTTCCTTGCTCTCATCTCATCTCTCCCCTTCAGATCTCCAAAAGTGTAAAAACCGTAATGCAATTGATCAGAAACTAAACAAAGGGAACACTCACATGAAAAAGAAAAAATGACATTAAAAAATAAAACAAACGTTTATCAGTAACATCTAAATTAGAAGATAAATAGAAAATACTGCTAGTAACCCTAGTGACATAGGCCTTTTTAGTAGCTCGATTGATCCTCATTCTCTGAGAATATTCCAAGAAAATTAGCAAACACAAAGAAAAGGAATAACAATGGATAAACCGTTCATTTTTCATGCAGTGGAGTAGCCAGGGAACATCATAAGTCACTCATGATTACATCAAGAAATCCAACCACCAGTAAAGCATAAAAGAAGAAGCAAACAAATTAAAGCATCACATGCACCAATATAAATGTTAGTTACTTCATTAATTCATAATCAACAATGGAACTACATGACAAATACCAATACTGCATAGTCAAAGGTGCATGTAAGGAAGATATGAGATGACAATGTTGAAAATTGTTAGCACTTAACAATCCCAAAGTCTCAATAATCTCAAGAAAACAAAGTACAGAAAATGAAGAGTTGCACAATGAAGACCATCCACTGTAGAAAGGAAACCTCTGCACAAACTCTATACAGCAAAATGAGACTTAGAGAAGTCGTCCAAACATGAAGTAGGTGCTCATTTAACGATTCAATATTTAAAATCCAACAGAAATAGTATATTTTCAACTATGACAATCCAATATATGCATAAACTGACCTTATCATCCATAGTAACTTTGATCTCCAAGCTCCTGCTTTTGCTCTTCATCTTGTACAGCCTCCGGCCAAGGATAACAAATCCCATAACAGCCGCAGCCAAAGAGAAATTCCAAACGGGGCTAACCCTCAAAACATAATACTTTAACACCTCAAATGGAACCTTCCACCACACTGCCTTCCTCTTCTCCAACTCACCGCCTGATTTGTCGTTGTCTTTCATTTCATCAATTGGGACGCCTGAATCGTCACTACCACCAACAGAAGCAGCCATCAAAACATCTTTAACATCAGATTCACCGAGAATCTCAGAGCCCTCATCTGTTGTCTTCGTATGATCACCAAACTTTATTGCAACCAATCCATCTCCACCAGAATCAGACCAGAAGTTCCCTAAATCCTTATCCTTTAGCGGAATTTCTCCAAATCCTTCAGAACCCACTTCGCCTTTTGCGTTTCCACCAAAGCCAACCTCGCTTTTTGCTTCAAAACCGCAAAATTTCCCAGAATTCTCACTCTTAGTATCCATTTCTCCAGACCCTTGGCTTGTGGCTTTCTCCACAAATCCCAACTCGCTTTCATTCAATTTCCGCTCATCAGACGGATCTCTGCCCGAATCGGACAAGAACTCACCCGAGAGCTTACTCTCATACCGAGTCTCTGACCCAGGATCAATCCAACTCGGATTATCCAACTCGAAGGAGCCCTCTTCACTCCCATGGACCTCTACATCAGCAGCCTTCGCATATCTTTTCTGGCTGTCCAGAGAAAAGTAATCAGACCTGATTCCTTCAAAACTCCCGACATCTCGGACAAAATTTGGCGATATAACGGAGTCCGATTCCGAGTCCGAACCCTCGCTCAAGTTGATCGATTTCACCAGGATTGGTTCCGAATCGTGGAGCAGTTCCCAGTCTTGCAACTCACCAGCACCCTCTCCGGCCATGGTTATCAAAAACGAACCCTAACCCGAAATGGAGCAAATTAAAAAAATGAACCGTAAAGAAGACGGTTACGATGCAAAGAAAACTAAAGGTTATCGTTATTTCGAATAACCCACAAATGAAGGTAGTTGATGATCCTCTCCTCCTCTTTATCAGGGATGGCAACGGTTCGGTATCCTTCCATTTAAAAAATATCAAAATCATTATCGTTTAATGTATTCTATATCAAAATCGTTTAAAAAATTATTTAGATTTTCAAAATTGGAACCGTTCCATAACCGTTTACCGCCGGATACTCGTTTACCATTTAACTAATTCAATTAAAAAATGAAATCAATAATATTTTTTTGACAAGTCTTGGATACTTATTAATGATGAAATATTAAATAATACAATGAGATATAAATAGAAAGGAGTCCAATGTCTTGACGAACTACATGATAATACCATATTATTACTCCTTAGACATTAATCACTTTATTGCATCAACAAGACAACAAGATCCATGTAATAAATTCAAATTTTATTAGTTTATATTTAGTCTGTTTGATTTTTTTTGGTATAGTGTTAACGAGTACATTTCAGATTATTGATTCTTTAAGAGATAAATTAGGGTTCGTGGCTTCGTAATAATGTTTATTGCATTTTTTATTTTTATTTTTCTTTAAACACTTTAATTTATTATTTAAAATGATATCAAACTTTTAATCTTCATATACATTATATTCATAAAAGTAAAAGTCTAAACTTTATTATGCACAACCAAAATCCATACTCGATATATATTTATAAACTATGAAAGTCTATGACAAATAAATTAGAATTAGATTAGTGGTTAAGTGATTTACTTCTTTATACACATGTAAGGTTCGAATCCTTTCTCTAACATATGTACTAATGTTTTTAAGAATTTACTTGAAATTAAGGGTAGGGTAGGGTCGGGTCGGTTATGATTCTGTGTACGGTTTCGATACGGGTACCCTAACCATTTATTAATAGGTTCGGGTACCCTAAACCCAGCATCAAATACCAAAACCGACCCTAAACCAGGACGGATTTTTAAAAAATAACCAAACCGTTTCCAAACCCTATAGGATCGGTTTTCGATTTTTAAATGGATCGAATACCCTACGGATAGTGTGCGGTTCGGATTTTTTTGCCATCCCTACTCTCTATAGTGTCAAGTAGAGGGACCCGGGGGAGGACCTGTTCACTTGCGGGACCGTCCGATCTTTAGACACAGATAGAACGGTCCAAAAACAGGTCACCCCTTTTAATGTGTTTAAACCAATTAAAAGAAAGGAAAAAACCTATATACATGTACCAAATATCGTAGTTCTACAATAGAATCGATTTTCTCCCTCCCCCCCTCCCTCTCTCTTACTCACTAAACGGCGATTCGGCTCTCTTCTTCTTCTTCTTCTTCTTCGTTGGATTTCTACCAGTCGCTGGTGGTTTGCAGGAATAGATGGTGGCTCAATCATCCTTTGCTGAGATCTGGTACAGATTGGCAAGGCTGCAACTATACTTACCTACAAAGTACAAATACACTTTTTCACCCTAAAATCCCAAAATGAGTACGATCCTTCTTGACAGAAGTTGATCTCTTCTTTAACGGCGTCCTCAAATCGGGTCGGGTCTTGAGCTCATCAAGGAAGCTACGTAAGCAACGTCGAAGCGGTGAGATTCAGATTGCTTGGAGACCGCGATGGAGAAGGCAACGGCATATCTCGATGATATGAGAAGAGAGTGTTAGATTCCGATTTGAGAAGGGACAAGGCGGCTCATTACTTTTGCTTCGAAGAAAGTGGGGTTAGATTCTGATTTGAGAAGAGAGTGGGGTTTATAAATTCAATCTGATTTGAGAAGAGAGTGTGCAATTGGAAACTCAATCTTGTGTTTTTCTTATGCTTTGATGAATTAGGGAGATTCTCTGCTACTTTGCTTAATGTTGTTATTTCATTTTTTTCCCTTGTTTGTGGAGAGAAGATGTACTTTGCTTGAGTTTATTGAATCTTATGCCCATGCCTACAAGAAAAGAGAAGCCGAAATAGATCTCCTCTTAATTGTGCATAAGTACTCGTGTAACCATGATAGCACTGTATCTTTTTCATTTTATGAACTTGTATCTAGGTCTTCTATCTGGTGGAAGAAGAAGATAAGTGGATCCGTATTTTATTTGCTTTTGTTAATTTAAAATAATATATAAAGCTTTGCTTTTGTTAGTTTAAAATATTAGATAAAGCCTTACCTGTTTTGGACCGTCTGAACTTGTGTCTCGAGATCGGACGGTCCAGCTACTGAACAGGTCAATGGTAGCTGAACAAGTCGTACCCCCAATCCCAAGTGGAGTACATTGACGTATAGTTACTTACGTGGCATAGTTTCATTCACTATCGTATGCGATACATTCAACATATCAATCATCAAATGAGAGCACGACATGTAATTTGAAAGATTGAGAGAATAAGAGCAGAAAAGAGGACAACAAATATGTCACATTTGAGAAATATATGAGTGTCTTTGTAAAAAAATATGTATAACAAAATATAAATTAATATAAAAAATAAATTTTGAACATGTTTGAGAATATCAGCATAAGTTTTCTTTAGCACATCACATGTATAGTCACATTTAGGCCCTGTCTCAGATATTAATTATATAGAAGATGAAAAGGAAATCAAAATCTGCTAACGTCAATGGAAAATGTTATTATTTTTAATATTTTTATGTGACTGATGTGATAAATTTTGAATTTGAATACATTAAAATGGAGCCAAAATTTATGATGTGTAAGTGTGTCACATAAGATTAGGGTATGAATTGTTAGGAATACCAAACAAATTTCAATACTATATATTAAAACAAGAAGTCACAGTACAATTTCAATATTTAAATAATTTTAATATTCATTGTTTATTCAATGAATTCAATTTGGTTATTCAATATTATTGGTCAACGCGTGTTGTTACGTTAATGTGTTAGATAGAGTGTAATGATTCCGAGAATAATTAAAATTACATGGATAATTATGTTTAATAGACATGTATATTATTTACAGGGGTAATTTTTTAGTCAATTTTTTTATATTTTGGGTGTACTGATTATCCATGAAAATAGACAAATAATGATCATTCCAGTAATACATTACACTTTTATTTATTATCCTCTTATCAAACACACCATAAATGTATACACATAAAAGAAAAACAAATTGACAATAAATAATTAATTTTTGTTTCTTTAATTTAATTTTGTCTAGTTCATGCATGCAACTCATTGAATAAGAATTTAACGAGAGGGAGAAATACACATGCAGTCGCCAAATAAGTTTGAGAAACCTCCAAAACAAACTGGTGCAGCAGAAGTTATGACCGACAGCCCAATGGGCCAATCAGAGAAGACTTAGTCGAAGCCCACCTTATGTTTTGTTTTAAGAATGGAGCTTCTGTTTTGTTAGGGCACGTTTTTGGAATGATCAGGGTTTTCTTTCATTCGCTTTATTAGTGTTCTTAAGTCTTTGTAAGCGGCCGCTTGGAGGAGGAGTGTATTTTCGTTCAGTGGAGAGTGATTCTCTTAGCAAGGGAGTGAGTCCCCATTTCATTTTGTATAATCAGTTATCATTTGTGTGGCTGAACTCTGTATCTCCAGTTAATCAAATATATATCTCGCCTAGTGGATTGAACTTTTTGTGTCACTCGTTGTTTGCTTGCATCAATTTTGGTATCGGAGCCAGGTTGGTGTCGTCATGAGCACCACACGCAGCGGGAAGCAATATGGAACATCTGAATCACGGGTGGAGCAGTTGCTTGAGTCCTTGATCCAAAGAGTGGACATGATGTCAGAGAAGCTTGATACAGTCTGGGATCATGTATTCCCTGCATCCATAAATGGTCTGGACCCGGATCAGTCCTCTGAAGAACATATGGGTTCACCGGAAAGAGAGAGTGTTCAGGGGCATGGTAGCAGACCCACAAGTCCCGCAAATCAGCCCATCGACCACCCTACCCACCCTACCGTCCTGGTTCCCCAAACAACGAATACTTCGACCCAACAAATGACCCCCCCTTTGCCTCCCATGTCATCACCCTCTCGACCTATCCCACCACATATTATGCCACCCCCACGCACTACTTTGCCTCTTCCACCCCCCACATTTCATTCCTCGCATTGTCCACCAAACCCACCCCGTGGATCTATGAGCAGGCCACCACCCCGTACTCCGTATCCCCAGTACTACCCACCAAACCCCACCCACTTCCATCCTCCACTGCAGCCTCCACCGGTTCTCCATCCTTCCCAAAGAGAACCTTACTCCTTTATACCACCCTACTATGCCAATCCCCCTAACCAACATCTATTTGGAATGTCGGGTCATTTTGATCACCACACAGATGTGTCTCGACGGGGGAAACTTGAGGTCTCTGATTTTTCCGGTAATGTCGAACCCCATGAGTTCACTGATTGGCTGACTACGGTGGAAGAGTATATGCAATGGTACAACGTTCCTGATGAGGCTAAAGTTCAGCTAGTGAAGGCCAAGCTTAAAGGGGCTGCTAAAATTTGGTGGCTAAATGTTCAAGAGCAGCTTTATAGGATGCAACAGCCGCAGATTACTGAGTGGCTAGTTATGAAGGACAAACTAAGTAAAAAGTATCTTCCCAAGAATTACAGAGCACTCAAGTTTCGGGCATTACTCAACTTGCGCCAAGATAGGCTTACCGTTGATGAATATGCACATAAATTTCATGAGTTGAGTGTGCGAAGTGGTGTTACTGAGGACGAAGAACAGACCCTTACCAGGTTCATTAATGGCCTAACTGACGATCTTAAGAAACATATGCTTTCTCTCCAATTATCCCTCACTAGTTTAGAAGAAGCCCAGCAATTAGCCAAGGAGATCGAGACTCAACTGAAGTTTCCTTCTAGCCGAAATCGTACAGTTGTGTCGGATTCTCGTCCCGCTGAAGGGAGGTCCTTTCGAGGCAAGTTTGAGGGTAGTGGTAGTGGTGTGACTACTGGAAGAACCATCAGTGTAGGAAAAGGCCCTGAGAAGTCGACTGATACGAGTGGTCCAAGATGCTACAAGTGCAATGGGTTGGGTCATTACGCTGTGTTGTGTCCTACTAAAAATCAGCGGGTAGCCCTCATTTGTGAGAAAGACATGCTACAATTATCCTCAGATGGAGAAGTAGAAGTTTTGGCCAGCAACAACACTGATGACGAAAAAGAGCTAGAAGCGTCAACTCTCCCAAGTTGCGTGATTCAACGAATTCTCACGGGGGAGGTTCATGAAGGAAAATCTAATGACAATTGGCTGCGTACCAGTATATTCCACACTAGAATTGAATTCGCAAAGGGAGCCCTTAATGTTATTATTGATAGCGGTAGTGGAATGAACGTCAGTGCGGAAGACGTGGTGACTCG